>CM053765.1:16977862-16992184 GCA_028658305.1 Pachyuromys duprasi
CTGTCACAAGTTGTGGATACCTATGTAATGGCATCTACTGCAAAAAGGAGCTTTTCTGATGAAGGTTGAGAGGTACTAATTAGTACTAAGGTACTAATCTATGGTAGAGCAATTTGTCTTTGGGAGCCAGTTTAATACAATACAGTTTATTCAGCAGAATAATAGTGGAGATTCGCCCTTAGGGTCTGTGGTCTGTCTAGCCACAGGCTCTTGATACACATGACAATTTACCAGTATGCTGCACATTATATTTGTCCTTTAAACTGTTTATGGAATGTTACAAGTCTTTTTGAACTTTATTTTGTAATATATAGAATAGATTGATTTAATACATTTGGGGCCATATGCAAACCAAAACTCATAAACTGTAATTTTAAAAATCCTGTTATTTTCTTATTTGATTAGCTGGTCTATCTCACATCCAGCTGCAAGATCATTTATTTTAACCTTAAGTTTAATATTTTGATATATTTAATTTACACATTTGTTTTCATCATAACGTACTTTCCTCCTCAAGGAGCTGGGACTCAGTTGTTTGGAGTATGGCGCAATGACTATTCTTGGCAGCTTCAGAGCTTTGTAAGGACATCCGTGAAAGGACTAGATGAGTCCCTCCCTAGGCAGACATGAAGAAGAAGTAGAATGTATGGCAGTTAGGGTCAGGGCAATTCAGATGATCCAGTTGCCCTTGGGGGGAAGTTGTCGTGGTGGCCTCTCTTAGTAAGCGTTGTTTGAAATTTTAGGGCCTGGAATCTGGATGATATCTATCACAAATGAAAAAGAACCAAAACCCAAAGCAAATTAAAAGATCTAAGCTATGGCCTGATGTCTTAGGATTCAGCTGAGCTCTGGAAGCAGGGATCATGGTCAACTTTCTAAGGAGGCAGGAGGCGACTTAGGTCCCTTCTGTGTTAAGCTTATTGATGAGGTAATCAATGTTAACGTTTATTGTGGTGGTATTCTAAGGTTGTGACTGTGTGTAGTTTGAAATAATCTTTAATGACAATGACAACGGCAATAGGAAACAAACACTTGCCCTTCCTTTGGTTCTATAACAAGGACTGAAGATGGATTTTTTGCTGAGTCATGGCACACACTTCTAATACCAGCATTTAGGTGTCAGAGATAGGAGAATTTCAAGGTTAAGTCTAGTGAGACCCTGTATAATAGGAAAGAAGAAAAAAGAGTGGTGATCTTCTCTGACTCCAAAAGGAAGCAGGCTAGAGACAGACAGCTTGTCGTGACAGGCTGCTGAGTGTGCCCGGAAGAGTCCACAAAGGTTTCACAGAAGAGGCAGCTTTGGGCTAAGAAGTGTGTTGATGTGAGTTTGTGGATTCTGGGCTACTTCGGGGAGGTAAGAACGGGGCCTGCATTTCCATACTGGTGCATGGTCATTGTTTTCAGTATGACAGCACTAGTCTGCGTTGTGTGTGTGATTGCACTGTGCCAGCTCTCCTTCCTTCCATCCGTATCGCCTTATCCAGTCATCATTGGCTGGCTGCCTACTGTGTGTCAGACGTTATGGACACAGAAGTGGGACGGGGGGAGGGTGATATGGTTCCTGCCTCTGTAGACCTTTTGGTCTAATGAGAGATCTGGGCCAGGGAGACTAATATAGGAGAAGTATATGTATTTCTTGGGGCCGCTAATGAATGATCACAAACCCAGCGGCTCCACACAGCAATTTATAATTAACTGGTTTCTCTGGGAAGCTCCTGGGGAGAGCCATAGTGCCTGACTCACAGCTGTAGGATTCCAGCCTCTGCTTTTGCCTTTGTTATCTACAGGTAGTACTGTCATGCAGTCTTTCTATGATACCCATAATCTCAGATAATCTCCTCATCCCAGGATCTTAAATCACATCTTGCTATGTAAGATAATGTCTGCACAGGTGCTGGAACTAAGATGTGGGTATCTTTGGGGGGGATATGATTTTTTTCCTGCCAACCTTTTGGTAGATGGGAAGAGATACTTCCAGAGATAGGATTTAACCTGAGATTAATGGGCCAAAGCTGGGTAGAGGTGGAATTAGGGAATTGATTTAGGAGGCTGCTAGGCCAATCTAGACAAGATGTGATGATGGCCTGGATGAGGCTGATAGCCACGGATACATAGGCAGAATGGATGGGAAGGCCAGGCAGTCTTGAAGAAAAGCTATCCTAGACAAAAAGACCCTCCTCAGTCTCTACAAGGGGTAAGCGAGAATCTGAGTTCATTGTCTTTAGGGGAGGGGGTGCATCAAAGAACATAATGCCTAATCGGATTGGATGATTTTAGCTTTTAGAGACTATACAGAATTTTGTATGCATGTTAACTCCAAGAGGAGTTTAATATTTAATAACTGTTGAACAGTAAAAGGTGGATGGTTAGCCAGGTTTCAAAGAAAAAACCTGATTTCGAGGGCCTGGGAGAACATATATTTATAGACATGTGTTTTTCTAAGCAGCCGCCCTTCTAGTCTAGTGTGGTCAGCATCAGGCCCATTTTCAAGGAAGAGTGGCGTCATAGATTCACCTTGATACCAGTACAGAGCAGCTTGGCCCCACCGGGGCTGAATTATTTGCCACACGCATGTGCTAATACCTTATTTACACAACAGTCAGGGTGCTGCCCAAGCAGAGGTCATAATGAGAATCAGGATAACAAAAGCAAGAACAGATCTAAGTGCTGTGACTGCTCATAGCTGCACAAGACAGATCTCTGTAGTGCATGACACTACCTCCAACTTCCTGCTCTGGCAGAAAAACTGCAGGCCTAATGTATTTATTTCTAAGGTAATGAAATTGCCTTCATAGAAAACTGGGGACCTTAACGAATTCTGTGTTCTGAGCACCGGGGGAAATTTCATTTCCAGTGGCTTCTTATTGGATGACAATCGGAGAAAAAAAATTCCTTTGCTAATAGCTCAGGAGTGGTTACACCAAAGTCATTGCATTTTCTATTAGGCAATGCATTTGGGATATATTTTATTCTTCTTATTTTTTCAAGCAAGAGGGCTAATTGACATAAACCATCACTCCTGTCTCCTTCCCAATTATAGCTATCTATCTTTTGATGTTCTAAACCTCTCTACTGTGTCTGACCTTTGACCTTTCTTCATTAGCAAGGGATCAGCTTTTTTTTTTTTCTTTTGCTTCATTTTGTGAGAAGACAGGCTTTCAATTCTGCACTCCCCCATCTCTTGGTGTTTGTGTGTGTGTGTGTGTAGGTCAGAGGTCAGTGTCAGGTATTTCCTACTACTCTCCACCTTATTTTGTGGAGATAGGGTCTCTCATTGAACCTGAAAGTCATCAATCGACGGGGTGTGACTGGACTAGTTGGCCACCAAACCCCAGGCATCTACTTGTCTCTTTCCCTCAGTGCTAGGGTCATAGATGTGGGCTGCTGCGCCTGGCTTTTTATGTGGGTGCTAAGGACCCAAACTCAGGTCCTCATGCTTTTTTGAACCATCTCCCCAGTTTCCAAGATGCACTTGTAAAGTCACTGGATGTCCATCCTTCCTCTGCTTCTGTACTTGGACAGAATAGCTGTGTATTTCTCTTTTGTTTATTTTTCTTCAGGCTGAATGACATGCTTGTTTTTCAAAAATGATGATTCCTACATGTTTGAACACTGGAGCTGAGGGAAGAGATGAAGTATTAATAAGAGAGATAGCTTTACAGTTTCAATCCTTGTAGGAAAATATGTGTTTTAAACTCAACCAATACTCTTCCTTTTAGAATTAAGACTCCCGATGCTCACTTTCAAGAACTCATTAAAACAAAAACAAGAAAATTCAAGTACTTAACAAGTGATCAAAGTCCCTAGCTGCAGGCTTGGTGAACCAGCTTTTCATCCTCACATTTGGAAAGGTGGCTGAAGGAAGACATCTGTTCGTTGTTTCTGATGAGTTTAGTGTTTTGTTTTTATAAATGGATTTTCTTCTCTTCTCTCCTCTCCTTCACCTGCTTCTTCAGTGGCCGTGCCTGCAGCAGCCCCACCTGTGTGCCAGCCCAAGAGTGCCACTAACGGGCACCATCCTGTTCCCCGCCTCTCCATTTCCTCCCGAGCCACGGTGGTAGCCAGGATGGAAGGCGCCTCCCAGGGAGGCCTGCAAACAGTTATGAAGTGGAAAACAGTGGTTGCCATCTTTGTGGTTGTGGTGGTCTACCTCGTCACAGGAGGCCTTGTCTTCCGGGCATTGGAACAGCCCTTTGAAAGCAGTCAGAAGAACACCATTGCCTTGGAGAAGGCCGAATTCTTGAGAGATCATATCTGTGTGAGCCCTCAGGAGCTGGAGACACTGATCCAGGTGAGCTGAGGGTGTGTCTAGCATACAGCAGACTTTGTGGAGGGAGGATAGGGTGGGGGAGTCGTCTTTGTGAGTCACTGAGTTTTGTCTTTGATGGTCAAGGAACTCTTTTCTGGGGGAGGTCACACGTGTGATACTTCACAGAAGCCAGCAAGTAAAGGTTGTACAAGTGTAGGAGATGAGAGCCTTTGACTTGGGCATAGGCTGTGTTATCTGTTTCCAGATCTGGTGGCCAGAGGTGGCAGCAGGAAAAGGATTTTAGATTTTTCAGATTCAAGTTCACCAAAAGGTATTGATACTTCTGGTCTGAGTTCTCTGGAGACAGCAGGGTGCTCCATAAATTAAAGACAGGAAGAAATATAAATAAGCATAGATGTATTAACCAATTCTGGGTCAAGGAATATGAAAAAGAGAAACCATCTTCAGATATGTAGACAAAGAAGGAATTTGTGGATCATCAGGAGAGTTGTTGAGTGGGCTTATGGGGGGCGGGGAATAATAAAGATCTGAGTAATACTAGTCATCAGACTGGCTGTTTTAAAACACCACCTGCCAGGCAGTGTGTTATGGCCTTTATATTCTCTGAATATTAGTGGAAGAAAGAGCCACAAGGCCATGGGTGGTGGAGGACTTGGGATGCAACCAGAGGAAGGCCGCCACCATCAACAGAGGTTAGGGTGGGCTTGCCAGGGTGGACTGGGATAGCAGAAGGCTAAGAGTTATCTGAGGTGGTGTGAGAGGAAGGAATAGGCTTGGGAAGTTTGAAAGCTTTACAAAAGAGAGGGAAATGGTTGAGAGCTTGCTGTAGGACTCCTACCTTGGAGGTGAAATAGATGAGATGCCTCAGGGATTGAAATTAGGGCTCCTTCTCAGGTAGCCTCTTGAGCTAGGAAGAATAAAAGGAAGACAGCAACATTCATGGAGGCAAGGATGAGGCTTTCCCCCTCCTGTGTTTCTGGGGTTTCTAAAGTTTAGAAGGAGAGGGATGGAAAAGATAGTTTGCATAATTCCTTCTGGCTCTGGGGACCTGGGCTTAGAATTTTAATGGGACCACATCTCAGGAAATCTGGACTGGCCTATTCATCTATGTCAAATGACAAGGGAACTCAGATGCTTTATGTGATTTGCCACCCTCAGAGTAACCAATTTTTTGGATTTGTCTTGGCAGTATGACTTTCTTTTAAATAAGTTGGAAATCTACCTTCCGTCTCTGTGAATAAATATTATCTCATAATGGTTCCCTTCAGTTTTTATTAAAAAAATAAAACTTTAAAGTCCAAGGGCAGTGTTTTATAAAAATTCAATTCCTTGGATGTCTTTGTCTTTTTATTCTTCCTTTTGTGGGGGGAAAATACTACCAAATCTGTGTTAGGAGCGCGTTGTACAAATTAATGTAAAATCTGAGACCTTCTATGCCAGCTAGAAGGGGAGAATTAATTGTGAAGTATTTTTAAGTAAAAGTATAATTACATTTGTGCATGCTGTGGTGTGTGGTGGGACCTTGTATTTAACTGCAGTGAATGTCATAGCCTGAAAGATGAACTGTCTTGAGTCCAAAATTTAGACTCTAAATCACATGTGAAGTTCCTTTCTTAGACAATGGGGCTATGAGGAAAGGAAACATGCCTTAATGTTTTGTATCCATGTGTACATGGCCTATGTATTGCTTTGTGTCTGATTATTTCCTCATAGTTAAACACTCTGGGAAATATCAAAGTACATCTGGGACATTGGTGATGTCACAAGATATATGAGCTTATCTCAGATTAATTAAGTATTGTTTTATTGCCCAGGCTTTGCCCCTCTACTTTATGAAAAGACTCAGAGGAAAAAAAATGAAAGGTGCTGTGGAAGAGCATGGAGGTCCTCATTCTGACGATGCCATTAACATGAATCTTCACCCAGCTTACTCAGTTTTATTTGTTTGCTTATATATATTTATTTATTTTTAAGCGATGTATGAAACTGTATATGGGTTACCCGACAATATCTTGCAAAATGTTCAAATCAGGGTAAATATATTTATCTTAACTGCTTATCATTCTTTATGAGGGAGACATTAAAATTTATTTTACATTATTTATTTAATGTGTATGTGTAGTTGTGGTGGTTGTGTATCACAAGACAACCCATGGGAGTCAGTTTTCTCCTTCCCATGTTGTTCTGGCAGTTGAAATCAGGTCATCAGGCTTGGCTGCAAGTGCCCCTACTGATGAGCCATCTCACCAGCCCTCCAAATGGTTTCTTCTAGCTTTCTAACAATGTCGTGGTCCATAAGCATAGTCTTGCTGTTGTGTATTAGAATGCTGGGCACATCTTTTCCTGTCTCACTATAACTTAGCATTCTTAGTCAACCTTTCTCATGCCACCTTCCCCTCTTACTTCCCAAGCCTTTGATAACTTCTGTAGTTCTACTTAGTTCAGAACTACTTAGTTCAATTTTCATAGTTTCAAAAGTATGGGATTTTTTTTGCATGTGTGATCTGTATGTGTGTATGAATGCACATACATTCAGAAGCCAGAGATCAACCTTGAGTGTCATTCTTCAGCAGCTCTATACCTTGTTTAATTTTGAGACAAGGTTTCTCACTAGACTGGGACGACCCATGTAGGTGAGGCGGGCTGAGCAATGAGCCCCAAGAATGTACACCACCATACCTGGTGTTGTGTTGTTTTTGTTTCTTCTTTCATGGATTCTGGATATGGAACTCATTTTGCTGATCAACCTATTCCCTCACCCCTGAGACCAATGCTTATATTCTACATATGAGGGCCATTAGTGGCATGGTTTGTTTGCCTCTATGATTCCTGTTACAGGAGGTGTGTCTAGACCTTACATAATGTAATAACCATTGACAAAGCATGCTAGACATCTGTTAGGAAGCAAACACTTTACATATATTATGTCATTCAGTCATCCCAACGGTGTTTGCCCTGTTTTGGAAATGATGTGTCCCCAAAGGCTTAAGAACTGAAGGCTTGGTGGATGACTGGAAAGCCTTTAAGGGTGACTGCATGATGAGGATCTAATCTCATGGGTGGATGGGTCTACTGATGCATTCGTACCTTGCTGGCATTATCTGGAGGTGGAAAATAAGAGGTGAGGGCTAGATGGAGGGAACAGGTTGGTTGGGGCCTGCTTGTGTTGGCATGTTTTTGCTGCCCTGTCTCCCAGTATCCTAGCAACCATAGATGAGCATGTTTGCTCCACTACATGCTTCTTTTTCATGTTATTCTGCCTCAACACATACCTCCAACCATGGAGTCAAGCAACCATGGATGAAAGCTCCCAAACTGTGGCCAAAATAACTTTCTTCTTTTCAGTTGACTTTCTGAGTTGACTTCTCATGGTAATGAAATTGACAGTGTTCTGAGCTGGCATTATTATCCTCACTCATTAAATGAAGAGACAAATTCTAAAAGAGACTGAACAGCTACCTAAGTGCTGAAGTGTCCAGAGCTACTGAGTTTTAAATTCAGGGATATTAGCCTACCTCAATTATTGAACCCACAAATCTTGCTCTATGCTGAACTTGAATCTCTTGCTCAAATACTTGCCTGCAGTCAACCTTTCCATCATTTAGGAAGTAAAAAAAGACCAGAGTGCCTTGCATCTAACAGAAGAAGTATTTTCTGTTTCTTCTCTCCATACTCATTGGGAATCACTCTTAGATCTGGGATATTGTCTGATCTCTGCCTACTATGACTTAAGGGTTTATGCTTATGTCTATCTAAGCACAATACATGTGAAGTAGTTTTAATAGCCACACATGTGCCAATCAAGAACCAGGTGATTGTGTTTGTCCTTTGAGTCATGGTACTTCATATGTATGCAAGCATCCACGCATGTGGAGCAGTGCAGTAGCTGCCCGCTTTGTGTCCGCACAGCAGGATAGAGAGCTATTTAAAAGCAGTTTGTAGTATTTAAAAGCGGTTTTCCTTTAGAACGATTTTCTGTGAGTTGGAAAATAATATTACTGGAAAAATAATATTACTGTATTTCACCATAGTTGGGAAGGAGTGACCAGTGGATAGAACATTAGATTTCTTGGACAGATTGCATGAAACTGGCTTGAAGCAAAGACAGGCATTTACTTTGCACTACTGAGAACAAATATAGAGTATTCAGAACAGCATAATTCTAACAAAATGCCCAGATATCTTAGAAAATCCAAAGCTGGTGATGGATTTTCTGATAAGTGAAACCTTGGTTCAATGGAACCCTTGGGAGATTGATAGTTCACTGTCCCTGTGATGCAGAAAACAATAACTCTTATGAAGAAGATGGTCTTATTCATCACTCCATCAACTCATTTATCCATTTATGGGCTTATTCTTGGTCTTGCTACAGAACTCCTCTGCAAACAAGTTATGAGTTAGGTGCTGAAGTTAGGCAGGATGAGACCAAGACACAGTTTGAGTAAGTTGCTAGACTCCTGTACTCCATTTTTTTTTATTGTGAACAAAATATAAAATCTTCTGCCCTTGAGTGCTAGAAAGCTAAAAGGAACAATTCATCAGGAAGTGTTTAAACTGTGGTGTGATGAGCACTCTGTAGAAGCTAGTTATGGGTGTGTCTGCTTTTCTTGCTTAGAACTTCAAGCAGTAGTTCATTGATGGGGGCAGTATTGGAGTTAATAGACTGAGCCTAGGGTCTTGGACATGGTAGACAGATGCTCCAACACTGAGCTGAGTCCCTAGGCTTAAAGCAGCATTTCCCAATGAAGGTTGCCTTTGGTAACATTTGACTGTATGTAGACACATCTTTGGTTGCCACTCGGCAGAGATACTATAGATATCTAGTGGGTAGAGGTCAGGAGACCACTAAGTACCTTATAAAATACAGCCTAAGGGATAGCCAAGTTTAACAACTAATACTCTGGACAGGAAGAAGTATGTAACCAATAATGTGAACACTCTGGATTGCAGCTTTTTGAAAAATGTTAGGCCCCAAAAGGCCAAGGAATCAGAAATACAGGGATGATTTATGGATATTTGTCTCCTTTCATCCCCACAACTATCTATGCCACGAAGACTGTCTCTGGTGCTCCTGTACAGTTAAGGAATCAAGACACCAGGAGGTGAAGTTATATGTCTAGGATTACCTAAGGAATAAGTGAGAGATGCAGGATTTATTGCCAGGCAGTTTGAACACATTATCCCATGCCTGCCACCAACGAGAGGGGTTCATTAGGTAGACCATAGCTGATGGGCATCTCAGTGTCTTGAGAGAGAACTACAGTGGTTGGCTGTTTGAGTTGAGATGGCCAGGAGGAGGGGAGGGGACATGAATTAGGGAAAAGAAGATGGGCTGGATTCAGAAGGTCTCCCCCACCCCCCATGCCTTGCATAGGAGTTTGGACTTTATAATGTAGGAAGTGGGGTCATAGTGGCTAGAAAAAGAAATCTTTTACCAAAGAGGAAGACAAGTTGGAGAACAGAGAAGTTGGAAGACCAGTAGGGAGAATATTGCAACATCATATGTAATGTAAAGGAGGGCAGAGGTTAAGTCATGTTAGAGTTGGGTGGATTTGACCTTTTACCTACTGAACCTAAGGCTCCTCCTCTTTGCAAATAGAGTAGTTGGTCCTCCTGAAGATTCCAGAGAATGCTGGATGCCATAGTGCCTGAATAGAACCTGGATGCTACTTCCCTTCTTTCTAACCAACTGTCTTGCTTCTCCAATGTGACTTGCAAGAAATGTAATAAAGTGAAGAAGGGTAGCCATGATTACGTATGCCTTTTGTCTTGGAGTAAGGTACCTTCAATGTGTTTTGAAGTTACAGTTTCTGTGGAGTTGATATGGTGGTCCTTTTGTCCTGAGAATTTTTTTATCCCCGAAGCTTTCATCTGTCACAATTGCTTATCTTCCTGATACAATTCCAGTGCAATTGTATCAGACATTTCTGCACTGACTAGTCTTGGCAAAGGCCATAAAAACATTCATCTTCTGTAATCCACAACACAAAATCATGAGGAGGCTGAAGTGACTGATGGCAGAAGGAAGGGTGCTTCAGCTGTGTGCACACTATTTATGGTAGTTATTTATCAGGATATGAGTTCTTGGGTGTTTTATGGTTGTGAATGTCCTTAGTGGAGCTCATGTGGTCACTTGACAGCTGTTTCTTCTGATAGATACACACTCCTATGACAAGATATTTCACAGGATAAGGTTGCTTGCTGCATAAGGGGCCCATCAGAGAGGACATTGACTTTTTCGTTCTAAGTGCCTGCATGTAATAAGGATTTATTTTGCCCTCATTTGGAAGCATGTCTGGGGGTAGGTTGGTCTCATTCCAGAAGAGTAAGTGTGATCGGGCTACTTTGCTTCCTGAAAGCTGACTTTCTTGACACAGTTCACAGCTGCCAAAGATAAATTGCTTAAATTCTTAGAACTCCCTTGACCTTAACGTTGCCACCTTCTGTTTGGGGTGGTCTGATAGTCTCATAATTTCCATTTGCCTGACATGAGCCTGGTCCAGACTGTGGGGGAGTGTGTGACAGTGTCTAGTCTTATCCTGCTGTTTCTTACTCTCCATGGCTGGTCTAGTGACACTCTGATGACAAACAGGGACTTTCTTATTGGATTTTACTTTATGAGTTCTCTTTAAATTTTAGGTTTTGTGTGTGTGTCTACCTGAGGGGAATAGAAGCAGGCTTCACATCCACTGTGTGTGTGTGTGTGTGTGTGTGTGTGTGTGTGTGTGTGTCTGCCTGAGGGGAATAGAAGCTTCACATCCACTGGGCCTGGAGTTACAGGAGGCTGGTAGTCTGTGTTTGCTGGGTACCAAACTTGGGCGCTCTAGAAGAACAACAGACATTCTTACCATCTGAGCCATTTCCCCAGCCCCTTTATGACCTCTCATAGATTTTTAACATTCCCAAATGGAGTCTAATGCACTTTACTCAGAACCTGGGCCTTAAGCGGTATTTGAGGAATACCGTTTGATACTTTTCTTGAGTATTAAATGTGTGGTTGGGTGCTAGGGAGTTTATATGCCACCTGGCTTTCCATGAGTCTTTCCGTGCCCACATAGGTGACAGTCTTTACTGTCCTATTTTTGCAAAGGGTAAGGTTCTGCAAGAAGAGAGCAGAGTCAAGCAAGACTCGGATCTTGCCCTCTTAAATTTTGGAGTCATGCTCATTTAATTAGAGCTCTGCTTTGTCAGGACATGACAGACCTGTGTTGTATATACAAGATCAAGAGAAACGCCTCCTCACTAGGGGGAAATAAACTCCAATGGCTCTGTGTTCAGTGCTGGATGCATGCCACACTGTTTCCTCCTTCCGTCATGATTCTGTAAGGTTCCTGACCTCAGTGTCTATGACACTGGGGCTGGCCTGTTGATCTCTTGATTAATTAGTGCCTCTTAGGCTTGATCCTACCACGCTTTAGTTGAAGAGGATTGAATTTAAGATGTGGGCAGCTGCATGAGGGAGCTGGATTCTATGCTGTGGTCCAGGCTATGGGCATTTTGGTCACGGTGACTGAAGGTAAGATGAGGGCTACCGATGACAAAGCATTGCCTTTAGAATCAAATGTCGGGTAATTGCATGATGCTTGTCATTTGCTAAGGCTGCAGGAGGAGCTGTTTTCTTCTGCCGACACCCTAACCACTCACTGATTCATTTACTTAGTGACTGTGGATGGTCCGCTGTGTGCCAGACATGAGCATAGATCCTGGGGATTGAGCAGTGAGTCAGAGACACATGAGGGCTCTGTGCTGTTGGGGTTTGTTACTAAGATGACCTCCTATACCCATTCTGTGCTTCTGGAGTAATTGTTAATTATCACTCACCTCTTTCAAAGTGTCCTGGCTGTAAACACCTTATATTTGTAGATAAGGGGACAGGCAGGACTTATGAATATTGCCATCTAAATATTTGTAAGTAAAAAAAGGATGAAAGAGGGAACTAAAGTCCTCTGTCTCGCAAGTGCAGAGACTATAGACATCCACTTCCCTGGCCAAAAAATCCTTTTTGTTTTTGAATCATATTTCTGTTGTATTTTATCTAAGGCCTTGAACATATTAGGCAAGCATTTTGCTACTAAGCTGAGTCCCTGGCTCCAGAAAATTCTTTGGTTGCTATGAACTACAAGGCCTTCATTTCTGGCCAGGTTGTTAACAGTCCTTCTCCGAATGATCTTCTCTGTCTTGTCTGTGTGTAACAGAGTCCCTCAGATTCTGCAGCCGCCTGTGTCTCCACATGTTTCGGAATGGAAGCATTGTAAGGAAAGCATGGTGTCTTAGTTAAGATTTCTGTTGGGGTGGAGAGACAGATGGTGGCTGAAACTCTTATGAAAGAAAGCATGTAACTGGGGCTGGCTCACAGTTCAGAAGTTTAGGCCATTATCATCATGGCGGGAGGCATAGTGGCATGCAGGCAGATGTGGTGCTGGAGATGGACCTGAGGGCTCTACATCTGTATTGGCAGGCAGCAGAAAGAAAGAGTGACAATGGGCCTGGTTAGAGCATCTAGAGCCTTAAAGCCCACCCCCAGTGATGTACTTCCACTAAGGCCACGCCTACTCCAGCTAAGCCACACCTCCTAATAGTACCACTTCCTATGAGCCTTTGGGGCCCATTTTCATCCAAATGACCACACATGGGTTCTGAGATTATTTGTGCATCAGGCTGTGATTCTACAGTCCCTAACCAGCTCACCTCTGTTCTTTCCCTGCCCTAGGCTGCTCTTCATCCAGTCAGCCCAGCCAGCAGGTGACCTCTGACAGTGATGGTTGGGTTCTTGGTGCCCAGGGACACAGCTCTGACAGGTGACATAATTGTTCCTGGCTTGCCAGACCTGCAGTCAGAAGGGTTGCTCCTTAGTCAGCAATTCAGTCATGCAGATTGTTCAAAGTATTCAAGGTCAGGCCTGCAGCCCCCGCTCTGCCTCTGCAGACCTCCACTTCATTATTATTATTGCTTCTTCTCCCCACCCCTACCCTCAGGGTTGTTGGCTCTGTCACTGTTTTGGGCAGAGGATCTCAAGCTTTTAAGCCAGGCATTAAAGAGCTAATGGAAATTGGCATGGCCTTGGAAAACGAATTAGCAAACAAGGATTTGGTGTTTCAAAAACCCAAACCCCAAAACTCTCAAAAACAAAAACAAAACACCTACCAAAACCCAGAAATAAATACTAGTGAGTTTGCATTTCTACACAAATATGCCTGTGTTGGCTTTTGTTTGAAGTGTCACTGTATGTATTGTGGAACAATGAATTTTTGATGGTGGTTTGTACAGGTAATCTTATTATTTGCAATCCATGCTGCCCTGTCCTCTGAGCGCCTTCAGCAGAGTATGAACTTCACGGCTAGCTCACGTGACATAGTGATTGCTGCTCTGCCGCTTTGGGAGTATGTCTCATCTATTTTCCACAAGGAGGCAAGATTCTCTCAGAAGGGGCAAGCAACCGAGGGATAGAGACTCAAATAACTTGCTCAAGGTTTGCTCAGAGGTAGAACTGAGAAGCAGACAAGACTCCAGAAACTTTGCTCTTTTAACCATCAAGCTTTATTCCTGAGTTGAGGAGATAGCCTTGGCTTGGATAGAGTCCAACATCATTGGTTTGAGAGACTAGGATGCACTTAGGCTCTCATTCATGGAAAGAGAGAGCCTTAAAGTCTACCTACAAGACTGAGATAGAATCATGGACCCATGAGTAGAGTGTAGACAGTAACTCATTGCTAGCTGGCTTCTTCAGGAATATGACTTTGTATCTGAACAGGTATTAGGTATTAGGACTAGGCTAGCGTGTTTTGTTTGAAAGACAGAGAATAAGAGCTATCATTAAGAATAGCTTTTCATTCCTTGTTAAAAACATTTATTTTTCTCTTCTTAATGGAAATGGGAAGAAGAAGCAAAAAACTTATGGGTTCAGGATGACCACTGAGCAAGCGAAGATTGTCTTTAGGTCCCTTTAAAATGGGGGCAGTCATGTCAGTTCTGAACTCTGTGTCATCCTGCACAGGGAAAGAACAGATAAGGTTTAGGAAAGTGTTGAGAAGCTCAACAGAAAGTTGTCTGTG
>CM053765.1:16992284-17027481 GCA_028658305.1 Pachyuromys duprasi
TTTCAGTCATGATCTTGATGGCTGACTCTTTGACCCTCCCCCATATAAGCCGGGGAGTGACAGACTGGCTAGATCCCAGGGGAGGACTTTGCAGCCAGCCCTGAGGAGACATGATAAGTTGGGGTTGGATGGAAGGGAAGGAGGTCCTCCCCTGCTGGTGGACTTGGAGGGGGCGGGGAAGAAGGAGATGAGGGAGGGAATGGGAGGGTGGGAGGGACTGAGGGAGGGGGCTACGCCTGGGATTCAAAGTACCCAACCTGTGATTGAGATAAAAATAAATAAATTAAAAAAAACCAATATGATATATATGATATGTCTTACTAAAACTCAATGTTTTTCACAGCCAGTGTATTTATAATATTTTAAAATAAATATCTTATTTTTCTAAAAAAAAAAAAAAGAAAGTTGTCTGTGGAAGACAGGAGAAGGCTAGTGTTAAAGGCTGTAGGCTGTCATCACCTTGCCATTCACCAATTTGGGGTTGCCAAGTAACCCTGAACAGATTGCTTCTGTTTTTGTTGTTGGTTGTCTCATTTGAGACTATTCTCATTGAGACTAGCTCCTCCTGTCATCCGGGGTTTTTGTGAGAACCGAAGAGTTTAGCATATTGCAAATTCTGGCTGCTATCATTAATTTTAAGGGTATTCTAGAACTATTTTCAGAGTGTCTCTGATTGTCCCAACTTCCTTGTTTCTACCTTAATCAAACTGTTTATCATAGATATGCTGGTTGTTTGTATGGACTCATTCTTTTCTGGGCTTAGGGCATAAAATATGAACTCAGGGTTAAAGTTGAACACCAAAGAACAATAAGGGATCAAGCCAATGGAGTCAAGTACAAGGAAACCATGAGAGCCTCTTTTAGCAATATTTTTAATTGTCTATTAAGTTCAGGCTCTCTCTAATACTCTCTGTAAGCTCACATTGCCATGAATTGGATTAGCTGCTCTTATAGACTAAGTGATCTTATTATTTCTTTACTTTATTCTTATTGCTATCCTAATTACATTTATTTCTTTAGTGAGTTTTGGTGGAGGGGGCATGTATGTCATAGAGCCTCTATGCAGGTTAGAGGCCAGCTTTCAGGAGCCTCAGGTAGTCACATCTAGAAACATGTGCCTTAATCTGCTGAGCCATCTTGCCAGTCCTACTGTCTGTCTCTGTGTGTGTGTATGTATGTATGTATGTATGTATGTATTTCAGCAATTGTATAGACTCACGGTCAATAGAAGTAGTCTAAAAGTATAGAATCCCATGGAGCATCTATCAGTTGTTCTACTCAGGACCAAGGTGATTTTCAACATTACTTGGCAAATTTGTTATTTAGTTTGTAGAGGCTGAGCCCAGACTGAGATAAAGGCTAGTGTTTAGCCATTCTGAGAGTTTATTGATCATATCAATATCAACACATATAATCCTGTTTCCTTAGTGTTCTTATTGTATTCATTGTGGTTCATTTTATTCTTCTACATAATCATGTCGGGGGAGAAATTTTATTATATCACGAGGCACAATTTAGAAAGAAGTTAAATAAGCTCCCCCTGCTGTAGTTGGTCCACCATGACAATATTGAACTAAGTTAGTCTTATAGTGAGGTGATACTGAGTTGAGTTTTAGAAACTATTCTCTCCCCTTGATCAAAGGACTTGGGATCATGAGAAAGTCTAGGTTTCCTAAGACCACTAGGGCTAGGGATGTGCATGCTGGCTCATTCTGAGTTTCTCTAATCCTATAAATAGATCTTCTGATCATGTGTCCCTTCTGAAGGTGGCTTTCAATTTAGATTTACGGTCAGGATATGAAGTTCTGGTGAGAGCTCGCTGCCTGCCTCTCCTGGGATCTGAAGAAAGGCTAATATTTGCACATAACTGAGTATTCAAAGCAGCAGGAAACAAACACCATGGTGATGCTCACTTGAGCCCCGCAGGTGCTTCTTCCTTTGTCTTTCTGAGAGTGTCTCTTTGCAGAGGGTACTTAGGAGGTGTTGAGAGCCTTGAAGTGGTGCAGTTGGGGAGGCCTCTGGATTACGGCAATCCTCCCAGAGCAGCACAGGCCTGATGTCCTAATGACCCTCTGCCTGTATGGAAGAAGACCATAGCTTCCTTTCTGCTTTCCCGGTCCTCTCACGGCAGTTGAGATGTCTCAGCCTGGGTATCTATGACCTACCAGTGAACTGAATATCTGAGATGGTGGGAAAAAGCACCCCCAAACTCAGGATGGACATATCTGTCTTTCCAGAGTTTTGCTCAATGATATTCCTGCTGATGATTCTAATAGCGTCACTGGCTAGATTTCCCATCCACCAAATGCGAGCTGTGGTCCAGGTACTTCACTATTCTCAGTCCCTCATGTCCCATGGGGGCAGTAGTGATGACTGTCATATATAGCCATTGTGAAGGCAATCATAGGAACTCAAAAGGGATTTCTGTTATTATTTTTATTGTTGCAGAATGAGACTTTAATACCTGAGCTTCTGCACACATTGCTAAACGTCTTGATAACAGCAAGGGAGATAGCCTTTCCATTTTATAGATCAGAAAACAGGTTCAGGAAGCTGGGTGACTTTGCACAGTTCTAGTATGGCTTTATTTATGTTTATATTTGCAGGAATAATATGCACAAAGCTCTCCACCTGTCTCTACGGAGGCAAAGATGACCCCTGACCTCGGAAGCCTGCCTAGTTGAGTATGGCTCCAGACTTCCTACCCTCTCACTCTCTGATATTCTGAAGCAGCTAAGTTCCCCTCCACCAGCCCTGGGCACACTCCCTGCTGAGTCCATGAATTATTTATATGTTAAGTACTTTTGAAGCTGAAGGAAGGAGGAAAGACTGTTGCAAACAAATTAATATCATCTTTCCGCTTCTCACCTGAGGCTCCTCTACCATAAAGGAGCAAGACCATGTCTGTTGGGATTTTGAATCATTGAGGGTGTTTGGGGGTGTAAGGTGTAATGCACTTGGTTTGCTAAGCCTTTCTCGTGGGGCTCATGGCTTTCCTTCCCTCCATTCATAGCTGAGCAGTGCTCACTTTGAGTATGCATATAGAGCCTCTTCCGAAACTCACACACCATGCCACCTCAACCCCTGACTAAATATCCAATTCATCAGTTCCTCTGTTGATAGTGCTCTGGAGGGATGAAGAACCTCGGGGACCCAGAGATGTGGGCGTCCCCTCAGATATGGGCCTTTCTTTTCATCCTGTGGTATAAGCTGTTAGCAAAATGTCTGTGCCTGGGTTATAATTGAGCTGTGGTTCCAGCTTAAATTTTTAACAGATCTAGTCTTCGTTCTGGAAATGTCTTGGTTTAGATGGCAAATCCAACGGATACCCTAGCTATCTGTGTCCATTTGTGTGGCACAAATCCGTTGATTTCTTCAGCTAATCTGAGGCAAGTGGGATTGGCTCTGCGGTTGTTTGTCTTCATGGTGCCTCATAAAGAGAGAGGGAAACAGATGATCTCACCAAGTACACAGATCATAGGAGAAAAGCCCCAGACATTTATTAGTCTCCTGTGAGCCATCATTTATCCTTGTGCATCGCTAACACTCATGATGGCATCTTGCGCTGTATTGAAGTGTGATTTACACAGCCTAGCATCCTAACAGGAGCCTGGCTGGGCGTCCTGCAGGGAAGAGTCGCCTCTCCCTCCCCTGTTCTTGTGCCCTCACAGCAGGCTTATTCTGTGGGGCTGGAGCTTCTTCTTGTACTTTCAGGTTGCTCTTAATGCATGGTGGCGGGACACAGAGGTGGAGGGAGATAGAGTGCAGATGCTTTTAGCTGCTGCCCTCCTCCAACTCAGTGGCCCTCTTAAACTCCTGGTCTTTCTGCCTGAGTTTTCCAAATTCTGGAATTAAAAGTACACACCCACATACCCATCTTTAGGTTGACTTTTGTAGCAAGAATACAAAAATAATAAGAGCATTAAAAATTCAATTTTTAATGCTTTACTTGAGTCCAAGCCATTAAAACCATTGGAAAATACTTTAAATATTAACAAAGTTAATTTTAAATAAAATTAATTGAAAACACAAATTAATGGACTTATTTAGAATTACTGCTATTTAATTAAAATAATGTTCCTATTGTATATAATTTTAAAAAGCTAGATAAATTTTAAGTAGTTTCAGAGGCCCTCTGTGCTAGGTACCTGTCCTGTTCCCTGTTTTCTCCCTCTTCCGAAGTCCATTGTGTTTGCCTTTCTGAATGAGGATTGAGCATCTTACCCAGGGTCCTCCTTCTTGCTTAGCTTCTTTAGGTGTACAGATTTTAGTATGTTTATCCTATATTATATGTCTAATAACCACTTATAAGTGAGTATATACCATGTCTTTCTGTTTCTGGGATATTTATTCAGGATAATCTTTTCTAGTTCCCATCATTTGCCTGCAAATTTCATGATTTACTTGCTTTTAATTGCTGAGTATAGATGTACCACAATTTCTGTATCCATTCCTCAGCTGAGGGACATTTGGGTTGTTTCCAGATTCTGGCTTTATTATGAATAAAGCTGCTATGAACATGGTTGAGCAAATGTTCTTGCTGTATAGTTGAGCATATTTTGGATATATGCCTAGGAGTGGTGTAACTGGATCTTGAGGTAGCACTATTCCTAATTGTCTGAGAAAGAGCTAGATTGCTTTCCAAAGTGATTATACAAGTTTACATTCCCACCCTCAGTGGAGGAGGGTTCCCTTTTCTCCACATCCTCTCCAGCATGTGTTGTCACTTGAGTTTTTGATCTTAGCTATTCTGATGGGTTAAAAGGTGAAATCTCAGGGTTGTTTTGATTTGCTCCTCCCTGATGACTAAGGATGTTGAGCATTTCTTTTAAGTGTTTCTCAGCCATTCGATATTCCTCTATTGAGAATTCTCTGTTTAGCTCTGTACCCCATTTTTTAATTGGATTTCTTGGGTTGTTGGTGTTAATTTCTTAAGTTCTTTATATATTCTGGATATTAGCCCTCTGTCAGATATAGGGTTGATAAAGATCCTTTCCCAATCTGTAAGCTGTTGTTTTGTTCTGATGATGGTGTCCTTTGCTTTACAGAAGCTTTTCAGTTTCATTTATTGATTGTTGATCTTAGAGCCTGTTGTCTCCTGTGCCAATGAGTTCAAGGCTCTTCCCCACTTTTTCTTCTAAGAGGTTTAGTGTGTCTGGTTTTATGTTGAGGTCTTTGATCCACTTGGACTTTAGTTTTTTGCAGGGTGATAAGTATGGATCTATTTGCATTTTTCTACATGTAGACATCCAGTTAGACCAGCACCATTTGTTGAAGATGCTATATTTTTTCCATTGTATGGTTTTGGCATCTTTGTCAAAAATCAGGTGTCCATAAGTGTGTGGGTTTATTTCTGTCTTCTATTTGATTCCATTGTTCCACTAGCCTGTTTCTATGCCAGTACCGTGCAGTTTTTATTACTGTTGCTCTATAGTACAGCTTGAGATCAGGGATGGAGATACCTCTAGAAGATCTTATTGTAGAGGGTTGTTTCAGTGATTCTGGATTTCTTGTTATTCCATATGAAACTGAGAATTTTTCTTTCAAGGTCTTTAAAGAGTTGTGTTGGTAATTTGATGAGAATTGCATTGAGTCTGTAGATTGCTTTTGGTAAGATGGCCATTTTTACTATGTTAATCCTGCCAAGCCATGAGCATGGGAGATCTTTCCATCTTCTGATATCTTTTTCTATCTCTTTCTTCAGAAACTTGAAGTTTTTTTTCATATAAGTCTTTGACTTGCTTGGTTAGAGTTACAACCAGGATCTTTTTGCCTTTTGGGGCTATTATGAAGGGTGTTGTTTCCCTAACTAATTTCTTTCTCAGCCCATTTGTCCTTTGTATACAGGAGGGCTACTGATTTTTTTGAGTTAATTTTGTATCCCGCCACTTTGTTGAAGGTGTTTATCAGCTGTAGGAATTCCCTGGTAGAATTTTTGGGGTCACTCATGTATACTATCATATCATCTGCAAATAGTGATACTTTGACATCTTCCTTTCCAAACTGAATCCCCTTGATCTCCTTTAATTGTCTTATTGCTCTAGCTAGGACTTTAAGAACTATGTTGAAGAGTTACAGAGAGAGTAGGCAGCCTTGCCTTGTCCTTAATTTCAGTGGGATTGATTTAAGTTTCTCTTTGTTTAGTTTGATGTTGGCTATAGGTTTCTTTAAGTGTTTCTCTGCCATTTTATATTCTTCTATTGAGAATTCTGTTTAGCTCTGTACCCAATAGAGGATCAAAGCAGATGCTGAGACTCATAGCCAAACATTGGGCAGAGGGCAGGGAATCTTATGAAAGAAGGAGGAGATAGAAAGACCTGGAAGGAGAGGAGCTCCACAAGGAGAGCAACAGAACAAAAAATCTGGGCACAGAGGTCTTTTCTGAGACTGATAATCCAACCAAGGACCATTCATGGAGATAACTTAGAACCTCTGCACTGATGTAGTCCATGGTAAACTCAGTGTCCAAGGGGTTCCCTAGTAAGAGGAACAGGGACTGTCTCTGGCATGAACTGAGTGGCTGGCTCTTTGATCACTTCCCACTGAGGGTGGAACAGCCTTACCAGGTCACAGAGGAAGACAATGCAGACAGTCCTGATGAGACCTGATAGGCTAGGATCAGAGGGAAGGGGAGGAGGACCTCCCCTATCAGTGGCCTTGGAGAGGAGCATGGGAGGAAATGAGGGAGGCAGGGTGGGATTGGGAGAGGTTAGGAAGGGGGCTACAGCTGGCATACTAAATGAATAAACTGTAATAAATAAAAAACTTAAAAAATTTTAAGTATTTTCACTATAAGTAAGTGATAATCTTTTGGGGTATAAACATGTTTACTATATTGAAACTTTATACGATGTGTAACATATACTAAAGCATCACATGGTACCTCAGAAATATAGTAAATTTTTTATCAGTTGCAATTTTAAGAACTGATCCTCTAAATTCAAGTGATAACAGGTATATCTTCCATCTTTTTCATTTGGTTTGTATGTGTGTTCTGCGTTGTAAGTGGAGCTCAGAAGACTGCCTAGGATTCTGCCTTCAGAAACTTCACTTACCTGCTTTGAGACAGAGTCTTTCATTGGTCTGTTGGGTTAGACTGGCAGTCATGAGAGCCTTGGAACCTTTTGTTTCTCCCTCTCCACAGCTGGGATTAGAAACATGATCCGTCATGCCTGGCACTTTTTTTTTAATGTAGAATAATTGAAATATCACCATTCCCAACAACCAAATGAAACCTGGCTTATCTACATGTATAAGTGTTCAAGGAAGTAGCCTAGTTAGAAATGATCCCTGTGAGGTCCCTTCTGATGGCATTCTTAGACAGTGGCTGTGTTTCTTCTTAACGTGGATATGAAGATGGAAGGAGGAGAAGCGAAGCATTTTCTGGGTATTGTGTGTAGAGAACTCAGCCAAAAGTATCCATTTTGGGCTGGACAGGATCTGAGTAAAGGGTTCTCTGCTTTCTGGCTTTGTGGTATCAGAGGCAGCACTCAGCTTTCCCATGCAAGCTGCAGTATCGCTGAAGGGGGACGACACTACCTTCTTAGGATCTGGGGAAAGGGTACACTGAAGTGGTACTTCTGATGTACCTGGCTCAGTGCAGGTGCTTGATGAGTATCGCTTTCCTTTCCTTTCAGCTGATAAACACTTTCTTTGAGGGCTACAGGCAAAAACATTAAGTATTTATTAGTTGCATTATTCAAGAAAACTGAGTCTGGAAAAAGGCACCTTACTTCAGATCTTTTGAGGTAACAGTAATCATTCCCGTTTGTCTTTCTTGCAAATCTATATCCTATGCCTGGTGCTGGTTTTATTTATGATGTTTGTGTAAGATTCTCAGTTTAGGTTGTTGACTGAACTTAAACTCTCTTTCAGGTTTTCTACATTATTAGTTATCAGTGGTGTGATTTGAGGCTGAGTGACTGAGGCTTTGAACTGTACTAGTGTAATGGGAGCCATCAGAGGTGGATAGACAATGAAGATACAAGCCTTGGTTAAGACTTTTGTGACTTGGTTGGGTGACTCTCACAGCACAATGAAAGTGAGGATTTAACCCTGAAAAGCACTCCCCACCTGTCTCCCTCCTCAAAAGCAGAGCAGAGGCCTTGAGGTGGCTGAGTTGGCCAAGAGCCTGCTATGCAAATATGAGGACCACAGCATCTGCATAAAACCCAGGTGTGAGGGCATAGGCAATGCCAGTGCTGGGGAGGGGACACAGGAGGACCTCAGAGCTTGCTGGCCAGACAGTCTAGACAGCTGGTGAGCTCCAGGCTCACTGAGAGATCTCATCTCAAAAGAGTAAGTTAGTGAGTGACAGAGGAAGACACCTCTGTGCTCGTGTCTGGTGACCTTTGGCCTCCACACATACATGCACACGTGTGCACACATGTACACATGTACATGTACAAGCTCACATGTAGCTCTGGGTTAATAAGCAATTCTGTCATTCAATGAAGATTCAGATCATTGGCAAAAATATCTGTGCACATCCCATGCAGCTGATGTTAAATTCCGGGGTGCTAGAGTTTATGTTAGAAGCCATAGCTAGTTCCATCATAATACTTCATATTCCTGGAGGCAAGGGAGATTTAGACTGAAGACTTAGACAGGGAATATTGTTACCCTGTCACCTCGTCAGTCTTATTTGCATGCAAAATCTATCCCACAACTTGTTTTTGTATCACCTCTGAAATAGAAAAGATATTTTTGCATATTTAAGCAGTTATTACATAAAAGAACAGAAAAAAAACAGGCTACAAAAACTCTACGTAACCTTCCAAGGCTAAATAAAATATTCACTATGTGGCTATTTATAGAACAGATCACTTATCCCTGTCCTAGAAGGCTTGAGTGATCTCATTGGCATCCATATGGAAGAGAATAAGGGCTATCCAGTTGTCTTCTGATTTGTGACAACCACTATGTGCCTGTTTGAACCAAGCTTAAAGGGGAATGTTGAGGACAAAAAGCAACAGGCTTCATTATTTGTGCCTTGCCCTCTCTACATTAGGTAATTCCTACTTTGTCCAGAATATGGAGTCTCAGTCTTTCCAAGTAGTCCATACCTCTGTCACTTCCTCCATGAAGCCTCAAGGGGAGGTCTTATCACCACAGTGCACAGATGTGCGCTGCGCGTGCCTGAGTTGAATGATAGCAGCTTCTGCACCCTACCTGAAGGAGAATGGCAGGACCCTCTCAGGAAGGGCCTCCGAGAGGATTTGTCTTCCTCTGCTCATGCTGAAGCTGCAGACACATTTTAGGGTTATTTGGAGTTGGTATGTGAGGATAAGCTGGAGAAGGGGGCAATTGTGGAACTGCAATGTATAGGCTTTGGGGGAAAGAGGGGCGAGAATTAGATCCCAAATGATGGGCATAGTTCGAGGGAGTGAGGGAACACCCCATAGAGTGGAGATATTCCAGTTACTGAGAGATGGGACTTGGTCATCAATGGGGACAATGTAGTGGCCATACTGAGTCAGAATGTAGGACTCCAGTGGTCACTGAGGAGTCATTCAGGCTGATAGAAAAGCAATCAGGATTGGTGAAATGGTTTGTTGGGTTAAAGGGGGCATCTATTAATCCTGATGATCTGAATTCCCTCACCAGAACCTACATGCCAGAGGGAGAGAACTGACTCTTTCAAGCTGTCCTCTGACCTCCACACATGCACTGGGTGCCTGTACACCCCTACCCCCAGATAAAATTTCAACCATGTAGTAAAAAAAAAATAGTTGTTGTATGTGAGGGTGAATGTGTGAAACTGATGCTACAGCCATGAACTGCATAACAGTTGAGTCAAAAGTGGACTACATGTATGAGGGTGACGCCAGGAAACTTACTGATATCATAGTGATTTTTGTTTGTGTTGCTCCACTTTATGGTGTTTAAACATTGAATGACCACGTCCCTGTATCACATGGCTGTCGCTGGTAAACCTAACCCTAACAAAGACAGACATGGGCTAAGAACATTAAAGGAGTCAACCCACCTCATTGAATCCTTACAGCTATGCAAAACAATTCTCACCCTCAATTTTCAAGTGGGTTAATTAGGCTTAGAGAGACTGAGATAGTGTACTAAAGATTCTGATATTAATAACTGGCAGAACCAAGCTGGTCTGACTAGGTGCCCGAGTTTAAACTCCTTTGTTCCTGGAACAGACTGAGCAGAAAATACTCAGAAAGGTGAAAGGCGATGAATGAAGAAGAAATCCATATCCTGCCATTGCAGAAACGACCACTTCGGGAGAACATTCTGCTAGGCGTCTATCTGCACACATAGCAATACATGTGCATTTTGTACAATTGAGGTCATGTATGTCATAAATTTTTATATAAATGTCACTATACTCTTAAAAAACCATCTTCTGTGAGTCTCGGCATCTGCTTCATTCCTCTGTTGGATGGAGCCTTTTAGATGACCCTCTATAGTAGGCTCCCATCCTATTCCCTCTCTTCCAATTCTTCTGGTGTCTATCCTGCTTGCCATTCTGAATGAGGTTTAAGCATCTTCCCTAGGGTCCTCCTTGTTGTTTAGCTTCGTTAGGTCTGTAGATTTGGGCAGAGCGCAGGGAGTCTTATGGAAGAAGGGGGCATAAAAGGACACGGAGAGGACAAGAGACCCATAAGAAGACCAACAAAGCTGAAAAACCTGAGCCCAGGGGGTCCTGCACTAACCAAGGACCATGCATGAAGACGACCTAGACCCCCTGCTCAGATGTAGCTGATTGGCAGCTCAGTAGCCATGTGGGTTCCTGAGTAAGGGGAGTAGGGGCTGCCTCTGACGTGTACTTGATTGCCTGCTCTTTGGTCACCTCCTCCTGGAGATGTGGCCTTGCCAGGCCACAGAGGAAGAGGATCCAGGCAGTCCTGATGAGACTTGATAAGCTATGGGCAGATGGCAATAGCGGAGAACTTCCCCTTTCAGTGGGTTAGGGAAAGGGAATAGGGGGGAAGAAGGAGGGAGGGTGGGACTGGGGGGGGGCTTCAATCGGGATATATAGTGAATAAATTGTGAAAAAAAATAATAAAGGAAAAGTCATCTTTTGATTTTTATGGGTGTGTGGCATGCCACTTGGTGCATGGCATACCTTCTGCTGCCGCACCGGTGGCATCTAGATCCTTGCAGGTTCTTGAGCAGTGTAGAAATGGATTGGGAGCTTAAAAATATCCTTCTAACCCATTCCTGTGCCTTTCCCTCTCCTTGCAGCATGCGCTCGACGCCGACAACGCGGGAGTCAGCCCAGTAGGAAACTCTTCTCACAGCAGCAGCCACTGGGACCTTGGAAGTGCCTTCTTCTTTGCAGGAACTGTCATCACAACCATAGGTACCTACTCCTTTACTAATATCTCTTCCTCTGCGGGCCCTCCTGAGGAATGCTTAGACAGGACTTGTCTCCTTAAGATGTGGGACCAGCTTCTCCCCACTCGTCAAGTGAAAGAGCTGTTGTGGCTGCTCCCAGTAGAAAGCAAAGCTAGGTGAAGGTTTCAGAATGAATAGCTAGAGGGCATCTCAACTGAAGGAAGGGTACAGTACATGGGTTGGTCAGTCATGCTTGGATTGTTCTGGTGGGCTCAGATTCCATTTTAAGGATTGCGTTTCTCGGTAGAGTTATTTATAGTGGTATGAAGATGTTCTACAAGGCTGGGGGAAAACACTCTTTGCCCCTCTCCAGTTTCTTCCTTCCTTCCTTCCTTCCTTCCTTCCTTCCTTCCTTCCTTCCTTCCTTCCTTCCTTCCTTCCTTCCTTCCTTCCTTCCCATTGTGCTCGCAGTGGGCTTCACTTCAGGTGTCCTCTTCTTATGATAGTTCAATTACGTTAAACCCGAGTGAGTGCTGGAAGCTGACTCTTGCACATGCTCTCTGTGGCTGATGCTCAGATGAACCATCATTGCTGCTTTCCTGCGACAGTGTATGTCTTATTTCATGTATTTATTTTTTATATGTTATATATGTTACACTCAGGTGTTGTGAGTTTCTGTATTTGGAGTTACTTTATACTTATAATAGTATTAAAGCCTGAATGTTCTAGTTTTTAGCCAGTATGCACACATCCTGATTATGAATGGTGAGATCTCCTTTCCCCATCTTTCTCCACCACATGATTTTTTTTTAGCTGACACCACCTTTTCAATGTTTGGCCTGAAATGATTAGCATAGCTACTGTGTGATTCATCAGCTTTAAATAATAACCATGGGCTCTTAGCTAGTCCACAAGCAGCTTGTGCAGTATCTCAATCTCCTTTTGCATTATGTTCCAAGCACTAACCACTTTACACAAGAATGCATGATTTATATTTTGTTTGCTCACTCTCATCTTCACACTTGCTCAGTGTTAAAGCCATTGGTGCAGCTCGTCTTTTCATATTAGTTTCCTTTATCATCACTTGTTTGGCTGGAAATGACCTTCAGAAGCTAAGTGTGGCTCCTGGAAATTCTGAGGGTGGTGGTGCACACCTGTGATTCTAGAACTCTGAAGATGGAGGTGGGAGGAGGCTGGGAGATGGCTTTAGCCTTCCAGAGAGGAACTTTATTTTTTGACTTTTTTATTGATTTATCATTTATGACAATTTATTCACTTTGTATCCCAGCTGTAGCCCCCTCCCACAACTCCTCCCAGTCCCACCCTCCCTCCTTATTCTCCCCCTATGCCCCTCCCCTATTCCATTGATAGTGGAGGTCCTCCTCCACTTCCATCTGACCCTAGCTTATCAGGTCTCATTAGGACTGGCTGCATCATCTTCCTCTGTGGCCTGGTAAGGCTGCACTCCCCAGGGGGAGGTGATCAAAGAGCTGGCCACTGAGTCCAGTTAGAGGCAACCCCTGCTCCCCTTACTAGGGAGTCCACATGGAGACTGAACTGCCTATGGTCTACATCTGAGCAGGGAGTCTAGGTCCTCTCCATGCATGGTCTTTGGTTGGCACATTGATCTGTTCAGGTGGCCCTGGACCCAGATTTTTGGCTCTGTTGATCTCCTTGTAAAGCTCCTATGCCCTCAAGTTCTTACTTTCTAGTCTGATTCTCTGTGAGGCCCAGCTGTTCCTTTTGAGAAGCTCTTAACTTTGGTTTATAGTACGGACAGTGAACTTCTTATGGGAGCATGTTTTAGAGGCCAAGGGTTGTTTCAGAGGTACACTTTTTTTTTTAGAATCTAATCAAACAGTCTATGATCTTCTATACTAGTGAAATCAAGAAAGTTATGTGACATAAACATTTGGAATGAAAGAGAATTACCTTTTGTATTGAGACTTGTATCAGTTGAGATCTTCAGGGAAGCAGCAAGATTATATGTGCATAGACATGGAGCAGGGGAATTGGCTTCTGTAATCATGGGTCTAGGAAATCCCTTGGCAGGTTCCTTGCAATGGAAGCTCAGGGATGCTGATGGTATAACTCTCAGACTTTGACTAAACAGCTGAAAATCCAGAAAGCCAGTTGTATGAATCCTGGTGACTACAGGCCAGAGAGGCTGAAGTTCTGATGTGCAAGGGTAGGAGAAGAGAGTGAGATAGAGAGAGAGAAAGAGAGAGAGAGATATGGGGAGAGGGGGGAGAGACAGAGAGATGGATAGAGACACACAGAGAGAAACAGAGAGACAGACAGAGACACAGAGAGAGACAAAACACAGAGATACATACAGAGTGAGAAAGAGAAAGAGAACTCTTTTCTATGCCTTCCCTTTTTTGTTCTATTCAAGCACTCAGCCTATTAGATGGTCCTGCCCACATTGACCATGGGCCTTCCATACTTTATCTACTCACACGATAATACCCTGTGGAAACATCTAGAAACATTTTAACAGACACACCCAATAACAATGCTTTACCAATTCTCTAGGTATTCATAACCCAGTCAGGCAAACACCTGAAATTAACCATCAACTAACTCTCTTAATCTAATAAGAAAAGTAACAAGCAATTTTACATTTGAAATTATTAAATTCATTAAAACCAGCTAGTGTCATAGTTCCAAGTGTTCATTAAACATGTAGCTCTGTTCATTAAACATGGAGGTCTGTGACCTCCAGATCAGGTTAGGCTATTGGAATTCACAGACTTACTACATCTAACAGAAAAACCATGTTGCCTGGATCCCACAACCAGTGCCTGACTCTTCAGACCACTGAAGTTGCCATCTTTGGGCTACATGATCTTGATTCAAGTTTTAGGCAGAGCTGCCCTGATGGATGAGCCTCTGGCTTCATGTGTCCTTGGCTTAGTTATTTGCAAGGCCATTCCCTCTTAAAAGGTTGGTCACTATGTCTGACCAATTGTGCATAGGATCAGGACCTCTATTCTAAACCATAAAGATGCTGGCTACCAACATCTAACCACTACAAAACAAACAAGTAGACAAGACCCAGCAAAAATATAACCCACCACCCAAAGCCCACATCAGACCCAGTCCCTGTTCTATGCAACTTAGAAAATGTTATTTTTCCCCTCTTTCTCTTACCTAAGACATAATGGATTATAAGTTGAATACTTTTTAGCTGAATACAATTAATTCTGGAGTAAAGGGCCTTTATAAAGCCATACAATTAGAGAAGTTAAAAAATAACTAGCAATATAAGAAGTAATGTAATGATACAATGTAAGAAGTAGTGAAATAAGAAACAATTTTCTGTGTTTAAAAAAAGTCAACCAATTCTGATAAATTCATTGCAAGGCCTGACACAAGGCTTACAAGTGATCTCAGGGCTTGGTTACTTTTAAGAGGTTCCTGAGAAGTCAGACTATCTGGAAGTCAGGGAAGTGGAGCAGCTATCCTGGGAAGCTTTATCTCGTTAACTGTGCAGTTCATATCTTCTTCCGTGCGCTCCAGGTCATATCGTTTGTAAGCTGATATTCTTCACATTCCCCTTCACTACGAGCAATGTTAGACTTTCAGAGTTCTTTCCAAAGCCTGTCGCTGATGCGCCTTCTCTCCTTGGGCTCACTATCTGTACTGTAGTCCCATCTTGTTGGAGGGGGGGATTAAGATGTTTCTACTTTTGTAACTCTCTTAACACCATGGTGAAAACCTTTATTCAGTGAATTGGTTGTTTTTTTGGAAAAGGTCCATAGAGATTGCTTTGTCAAAGGGCTTGCCAATCATTTTCCAGAGAGATTATCATGTGTAGCATGACGTTATATGCATTAAGAATGTCCTTTGCTGAAAAGCAGTACTACTATTCACTATGACTATGTCTTTAAAAGAGCCTTTTGTGTGCGCACATATATATACACACACACACATACACATATATATATATGTATACCATTGATCCTCTGTATCTGTGCTTTTATATCATAGAGACAAACCCCAGTTATGGGGTTCTGCCTACTGGCTTACTCAACATGGCTTGTTCAGCCCATTGTGGGCTGGCAGTGCTGGGTTCTACAAGAAGGCATGCTGAGGAAACCATGTTGAGGAAGCCAGTAAGCAGCACCTTTCCATGTCCTTTGCACCAGCTCCTGCCTCCAGATTCCAGCCCTGCTTGGGTTCCTGTCCTCACTTCCTCCAAAGATGAACTATGATCTGGAAGTGTAAGCCAAATAAACCCCTTCCTCCCTAACTTGCTTTTTGGCCATGGTGTTTCTTTGCAGCAATAGAAACCCTAACTAAGACACAGCTATTTACATAACATTTACATTGCATTAGGTATTTTAAGTATTTTAGGTTATATGGGAGGCATTGTTTAGGTCTATATTAGAACATGGTGTTTATATATATATATATATAAGGGAATAGAATATCCTCTGTTATCTGCAGGGGCTCCTAGAACTAGTCTCCTATGGGCATCTAGGTGTGGTCATACAACAAAGGAACTTATCTAAGCCAATAACCAGACCAGGAGGAAGACATCTTGATCGACGGTGGCCTGCACCTGTTATTTCTTCATATCGAATTCTAACATGAGAAGTCCCCCTTGCCTCTGATGACTGCCTCTGCTGGCAGATCCACAGCAACTAGCTTTTATAAGCTGGAGGGAGGTGCTCATTTCTGTGTATAGACACGTTGCCATAGACCATCACTTCCAGAAAGGCAGGAAATGACCACCTTATCACCAATGGCTATGAAATGCAATCAGATTTTAATCTTTGTGTCACTTTTAGGTTGAGTGATCTGACCCATGTACCTCCTGCTCAAGTCTCAGGAGGTAGATGGTGACTGTTTCTTGCCTGGTCGCATCAACAAAGGATTGGATCAGCGAAGGTACTGAAGTAGCTGCTTCAAGTTACTAAATGCTTTGATTGGATATTTAATCATGGCCACCCAATAGCAAACACTGTACCTAACAGCTACCTACAGGGGATAGTGTGGTTCACACACATGTTCTCATTCTAATTTGTAATTGCCGCATAGGGTAGGGATTAGCCTTATTCATCTGTGGCTAGAATGAGACCAGGAAGAGTTAGACAGTTTACCCATTATGCCACAATAAGCAAGAAATGGTGTTATTCACCCAGGGTCATTTACCAGGACCAGCAGGGCTTGGTGCAAAATGGAAACACATGGTTTGTTTAAAAAAAGTAATTAAGAATATCAACATGGAAGCATCAGAATGTTTAATCAAGGACAGAACATGGAAGGTCCTCCAGGCTTTACAGCCTCTGGGAAATAATACAGATGAGGGAAAAATGAAACTTGGTTTAGCCCATTTTATATAACTGGTGCTGGGCCAAGACTTCGAGATTCCGACGCAGATCATTTACTTTAACTATATTTAAGCGAGGCACATCTTTGGAAAAATAGTTTTCTGGTAACAGCTAACTCAGTCCCAACACTGCACAACAAATTTAAGATATGTTTATCTTGAGATTCTTTACAAAGTACTGTCGGCACTTTGGGTACAAGACAGGTACTGTTGACTCAGAGATAGTACCCAAGATTTAGGGTTTAGAGAGAGTGACTGAGGTAAGTTTAATGCCTGTGGGTGTCAGCATTGGCCCAGTCCTAAGATAAGACAGAAGTTACTTAGTTGAAAAGTACCAGTGACATCACTCATTAGGATGAGTTTTATGTTCTAGTTTTATGTCTTTTATGCTCAAGATTTGGGCGGAGGAAGGCTCAGGAAAGCATAAACTGTGGGAGAAATGGGGAGAGCCTGGCTCATCACACAGCAAAGCCTCAGCAGGTTGTAAACTGCATCCATATCCAGCATGCTAAGGGGAACAGCTAAGCACCTTGTTCCACTGAAGTGATGCGTTGTGTGTTTAAATTGTTCCGGATTCTCCAGTGCTTATCTGTATCTACAGGACTTTTTTTCTATATAGGTCCTTTCTGAGTGTGAGATCCTGTGTGACTTTCACAGTTCATGTGTTCACAGAACATCCTTGCAAGCACAGACAGGTTGGTTCCACAGTGCATACCCTTTATCAACTGGGCTTGAAAGACAGAGTTTGGCAAAGGTTTGATTTGGGTACACGAGAAGGGTGTGGAAACTTCTTTGTGTTTCAGGACTTAGTCTTCTTTAAACACTAGCTTTCTCTTCAAGGACTCTGAGATGTTTTCTACTTAGGGGTGAACAGAACCAAGACCCATCTGGTCCTCTTCTGTAATAACCTCTTTCTTCCAGCCTCTTCCCCACTTTATCTTCTAATAGTTTTAGTGTGTCTGGTTTTATGTTGAGGTCTTTGATCTGCTTGGACTTTAGTTTTGTGCAGGTTGATAAATATGGATCTATTTGCATTTTTCTTTGTGTAGTCATCCAGTTAGATCAGCACCATTGTATGGTTTTGGCTTCTTTGTAAAAAATCAAGTATCTGTAGGTATGTGCCTTTATTTCTGGGTCTTCTATTCAATTCCATTGATCCATCAGTCTGCTTCTACGCCAGTACCATGCTGTTTTTTTTTTTAATTACTGTTTCTCTATAGTACAGCTTGAGGTCAGGTATGGAGATACCTCCAGAAGATCTGTTATTGTAGAGGATTGTTTTAGCACTCTGATTTTTTTTGTTTTTTCATATGAAATTGAGAATTGTTCTTTCAAGTTCTGTAACGAATCGTGTTGGTATTTTGATGGGAATTGCATTGAAACTCTAGATTGCTTTTGGTAGGATGGCCATTTTTACAATGTTAATCCTACTGATCCATGACCAAAGTTGAATCAAGACAGCCCACAGATTGGGAAAGGATCTTCACTAACCCTATATATGACAGAGGGCTAATATCCAGAATATATAAAGAGCTTAAGAAGTTAAACACCAACAAATCAAGTAATTCAATTAAAAAATGGGGTACAGTGTTAAACAGAGAATTCTCAATAGAGGAATATTGAATGACAGAGAAACACTTAAAAATATTCAACGTCCTTAGTCATCAGGGAGATGCAAATCAAAACATCCCTGAGATTTCACCTTACACTCATCAGAATGGCCAAGATCAAAAACTGAAGTGACAACACATGATGGAGAGGATGTGGAGAGAGGGAAATCCTCCATTGTTGGTGGGAATGTAAACTTGTACAACCACTTTGGAAATCAATCTGGTGCTTTCATAGAAAATTAGGAATACTGCTACCTCAAGATCCAGCTCTACTACTCTTAGGAATATATCCAAAATATGCTTAACTATACAACAAGAACATTTGCTCAACAGTGTTCACAGCAGCTCTATTCATAAGAGCCAGAATCTGGGAACAACCCAAATGTCCCTCAATGGAGGAATGGATACAGAAATTGCAGTACATTTACAAAATGGAATACTACTCAGCAATTAAAAACAAAGAAATCATGAAATTTGCAGACAAATGGTGGGAACTAGAGAAGATCATCCTGAGTGAGTTATCCCAGAAGCAGAAAGACACACAGTATATACTCACTTATAAATGGATATTAGAAATATAATATAGGATAAACATACTAAAATCTATACTCCTAAAGAAGCTAAACAGCAAGAAAGACCCTAGGGAAGATGCTCAATCCTCATTAAGAAGGGCAAACTCAATGGAAATCAGAAGCAGGAGGAGACAGGGAACAGGACAGGAGCCTACCACAGACAGTCTCTGAAGGAGTCCACTGATTGTGGTATCGAAGCAAAGTCTGAGACTCATTGCCAAACTTTGGGCAGAATGTATGGAATTTTATGAAAGAAGGGGGAGGTAGAAAGATCTGGAGGGGACAGGAGCTCCAAAAGGAGAGCAATAGAGCCAAAAATACTAGGCTCTAGGCACCCTGCAGAGACTGATACACCAACCAAAGGCCATGCATGGAGAGGACCTAAAACCTCTGCTCAGATGTAGTCCATAGACTCAGTCTCTAAGTGGATTTCCTAGTAAGGGGAGCAGGGGCTGTCTTTGTCATGAACTCAGTGGCAGGCTCTCTGATCACCTCCATCTGGGGGGAAAAGGGAGAGGGGAGGTGAGATTGGGAGGAGACAAGGGAGGGGGCCACAGCTGGGATACAAAATGAATAAACTGTAATAAATAATAATAATTAATAAAAACATAAAAAAATAGAAAAAAACCCTCTTTGTTTGTCAGTGTCCTTGCTGGGCTTGTTGCCCCTTGCTGAGAGTTGGCAGCAGCTGACTGGTAAAGGGACTTCTAAGCTCCCTTTGCTTTTCCTATGTCTGATAGTTAAGTTCTTTTTGAGCAGTTGCAACTCTAGCAGGTGAGCTGTCTCTTCCATTTCTCAGCCTCAATGGTGTTTGGCTGCCCAAGGGCCACCATGTTTACTATGCAGCTACCATGGATCCACTTAAGTCATTGAACTAAAACAGCTCAAGGTCTGTGCTATAGCTCACACATGCATGTACACACACACACACACACTGTGTCAAATGTATGCATACATATGTATAAACACACACACACATGACATATTTGAATATTGCCTTATTAACTACCTTACTAGAGAACTTCAGTTTTATTTTACTGTGGTATTCTGATCTGTGAAATGTCAACTATCTACTTCAGCTACCACCAAATGCCTTTTCATTCACATTTTTTCTCTCTCCAATAGCATAAGATTTGGAAACGTTACTTGGGTCTGAGGACAATGGGGTGTTGTGTGGTGATACAGAGCCTCCTTGCTTTTCACTGGTGCTTCTCACTGGACGTCCCGTGAGCACGCTGGAGGACGTGTGTAGAGCTTGTCTGCATTAATAAATGCTTACTCAGTGGGCTCAGTGCTTCAGGTTGCCCACGTCTGTGACATCTTTCTGAGGTGGACTAACGGAAAAGGCATATTCTCTGAAATGAGGCTGTTGTGAGACACGCCGGCTAAAGTTATTAGTGTCTCTACAAGTTTCTAGACTGTTTCTGAGACTTGTCCCTGTAATGCGAAGCTGTAGGGGCATACTTGCCTTTCTTCTAATCGAATAAGTCGGTGTAGATCGGATTATCCTAGGTGGGTATGCTTGGCAACATCATTTTGTACAAGTTTCTGAAAGCATATGAGAAGAAGTCCCAGGAGCATTGTCGCACTCTGAAATCAACATGATAGGGAGCAAAAGAAATAAGATTAGGAAGTCTTGCCTGCACACTCATCTAAGAAATGGAAACTGCAGTTTAAGTAATTTGTGGTAGGAGATTTGAATAATTCTGAACATAAAATTGTTAAGGAAAATCGCCAAGTGACTCATCCCCAGGGCAGAATCTAACAGCGAGCTCTCCAGGCCCGAGGGAGCATAAGTGATGTCCAAGAACATGTTTTTCTTCTGTGGCCATGCTGAGAGCACTGTTCTTTTTCTGTGCTGTGTTCTCAAATGTGTCTCTTGCTGTGGACGAATACCTCGCCCATTGTGTGGATTCAGAAACAGACCCCACTTGACCTACATGAACTGGGAACAATGTTAAGTGATTGTTGCAAGACTGTAATGATAATTGACAAGAAAACAAGTATCAATTACTTGTGGCTTTCACCCTATGGGAATTGTGCCAGTATAATAGGCTTCTTCCAGGAATACTACTGCCAGCCCCATTTACATAGAATGGACCCAATACTCACTCTATAAGAATTACTTATGAAATTGCAAAACTCTTAAGAATGCAGATTTCCATGTTTTCACACAACTATGTGAAACTCATTTTAATTTGACCTTACTATAGATGGAACTTTTGTGTTCAAATATCTATCCCATTAACAAACATTTATTTAGCACTGATTGTTCTGGGTGCAGGGCTAATAGGTAGAGATACAAGATTCAGGGATTGTGTGCCATTCCAGTAAGGAGAGTTGGGCACAGCTATATTTCACTGTCTTTGGGGTAAAGAGGCACAGTCTTCGCCCACGCACTTTCCCTATTACCAGGCTTCCCTAACTGGGACAAGGAAGGACAAGTCCTTTGTTCCTTCTGAGTTTGTATGAGACTAGTTTCATCCTTAATATTCAGCACCTATTCCTTTATGAAAGCAGATGTTGACTATAGCAAGTCCAGGCAAAGAGGATGCCGATGGGACAGTTACTGTGCAGGGAGGCTTTTGTCTACAGAGGCAAAGGTGAAACTTTTTGCACAGTTGAATTGTGTCCATGATGTATGATGTTTCTTAAGAGAAAAAGTATCATTTTTCCATCAGCAACACAATTGTGGTGGTCCGCACATTTCTTAAAATGTATTAAAATCCCTGGAACACTGAGACTATTTATAAGGAAAGAAGCAAGGGGATGCTGTTTTGAATTGTGAAGGGCTCTGGAGAACAAGGAAGTCTGTGGATTCTCTGGTCAATGCTCTACCACCTCACTACTTTCTCTGCCACCTCACTGCTTTCCCTCTCTCTCTCTCTCTGCTTTCTTTCTCTCTAGGGTATGGGAATATTGCTCCAAGCACTGAAGGAGGCAAAATCTTTTGTATTTTATATGCCATCTTTGGGATCCCGCTTTTTGGTTTCTTATTGGCTGGAATTGGAGACCAACTTGGAACGATCTTTGGCAAAAGCATTGCAAGAGTGGAAAAGGTTTTTCGAGTGAGTACTGCACCAATTTAAACCCTCATTACTGGAGTCACTGCGTTTAGCCTAATAGGGTTTAGAAGGCAGCAACAAGATCTCTGTCTGAATGAAATCGTTGAATGCTATGATTGTGTTTTCTCTTTTGGCGGATGTAGACAGAGAATTGTGCCTAATGTCTTTTTATTGAATAGCTTCCTGCCTTATAGTGGTGCTCACAGGATCAAAGAAGGTTAAGTATGGATTACCAACACAGATTTCCTGAAGAGATGAGGCACACTCAATGTCTTAGTCTGTTTATGCTGCTGTAATGAAATGCCCGAAGCAGAATGGTATATAAACTTATTTCCCACAGGATGGAGACTTGATGTATAGGATCAAGGTTCAGATGCTTGCTGAGGGACTGTGCCAACCCCCCTTCAAGGTGGTATAGTCCCTGTGATTTACAGAGAGAGCGTGCTAAGACCTCATGTGGTGGATGGATGCAAAGGAAAAGGGGTTTGACATTGCATGGTGCCATTCATTTGTTTTTTAAGGGTTTTAACCGTGTTGGTGAATGAGGAGTCCTCATGATTTAGCCCCTTTAAAAGTTCTGGATTTTAACATGATCACATTAGCCAACACTCATCACAATTAAACCATAGCTTAGAGCCCTTTATGGAAGATAGTAAGCAGGCTAGACAGTTCAGTGGATGAGAGCACCAATCCGAGTTCAATCTCCAGGGCCCACATGGTGGAAGAAGAGAACTGATTCTTACAAATTATCTTTTTGACCTCCACTTGTGAGCTATTATAAACACATACACACACACACACACACACACACACACACACTCCAAATAAGAAAGCTGGAGGATAGTTTCCTGTTTTTAAAAGGACGTAGAGATATATACACCCATCTATTCTATTATCAGAATGTCTTCACTTGATTGATTTCTGCACAGTGTCTCAGGCTGATCCCTCTTCTCTGTCCTCTTTTCTGTGCTTTGTGCCTCTCTCATCATGGGTCCTCCTTGTTCTGCCTCTCAGTGTGGAGCATCCCTCAGCTCAGGACTCCAATAGTCATGATGAGGTGTGGAGTGTCGTTATCACCTTGGTGTGTAGCTTCTACCCAAAGCATCTACTGTTAAACAAGGGACAGAAGTCTCAGCCTGAGGAGTTTATTTCCTAAAGGTGATATGTTTGACCTCTGTGACGGGCATGTAGGATGGGTGTGCGTGGCTAAGATTGCCAATGCTCTTTAACTCATGCCTATTTGTTCAATTTCACAGAATGCTGTGTTACCGTAGGCGTTTCTATGTTCTTGCTCAGTATTGATGTAATTCTCAAGTCTTTCTGTCCTTCTTCAGGGAATTCTTTCTTACGGTAACTTCGTGTGTGTGTGTGTGTGTGTGTGTGTGTGTGTACGTATGTGTATGTAGAGGCCAGATGTCAATGTAAGGTGTTGACCATGATTGATCCCCATCACACACACCTTATTTGTTTGAGTCTGTGTCTCTCACTGAACCCAGAGCTCACAGATTTAATTGGGTAAGTCAGCCAGTAAGTTTCAGGAACCATCTTGTCTCTGCCTCCTTAGTACTGGGATTATAAATGTGTGCTGCTCTGCCAGATTTCTACATTGATGCTGGCGATAGAACTCAGCTCCTCACACTCATGTGCCAACCACTTTACAGACTGAGCCATAGCCCCATCTTCTGCGGATATAATTTTTCAAAATCACATTTTGAGAACTCTTTTTTCACAATCTATAATGATGGGTGAGTGGTGAGCTCTAAAATCAGTGTACCCCATGTCCTCGGAGATAAGATCCCTCAGATTGTCCCTAGGATCCTGGCTTCTGTTTTTCTTTAGCTGATGCAGGGGAGTTCCTCAGAGGGGCAATGTAAGAGGTTTATTAGCAGATTAAACGAATAGATGCATAGCTGGGTCACAGTCATGTTCATAAATTCAGCAGTCCTAGGAAGCTGCCTCCGTTTTTTCATCAGCAAAGGCAACAGAGTGCGAATCAATTTTAGAAAGTTTTAGTGATGGCTAAATGGAATAATGGGTAGGCAAGAACTTGGACAAGAGTCAGAAACATAGAGCTCAGAGCTACTGTCCCTCCTGAAAGAAGAGTTTGTTGGCAGGCTAGCCACTAACTTGGGTTTTGTACACGTGCGACTTTTCCTGGAGTGTCCTACAGCGTTTGCTTGCTGGGTGCTGGCTGGCTAGCCAGCCTCATTCGAATGTGCACCTGTCTCCTCGGTGGTCACCATGGAAACCATGGTGCCCTGCTTCTTAGATGTTTAGTTCTTCTTAACTCAGACACAACAGCTTTGTCTCCAAAGAGCTGTTTTGAACTCCTCAGAGGTGCTTCTTAGCAGTCCTCACAGCCCTTTGAGTTAGGGGGTAAAAAATGGATGTGGTGATTGAACACTGAGAACAAACAGGAGTGTTCTTAGAGTGTTCCCATGGAGAAATGACTTATTTGTCCACTTCCCTCCACCCGCCCCTTTTTTGAAGCTCCTCTTGGCTTCAGTTTTCTTGGCCATAGAAGAATTAGGCTGCAGATTATCTTCAAATCCCCGGAGTCAGTTATTGCATTCCACACGAGAGGAGAGATTGCAATCATTTCACTTCATGCTTACCAAATTGGGCTTTCACTCCCTGTAATGCGGTTCCGATTCAAGTGGAGCATGCTACGCAACTTCTTTGAGCTGCTTCCGGTCAGTAGACTCTGGGGCCAAGCCTGAAAAGTTTCACACTTCACTTTTATGCTGACGGCCCACTCAGGTTCTTGCAGCACCACCAAAGACAGGGAATCATTCAGGAAAGTGAGACAGATGCGGCTTAGTGAACAGGCGACACCCGGGGGATGGATTTGCCAACTGTTGAAGGGCTGTGGAGGGGTGGAATTCCAGGAGGAATGTCAGCACACTTCCCCAATAAACAAACAACTGATTGTGCAGCACTTTTCTTGCTGCATGTAAAGTTGTGGTAGGAAAGACAAAGAGCTTTCACATCCACCCTTAGCTATTCACGTAGACATTTAAAGAATCAGTTATTCCCTGATGATTTTTTTGAGAAAAGGCGATTGTGCTAATCAGCTAGGCTTGGGCCGTGGATTTTCAGTTGTCATGGGGAAATTTCCTTTAATAAAGTAATAATAAAAAAGGTCTGCATACTGGTTATTAACCCTTTTTCTTCATCTGATGTTTTTAAGCTCTAGGGAAGAGAAGGTGCGTTTGTATGTGTGTATGTGTGTGTGATAAAAACACAGCAGGCAGTCAGCCTTCTACGTGTGTGTATTCTGAGGTGATTCTTTCTTGAACCATACCCTGGTCGGAGACTCATTTGGTAGAGTTGTCGAGGGACACTGTGCTGCTTAGGAATGAGCTTGGGCTACAAAACAGCAATAAAAGCCAGGCCATTAGTGTTTGGATAGAGTAAAGATACCTCCTCCTGTGGGGATTAGGACCAACTGAGAACTACAGGAGTTAGTCAGGGGTCAGAGGGCTAGTGCTGCTGCTGCTGAGTGGACTAGGAGATGCGGCCTTAGCTATGCTGCCGAAAGGGCTTATTCATTTTCCACTGAGGTGTAACACATCACCACAGACACATCACAGCACAGCATCAGAAACAGCACCCGTTTGTTCCAGCGTAGCTCTGGAGGTCATAGGTCTGGAGGGCTCAAGTGATGAGATATTCTAAGTGTCATCCAGAGCCAAAGTCAAGGTGTTGGCAAGATGAGGATCCAGGTCTGAGGAAGAACCTGCTGCCAAACAAGTTCACATTTGGGAAAAAAAAAACAACAAACAAACCAAAAACCCCAAACCCTAAACAGTAGTTACCGGATAACTGTTTCTGGGGTGGGTACTCTATTTACTGTAGAAGGAGAGAACAATGACAAACCAAAGCAACCCTTCTGTCTTCACCTAAGTGAAGGGATGCGTTTATTGGGCTTGCTTGCTAGGAGTGTGTGAGGAGATACAGAACAAGAATGACTCAGGCAGCTCCATGACCTAAACCGCTATTCTACAAAGTTTGAGGACTCAAAGTGGCACCGTGGAGTTCCCCGCACAGCCTGCTGGCAACTGGACTCCTGAAGAGTCTCTGTCCCAGCAGTTGCTTACTGCTTATGAAACCTCAGCATGTGCTCACACACATTGGGAGTTTTGTGATCCTCTTGCTTCCTCCGCAAGGCAATGTTTCTGTCAGGAGGGAACGGCTAGAAACATTGTTCCCTGTGGTTGTAGGATGGAGAGGCCCCTTTTCCTTGCTGGTTTTCAAGTAGGAGCAATTTTCTCAGTTTCACCTACATGCTTCAAAACCAAGGATGTTGCAGCTCTCTGACTTTGACCCTGGCCCAGCCAGGGGGCGGGGGCGGGGGGGGGGGAAGCACTCTGCTTTTGATGGCTCAGAGATTAGACCAAGCCTGTGAGGATAATCTGCCTTGAAGGTCAGCCGTATAGTATCACGTTGTTATGAGAGCAACAGGTCACTGTGCCACAGGGGGTAGGGACCAGAGTAATTTGTCTTCTAGAGGCATTACAGATATCCTGCCTTCAGCAGTTATGGAAGTCAATGGTGGCATAGACATTCTCCACAAGGACAATCTGCTTCATTGACCTTTGCTACAGCCTGGAGAGCTAAACTGAGTTCATCTATTTAAGGCAAGATCATTGCAAACAGCAAAAGAAGGGCCTGAGTGGAAGGTGCCCATCTTCTAAGTTGATCATGTTAAGTCCCTTGTCAGGTTGAGAAGTGAGGGCAAATGCTCACAACACATGTGAAACATCGACCATGATGCCTGGAAAACAGGTATATCCTCTGAGCACTGATAAACAATGGCAGAGAATTAGAACACTCATTTACCTCCTAGAGCAAGAAGCCTGAAGGCAGTTTGTTTTAAGTGGGGTCCACTGATCACACAGTGTCAAGCCTATCCAAGTACTCCCCACACCTTGACATGTCAGCTTTTCATCCATAGGCTTGTTGCCTCATGGTTACAAGAAGGTTACAATAGGTACAGATATGATGGGTCCATGCAGCCACATCTAAGGCAAGATAGAAGAGACACTTAAAAATATGTTATTCCATCTGTTTGTTTATTTTTGTCTCTCTCAAAGACTTATTTTTATAGCAGGTTTAGATTTATAGTAATTTTATATACCTATATATGTTTCACACACACACACACACACTCAGACTCACAAACTCACACACTGTAACCCCATATGGTCAACATTCTCTACCAGAGTGGTGCATTTTTGTTTCACGTGACATACCTGCATTGAGGCATAATTACTTCTTGCTCTGTAATTTATATTAAGGTTTTCTCATAATGCTGTGCATTCCATGTTTGGTCAAGTGTTCAATGATGTGGACCCACCATTATAGAGTCACACAGAGCACTTGAAAGGAAAAACAACATTGGCTCAAGATCCCCAAGACCAAATTCTCAGCACAAAGGTTTTTTTTTTTTTTGTCCTAGAGGGACAGAGGACAGGGAATAAAAAACAAAGACAGGAGATGGAGACCAAAGGAGAAGGGGAAGGGAATAAGTGAGAGGGAGGAGGGGTATTTGTCTCAGAGGAAAACGGGACAAAGGACACCCTCTGGATAGACAGGAGACAGACATGACACATTGGAAGATGGAAGTTTATAAAGGTATGAGGAGAAACCCTGTGTTAGGATGAGGTGTTGAATTTTAATTGGACATGTTAATTAGGTGAATTGAAATGGGGCTTTTGATTGTTGGACTTCAATACTTGGATAGCTGGACCTTGGTGGTCAGCCACAGGAGGAGGAAGTGGCCGAATAAGGGACTAGATCTTGGTGGCTAGCTTTAGGAATGTGATCCGATGGGTTTTTAGCAAGGCAGAGGGAGTGGGGGAGAAGAACGAGACCTGCCAGAGCCATGCCCACCGTGCTCGCCACGCTGGAGCTGGCCAGAGTCCCTTCATCACCTGCCATCTGTGATCTGCCTGTTCACCCCTTTCTGTCGTCTAAACCCTGAGACACACTGCTTTGTCTTCTGCCACGATAACTGCCTTTTCCAGGATGCTGCAGTTCTGGAGTCCATCAAATACAGAGCCTCTTCAGAAGGGTCTCCTTCAGCTAGTGATAAACAATCATTTGCCACCTAATAGGTGTTTTCTTTGGAATTTTCATGGCTTAATAGCTCATTTTCTCTTTAATGTTGAATGATAATCCATTTTTTTCCTGAATGGTTACCTGACTTATTGATCTATTAACCTACTGAAAGAAAGCTTGTTCGCATTCTACACTGGGTGAATAAAGCTGCTGGAACCACCTGTTTCAATGCCTTTGGGTAAACACCAAGAAACATGATCACCACCAGATTTATGAGCATGCCCAGCGTTAAGAAACCACCCACCTGTACCATTTTCCATTTCCATGAGGAAGAGATGAGAGCTGCTCCTCCTGTTGCCTCACTTTCTTGACAGCATTTGGTGTTGTCTGCTTTCATTCCAACTAGTGTGATGTTGAAGCTCCCTGTTTTAATTTTCAGTTCCCAAATGACATACAACATGAAATATATTCTTATATGCTGGTTTGACAGCTAATAGATCTATTAATGTCGCTGGCTCATTTCTAAGTCAAGTTGTTTTCTTTTTATTGTTGAGTTTTGTTTTAAAAGGTGTGTATATTTTGAATATCATCCCTTTGTTAGATGTGACTTTTGGAAATACTTCATGTAGCTTGTTCTTTTATTCTCTTAACTACTTCTTTAGCAAAACAAAAGAAAATTAATGTAGTCTAGCTCATTGACTACTTTTTCTTTCATATGTGTGTGCTTTTATATTTATTCAAAAGGTTATTGCTAGTCCTACCTGCGTCCAGCAAGCTTTTTTCTGTTATCTAGGTGTTTCATAGTTGCATTGTTTACATTAAAGTCTGTGATATATGTTGAGTTATGTTTACGAAGGGTTTGAGGTCTGTTACTACATGTATAGAGGTGCATGTGTGTATTGCATGTATGTGCACATAAATGTATGGAGGTGTACATACATGCACATGTATAAGTGTATGGAGGCCAGAGGCTGATGTCAAGGGTTTTCCTTTACTAATTTCTGCCTTATTTTTGAGACAGAATCTCTCACAGAACCTTGAATTTGCCAATTCTGTTGGAATGGTAGGCCAACAAATCTCTTCTCCCATTTTTGCCTTCCCAGAACTGGGATAATAGACTTGTGTTTTGTGCCCAGCTTTTTATATGGGTGCTGGGGACCCATATTCAGGTCATCATGCTTACAGGGAAAGCACTTTACCAACTGAACTATGTCCCTAGCCCTTAGTCCATTTTATTGTTTTGTATGTGGGTATCCGTTGTTTCAGTCCCATTTATAAAGAGGACTGTCTCATCTCCATTGTTGTCACTTTTGCTCCCTTGTCAGAGATAAATTGGTTATATTTATGTGCATCTATTTCTAGTCTCCCTATTGTGTTTCATTGCTCTATTTATTCTTTCTCAAAGACTGCACTCTCTTGATTAGTGTAGCTTTGTACTAAGTCCTGAAGTCAGGTGACGCCAGCTTTTAAACTTTACCTCTTTGAGTATCATGTTGAAAGAGATTCCTTCTGCCTTCCTCAGAAGTTACCCTGTATGTGTGTGTGTGCTGTATGTGTATTTGTGTGCTGTATGTGTAAATGTGTGTGCAGGCGTGCATGCACGCACATGCATGGGTGTATTTTTTCTTTTTCTGTCTCACCAAGTGGAAATGGATTACTTGATCATACCCAGCTGTAAGAGAGGTTAGGAAGGCAAGTGTCTAACAAAGGGCATTGGATTGACTTTGACCAGTGACTCATGATGTGCAGTCTCTCCACAGCCTGCATCGGCGCCCCCTGGAAACTTGTAGGACACCATTGTTCTTGGAGGGTTTGGAGCCCAGTGATCTGTGTTTACCAAACTCTCCAGGTGATTCTGATGCTTGCTGAATTTTTAAAACCCTAGGGAGTAGAGGAATCATTCATCATCCCTTGGGGCTGAACACATTGCTTTAATGGATGGAATTAGGCAAGCAGAGAAGGTGGGGTAAGCAAGTGTTGGTATCTACTGGTGTCAGTCAACTGGAAGCTACTCTTCAGGAAACTGTCTTTTCTTCCTGCTTGTCATAAATTAGCTGGTCTTTGAGATCCTTGAGTGAACTGGGATAGACCGGCATATGCTCTAGTAACAAACAACCCTGGCTTACTCCCACCCAGGGTGGTAATGCCAGATTTGAATCCCAGACAAATGTCCAGGCTATTGGGTTTGCTATGAGAGGAGAGGAGCTAGAAATTTAACACTGGCTTTTAAGAGTTCTGGCAGCCAGGGAGAGGATGTTGTCCTGAGCTGGTCACTCAGTCCCAAAGTTAATGCATTCTTTGATCTCCAAGGGTGATAGGAAAATTTCTGAATATTGAAAATGCTATTGGCATAGCCCTTGGGTTGCTCTACTGGACACGTTTAGGATGACAAGCACTCTGGGGATTTAGCCACAGATGGCCAGTGCATTCAGTTGACTCTCTGTTTTCACATCCAAGAAAATCGAGCCCATTATTTGTGAAGCCACCAACCTGAAGCCATGCGTTAAGTTAGTAGCATGGTCTAGATCTGAACCAGTAATCCTGTTAAGCATCTTCGAGGCAGAGCCATGAATATTTACTGTCAGAGACACTGTTTTAAAAGCACATCATGAAGCCAATGTGGAGTCTGAGCTCTTTCAGCTTACCTTGCTACTTAAGCGAAAAACCCTGCCATCCCAAAGCTGGAAATCTGGGCAGTTGGTAAGGAAGAATAATCAATTGAGACTAAGCAGGCCCAGTGCCAGATCCCAAAGCAGGGTCTCAAGAGAGAACAGCCTCTCCCTCCCTTGCTGTCAGCTGCGGGTCTTCTGGGCAACACTCACCACCATGTGACAGGATGCTTTAGGGAAGCTAAACCAGCTTTGGATTGGATTCATTCTCTTGCTCTGAGGTGGGCTTTGACCTCTGGAAGGAGGCAGCTACCGCTTTTCATCAGGCTGAGCCACAAACTTCTTATATTTCTTCTAAATCCAAGGAACATCCTTTTTCTTTCTCAGCCTTCCCACTCCACAGGGATGAAACAGAAATGTTTGTCTTTTGAGGCAAAGAAGTCTGGGTACAGCTTACAAATGATGCATCACCTTAGATCCACCATTGTTGTGGATTGCGAGAAAGAACAGGAGGATGAAAGTGGAGTTTTTTTTAAACATTTTTTTTATATTAATCACAGGTTATGTACTTTGTATCCCAGCCAAAGCCCCCTTGCACACCCCCTTCCTATCCCATCCTTCCCTCCCTCATCTCCTCCCTGCCCCTTTCCAAGTCCACTGATACGGGAGGACCTCCTCCCCTTCCATCTAACTCTAGCTTATCAGGTCTCTTCAGGACTGGCTGCAATGTCCTCTTCTGTGGCCTAGCAAGGCTGCTCCTCCCTTGGGGGGAGGGGGTGTCGAAGAGCCAGCCATTGAGTTCATGTCAGAAATAGTCCCTGTTCCCCTTACTAGGGTGCCCATTTGGATATTGAGCTACCATTTGCTACATTCAAGCAGGGGTTCTAGGTTATATCCATACATGGTCCTTGGTTGAAGAAACAGTCTCATAAAAGACCCCTATGCCCAGATATATTTGGTCCTTGCGGAGCTCCTGTCCTCTCCAGGTCATATTAACTACCCCTTCTTTCCTATGATTCACTGCACTCTGCCAAAGGGTTGGTTATGTGTCTTAATATTTGTTTTGATACCCTGCTAGGTAGAGTCTTTCAGATGCCCTCTGTGGCGGGCTCCTGTCCTGCTACTTGTTCTCCTACATCCAATGTCCATCCCATTTGTCTTTCTAAGTGAGGATTAATCCTCTTACCCCGGGTCCTCTTTCTTGTTTATATTCGTTAGGTGTATAGATTTCAGTGTGTTTATCCTATCTTACAGGTCTATATAAGTGAGTATATACCATGTGTGTCTTTCTGCTTCTGGGATGCCTCACTCAGAATGTTCTACCACATGCTGTGGTAGAAATCAAGAGAAAACTTAGGAGAAAACACTTGTCAGGAGGCTTCTGTCTCTTGAGGTCACACCCAGCAGCAAAGAAATTAGCATAGAAAGATTATTGTCTCAAGCAGATGAAAACCCTTGGTTTGGAAGCAATGTTATTTTCAACTCTGTAGGTTCAACTATAGCACCTAATTCCTGTTAGTGGTGACAGTGTTCTTTGTGGTACAAGTTATATGTGCCAGCATTGTACATAAATAGACCATGGATAAGGGCAAAGTGGTGGGCTGAGTTTTTAGTCTAAGAAAAGACTGAAGTTCAGTGGCATAGAAAAGATGCAATATTGGTGAGCTCCCATTTCTAACTGGGTATGAGAGGGCCTGCTATGTGTGTGGGTGAGTCTAGAACACACCTACTCTGTGTCTATAACACACCTACTCTGTTGCATAGACTACTCTGTAAACTCATAGCAATAGCATATGGACTAGTGCTATATGGTGTGAGTTTGTTTATTTTTTTAATTAGGGAGAAGATTGTGATATAAATATAAACAACTACTTACTCTGCCTTAGGGGCTGGAAGGAGGTGGAGTTAATTGGTTTAAAATGAAAAAAAGGAAAGGCAAATAATTTTAAAGCCTTATCAACCAGAGCTCTTCCAAATTAGTTTAGAGATATTATCTACCATTGGTGGCAGGCCCACAATGTACATTTGGGGTGGCCTACATAAATGAACCATAAAGCGGACTCTGCAATTTCTCTTAATGATTGTCCATGACACAGTTTTTTCATAGACGGTTCTTTCTCTTCCTCTAACACAGGCTGCTTGTGAGACAGGATAGAAAGGCAGGAAAGTTACAGGGACATAAGAAAAGGAGCCCCTTACCCTGGAATCTGGTTGAAGGCCCTTACCAGCAGAGATTAAAATTTCCAGCACAATTAATGCGTAAAGCCTCTGCTCCACCATAGGACTGTGGTTTTCAAGAAATCTCACTAGAAATGTGTTGTGCAAACTCTAATGGCCCCTGGATTTAACTTATTAGGTTAACATCTATCCAAAGTGCCCCAAAGCCACTCTGTAGTCTCAGAGAGAGAGAGAGAGAGAGAGAGAGAGAGAGAGAGAGAGAGAGAGAGAGAGAGAGAGACAAAGATAGAGACAGAGAGAATCAGAGAGACATAAAGAGAGAGACAGAAAGACAGAGAAAGGTAGAAAGACAGATAAGGAGATAGAGGTAGAGAGACAGAGACAGACAAAGAGAGAGGCACAGATGGACAGAGACAGGGACACACATAGAGAGAGAGAGAGAGAGAGAGAAAGAGAGAGAGAGAGAGAGACAAAGATAGAGACAGAGAGAATCAGAGACAGAGAATCAGAGAGACATAGGGAGAGAGACAGAAAGACAGAGAAAGGGAGAAAGACAGATAAAGAGACAGAGGTAGACAGACAGAGACAGACAAAGAGAGAGGCACAGATGACAGAGACATGGACACATAGAGAGAAAGAGAGAGAGACAGAGACAGAGCGATGGAGAATGAGAGATGCATTGCCCTAGATCTACTACCATCACTGTGGATTGCAGGAAAGGACAGGTGGAGGGAAGCAGAGTTCTAGAATATTCTACCACATTCTGGGGCACAAATCAAGAGAAAACTTAGACGAACATACTTGGCAGGAGGCTACTGTCTCCTGAGGTAACACCCAAGAGAGACAGGGAGACAGACAGACAGAAACAGAGAGACCGACAGAGGCAGAGAGAGAGAGAGAGAGAGACAAAGAGACACAGAGAAAAACAGAGGGAGACAGACAGACGCACACAGAGACAGAGAATTTTCTTAATTCTTTGAGATGTATCTTGAGACCAGCCCAAAAAGAAAAAAAAAATGTGTGTATACACACACATACACACCCCCCATATATATATACTGAATTGTGATTTTCCTCTTGAGAAGCCTAGATCTACATCTTGGTATGTCTTTCTGAGTGTCTCTTTCTCAGAATCCTCATACTTAAGATCAATGTGAAAAGTGTCTTTTAATAAACTGTAACTCTTTTTATGAAATCTGTGTGTGTGTGTGTGTGTGTGTGCACATGCACGCCAAGATCCCTAGTGGATCATAAGAACCCGTCACGTGGCTGCAGGTGTGTCTCTATTCTTGTCACTGCTGCTTCTGCTATCTTCATCTTAGTATGGCCGATGTTTGGGTCTGTGTAAGTCCTTGGTGTAGGGTTTCCCTGTGCCTTACTGGGTAGATATGCTTTATTCACGCAGTAGAATCCAGCATCATCCCTGTCCACAGTTATCAGCCCCAATGTCTCCAGACACAGTAAATACCATCTTAAGATAAACTTGCCCCAGTTAAGGGCCAAGGGCTCCAGTGGAGAGAAGGCATTTGCTACTCAGGCCACAAGGTGTGTATCCTAGGCCCTTGTCTGGATTTTCCACATCAGCCGTAGTGTCTAGGTCAATGGTGCTCTCCATGTCTTTAGTGCCAGCACCACATTACCAAGAACACTCCTATCCCAGCTGGGTCCTGAAAGAGGACTCTGAAGAGGACTATGGGAATAAGGTCATTTTTCTTTGAGAAAGGAAAATGCCCCAGGCTTGACTCTGATGAGTAGGCTAGAGAGAAAGATAAGATGGTTCAGTTGTGATTCTTCAGCAGGCAAACATCTCAGCATTCGCTGTAGCTTATGGGGATTAATTTAATATAATATTCTTTCACTTTCTCAGTTTATCCCTAATAACTGGCTAGTGTCCCCTTGGCATTTCCTGTTGCTGTCTGAAATCACTTCAGATTTTTTTAAAAATGAATTTAAAATGCATCTTCACTCTTGTATAAAAAGCAAAGTTTCAACCCCTCACGAAAACATAACTAAGTAAAACATTTTCTAGATATGGTTGGCTTTTTAACTCTCTTTCCTTTCTGTCTTCTCTTCTCCACCCCCTGAGTGTGTGTATGTGAGTGTTAATGTGTTCATATTCATGTGTATCTGTTGAGCTCAAATGTCAACTTTGAGTGTCATCCCTTTGGAGCAATCTACCCTATCTTTTGAGGCAGGACTTTCACTGGGACCTGGGGCTCACTGGTTAAGGCTGGACCACTGAGTCCCAGGGATCTTCTATCTCTGTTTCCCCAGAGCTGGGATTACAATGATGTGCCACCTTGTCCGGCTTCTCATGAGCTCCGGGGATCCAAACTCAGGTCCTCACGCTTCTGTAGCAAGTGATTTGCTGAGGTATTTCCTCAGCCCCAACTGTTTAAACATTTTTTTAAATTTATTTATTTTTATCTCAATCACAGGTTAGGTACTTTGAATCCCAGAT
>CM053765.1:17027581-17121410 GCA_028658305.1 Pachyuromys duprasi
CTCCCACTCCCTCCCTCATCTCCCTCCTCCCCGCCCCCTCCAAGTCCACCAACAGGGGAGGACCTCCTTCCCTTCCATCCAACCCCAGCTTATCCTGACTCCTCAGGGCTGGCTGCAATGTCCTCCCCTGGGATCTAGCCAGTCTGTCACTCCCCGGCTTGTATGGGGGAGGGTCAAAGAGTCAGCCATCAAGATCATGTTTAAACATTTTAAAGGTAACTTTAACATTGCCTTTCAGCCAGGCGTAGTGGCATACCCCAGCACTCAGGGAGGCAGAGGCAGGCCTATCTCTGTGAGTTGGAGGTCAGCTTGATCTACAATTGAGCAAGTCCAGGATAGCCAAGGTTACACAGAGAAACCCTGTCTCAAAAACAAATAAACAACTCACCCCCCGCCCCCAAGAAAATAACAACAAACCATTATCTCTCTTTCTAGCAAACTTTGATTGAATATAACCAGGTATGTGATTGTTCTTCAGGCTTAGAAACCAATGGTGAATCTGTATGTGCAGAGGCTTTTATAGGGAGTTTTGGGTTTGCCATTTGCCTAACAGGGTTTGGCTGAGGTCACAGTGAGCGTTGTAGTACCTCAGGACGGGTGCCAGTATTAGCTATCTGCTTTATGGGTTTACTGAGTGCTGAACTCTGGGCTGCTGGCTTTACCCAGAACAAATCCTGTCTCTCAAGAACACCATTATTACCTTCCTAACTTGATGGAAAGAATATTTAGCCTGATTCTGTGACCTTTCCAAGGTTTACCCAGCCAATAACTGTTAGAGAAAAGATGCTGGCCCAGTTCCTCTTACCCCAGAGCACATGCATCGGCTCAGCCATCCCTTCTCTCTTTCCCTTGTAAGGGTCTTTAGTGCCTGACAACCCAGGAGAGCCTGAAGGTTTAGTGAGATCTGGGAATAGATAAATGTGGACATTTGAGAACAAGTTTATACTGGCCCTGCCTATATCTGTTTTCAAAGGGTTTTATTTTATTCTCTCATTATATTGAATTAGATCACAGCCTCTGATTCTCTTTAAGAACCTACTGTATCTCCATCAATTTATGGTTAGTGAGTATCTTTTTGTTTGCCTCTTCTATTGTGGAATTTAATCTAGGGTCCAGACAGCCCTTGCTCCCGCTAAACACTGATATGCAAACAACACAAGATGGGTTTACAGAAGTGGGGGACCCTGACATCCGAACACCCAGTTGGTTCTGATCTCTTTCCACAAGAGTCATTCAATGATGGAAATACCCTGTATTCTGTTCTTCCAGTCCATTGCTCTGCTTGGTACCACCCTCTCTACAAAAGAAAGGGACGTACACACCTCAAAGCCAAGCCTGCTGGGGAGCTGAGGCATCTGGCCTTGCCTTCCAAAGGCATTTTCCAGGTTCTAGACTCATTGGCTTGCTTGTCTCAGCTACAGCCGGGATACAAAGTGAATAAATTGTAATTAATAATAATAATGAGTTCTGGAGGACATGGAGTTTGAGAATAGCAACAGCAAGGCTTTTATTCTCACTGGAGAATTAACTCAGTTCTGGCTGAAATGTTTCTTCCTTTTGAGAACTGTTTGTGTCTTTTAGATTCTGCTAACTTTCCCTGAGGCTTCTGATACCCCACAAACAGCTACTGTCTGCTTTACCCAAACTGGCAACTTTCTTTTCTATTTCAGAAAGAAGATTACCACGAGGTGAAAAAAAAAGCTTCAGTGGACTATTTGCTAATGGGAAGTAGAATAGATGGTCTGACCTTGTGATCTGACCTTGTGGTCTTTAAAATCTCTTTCTTGTGTTAAGTCTACCGCCGAAAGCACTGTGGCACCTCCCATTGTTTCCATGAAGTTGGTTGGAGTGCCATGTTCAAATTTGATACTGATTTCACCGCCCTCCAGAACTTAAGTCTTAAAGCCATTTCTCTAAAAGGAATTTGGTGACCTAGTTTATCTCTACCTTTTTTCTGTGTGCTGCATCCTAAGGGAAACTTGTAGAAGTTTATCCAAAAGCATTGTCCAGCTGAGGGAGCCATCTTGAAAATTGTGTGGGAATTTACTGTCTCCTAGGTCTTGTCCACCGAAGAGCCAATTGCCTCCCAGAGACCCAAAAGTCCTATTAATTAAAATGTTTTATATCTTCCCAATTTGGGGTTACTTAAAATCCAGGGATGTATTTGTTCTATCCCATGGTAGCCTGTATCTAAAATTAATAGCAACTCTTGAGCTACTAATGTAATGAGATTTTTATCAGCACTCATATTCTTACTGGTATCATAAAATCAACTTAATAGGCAAATAAATTTCATGTTCTCCTTTTTTCATCAATTTTCATAGGCTAGTTTGGGTCTTTTGAAAGACACTGATTTAACTCCTTAGCTCCTCCATAGAACTCTTTGTTTATATTAGATCACATTTATTGATGTGAAGAATTCTGTGTGTGTGTGTGTGTGTGTGTTATGTGTTCATGTCATGGAGCCTAGAGGTTGACATCAGCTGTCTTTCTCAATGAATCTTAACCTTATTTATTTATTTTTTTGAGGCAGAACTTCATTGAACCTGGAACTTGCCAGTTTGGCTAGACTGGCTGACCAGATGAGTCCCCAGGGATCTCCCCATTAGGCTCTACAATGATAGGCATTCACTGCTGTGCCTGGCTTTTACATGGTGGGGGTGTTGGGGATATGAACTCAGTTCCCCATGTTTACTCAGCAGGCCCTTTACAGACTGAGCCATCTCCCAAACACCCCCTTTTTCTTTCTCTTTTATATTTTAGCATTTAGCCCCATGCTAATTGTTGTGGTTTGGATCTGGCATGCTCTCTAGATGCTTGGTTGAAGACTTGCTCTCCTATACAACCATATTTAGAGACAATGGGATTATTAGGGCTTTAACCTTATCAAAGGATTGACTCATCGATGGATTGATAGTTCAGTGACCCATTAAGAAGCAGGACCTGGCTGAGAAACTAGGTCACAGGGACATGACTTCGAAGAGATCCTCTCGTCCCTCTTGGCTTCCTTTCCCTCCTGCTCTTGTCTCATCGGTTCTGTAGGGTGAGCAGTCTCCTCTGCCCCTCCCTCTCTGCCAGGAGTCAATGCCTCTCCTCTTCCGCAAAGTAGTGGGACCAGCTGGCTGAAAGCGGGAGCCAAGATCACCTTTTTCTTCTTTATCTCAGGCATTTTGGCACTGTGGCAAAAAGCTGAACATACTACTTCTGTGAACCACGAAAGTCACAGCTCACTAGTGTAGGTTACAAAGTGACACCGTCTGCTTTTGAGTATGTGATCTATGTGTTTACAACAGCATGGCACTGAGGACAATTTCTAAGTGGCTGGTCTGAGCAGACCACTGAGAAATTCTGGATAGCTGCAGAAGTTTTTGTCTTAGGGAAGGAAAGCTGTTGAGTCTGTACACTGTACACTGTTAGTGAGAGATGTGCTGATGTTCTGGGCTCCGTTGGGAGGTAACGGCATGACAGGGGCATATTCAGTTACAGTGATGAGCAGCTCTGTAGGTGTAGCATAGTGTAGGGCTGCCTTCTCTTTCATTTTAAATATTTTAAATGTGTCTGTGTATATATGTTCCCGTGTGTGTGTGTGTGTGCGCGCGCGCATGCACGCATGTGTATGAGTACATCTGTGTTGTGAGTGCATGTGTGTGGAGGCCAGAGGTCATCTTTGAGTGTCTCTCACATTCAACATCTACTTTATTTTTTTTGGAACAGGCTCTCTGAACTAAGTGTGCTAATTCAGGTAGCCTGGCTGGCCAGCAAGCACCAGGGCTTCTCCTGTCCTCCTGTCTTTGCCTCCGAAGCACTGACATTATAGACATCACTCACCATACTCTGCTTTTAGGTGGGTGCCAGGGATCTAAACTCAGCCCCCCCTCCCGTGCTTTCAAAGGAGCACTTGCTTGACTGAGTCATCTCCCTAGCCCCTCGAGTGATACTCACTTGAACTGAGCTCAGCCTGGGACGTGAGTATTCCCGTGGAGGAGACACTTCATGTTTCTGGGACAGTGCTTGGCTTTGACATCCTGAGAGGGGCTGCATTCGTGTATCAGAGAATGTTTAACTTAATGGCTGTAGCTATGCCTTGGATGTCTTCTGCTGAGGTTTAGGCTCTTATTAGCATGACACTGTAGTTCTCAACTTATGTGTGGTGGTCCCCAGGGGCCCGAGGTGCTGTTTTCAGTGACTAGAGTTCTCTTGTGCATCAAGAACTGGCTGGTAAACAACACATCTCCTTTACATTGTTTTGACCCTTTTCCATTGTCAATAGAATATTCATCAAAAAGCACATTGTCATCTTGTACAAAACTTATGCTTTGTGCAGATCCATAGAATTTTATTTTTTTAACATTCAGAAGGGATTTTCACAGTGTAAAAGCTGAGTATATTGCCTTCTAAAATCAGTACTGTGTTTTTGTTTTATTCTGGTATTTTTTTCTTCACGAAATGAATATTTTAAAATTACATTTGTGTGTGTGTGCGCGCACATATTTCTGCACATGCTCATGTGGAGATCAGAGGCTAATTTGCAGGGTGATTCTCTCCTTCAGTCATCCTGGGGATGGAACTCAGGTTGTCAGGCTTAGTAGAAAGCCTCTCTGTCTGCATAGCCACCTTTCTTTTTTTTTTATTTTTCTTAAAAATTTTAATTTAATTTTATTAATTACACATTATTTACTTCGTATCCTCCCATAAACCCCACCCTCCTCCTCTCCCAATTCCACCTTCCGTCCCCATTCTCCACGCATGCCCCTCCCCAAGTCCGCTGATAAGGGAGGTCCTCCTCTCCTTCATTTTGATCCTAGTCTATCAGCTCTCATCAGGAGTGGCTGCATTATCTTCCTCTGTCTCCTGGTAAGGCTGCTCCCCTCTCAGGGGGAGGTGATCAAAGAGCAGGCCAATCAGTTCATGTCACATAGCCACCTTTCTTTTGGTCGTCATCACCTTTATACAGAGGTTTTCTTTTCCAATAAAATCATCCTGGGAGAGGTGCTTTGCTGAGAAGTAGCTCGGTAGTTAAGAGCACGTATTGCCCTTGCAGAGGGCCTGGCTGAATTCAGTTCTCAGCACCTACGCTGAGTGACTCACATCTACCCATGTACTCCAGCTCCAGGGGATCTGGCAACCTCTTCTGGCCTCCTCAGGTACTGCATTCATGTGCACATACCCACATGCAGCCACATAATTAAAAATAAAAATAAATCTTGAAAACATTTCAGGTATTAGTTGAGTATCAGTTTTAATATTTTTTTATTGCAGTAGTGGAACACAATATGAAATATGCCACATCAGCCATTCTCAAGGTTCCGGTTCAGAGGTAGTAATTATACGCACAATGTTGAACAATGGTTATCATTATCCATCTCCAGAACTATCTTTCCCAAATCAAGCTGCACTCACTAGCTGTACTCAGAGACCAGAAGAGGCCTCTGCTAGTTGTGGCAGACTAGAAGAACGTTTTGTGACCTCTAGGTTTTGGGCTGAACATCATGTTGCATCTTTCTTACCTTCCTAATGGACCATGGGCCTCAAAGCATAGGGCTCTCAGAGCTCTGCACAAGGTTTGTCTTGTGTCCTGAAGTGCCTGCTTAGTGCTGAGCATGGTGTGTTCAGAGGTGTGTGTTCAGTGTGTGTTCACTTTGAGAACTGAACGACCCTGTCACAGTGGTCAACTGAGACTATTGGGAAACAGATGTTTACATTACAACTCGTAACAGTAGCAAAATTACAGTTATGGAATAGTGATGGAAATAATTTTATAGTTGAGGGTCGCCTCAACATGAAGAACTTTTAAGGGTTGTAGCACTAGGATGGTTAAGGACCACCGAGACAGAGGGAGCCCCAGAAGGGATAGCAACAGAAGGGACAAGACTGGCAGATGGCAGGACTGAAGCCTGGCACAAAATTTCAGCTGTCAGCCATTGCTCTGGGAGGAGAAGCTACACAAGCCTTGACTCAGAGAGCTCTTCGGAAAGTCAAGCACAAAAAGAAGGATGCTGCTGGCTGGAAGTTAGAGCAGGTTGGCTTATCTTCAAAGAGCACATCCCTGCCCTTGTATCTGTGGAATGGTTTGCATCCTCCAGATTTGCCTGTCCTACACTGTCTCCATCTGTTTATGCAGAAACCCTACTCCTGAAGAGATTATGGGGGAAGAAACACAGAAATTTACGTTAATGACCTGTAGCTTGCCTCTCAGCTCGTCTGTGCGTTAGCTCTGTGTTAATACGGGCCACTTCGCATTTTTATAAACCATTTTTAAAAATGGTACCAAAAGACACCAAAGGAGAAATTAAGTCTCTCCCCCAAGGACAGCGGATCCTTCCAGTCTCAGCATGGAACCTGCAGGATGGATTTTGCTGAGGTCATATGCTCCGTTTCCGATCTTTCTCTTGTAATTTCCACTATTCTCTACTTAGCCATGTGCCATTTGCTTCATTTCACATTTTATTTGGCAGAAAGAAATTTGGCTGCGAGCAGTAGCAACCAGTTATCTGCATGAGCCTGGGCAGTGGTTAGAAGCACTAATACCGAATTATTGTCATTGGTGTTGAGCTGTCTACTGACCTACTCCTGGGTCTGCTGACTAGGCGCAAATAAGTGTTTTGTGTTTCATCCTATAGGCCTTTTTCATTCTGCTGCTGACACTGTTTTGTAGATTGGATAAGCAGAAACAGGGATACGTATTACCCATCTTAAAAAAGGAAAAGGAACTTCTGTGTGACTTTAAAAATAGAATACAAGAAGCTTCGGTGTGCTTTCTTTAAAAAAAAAAGAATTTTATGAAGTACCGTAACAGAGTTGGCACCAAGAGTGAACAAGAAAGCAAATACCAACATTTAGAACAAAGCGCATGGCATATACAGGCCATATGGTGTGCTTGCAGGGTTATTCTGCTTTCTTGGCATTTGTCCTGGCATTGCTATTTGCTTCTCACCTCCGCTGCTCTGCCGCTCTCTAAACAAGTTTCAACTCCTCTTACCCCTTTGATTCTGCAGTTAGATTGGGGTGGGTCTTTTGGCTACTAACCCTTTGGGGGCTTGTCAACCCTTTTCTCCGGGAAGAGGGGAAGAAGACCTGTCCAGATGGCTTGTAAATATGGGACAGACACCTGCTTCCATGAGCTGCCATCAGATGGTTTTTGGAACTGATGGGCTTGTCTCCTGCCTAGAAAATGGGCACACATTCCTGCCTATCTACTTTCTTAAAAAATCAAACAAACAAACCAGTATTATTTAATGATCATAGCAGAGGCAGTACAGTAGGGGCTGCACTGAGGATTCTTTTCAGAGACCCAAATTCAAGTGAGTCTGGATTCTTGACTTTTCTACAGAAGTAATTCTAGAATGAGCCAACCTGAAGAAGAATAGAGTTTATTGAGGAGAGATTTTAGCGTAGCTTTAAGCATGGGAGTAAACAGACACTCATAGAAAAGATGGTACACCCTCAAGCATGATTGTGGCCTCTCGAGGGAGTTGCACTTAAGCATCTTAGCAGTATTATACATGCACTTTTGTTTCCCCTAAAGTTAGACATGAAAGGGTTCTTCTTCTTCTTCTTCATCGTCTTTTCATTTCTATTTCTTTTTTAAATACATGGAAAAATAGAGTGGCTTTGGATAGCATAGGATTGAGAAAGCCATCAGTTATGAGGATTGTACAAGGAGGTAAAGACATGTCTTTTTATTGTAAATATTTGTGGTAAAATTGGTATAGAGCTTGGAAAGGAGAAAGCCTATACAAGCATGAGATATTCTTATCTGAAGAACATATGTTAATAAAAGGAATATTGTTTCTGAGTACGCAACCTTCGCAGCTTGGCTGGTGACTCAATCTAGGTTTTGGAGCACAGGGATGCTTTTCTGTCCCATTGTTACAGGCACAGGTCTGAGTCTAGGGGGCAGGGGCTGCAGGTTCCTCATTGTTGTGTCTCATTAAAATGAATTCTGTAAAGACACACAGTAAGTCTTAGAGGCAACAGTTAACTACATGAGAGGTCAGAGAATCCTGGAGATGGGCTATAGCCTGTGGCCTGGCCATGAGAGGGCAAAAAGAGGGAAAGAAGGGAAGCTAGGCCCATAGTGATCTTTTATGGGTCATTATCTTAGTACTTAGCCTATGTTTGTAAACTTTTTTGAGCATGCTCCTTTGGTTGAACGAAGCCTCTAGCGTATTGAATGAGAAACATAACTGTAGTCTCAGGAATTCGAACACCTGGTCCTCAGCTGGTGGCACTGTTTGGGGAAAACTTTGCTGGAGAAGTATGTCAGTAGGGGTGCATCTCAAGAGCCTCCACATCACTTCTAGTTGGCTTACTAGGTTTTGTGCTTTTGGTGAAGAATTTCAAGTCTCAGTTTCTTACTGCTACTGCCATGCCCGCTGATTGCTGCCATGGCTCCCGTCCACAATGGACACACGTCCCTCTAGAACTACAAGTTGGCACAACACAGGCTTTCTTCCCTTAGTCGCCTTGGTGATAGCATTTCATCACAGCCACGGAAAAGTAACCAGTGCAAAGCACCAGTTAAGCCAGTAAGTAAGTAAGGGTATCTAGTCCTTCCATTGCTAGCACCTCTCATCTGTTAAATCTCTGGAACTTCCTCTTCCGTGTTTATTACTCTCCTGCCTCACCATGCTCTCCCTCTTCCCCATTTTCTCTATCCTGCAGTGATCCCACAACTTTAGTTTTTTTTTATTTCTAGGAATGTCTTGCATTCAAATGATTAGATTTGATCATTAAAAACCGTGCCAGATTTTGTGTAAAGTTCACATTGATAAATTAAAAAAATATTTTAAGCATGTGGATGTTTTGTCCACATGCATATCTGTGTGCCTGGTGCCCATAGGAGCCAGAAGAGGGCATCAGATCTCCTGGATCTGGAGTTACAGATGACCGTGAGCTGTCATGTTGGAACTGTGAATCAAACCTGGGTCCTCTACAAGAGCAATGAGTTCTCCTAACTGCTGAGTTCTCTCTCAAGTCTCCATGGATAAATAATTTTTAAAGTTTTCCCTAGTGGAACCTCTTTTCCAGAGTGGGTATTGTGTTTGGGGTGATAGTTCCACATTACCACAGAAAGTTCAAAACGCCTTAGTGTTTACAGTCAATGTCCCGCGCGCTGTCCGTAGCTGGACTTGCATGCTATTTATGTTTCATGAATACTCGCTGCGTCAGGATGTTGGCTCCTCAGGTCAGTAGCCCCGAACTCCCACTGGACATTGCCTACTGGTCCAGTAGCATTTGTGTTGTCCTCATGTAGTTGTGTATTGACATCTGGTATCCCTATTAGCCTAAGAGCTTTGTGATGCCAGATTCCCCTCTTCTATCCCCCATTGCCATATTATCTACAGGAGCTGCTACAAAGCTGGGCCCTCAGAGAACTCTTAATCCATAATCGGGTGGATAAATGAAAATGAACATTAGTAGGTCTAACCTCACATATCTTGATAAAGAAAATGACATCACATGCAAATAAATGTCATAGAGGAAGAGAGCTCTTACTTCCGAAGCATAGCTGTTTCTGTGAGAAGTTGGTTTACCAGCGGAACTCCCTGCCCACCCCATAATGGTCATTAGAAACCATATTTATGTACAAGTCTTTTATCTCATCAGGTGACACTTAGAAGTGTAATTCTGCAGACTCGTCAACTTTCTTAAAACATATAATTTGTTTTCGCTTGGCAGTTTAGAAACACATACTATCTCCCCTTTCAGAAAATACTAGAACATTAAACATTTTTAGAACATTTTTATTACATTGAAATGAGAACTGCAGACAATACAACTTAGCAGATACATAATTTTGAAAGACGCCCACAATTATTTCCTAGTTTTAACATGAAGTCAAAATGAAAACTGAGTAAAAACTATGTTTCAATAATCAGTGCCTGGTCATGAAATGTTAGGACAGCTGAACTGGGGATCCACCAAATGCCTCATCTTTCAAGGCAGATGGCCTCAGGAGGTTTGTACCGGTGACTCGGGTGCCACCAGGGAGAGCTTCCCCTTAGCGGTGCATTTTTCCAAAACAGAAAACAACTCTCATGTGGGTCCAATGCATTAAAATCCAACCTTATTAAGTTCACCTTGGTCAGGGCTAGGGAGATGGCTCAGCTGGTAAAGAACTTGTGTGAGCAGAAGGACCCGAGTTCAGAATCTGGGTGTGGTGGCCTGCACTTTTAACTCAAGCCTTAGAGAAACAGGATCAGGCAGGTCCCTAGAGGTTTATGGTCCACCAAGCCTGTCCTACTTGGTGAGCACTAGCCCATCATCCTCCCCACCCTCAAAAAAAAGGTGTCTGAGGAACAACTCCAGCGGTTGCCTTCTGGTCTCTATGCACATGTGCAAGTGTATTTGTGTACACTTGTGTACCTGCACACGTGAAGACTCATGTGCAAACAGCAACTTTACATTATTGATATTCTTGTACTAATGTAGTCTCCACCAAATGTATTTATTTACCACTGGAAGAGTGTGAGTATCTTGGCTCAGATAACTATGAACATGGTTTTCTCAGTGGTATGCTTAGAACCTCTAAGAAATAAGCACGAGTTGTAATTTGTGCCAGAGTGTCCCTACAGCTATGACAACCACAAACACCTCAACAGATTTACAAGCCATCCCTTAGGGTATTACAATCTACAGGATGAGAGAGAGAGAGAGAGAGAGAGAGAGAGAGAGAGAGAGAGAGAGAGAGAGAGAGAGAGAGAGAAACTTGCAGAAAGCCCTTGAGTCACTTCTGGGAATTTGCACGTATGTCTGTACTGTAAACAGCCAGGGTAAGATGATTAAGCCCCTTCCCTTGGTGGGGCTCTCATGTTGGTATCATTTAGGTAAAAACTATTACGTACAATGTGTGAACCCACATGCCGATATTTCTCTATCAAATATATTCAGCTAGAACTCCATAGGATAAAGTCTTGACAGTTTATCTCTTATTGGATGTGTATTTTAATTTCTTTCATAGATTAGTTTATTTTATACCTACATTTTCTCCAGGAACTAAAACAGAAGAAAAATAAGTGTCTTAGTTATGGGTTCTTATTGTTGTGATAAAACACCATGATCAAAAGCTGTTTGGGGAGTAAAGGGTTTATTTCACATGCAGATTACAATCCATAATGGAAGGAAGTCAGGGCAGGAACTCAAGCAGGAACCTGGAGGCAGGAACTGAAGCAGAAGCCATGAAGGAACACTGCTTACTGGCATGCTCCTCATGGCTTGTGTGATGTGAACAAAAACTAGCCAGGACAACAAGTATAAAAACAAACCCAGCATTTAGGATATTGATGACACAGATGAAGGTGTGCGTTGTATCTAATGAGTAGACAGATGGGCAGAGACAGAGAGCAAGGCAGACTGAGCAGCCCCACCTGACAGGGGACCTCACAGAACACAGCAGAGAAAGAAACGCTAGCTTTAACAAGATGGTGTGGTGGGTCCTTCCTGCAGGAGGTAAGGCTGGAATTGTGCTTGAAGGAATGAACAGGAGTCTGATAAACAAGAGAGCACAACACTATGAAGCCACAAGACATGCCAGAGATTGCACGCTTATTGCCAAGGCAGAGCCAATATAAGACCAGTGGAGACAGAGGGATGACAAGGATTTGGGGGGCTGGGAAAACATGTTATGGCAGATGCAGGCCATTATCCACATCTGTAGACTGTACAACCCCAGGCAGGAGTGAGGCCTGGTGGAAATGACCTTTGGGATAGGTCACTGCAGAATCATCAGTTGTAGCAGATGTTCCACTCTGGTTGGGGCATTGGGAGAGGCTTTGCCTGTGTGGAGGCAGGGAGATAAATGTGCTTTCCCCTCAATTTACCCATAAGCCTAGAACTGCTACATTGAAAAAAAAGTGTCTTGGAGAACAAAGAGAACCAGGAACTGACATGGTATTTGGGTACCAGCGAACAGTGCAGCCCTCCAGAGAGCAGAGGGCAGAGGCGCTGCTATTACAGATTGGGGTGGGGAGAAACTCTGTAGGTGTGCATCAACTGCCAGAGTGTCCCATCAGCTTTGCACAGGAGGAGGTACCGCCATTCTTCAGGAAGAAGAGGTGACCCAGAAGAGCAGGCAGGATGCAATTACTGCCTTGGAAGAAGACCAGGTACCCATGGCTTCTGCCACCACCCTTGGCACGTCACTAGGATTCTGAAGGCCCAGACAAGGGTTGTCTTTCTCACCATCCTGTGGGAAGCACACACTTTTCTTCTGGCCTTCCCTCAAGGGTGTTGTCATTAGCCCTTATACAGAAGACAATGTGTGTGATTTCCAAGGGCATCTTGTGCTGTCTCTGGGAGAAACATTTGAGGCCATGAACGTGCTGCCTATTTCCTTTCTATCCCTGGATCCATCCTGTCCAATTCGCTCCTGCTCCACTGCCCCGCCCATTCCTTCCCCTCACATACAAAGGTTACAAAGAGGGTGTGTGGGGATCACAAATAGGAGTGCAAGGATGAAGATAAAGCCACGGGGCTATGCTTTGTTCTAAGAGTTCTGCCACCAGCATGTGGAGAACTGCACTAGTCAGTTTTCTTTGCATCTTTATCTGGCCAGGTACTGGGATTCCTCCGGTGTCAAGAAACAGACAACACTCCCCCCCACCCCCACTTTCTTACACATCCCACCGGCTTCTGGTAATTGCAGGACTTGTCAGTATTTGTGTGCCCATTTTTGCCCTTTCCGTGCCTTAGACCATCATCTCCTTCTGGATGACTCTTCTAGGCACTGCTGCTGTTTGGTTTTCACAGACCCCTGTGTCTCAGCAGATAGTGTGACTACCCTGCTGGCCTTAGGGAAAAGGACACTGTTCCTCCCACAACCCTAGGTCTCAAGGACAGATACATCCCTGGCACACAACAAATGAGATCAGCTGTGACTCTTAACTGTGTCTTCCTAAGATTCCTAAGTGCATAGGGGTGTGACCTGCAGTGATTATACCACACCTCACCGTTCTTGGAGTCAAAACTGTAGGTCTGCTATTGTGGGATCTAACTGGGCTGTATCCTTGGGCCACTTCCACATGACTGAAGGCACCTCCCCCTTGACCTTCAGAAATGGTAGTTATAGGTAAGCAGCTTAGTTTAAAATGAAACTGTGGGTAATTTAAACAGCAGATAAACAACAAATTCCTCCAGGAAAAAGTTTAATTGGAAAAGAAGGGGATGATGGAAATTTGATAACACTGGTTTCCTCCGGCTGCCTGAGTGGTTGACGGATTTCTGGGAGCGGTCTGGGCCTGGGATGTTAATCAGGAAATGACTTTTAAAGAAATCTTCTCCTCATGGCTTAATGTGACGTTCCCTTGCAAACCTGCCAGTTTGTCTTTGGAGCCATCCCAATAGTACTGTATCCCTGCTAAGTTCTTCGCTGTGATAAGGGAGTAACAGACTGGCATATTCTGCAGGGAAAAGGACACTTTGAGAGGAGGTATTAGATACATATTGAATCCCAGGAAAGCTGGAGAACCAAACTTGGAAGGTATCCAATGAGAAGAGTGGACCAAGTGATGTTGAATAGTTGGTCCCAGCAGAAGCCACGGCTGTGTCTGTCCAGAAAGACAGTGTAGCAGCAGCCGCTACTGCTGGTGGGATGGCTGTTGTAGTAGGGGCCTCGAAGTCTGCCCAGAAGACACCAAATTCTCAGCACAAAGGAGATTACCCCCAAAGAACCAAGTGGGGGTGGGGTGGGGATGCCTTTGGATCAGACAGCATGTGTTTCTGCAGGAGTAATTTTTAAGTAGAAAAAGGGAAGTCTGTACTAGGGTGAGTTGGTAAGCCCTGATTGGACAGGTTAGCCAGTGTAGCCAAATAATAAACTTGGAATTGTTGGGCCTTGGTGTTTTAGTGAGGCATAAGGAAGTGGCCAAATAAAAGATTAGACCTTGTGGGCTAGCTAGCTTTAGGAATGTAATCCAAAGGTTTAGCAAGGAACAGGGAAGTAGGGAAGATAATACCTGTGCCATGCTTGGGGCTCTTAGAGAGCCCTTCAGTGGTGGTGGTGGGGGTGGTGGTGGTGGTGGTGGTGGTGATGGTGATGGTGATGGTGATGGTGATGGTGGTGGTGATGGTGGTGGTGGGGGTGATGGTGGTGATAGTGATGGTGGTGATGGTGATGGTGATGGTGATGGTGGTGGTGGTGGTGATGGTGATGGTGATGGTGATGGTGGTGGTGATGGTGGTGGTGGGGGTGATGGTGGTGATGGTGATGGCGGTGATGGTGATGGTGATGGTGGTGGTGGGGGTGATGGTGGTGGTGGTGGTGATGGTGATGGTGGTGGTGACGGTTGCTGCTGTTGCTTAGAAGCATCCTAGTGACTCCCACGAAATGGGACATGACAGTGGCATTTTGTCCTTTAGCCACAGAAAGTAAGTTATGTGGTCCCTGCTCTTCCTTATATAATAGCAAATGGTGTATGCTGCCACCAAACCCTCCTCGTGGTGAAAGCTTCTACATGTTCTGAGTTGTTCACTGGGGGAGTCTAGTTATAGCTCCGAGTCCTTTTAGTTTCTACACTGGGTGGAGATCTCCTTCACCAGACTAAAGAAGGGAATTCAAACAAAGGGTCAACAACAAAAACAAGGCCCAGTTGGCTGAGCTTCATCACAGCATCATACTCATAGGGCTTAGTGGTTCAGAGCAGCCACAGTGGTGGCCACTAAGCCAGCTGAAGGTTGAGCTTTACTAGGGTCAGGCGAATGCCGTTTTCTAACTGTCCTAACATGAGATGAGCATCACGAGGCCTGGTGATTTCCTTTTGGTTTTAGGGTTTATTTTTCTAATTCTCTGTGATGAAGTAGTTAACTAAGAGTAGTTATGCTCCTAGACAACTTCATGTGCCCAGGCTAAGAATCATTGTCTAGAAAGTAAAAGACTAAAACAGGAAGGGGAAGGGAAGGAAAGGGGAGAGGAGAGGAGAGGAGGGAAAGGAAACTGAGGAGTAGGGAAAAGGAAGGAAGAGGGGAGAAAGGAAAGGAAGGGGAAGGGAAGGAAAAGAGAGGGGAGGGGAAGGAAGGGGATGGAAGGGGAAGGAGAGGCGAGGGAGGAGGGAAAGGGAAGGGAAGGAAAAAGGAAAAGGGAAGGAAGGAAGAACCCGGTCGGGGAAACATCGTCTGCTGATAACACTAAGACATTTTTAAAAAATTGTTTTACTGTTAATCTGGCTGATCCTGGAAGATTCCTACAAATCTTCTAGCAGAGAAGTTTCCCACTTACCTTGATCCTTGGGCATGTAACAGATGGTGATTTCAGACAGCCCACCAGAAGCTCACAAATACCCTCCTTCCACATGTCAGCATGGGCTGTGTGTTGCTTGTGGATGTTATGACAGCTTTCTGACCTCTCACACTTGCCAGTCACTCTTGGTGGTTTCAGTGACCAGGCACATGCTAAGAGATGTGTGAGAGGATGTTTGAGTTTACCCAGAAAGTGTGACGGAGGCTTCAGGACCACAGTCCTGCTCTGTACCCTATTTCAGTTCCCAGGAAAGATTCTCATCCACCGCCAGACAGCTCTGCCAGGGCCCAGGGCTTTCTCAATTCCCACCTTATCAGGAGCCCTGTTGAAACCCTACTCACAGCTGATTTAACAACAACAACTCTTTCTTCCTGGTGAAACCCACAATTTAAAGAGGAAGAAGGAATCTCACAGCACAGGAGATGCCAACTTAGTTCTTCATAGTGGAATAATCCAAGCTCTCTTTTTAAATTTTATGTGGAGTGGTGTTTTGCCTGCATGTATGTCTGTGTGCCATGTGTGTGCCTGGTGCCCATGAAGGCTTAGGTTCCCTGAAACTGGAGTTCCAGGGATGGTAGTGACCTGCCATATGGAGGCTGCAAATTGAACCCGGGTCCTCTGGAAGAGCAGCCAGTGCACTTTATCCACTGTGCCATCTCTCAAGCTTAAATTCTTAAAATAAAACTTTGTACTGTTAAACCAAGAAAGTACTGAGTTGGCCAATCTGCTGTAGTTTGCAAGGTAACTCTGAGTCAGGGGCTGGATATAACTGTGTTTCAAAAACAAAAACAAAAATATCCTGTGGTCCCAGAGAGTAGTGGTATAAGATAGTTGGGGTGATTTGGGTCTTTGAAAGAACCCAATAAATCATGTCCCCTCTTTGCCACTCCAAATATGAACTAATAAGGGTAGACAAAATATCCATATACTTTAAATATGCATATACATAAAACTTTTAAAAATTTAAGTTTAATGTATGCTTTCAATATTATTGAATATGGTTTATCTGTGAACAGATGGACTTCCTAACGTAAACCCTGAATTGGGATATCTTCTTGGGGCAATCATGTTCCCAAACTGAAAATAAGAGCCTGAGTTACAGTTTCCAGGCCAGAATGAGATCATGTTAGCCACATGCATGGTGGTGGCCATGAGCACCTTGTATCACTGTGGGAAATGAGTGTATATTCTACTGGAAGACTCTTGTGCTCTAGCTACAAGCACAGTGCTGAGCAAAAATGACCCTTGGTCTTGAACTTTATTGTCTGCCTGTGTCATTGTTGCTGCAATGTTAGTGTTTGCTGTTCAGGCAGGGGCATCGTGCTGCAGAAACATGTATAGAACAAATAGAGAATTTGGATAGGTTAATATTGGATAGGTAAAGGTCTGTTCAGATTGGTGGGTAACTCTGTAGATATGGTTCTTCAACAGGTTTCCTCTGTTTCTACACACCTCAATTAGAGAAGACAACCTTTCTTCCTCTGAAGTGGGGTCTGGGCAAGTTCCCTGTGTTGGGGCTGCTTATAGAGTCTGGCCTCTGGGTCAAAGCATCTACATATTTGGCTAACACAGATGCAAAGAGCAACCCTTGTAATTGACACACACCAGAGGACATGAAAAGCACACTCCTTTCACTCCCTCTTTCTCTCTTTTCTCAAGTGTGTCCTTAGGCACCGAAATTTTACCTTCAACAACTACTAAGGCAAGATAGCATGGATAGTTATAGCACCCTTAAAGGTTTCAGCCCACACTCACCTTCTCCCACCCTGGGACCGGCAGACTATGTGTCTCTGAAGAAAGAACTATTTGGCTTTCTAATCTTCCTCCCTTCTCTTCCCTTTACCTTGTTTTTTCCCTTCTTCCTCTCCCCATTCCTGTTTGTCTTCCTCCCTCCTCCCCCTCCTTTTAAGTCTTTCTTTCCCCTTTATTCCTCTTATCCCTTTCTCCTTCCCTTCCTCCATCTTGCCCTCTGCACCTTTCCCTCTCTTTCCTTTCCATTCTCCTTTCTTCTAGCTCTCTCCCCTCCCTTATCATGCTTCACTCCTCTCCCATCCCCCCTTTCTCCTTTGTCTCCCCCTGCCACGTCTTTCACAGCTAGAACAGCCCATGGTATATAGAAAGTTTTTAAAAGATTGAATTTCCAATACAGACCATCTATTCCAATAAGAATTTATTTCCAAAGATTAGCAGCCACTAACTTTTGAAAGAAACTTTATCTGGACGCCCAGCGGCCCTGTCCCTGCCTGAGTGTGTCCTGTCATCACTCCTACTCCTCCTTTCTCATCCATCCTCTGTCGTCTCCTTGTCTCCTCCACTGAAGCCCCAACCTAGGTTATTGGGTCCCTATCAGGTGTCCTGGAGTTCAAGTGCCACCTCAGCAAGGGGCATCACTGTGTGTGCGTGGGAAGGTCCTGGGTCATCTTGCTCAGAGGAGAAAGCTGCTTGCGAGTTTTTAGATTCATCCATCAAAAGTGGTGATCTGCTGCCGTCAGGACACATTCAAGGTCAATGAAGAAAATAAAAAAGGTAGAAGCACAAACACAGTGGGTGGGACCTCGAAGAAAGCCCCGACTGTGCTGCTGCTCCGGACCGATCAATTCCACAAGAAAGGGCCATACTTTCCTCTTGAGAAAAAAAGACCATGATCAGGGTCCTTTCTTGTATATGAAGGAAGTAAAGAAAAAGGAAGCTGATAAGTGGACCTCTGAAGGGTCTGCATATTATATCCCAGCACAAAGAAGCAATGTTTTAGAAGGCCAGGCCTCCAGCTGGTAGTCCTTCAAGTCAAGTATGGTGGTTGCAACTCAAGTGAAATGGTCAGGATGAAGAAAGGACTCTTCTGCATTATGCTTGATAGACACCTAGAACAGGCATCTTCCATAGTAACGAAGTGTGTGGCATTGATGTGACACAATAACACTACTCAGGGTAAGGATATGTGTCAGCAAGGAGAATGTCTATCTGTTCTGCTAGAACATGGTGCAGATTCAAATGTCATGGATGCCAGCGGTGACCCTGCCCTCCAATATGTTTGTAGTGAAAACAGTATGGCCGCCAAACTGATAGCATATCATATGACTTGGTAGAAAAAGCAGGGACGTTTCATCCTACTTTAACTTGTTGTAATGAAGTACAGATGGAAGATAGCCAAATTTTAATTTATAAAGAAGCAAACACACATCCAATAGGTAAATGGAATAAGCTTTCCAATAAGTTCCGTACTGGTGGTCCTGGTCCTATGTCCTTCAAAAGAGGATGATTATAACTGTGATGCTCAATGTAGATCTGATATAGACTGTGTAAAAATAATGAAAAAAAAAAGACTTGACAATTCCATGTTAGAATTACAAAAACAAAAAAACAAAACATCCCACAAAAACCAAGCAGGAAAAATCCAATGCTGAAAAACTTGCCTGAAGAGGATAAGGAAAATTTTCTAAAAGAACACGTGTAGCTATTTCCTCTGAATTGAAACATTCCCTGCTGGAAGGAGGAGGGAAGTTTCTAAGACTTTCCAAGTAATTAGAATCTATCAGGATACTGGGGAACCTAGAAGGCCCAGGAAGATCCTGAAACTTAGAAGATTCTCAAAGCTTCTCCATGAGGTTATATAGGAACATTTGCAATTGGAAGAGCATCTTGCAAGTTGTTCTGGTGAGGCAGGTTTTGTGACTGGTCAGCATACTGGAGTGGGCTTTTTGGTGATGCAGCTGCTTTTAGGTCATCCAGGGTCCTAAAAGCAATCCCTCACCTATATTTCTCACCGGTTTACTAAGCCAGACATGTGAGGAACTGTTTCTTTGGTCTGTTGTTGGTGTCTTCTCTGGGGGCAAATAGATATTTGTCTCCCTAAGAAATGTCACACAACAAATGTATTGAGAAAACAAGCCCTTTGTTGTGTAGTTGGGAGTGAGGAAAAGAAGAAAAACGAATTAGGAGAACTGAATTAGATTTTTTAAAACTCCTGAAATATGACAAAAGGGGGGAGGAGCGTCAGTGAAAATGTGAAATATAGTTGCCATAGAAATTTAAAGCCCTGAGAATTTCATATGGATATTCTGATTAACTTGCTTTTAAAAGGTAAGCTGCTGAGTTAGGAAATGACCTTGCTGCTTTCATAATGCCACCAGAATCCAAATACACAACCTTGTGTCTTCAAAGGGACAGTGCAAGATCTTTCTAAAAAATTAAGGGTACTTCTAGCAACCATCCAGAGAGATTAAGATACATAAGCCATCATGTGAGCTCATCACAACTGTGCATTGTTTAGCAGAGACCATGCAAAACTCATGGAGATGCACATGGCCAGATTTGGAGTTAACATATTGGACAAAGCCAGTCCTGTGGTGCTCATCTGTTGAAAATCTAAACAAGAGTTTGGGACCCAACATACTTTTATTTCTAATGAAAACAAAACAAAACCAATCTCAAATCCATGACTAATCTCACCAATCTCATAATCTATGACTAGTCTCACCAATCTCAAATCCATGACATTTCGTAGGAAGCCTGGAAGTCTTTGAGGAGGGCTTATTTTATTATTTCTATTTGGGTTCTGACATTGGATATCATTCTTGTCTCACTACTGAATGGATCAGTTGAGTAGTCAGAGTAATGTATGTTAACGCTGGGAGACAACAGACCTTCTACAATTTATTGAAAAGCCCATGGAGGGTCTATGTTCCATGACTTTTGATTCAATAAATGTATTAAAATGGCATTCCTGGTGTGGAATAAGTTAAGAATATTCTTACTTTATGAATGTAAAATTTTCTTTATCACAGGTGAGTTTTCATTACTTCCCAGGGATAAAAACAGTGTCATTTCATGTAAGAAAAAAAAAGAGCTTTGTATGGCAAAGCCTCAGTGTATTAAATTGATCAGCCAATGACGTGTCAGGCTTGACGTAACTCATTATCATATATCTATATGTATATACTGGATATCTATATCTCTATACATAAATATAAAGATATATTGATATACAGAGTGTCCATTTGTATATTTGTATATCTGTGGTCTCCATGAAGATTTTTCTGCATGCTCTCTACACACTAACGAGTGTCTGGAGTGTCTCTACCATGAAGATTATAGCCCGTGGTGTTCAAAAGCCTTAACTTTCTAGAGTTTTTGATGCTTTGTGGCTATTTGTTACAATGTTGAAACTATTAAGTTGTAAGAAGACCTTTCAGAAGAATTCTTGGCAGAAAAAAAATAGAGAGAAAATAAAACTCAACCTAACTTAGCAGGATAGTGCCTATTATCTTTCTGCGGTGATAAATTATCCTCATTCAATTGTAGTAAGACAGCGACATGTTTACATCTCAACAGAGCTCAACTACACCATAAAGGAGGGCTCTGCACATCTGGCCCCTGTTCCTAGTATCGTTATTGTAATATATTTCAATAAAATCTCTAATGTCCTGGATGAAAACACACACTAAAAACATTCCTAAGGAAGACAAAACAATCTGGACAGTGTATGTCAGAATCCTAAGAAATCACATAGAAACTGGAGAAAAGCAGGCATTATTAGGAAGGAGTGAAAAAATCGAACGAAAAAATAACCAAGGAATGAGCAAAAGTATCTGCAAGCTTTCTAAAATGATATTTGTATAAACAAAAACAAGCAGGGGATTGTGTTCACAGTAACTGGACACGTGGCCTGTTCTCATGAGGTTCTGAAATAAGTAAACAGAGCTGCATACATACATCCTTCCGCATATGAGGCTTACATCTCCCTTAGCAGAACTGCCCAGACAGGGAGATGGGTCTCTCAATGGAGGAATGGATCCAGAAATTGTGGTACATTTACACAAAGGAATACTGATCCACAATTAAAAAGAAAATCATGAAATTTGCAGGTAAATGGTGGGAACTAGAAAAGATCATCCTGAGTGAGTTATCCCAGAAGCAGAAAGACACACATGGTATATACTCACTTATAAGTGGATATTAGACAAGTAATATAGGATAAACATAGAAAAATCTATAGTTCTAAAGAAGCTAAACAACAAGGAGGACCTGAGGGAAGACGGTTAATCCTCATTCAGAAGGACAAACAGGATAGACATTGGAAGTGGGAGAAGATGGGGAACAGGACAGGAGCCTACCATAGAGGACCTCTGAAAGACTCTACCCAGGAGAGTATCAAAGCAGCTGCTGAGACTCATAGCTAAATTTGGGCAGAGTGCAGGGAGTCTTATTGAAGAAGGGGGAGATAGAAAGACCTGCAGGGACAGGAGCTCCACAAGGAGAGCAACAGAACTAAAAATTCTGAGCCCAGTGGGTCCTGCAGAGATGGATACTCCAATCAAGGACAATGCGTGGAGAGGCCCTAGACCCCTTGCTCAGATGTGTAGCCCGTGGCAGCTCAGTGTCCAAGTAGGATCAGGGACTGTCTTTGACATGGACTCAGTGGCCAGCTCTTTGATCACCTCCCTCTGATGGGGGAACAGCCTTGCCAGGCCACAGAGAAAGACAAAGCAACCAGTCTTGATGAGACCTGATAGGCTAGGATCAGATAGAAAAGGAAGAGGATCTCCCCTATCAGTGGACTAAGAGAGGGGCATAGGAGCAGAAGAGGGAGGGAGGGTGGGACTGGGAGGAGACAAGGGAGAGGGCTACAGCTGGGCTACAAAGTGAATAAACTGTAATAAATAATAAAAATTAAAAAAAGAGTTCCTGTAGTCAGCATCAGCTGGACACGAGAGCTATTTATTTATTTATTTATTTATTTATTTATTTATTTATTTATTTATTAACAGTATCTGTTAAAGGAGCTGCAAACAAGATTGGGTCAGAAATCCACAACAGACTCATCACTTCTGCCCAAACACCACATCCATCCAGACAGCCATTGGTACATAAGTGATGTGATTTTGCCTAGGACAGCACCAGGGAAATGCAGTTCCATTCTGTAAATGTCATGAGACAGGGTGTTTGAGGTTTGAGAGAGGATGAGACTTTGGCCTTTCAGTTCCCCTCTGCTGCTCATTCCTCACATCCCAGATGCTATTAGAAGCTCTTAGCAGTTTCAGAAAGTTGATGAGAAACAGAAGGAAATGAATGGAAAGGCAAAACCAAAACAAAACAAAACAAAACAAAACAAAACACAAAAAACCCAACCCAACCCAACCAACCCAAACCCCCACCATTGTAAAGTAATAGTGTCTGTGAGCCTCAGTTAGGGTTGGCACAGAAGAATCAAAGGAAGAGGAGGACTTTTCCCAAATTAAAAATGTGGCGATTGTATTGGGTAATATATCCAGAAAGGACAAAGAGTGGGTGACCTCCTGAAGTTGAGTGAAAATCCTCTTAAGCTAGGAGAGGATACTATTCATCATCAAAGAGTAAGTCTGGCTCTGCCTATGGTAAAAAGACATGAGCCTTTCCACCAAAGGAGCCAGTTAACAACCACCGAGCACTTGGTAGACCCTGCCAACACTTTTACACATTTTTCATCTTCTAACCACCCTACAAGGTGGGCTTTATTGCTTCTATGTCATTGAAGTTGAGAAGTTTGAGGTCATTTCACTGTTTAACACTAGGGACAGGATAGTTTGTTCCTAGACCAAGTCCCTAAAAGCCCTTCCATAGTAGGAGTGTGTGCTTGCAGAGTTAATGCCTGAAGCTCAACACCTGACATGGGCTGAAACTCCATATGTGGTAAAGCTGATATTCAGGGAAGGCGATCGTCTATTTGTTGTTGGACAGCAAAAGTGCGAATGTGCAGAATGGCAGCTATTATTACAATTTGGGGCTTACTTCTTATTTTTATAATAAAACATAGGTACATACATTATTTCATAGACCTATACATAGTCACACAAAAATAGATAAATCCCCCCAAATCCCTCAACTAAATGTTCCAAATAGTTTCAGAGCATCATTCCCGGGAGTCTGGGAACACTGGTCAGTGTGGGCAGGAAGCAGAAGGAGAAATGCTTACCTTGCCAGTGAACGCTCTATAGATGATGTCTCCAGGGCAGTAGCCCCAGTGCCTGCCTTCTCCTTCATCAGGCAAACCCACCCCTGCCCGTCACAGGTCGAGCAGGTCTCCACTTCCCACAGACTCGCAATCTTTATTTGCCATCCACATCCTCATTTAGATGAGGGCTGCGTTCACATCTTAACAAGCACCACACAATCATTTAATTCACTTTAATATCATTATGCATTTGAGGAGGGTGATTTGTAGAAAGGGGGAATGATAGTACCCTTGCTAGCAATTAGATGAACAATCTGCCATAGAATCTCCTTCTGGGCTCTGGAATTTCTGTGCCTGTCTACAAACTAAACCAGACAAGTTAAGTTCCTGGATTGTCATAGGGCCTAAGCTGTCCCTCCTCAATGCTTTCCCACCCAACACAGGAATTAATGAAATGGGCTGAGTATCCCCTGTGGTTCTCAGGTAACCATTCTCTACTGTGGCACTTCTAGGAAAAATAGTGATACTTCCATGCTAGAGCAATAATATTGATAGATTTTTTTTTCAGAAGGCCTTCCTGAGGAGAGAAGACAGGCATACAGATTAAATTGTTTATCCCAATCTCGCCTATACGGATACTGCCCCCTGGGTAGTCAGAGGGCATGAACTTGCTTTGTATCTCTTCAGCTTTTCCCAGTTTACACACTGACTACTTTTCGACCCCAGTCTTCCTGTAACAAATAACAAGATGGCCTGTTCTTCAGAAGGATTGCATTTAGTGTCTCGTGTTAAACAGAGAAGGTCAGATTTATTCAGCAATGTTCTTTGAGCGGATCAATTGTTGAATAAGCTGCAGAGCTGTTTCCATCATTAAGCACAAGACTGAGAGTTAATTACATCAGAATTCTGATCTTGGCTCTGACCCTCATTACCAGCTGCATTTGTGGAAGTCTCTTAGCCCCTCTTGGTGCCTGTTTTATATCAGTAAAATGAGAAATACGAATGCAATTGGCCCCTCTCTATGCTCTGAGATTCTTTGCCTTCAGAGATACCAGGAGCAACAAACAGGAAGTGGATTTCCCACATTAACCCCAGGAGCTGTGTACTTTCGTCAAAACCAACCTAGGCAATCTATGATTTGGTGTTAAGCACCTATTTCATATATTTATGCCATTAAATGGTACTGAAGTCCCACAATGCCAGAGTCATCTTCTCTAGCACCAGTTCTCAGAGGCTGGAGAAGATTTAGATTAGCCCAGGAGAGGCAAGACCGAGTTAGACTATGGCCACCAGAGGGCGCTACCGATGACGCAGTACATCCACCTTGAACATCGCTGGTGGGGTTTACTTGTATAGGTATAACTTCCTGTCTTCATGTATTTATTTTCCTACCTAACTGCTGTGTACTGTGAAATAGGCATAGGGAGAATCTCATATTGACCTCTTAGAAAGGGACCTTGTCATTCTGACTCATCTGCTATACGGTGAGACAGTCAGTCAACGCACACGATGACCACAACACTAGCTCAGCTCAGCGTGTATTTGGAGAAATGTGCATTCCTCCACACATGTGGGTAAAGAGACGTGCTAAAGCTTGCCTGGAGCCTGCCACAAATGAGGATAATAGATGTGTGTGTGTGTGTGTGTGTGTGTTATGATTCCATTTTTTTTAAAATTTTTCTTCCTTTTGTTGGGAGGCATAAAGAATGTGGGCAATGACCCATTGCCTCTCACAAACCAATTCTATTCCTCCCTCCCCTAACCTACCATTTTTGACACAGCCAATGTGTGAATAGCCCCAAATGTCAAATTCCCTAACAGATCAGTAGCACTGAAAAAATGTCAGCCACCTGCTCTTGGGAAATAACTACAATGACACTGGTGGCTCAGATCAGAATTGGGTTGTAGTAATGGAACCATATGGGTCATATTTAAAGCAGAAGTTCGGCCACAACTTCAAGTCTGAGGTTTTCCTGGAGCACCTGGAAACTTCTGTGCAGGCACTCCTCAACAGGGAGACCACAGGTGTATCAGATTTCTACACAGCTGCTTGTGACTGGGTACTGCCTCTGACTTGCCTATCCCTCTTATTCCTTTGCTCTTCCCAGAAAAAGCAAGTGAGTCAGACCAAGATTCGGGTCATCTCAACTATTCTGTTCATCTTGGCTGGCTGCATCGTGTTTGTGACGATTCCTGCTGTCATTTTTAAATACATCGAGGGGTGGACAGCCTTGGAGTCCATTTACTTTGTGGTGGTCACTCTGACCACAGTGGGCTTTGGTGATTTCGTGGCAGGTAAGCAACTTGGGGATCTCCAGTTACTTGGGCCTTGGTGGGGAAAACAATGTGCTGGATGTCCTTTCCAAAATCATGATGCCAGGGGTTGGGGATTTAGCTCAGTTCTAATGTGCTTGGCTAGCAATCCTGAGGCCTTGGCTCTGGGTCCTGAACCTTAAAAAGAATCAGTCATTGCAGCTGCTGTTGTAGAGGAGGCAAGCAAAATGGTTCCCTCTTTACTGACAGCTGTCAGCACCACTGCATGCAGTATGTGAGGGTGAAGCGAATTTCTCACTGAACCTTGGACTTCTCAACTGCATTAAGGTTCCTTGAGTCATTTGATAAAGACCATCAGTTAGCCAAAGGCAATTATCAGAGTCAAGAGCAGTTCGCATTGCTAACTGGTTGGCAGTGACCAGCAGGTAAAGCTGCTAATGCTGAAGTGCGAGTCAGTGTCGCGGCTGCCCAGGTGTGAGACTGCACCAGTCCTTCTCAAAAACTGTGGTGCATCTGGATGGAGTCCTCGAGCTTGGGAGAGAAACTGAGCCAGGATGAGCAGCCTTCAGCCTGTTTAGGTCATCCCTTAGCAGTCAACGTGGATGGTGCTCCCTAGGGAAAATCAGGTGAGGCTCTGACCTAAAATAAATGCCGTGGAAGCAAACTGAGAGCTGCTTCACAGCAACTTTAAACGCTTCCTTGGGTAGTTTGCAAGGGGTAGTGTCTGTCAGTGACTGTGCTGGCATCACTGGCCTGAGGGCTATGGGTAGTTGAGCACTTGTGATGGACCCGGCTCTCTAGCCAGGAGTTCCTTCTGGTCCATTAATCAGCACAGAGCACAGAGCTCTGCTTGTGAGAAGTGAAACAGGCAGGCTGCTCCTGAGGATGGGAGTGGCCTGGTGAGCTGAGGGAAAAGCTCAGAGCCTGCCCCTGCTTCTTAGTTATTAGAACTAACCCCTGTGGACTGAGCTCTTGGTACACCCCAGCCCTTGATCTTTCATTACACCAGAGAGGGTGAACTATACTGTCCTCACATCCGAACTGTTTGGATGGGTCTTCCTTACTAGTGGTTACAGAACTGTAGTTCCTCCATAGACTAGGGTCTCTTAGCAGGCACAATGCTGACCGAAATGGACCAGGTTCTTATTTTACTTATACATACATATGTGTATCTGTGTGAGCATATCCATGGTTGTGTGTGTGTATGCAGATATTGAGTGTGCTCATTTGAAAGGCAGGGTCTTTCCCTAAACATGGGCTTCATGTTTCCTTGCTTAGACCAGAAGCCAGGAAACCCCAGTGAGTTTTCTGTCTCTGCCCTGGGGTAACAGGCATGAGCAGGATGTCTAGCTTGTTAAGTGGCTGCTGGGGTCCTAATTCTCGTCCTCCTGACTGTGCAGCAAGTGTTCTTAACTGGTGAGCTGTTTCTTTAGTCCCCAAACCAATCTATTCTAACGTCCGGTTTTCAGAGCTCACATGGATAACCTGTCAAGTGTCTCCCTGTAAAATGCATCCAGTGGGAGTTTGTCAGTGTATTTGTGAATAGAGCTCTCCTGGTACCTCTAAAGAATTGGCTCTGGGACCCTGTAGATACGAAAATCAACAGATGCTCAGAGTCCCTCACAAAAACAATGTTACTTTTACATAGAATTTATGCACATCCTCCTGTGCGTGTTAAAACCATCTGCCTGTAGATGACGTGTAATACTTAATGCAATGTAAGTGCTATTACTTAGGGAGTAATGAGAATAAAAAGTCATGCATATGTCTAAATACTGACATAGTATATATATTTTTTGATATTTTGGTCCACCCCTCGTTGAATCTACCTAGACCACTTGTGGATATGGAGGTTCAATACTCTGTAATAGAGGGGGTTGCAGGACCATTCTAACAACGTATATGAGCAAGAGCCAATGGTCACTGTGATCTGATAGGGATATCAGCTGTACTAGAAATACAGCGGGGGATCGAGCGAGCCACTCAGGAGTGATTGCTGCTTTATTTTTACATCTGTCCCACTTTGGGCCAGCCTAACGATATTGCAGCACTTCACAGCTCTGGCTGGGAGTGCACCTAGAGCCTGCAGTTCTGGCTGCGGCTGAGGAAAGGCTACACAGAGGGAGATGCTTTGTGTTGTTGGCTAACGCTCCCCAGTGACAACCTTGGCTGCATGTTAGTGACTTGCTCAAGTAAACATTTACTTAGCCCAAAGGAGAACAGAACGCTTAAGGATATGGGCCTAGCTCTCAAAGAAAATAGCACCAACTCCGAAGAACGCTGGCTACAGGGGAGAAAATGAAGGCAGCTGAGCCAAAGCAAGGAAGGGCCCGCCACCTGGAATTGGCCTGTTTTAATTTTAATTTTTATATTTATTTACTTTTATCCTTTATGTGTGTGAATGCTTTCTTCGCCCTCGCAGCACACATATGTATGCCCGATGCTCTTGGAAGTCAGAAAGGCCATTGAATCCCCTGCATTGTGGGTTACAGATGGTTGCCAGCCCCTTGGTCCTCTGCCAAGGCTAAGTGCTCTCAACCGCAGAGCCACATCTCTAGGCCCATTCCTATTGCAGTAGAGTTCATGGATTGTGTTGCAGGGTTGGGTTTGAATTTATTCAGAGCAGTAGGCCCCAGTGGGCACCCATCAGGCTTTCCAAGCTGTTGTTGACACCATGGAGCCCAACACACCTTCAGTGATGCCAGATACCGTGACAACCATGACCCAGTGGGAAAGGCTAGAAATCTTTCATCACCCAGTGTCCTGATTGTTAGTACATCACCCATAGAGTTGTCTTAGAGGGGCCCTGCCTGCTCTCTGGGGGAGTGAGTGGTGCTCTCAGTAGTGCTAGGATGGAGGCTGGAATAAGTAGGCCAATTATTTGGAATAAATGACCATTTCAATGGATGGGACAGCCAGTCAATTCCATTAGGCAACTGACCAATTTGGTTTGATAGATTTTGACTATGGTCCTTATTTACAAGATGATGGGATTGCACTAGTCCTCACAGGTACGGTTTAGCTCTAGGGCATGGCGAGTCTAATTGCCTGGCCTAATTGACCCCCTGTATGTGCATTATGTAACACCATACCTCACTTAGCATCAGATCACTATTTCATGGATCAAAGTCTCAGGAATGCCATTATACCTAATTTTACTTCTGCACACCCACTCAGCTCTTGGTAAATGTGAACTTTAGAAGGAAAAAACTCCAAGTATTTGAAATCATTTGGCATAGTTTAGCAGTACATATATACACATACATATGAATATATATGTATATCTACACATTCCTTCTCTCCTCTCTTTTCTTCTTCCTTCTCCTTTTCCAACTCTTCCTCTGCCCTTCCCTTCTTCCCCTTCTTTGTTGCCTCTCTATCCTTCTAACCTCCTTTTCCCTCCTGGCTTCTCCCTGTTTCTTGCTCTCTCCTTCTTCCCCCTCCATTCCTCCAACTTCGTCTTCTTCTTTCTCCTGCCCACCTTCCCCTCTCCTTTTCAGAGTCAAGTTCTCACCATGTAGCTCTGTCTCACTTAGAACTCACTGTACAGCTCAGGCTGGCCTTAAACTTACAGTGGATCCTCCTGTCTTTACCTCTTGAGTGATGGGATTATAAGTGTGTACTATCCATGCTGAACCCTCACAGTACTGAATCTGTGTTAATAAGGTAAATTTAGAGAAGTCTGAGAAAAACAAAATGACAGGTGGGCCAGCATCTGAAATCCTTTTTATGTGAAGTTAAATTTTTGTCAGTAAGAGTAGATGACTCAAGGTAGCCAACTGCCTTTTTTTCTGTTACAGAACTGAGGGTTATTTTTAGTGGCTAAGAACCAAAGAAACTAAGCTGCAAGTAAGACTCCAGTTTCTGTTGTGTCTTGTTTCCCGCAAACCTAATGGCCTAGAACTGGACATGTAAATGACATTTCCCTTCATGGACTGTGATGTGCTCTGTGAAGGCCAACTGCTGACCATATTAAAGTGTCATTTGGTTGCTTTCAGGGGGAAATGCTGGCATCAATTACCGTGAGTGGTACAAGCCGCTGGTGTGGTTTTGGATCCTTGTTGGCCTTGCCTACTTTGCAGCTGTCCTCAGTATGATCGGAGACTGGCTGCGGGTTTTATCCAAAAAGACAAAAGAAGAGGTAGGACCCTTCCTTCCCAACCCCAAGAATGTCCTTGGCATCCCTCATTGAGAGATGTCTGTTTCTTACTCCATGCAAGAACTGCATGGCTTCTTTCCCCATTTATTTAGAAGCTAAGTTGAGTGGATCATAATTATTTATAGATCCTTTAGTAAATAACTGGTTTAAAATGCAAAGAAAAAATAGAAATGACAAGTGAGGGTAGATGGTGGCTTCAGAAAGAATGCAGTCACCTTTGTTGGCAAGTCCATGGGAGGCTCCATGAACTTGAGGTAGCCTGGGGAAGTTGGCCTGTGCTCCAGGTCTCAGGCTCAGCATGGGGATGGCATGTTGGGCACTGCTAGATAAAAGTCATTAAACAGTGGCCAACGGTGGGAAAAATAGGCTTGAGGGCTCCTTTCTGCATATATCCACATGTTCCCCCATTGTCAGATCCTCATATTTTTATTCCTCTTGCCAGACACCTGCAGTTTTCACTCCTTCTAGAAGTGTGTTTGAAACTCTACACAAAGGCAAGAGAAGGAAGACAGAAGGGAAGGTACATAGGACATTCAAATTGCAATTATTCTGCAAAGAGAGGAAGATATGTAGGGAGAGAAGCAGTTAAACAGGGAGAAAACTGAAGACAAGGGAGGGGCAGACACTCCACTTAAGGGCATCTGCTCAATTCACTGGTAAAAAGGGACATAGGAGACAGTCGCTGAAGGAGTTCTCCCATTTCTCCAATTCCCAGGCTTTCACATCAACGTTCCTGGCTTGTGAAAACATTGTCAATGCCATTTCCAGGTTTATTCCCCAGATGACTGACCTGCTGAATATTGGCTTTAAATAAAGAGAAGAACAACAAAAACACAGACTCTGCTAAGTGCTAACCTTTGGGTCATTCATCTCTATAAGGAAGCAGGATGCAGATGGGTTCTATGTACCCTGTCAATTAAGCAACCGAGGGATTTGGTGATGAATTTCCAGCAAAACTTCACCTTCTAAGGAAGTATTTTAGGTGGGCTTTGGTGGGAAATGCCCTTTTCTTACATCTTAACTAGGGAAATATGGTTATCAGGGACTTTGGTCCCTCCTCTGCCAGTACCCTTAGCACATGGTTGTAGAATGGCTCTGGTAGAGGGTGACTGCCATCCCAGTTTGCCCAGGACTTAGGGAATTTCCTTGGGCACAGAACTTTTTTTTTTTACCTCAGGGATTGAATCCTGGGGCCTGGCACAGGCTAGGCAGGTGCTCTAGCATTGAGTCCTATCCTTAATGCTTGGACTCAGGAACACGAGTCAGGTTGGTCCTCTTACTCAGACAGAGGAATTAGAAAGGCAAAAAGAACAAAGGGTTGCTTAACATTGTCTTTATGGCCAGTTAGGTGTGGTCTTTTAAAAATTTTTATTTTTGCAATTTATTCATCATATATCCAGATTGAAGTCCCCTCCCTCAATTCCTCCCAGTCCCACCCTCCTTCCCTCTTCCTCCCATATCCTCTTCCCATAGTCTACTGAAAGGGGCAGTTCTCTACCATTGCCATCTGCCCATAGCTTGCTAAGTCTCATCAGGACTGCCTGGATCCTCTTCCTCCCTGGCATGGCAAGGCCGCATCACCAGGGAAGAGGATTCAAAGAGCAGTTGACTGAGTTCATGATAGAGGCAGCCCCTGCTCCCCTCACTCAAGAGATCCACATGGAGACTGAGATGCTAATCGGCCACATCTGAGCAGGGAAGGTCCTCTCCATGCATGGTCCTTCGTTGTTTCATCGGTCTCTGCAGAGTCCCCTGGGCTCGGAGTTTTCAGCTTTGTTGCTCTCCTTGTGGTGCTCCTGTCCCCTCCATGTCCCATTCATCCCCTTCTTCCGCTAAGACTCCGGTGCTCTGCCCAAAGTTTAACTCTGAGTCTCGACATCTGCTTCAATCCCCGTGTTGAGTGAACCGTTTCAGAGGACCCTCTGTAGCAGGCTCCCATCCTGTTTCCTCTCTTCCACCACTTTTGGTGTCTATCCTGTTTGCCATTCTGAATGAGATTTAAGCATCTTCCATAGGATCCTCCTTAATGTTTAGCTTCTTTAGGTCTGAAGATCCTGTGTTATATGGCTAATATCTGCTTATAAGTGAGTGTGTACCAAGCTTGTCTTTCTATTTTTGGGTTAACTCACTCAGGATGATCTTTTCTAGTTCCTTAATGGTTTCCTTGTTTTTAATTTTAATAGCTGAGTAGTATTTCACTGTGTAGATGTACCACAATTTCTATATCCATGGCTATGGTCTTTAATGTGATGCAATGATAGAAGCTCCTTGAGACAGATAAGTGGGAAAAATGGGGCTTTACAGTGAGAGAGAGAGAGAGAGAGAGAGAGAGAGAGAGAGAGAGAGAGAGAGAGAGAGAGAGAGACAGAGGGAGATAGACACAGACACACACAGACACCCCCCCCCCCCCCCAGAGAGAAACAGAATCCTAACTCTCCTCCAGATGTTATCTGCCTCTCTTCAGCCATAATTTCTCAACCTCAGGCACTTCTGTACTAACCAGCCTGATGTGGGTGTCTAATTGGGTTGTAGGGAACATCAGAGAAGATGTAGTAGTAGTTTGTCTCTTTCCCTGAGAGGCCATTGTCCCCTGCTCTCTCAGAAACAGCCTTCTTCATGGGACACTGTCAGGCTCTGAGGAGCCTGAAAGAAGGCGCTCTTAGTTTGCTCTTGCCTTTCTGTCTTGTCTAGGTGGGTGAGATCAAAGCCCACGCAGCGGAGTGGAAGGCTAACGTCACTGCCGAGTTCCGCGAGACAAGACGGCGGCTCAGCGTTGAGATCCACGACAAGCTGCAGCGGGCAGCCACCATCCGAAGCATGGAGCGCCGGAGGCTGGGCTTGGACCAGAGGGCCCACTCGCTGGACATGCTGTCCCCGGAGAAGCGCTCTGTCTTTGCAGCTCTGGACACAGGCCGTTTCAAGGCCTCATCCCAGGAGAGCATCAACAACAGACCCAACAACCTGCGCCTTAAAGGTTCAGAACAGCTCAACAAACATGGGCAAGGCGCTTCTGAAGACAACATCATCAATAAGTTCGGGTCCACCTCCAAACTCACCAAGAGGAAAAACAAAGATCTCAAGAAGACCTTACCCGAGGATGTTCAGAAAATCTACAAAACCTTCCGGAATTATTCTCTGGATGAAGAGAAAAAAGAGGAGGAGACAGAAAAGATGTGTAACTCAGACAACTCCAGCACAGCTATGCTGACGGAATGTATACAGCAGCAAGCTGAGATGGAGAATGGAATGGTACCCACAGACACCAAAGACCAGGGGCTGGAGAATAACTCATTACTTGAAGACAGAAACTAAATGTTAAAGACACTGGAGCTGGACTGAGTGTTGTTTTGTTTCTCTTGTTTTGTTTTGGTTTTGTTTTGGTTTTGTTTTAATATTCACACTGAGACACGTGCCTTAAACAGACTTCTTGTTAGCTCAAAATTACATAGCATTGAAGAATATATCTCACTGTGCCATACACGACTAAAAGCTTGCTCTGCCAAAATGAATCAAACAAGAGCTTCGTTTCAGATGGTGGTGGCAGGGCACAGGGGAACCTTCGCACAGGTTAGCGGGTGCTGGCTGTCCCTGGGAGGGGCGAGTGCTGGCTGTCCCTGGGAGGGGAGTTCCAGTAGCAATGTTCTGGCCCTGGTACACGCCACTGTGATGTGGTGCGCAGACAAGGGCAGCCAGCCATCCCTTAGACCAGCCTCGGAGAGGACAGATTTGTCTTTTGAATGGAGTCTCCATTCCCCAACGGACCCTTAGAGATGGGTTGCACACGGAAGGGGCAGCTGTTTGTGGGAGGCCTGGTGACTCTAGCTAGGGTTTGAGTGGACATTTTGGCGTGTCTTTTGAGCTTGAATTTTGACAGGCCACAGTGTAAAACACCTACTCCAAAATGAATGTCCTTGGGACCCAAGAGTACCTGGAATTTGTTGGAAACTGATCAGAGCACACATTTTATAAGGTGCAATTGCTTTTCTCATAAAAAAAAACAAAACTCACAGACGCATCCCACTGTGGATATATCCTTGGCCAATGACAGCCTACTGACCTTTGTCCTTTTCATGGGATAGGTAGACCAGGTAGGCTTGCAAGCATTGGTGAATACACCACCTCAACCGCCTACCTGGTTGGAAGGCAAATCATGCATTTTCTTCAGTGGGTGTAAGGTAAAAATAAACTGATTTTGGAACATTCATACTCACTTTTCTACGGGAACTTTAATTATAACTTGTTTTGATAGGAGGGAGGAAATACCAAAATTATTGCCTTTGCATGATGCCGGTGGCTTGCTGTTCTGTCTAGCTGATCCTAATTTTTTTAAATAAAAATAAAAATAGACATCTTGCGTTTGTGAGACATGCCGAGGAGGACCATGGCATCTTTCCATCTCAGGGCTTTTTGTCCTTCTGGGTGTCTTACACATAGCTGTGAGACTCAATCTTGCTATTTCCTATGAAAGGAAAATGGATCTCACTCAACCCTTGTAGAGTAAGATTGAAATGGTTTAAGTAGTTTGCAGCTCAAGTGCCATTAATGCCATTTAACAAAAACAATATTGAAAAGGAATATTTAAAAGATTTCATTTCATTCCTATGTTTTATACTGCCTTTATCAATTTCATTTTATGCCTATGTTATGCCTTCATTACGGGAACGTGCTCCCTCCTTGCCTGTTCATTTCACATCTGTTATTTACTGAAATACTAATTCCCCCATCATTGTGTCTAGGCAAGCAATGATCAACATGGAATAGTTATGAGTGTTTACCCGCTTTCAATGTTCAGTGAAGGAACGCTGCAGGAAAGGGTGAATAGTAGTTTGGGGAGGTTGGTTTTAGGGTGGCTTTTTATCAGAAGGGGGAATTTCAATCCTGACTTTCATCTCCCCTGTGTATACCCCAGCTTTCTTCATATTTGGCTGGCATGTTGGTTCAGCTAGGCACCCTGCGCTTAAGCATCTGGATCCTATAACAGGAGGGCACTGCTGGCTATGTGTCTTCTAGATTCAGTACCACCTTTTGGGGATTTCACAGAATTTTCTATAACTAACTCACAGAACATATTTAAGAAAGGATCACAGCACAAGTGGAGACTTCCAGAAACCATCTACCATTTTCTAACTGAAGGGAAAATTATGCCCACTGCCTCCTTGACCTGGCACCATGGAAGACTCATCTCCCCCAATCCCTAGAATGTTCTGCTTACAGCGGTCCCCTTCTTGGAGCACAGAAGGTCCTGTTTCCCAGCTTCAGGATCTTGTTAAATATTGAGAAGTCAAATAGGAACCAGTATGGTGAGGCCTCTTTTGTTTGTCTGGAGCAGAACTTTGGCTCGTTGGTATTTCACAGAGTGCTGTGTGGACTCTTAGGAAATGATGCTAATACAGGTGTGGATGCTAGGTTTCTATTATGGAAGAGTGCAGCCTTGCTCACTTGTGTTTTTTGGAACAGGTAGATAAATGGGAGTTCTCTTATGCTAACAAGTTTCCTGATGAAACTGTACATGGATCTCATCTGCTTAAGTGTCCACTGTATGGTACCTTGGTACATCTTATGGTTGTGTTTAAACTGCAGGCAATAGATCTATATCTGGTAAAGAAACATCCCTATCATTTGTTCAGTGCCTTTCACGGACTTGGCACTGAACTGGGCATTTTATGACACTCACTGAAACCTCACCCTATCACATGGGAAGTATTTACAATCCTTTGTGTAGACAGGAGCACAGAGACTCAGGGAGGCTAAGTAATTTATTGGTAGTGCACAGCAAGAGGTGGTAGAGTCTGCTTTCAGTTTTGCTCCAGTGTCCATACCGTGCACCCTTGGGAATGAGTGTGTGTGTGTGTGATTGTGTGCCTGCACATTATCTTACAAGCTTCACGAGCACAGTTGCCAGAGTTGAGGAGGAGACAAATGTGCTTTTACCCCTATGAGGGCATGAAGTTTTAGGTAAACCTGGCCTAAAGGTTGCCCCTGAAGCTATATGCTCTTGGCTTGGGGATGCTGTAGATGGCACCTTTTCTCTATTGCTAGAAATGTCCCTCAGAGGTACTCCTTTGCACTTTACTTGATTTTCTTCATACAGCAGGAATTAGTTTAGACAGCTCAGAGGTCTTAGATGCCTAATTGACCAAATAGAACAGGTGCACGAATTGATGTGTAGTCATGAGAATCAAGCCACAGTAATACTGAGACTCAAACATAAGCTTGGATTAAGAGTGTGTAACCCATTCCCTGAGTGTTGGATAAAGGTTCTGAATGACGTCAAAGAAGACCCTGTATGAAGATTCTGTGTGTGGACAAAGTGTTCCAAAAAGTATGACATACTCTCCAAAGGAGAAGCTGAAAAGGGAATGAGACATTTCATTTCTCTTTCTGTGTACATGCTAAGCTTTGAGGTTTTGGTTGTTTGGAAGTTACTCGAATGTTACCCCTGCAAGGATGGGAGTGAACAGTATGTTGAACATGTGTGAAAAGACAGATGCTACCTGTCACATATAAACATCAGCCCAGCCTCCCTTTTCCCTCAGTATCCCCTACTCCTCTTAAACCCAGAATAAATATATGGATGTTAGACATGGAAAGAGTGCATGTTGGTTATCTTCACTGGGCAGTTCTGTGCTTCATTTGGCAGCTGGGCACAGAATTGTTCTCTCATCTAGAGGTTTACTGGTGAGAGCCAAGGAATGGTTCAGACAGGCAATTATATACCCAGTCCTAACTCAGTAGTGGCTCACTCCAGCAGTTTGTCAGCTTGGGTAGACGGCTGTGCAGTGTGTATGTACATGTGTGGTGTGTGTGGTGTGAAAGGGGTCACTGGCTTATCTTCAGGTATCTGGGACTTCTGTGTGTGCTTTCCACATTACAGACTGCTCACAGGCACACTGCTTTCCTGTACCTCATCTGCACACTAAGGAAATTGAGCACAGATTATTACCAAAACCTTTTCCAGTTGTACAGTTCTCTGAGAAAACATTCCCCAGCCCGTGTGTTAACTTAATCAGAAAAATTATTAATTTAGATTTCTGAATATTGATTAATGGCCCCCCTCCCATCCTTGGTGTTTGTTTTCTGCATGGCTGGTAGAGACCAGATGTATCTGAGAGACTGGTGTCCAAATTAGGAACACATCTCACATAGGCTTTATCCACCATTCTAGTGTTTCAGCACACTGTCACTCAGCAGCACACTCAGCAGGGTCTTTTTTTGGAGCAGGGGGGTCTGTCGTCAGGGCAATGGTGTTAAGACTAATCAAATAATTGTAAGCCATTGGTAACTGCACTCAATTGTACTAAAAGTTCTCTTGATTGGGTTATGACTACATGTCCCCACTCCCGGCTTCTGGTACACAAAGGCGCACATGCATGTAGGAAATGACTTTTTGGGTTCCATGGGACAACTTCATGTGGAAAGTCATGGTTGTGCTAAACATTGGCAAATATAGCTCCTTCCACCCTCCTGGGACATCATTTCTTGGACAGTCAAAGGTGCACAACTATTTGTACCCTTGGTTTGGGGGTTGAGGAGAGTATGTGCCAGGGTTCTGGTTGAAGTAGTTATGACTCACTGGACTGGGGAAAAATGTTTATCACCCAGTGTGCAGAATGGTTTCAGCATCAGAACAAAGACACTGAAAGGAAGGGAAGCGAAACAAGTGTGCAGAGCCTCTCTATGAAAAATGAGCCCACTGCCCTCTGCAGTTTGGCCTTCTGCATTTTGCCAATGCTTCCTGTCTGGTGGTCCTTCTTACCATTTGGATAGGGCTGCACACAAAGACAGAGGCTGAGAGTGGACATGGCAGGCCTCTGCTGATACAGCATAGGAACTAGTTAGTAATGGCCTCAAAAAGAAGCACAACTGAACTCTCAAAGGCCACTTGTCATTGGCATTTGCAGGTGCTGTTGAGTCTGCATACAGTGTGGCAGGCACACGGCTCTGATTAAGTCCTGAACCCTGTCTTTGTGCAGTAGTCATGTTACAACACAGCACCCTGTCATGTTCCATGTGCTCCTTGGTCTTTCCATGTCTGTAGATCACATGTTACCAGTTCAGTGGTATAGAGAAGTGAGAGGTGTCTCTGGCATGATTATCATTTTCACAGGTGCCTGAGATTGGGGACCCCCTTTTTCCTTTGTCCTTAAGTGAAAATATAGTTTCCTGTGCATTAAGAAAGAAACTCCTTTGAGAAGACTTATGCCTTAGAGGCGGCTGCATGGTCTGTTCCTTGTGTCTAGGGCTCTAGCTGCAAGGGAGAAACTACAGCCATGCCTAGAAGTGATACACAAACCGCTCTGTATGCTAACCTCTGTTCCCCTTCTGTCCCGGCATTGCAGGTAAGGGACCCAGCGATGGTGGACAAGAAACCCATGTGTTTTACCTATTTTTCTCTTTGTAGGATTATCATGGTGCTTTTTTTTTTTAAAGGGCATTTTACAGTTAATGTGTTGGGAGGGCATTTCATATTGTTCTTAGAAGGAGAAGTGGAAATTTGCTTGTAACATTTCAATAAGCTGAGCTGCTATTGTCCTTATTTGAAGATGTGATTTTTTTCCAATGATGGAGAACATTGCAACAAAGACCTTCTCGAAGATCTAACCTAATGTCTGTCCTGTTTTGCTTTCCATTATGGGGTGTGTGTGGGTCATAGCTGCTGTATTGGGCAATCAGGTCAGGACCACAGGATAGGTTCCTTTCCCAGCTTCCATTCATTCAGCAACATATTGCAGCATGTTCATGACAACAGAGCTGGAACCTACTCTCTGGAGGAGGAGCCGGAAACCCCTCAAGGGACCTTGTCTTTACCAAGCCAGCACTTTGTCTTCTCACACTCGTTTTTGTGTTTTTATCTTATTTCAGTCAATTGTTGTTGGGGGCTGGGCAACATGATAAACCACATTTTCTGCATTAAAAACCAAAATCAGTCATTGTGGTAGGTCTGCCACTCCAAAAGGCACAACTTCTCTCGTGCAGACATGGCAAGATACACAATTGATATGCTCTTGCTGCATGTGTCTTCCATGATGCACAGCAATAAATGGTAACCAATTTTGGACACCTATTATGTACTAGGTTGTCTACTAGCAGTTGACAAGCAACCTACTTAGCCTTCCAAAGGAGGAAGTATCAATATTTTGTAGGCGACCAGTGTGAGGCTCTAAGATAATAAATGAGCAACTCAATCAGCCATCACCCTGAATCTCTCTAGGATTTGTAATTCACAGGATATGTACTGTGATCACTTATTTTTTTTTTTTCAGTAAAGCTGTCCTGACTATTACAGACCTGTCCTCACTCACTTTCCTCTCTTCTATGATGTCAAAGGTATAAACTGTTAGCCAGAATAAGGCCAACTAACTGGCTTATCATCCACTAACTGGCTTCTGCTGGTAGTAGCTGGTCTGGTTCACATTTCTGTTGTCTTTCTGGGCTCACCACAGTACACAGCACCGAGATCTTTGGAAAACTCAGTACAAATATGTCACTGGATCTCCTTAGCCTGTAGGACAAAATCCCAAACCGTGGTCTACCAGGCCCTGCACGAGCTCATTACAAACCAATGTCATTCATTTGAATAGCTCCCAAGCCTCTCAAGTGTTTGCTCTATTTCTCTCTCCAAGGCTTTTTCTACCTGGGGTCCTTCCAGGTGTCTTCACCACTTGTGTCACATTCTGCTCCTGTCTGGCAAGTTTGGGTTCCTTGGAATGAAGTAGAGGAGGTATCCCCCAAGAAGTCTTAACATTCCCCAACCCCTTAGAGCAAGTTACCTGCCTTCAACCCAACTTGACCTTCCCTCAATTATGCCCTTTGATAGACTGAGTTTTTTTTTTTTAACTGATAGTCCCCTTGCGTGTTCTACTAAATGATAAGCTCTTGGGCCAGGGGCTGTGTCTGTCAGTGTCTGCCAGACAGTGTCTGTCAGTATCAACACTGAACAAGATACTTAATATAACATAGACACTTAAGTGGGACAGTTTTAACATTATTGGTGAGCACATTTTCATCCTTCAAAGAGGATTTACTTTTTCATGAATTGGAAGACCACCTGGAGTCAAGCCATTTTTTCGTAACTCTTTAATATCATTTTGGTAAAATCAAGTTCATCTACAAAGAAATGAGATGTCTGTTTTATTTATGATCTGTATTTCCCAAGCTGGGCAGTGGCGGTGCACACCTTTAATCTCAGCACTTAGAAGGCAGGGGCAGAAGCAGTGTGAAACAGCAGCGAGAGAGACCCCTGGACAGACCAAACCTGCGCACCGCTATATCCCGCCCTATTCTCTATCCTGCCCCCGCATCTAGCACTGACGTCCCCCACAGCCGCCAGGCCCAAAAGAAAGGTCCAAGGGGATGCTAAAGGAGATAAAGTCAAGGTGAAGGATGAGCCATGGAGAAGAGCTGCGAGGTTATCTGCTACCCCTGCACCTGCAAAGCCAGAGCCCAAGCCTAAAAAGGCCCCTGCAAAGGAGAGAAGGTACCCAAGGGGAAGAAAGGGAAAGCTGATGCCGTAAGGATGCAAATCATCCTGCGGAAAATGGAGACGCCAAAACAGACCAGGCACAGAAAGCTGAAGGTGCTGGAGATGCCAAGTGATGAGTACGCATTTTTGATAATCGTGTACTTCTGGTGACTGCACAGTTTGAAATACTATTTTTTGTCAAGTTTTATAAAAATGCAGAATTTTGTTTTTTTCTTTTCTTTTTTTTAAGTTATGGTGTTAGCATACAGAACACTTCACTGTTTGGGGGAAAGAACACGTGTCACTAACAAAATGTTTCCCAGGCTGGACTGATGATAGGAAACATTTTTCCCTGATAACTTTGAAAGATCCTGTTGGCTCCCAGAAGGGATGTCGCGGTGTTGCCAGATGTGGTCACCATGGCACAAAATGCCTTGTGGTATCGGAAAACTCTAAATTCATTTTTGTATTCTCTTCCCTCTGTACCATCAACGTTGACTTAACTCCCTTAAAACCAGAGACCTGTTGGAACCTGACTCCCAAAATTGGTTTTCCAGTCTACTGGGTGATCTGGACTTTGCAGTGACATCATTTAGTGTCATCAGAAGAGTGGTGGTTCCTTTTATAAAAAATTGTGGATCTTCAGATTGATAATTCTGCCACTTTCATTTCATTTCCTGAAAGTCAGGGTCGGTTTATGAAAAGTTGTTAACATCCTTAATGTGAAATGTCAACCTTCACTCTAAGCTATTTTCCCCTTTTCAAAGCATTGAATGAAGATTTCATTGGGTTTTATAATGGCTTTCTGATTTTGGTAGTCTATACAAGAAGGGAGTTTAGAAGTTCTTGTATACTGTTAGCTATTGTCTGCCCATGTTCTGCCTGAAACACCACGATTGTTTATGAAAAGTATCTTTAATAAAGCTGGATACGTTAGGCTTGGAAAAAAAAAAAAAGAAGGCAGAGGCAGATGAACCTCTGAGTTTGAGGCCAGCCTGGCCTACAGAGTAAGTTTCAAGACAGCCAGGGCTACACAGAGAAACCCTGTCTCAAAAAAAGCAAGAGAGAGAGAGACAGAGAGAGAGAGAGAGAGACAGAGAGAGAGACACAGACAGAGAGAGAGACAGAGAGAGAGACAGAGAGAAAACAAAAAGTGTGATTCCAAAATTTTAATCACAGGCAGTAGTTGAAATAACTAGACTAGAAAGATAATTACCCTGACAAGGCCAGCTCTCACCTAGATCTTTGGATCCTGGCCTTGTCTGTTTAAAAGCCAACATTACTTACAGAAAGACTTAGAACTTTGTGTACACAGGGAATAAGATGTTAATGCTTTCTGGGGCTATCCCTGCCACAGCTCGTGCCTGTCCTGAGGAACCTGTCCTCACCAGCCACAGCTTCCCTTCCTTTCCCTGCTAACCTTGTGCATTCTTAGAATCCATTTTAAGATTATACTCCCAGGTAGTGGTCCTCAAAGTATGCTGTGGTGACCCTTGCATGTCCTTGAGAAGCTATCAGGGGCTTCATGAGGTCTGAACTATTTCCAGCCTCATTCTTGTTTCCCCCACAAGAATACACTTTTCACAACAGAGTAGCACCAGTACTTACTAGCACTTGGGCAATGTAATCTGACACCTTCTGATGAGCATAATTGTTTTCCAAAATGACAGCAAATAAGCCTGGATTTCTTTGAGCATAAAAACTGCCAGATGTAATAATTCTATCAAAAAGGACTCCCTGCTTGCCCTCAGAGTAATGGATCACAGCTGTGGCCACAGATTTGCTCTTCTGGGCCTTCTCCAGCTGTTCCCGAGAGAAACTCAAGTCTCTCCATTTCTTGGCTACTGTCTGTGTAGCTGCTGGAAGAAAGTTTCTAGACGTTTTTCTGGTACTCCTAAAGGAGCTTAGACAGCCTGCCAGTGATGCCTCTGTCATAACAGCCTCCTGTTCATCCTTTCCCATATATTGACAATTCCTCTAGAGAGCTCTCTTTCCCTCGTTTTCAAGGGCTTTGTCCAGGGGAAGTGTTTAAAAGATGCATGCCATATAAACAACAGCATTGAGCAAAAGGAGTCAGCAAAGTTCCAGCAGAAAAGAGCTCAGATTAGGTGGAGCCGGGGGCAGGATGCCATGTGTGAGAAGTCTGGGACAAAGGGCAACAGTCCAGGCAAATAGAAAGTCTTTGGCTAATATCTGGAGTCAGGCTACTGACCACTCTGGTAGGTCTACCCTGGTTACTTTTATGAACTTGCATCAACCAAGGGAGCCGAAACAGTGTAACATACTTGGAACAAACAAAAATACTAGTTTAGAAATGCTAACACACACACCAGAGGGTGTGAATTCTTGGAAATATTTAGCCTCCTTTTCCCCCAGATTTTTTGATTTTGAGAAGGCAGATGGGAGGACAGCAGCCTCTCGGCACCTTCATGTGAAATGCTTCAAATTTCTGTTATTTCGGGGTTTTCTTTTTCTTTTTTTTTGTTCTTGTATATGAAAAGTCACCCAAAGTGCCCACACTTAAAATGTTTTTTTCTCACACAATTAATGCAACAGTCATGCTTACTAAATAATTTGGAAAATATTGTTCATTATTTGAGGTCATTCTGTGGGAGAATTTTCCTTCACTTGTAATGTGCTAAAATTCCAGTCTTTGCCAGGACAGTCACCTGCATTTTTAGTAGTTGCCTACATTGGTAGGCTTTTTGAACTAATTGCAAACTCTTTAGGCAGAGAATGATAGCAGGACCTTTGAGAGATGTGAACTCACTTTGTAATGGTAACTTTCAAGAATGCTGACATTCAACATCAACTAGAAATGGAACAGGGACAGGACAGCCCATGATGCCAGCATGGTTTACAGCTTTACATTTATTTTTAAGACTATCGCCACAGCATTTCTGTTTTCCCTTCCCTCTCTCTAAACCCTCTCATATAGCTCTATTTACTTTCTTTCAATTCATGGCTCCCCCCCCCACGAACTTTTTATATTTCAGTATGCTATGTAGAACATTCACATATGCCTTAAAGAATATCTTGCTCTTCCATCTTAAATTTGTTTTTTTTTTGGGTCAATAGAGGGAGGAACGTAATGAGCCATTCTATTATTTCCATGAGTGGATATGAATCCAAAACAATTTCTTCACTTTATGCTCGGGAAAGGAGGAAGATAATAGCTGTGGCTATCAGTTAACGTTGCATTAATGTAGATATACATTGACCATTTATAGAGACCTAGTCTGTATGTGGCCTTGAGAGGGGGACAGGAGCATCTTAGCCACAAGATGTGTCCTTTAAGTTCTCACACGGTAGAGATGAGCTGCCCTGTGCCGTGTGTTCTTGGGAGATAAGCAGAGAGAACTAAGATAGGAAGTGGTTCGGTTCAAAGGTAAACCGAATGAGCATGCCGTGACTGGAGTTAGAGAACCCCTCCTCCCTCCCCCACTTAGCATGCACCACAGCAGTCCAAGCAGGCTTCAAAGAAGAGGAAGTAACCTGAGGCAGGTGCAGGACCTGTTCGGGAGCAGAGGAACTTTAATAGTTTGAAAGTATGATCCTGTACTTAAAAAGAAAATTGTCTGTCTGTGCTGAGAATACTGCAAATGCACCTTGTGTTGCTATACGACATTTCCTGTGAAAGGGAGGGGGTGGGTGCTTTAAAGTGACTGAAAGTGTATCACAGATGCTAAACACAAGTGAACAGGCAAACAGAAGGATGATCAGCACGACTGGCCATGGATTACAACAGGAATTCTAACTCCTTCTGAAAGCATGTGTGATTATCTCATAAAAAAAATTAGTGTTTCTTCTCTCTGCACTCTCCCTCCCCCACCACCCTTCTTCTGTCTTCATCGAAGCAGGTACCACGTTCTGCCTTCATTTCCTCTAGAGAGAAACAGGGTGGCTAGAGTCGTCCTGGCTCTTTATGTCAGGCACACAGAGGATCTCCCATGAGTGGGAGCAGACTTGGAACACAGCACCAGGAGAAGCAAGTTTTCTCCTAGGTTGGGTGATAAGGCCCAGAGAATTTGGTCTTACACTTTGCACAGTGCCATGAAGTGAGAGAAGGCATCATCAGCTTCTGCAGATGGCAATGAGGGGTAGGGCCACACTGCTGATGAGCTGGAATCCCAGCCCACACCATCTACATATACACATAATCTGCTATCACCGTAGGAAGGATAATTCTGGAAACTGACATTATGATGATGCACAGAAAGGGCTTTTCTAATTTTTTTTGCATACACACACACTTTTTCATTTTTCTCTTTTCTGTGCTAAAGGCTCTTCTTGACTTGTATCTGTATCATAGTGTTTCTGAGGCAGAAGCAGGAGAAGATTGGTATGCTGAGACACTGTGAATAGGTACATCATTTCAGCAGCTAAAAATCTTTTTTCAAGAAAGGTACTGGCAAGGCAGTTTGCTCTAACAGGACATCAAGAACACCCACAATAAACTCTTACTGTCTTATACTTTTCTGCCTTGGTGGGTAGTTATGATGGCGTAGAGGAGACTTCCAAGAGACTGAGCAGAGCTTGGGAAAAGGGACAGAATTTGGGGATTGCCCTGATGGGAAAGGGTCCCAGTCAGATGCATGGCCAAACCAGCTTGAAGACCTGGATTTCAGGCCCAGCAGGCCTTGCTACTCGCTGGGAAGCCAGATACATGACAGTTTTTACTCTTGTATAAAGTTCTCTTCCCTAGTTCACCTCTGCAGGAGCTGGAGAATAGGCAGGACCAACCTCTTGCCTGTTTGTGGATGCACCTGTCCCAATAAACAGGCATGCATGCATTGAGGAAATGGAGAGAGAAACCCTAGTTTTCTCCTCTCCTCTCCCTAGACCTACAAGAAACTCCTGGAAGAAATTAGTTCCAAGGAAGTCACAATACTTTCATTGCACAGTTTGAATGAGCCTGGCAATATTGCACAGCATAAAACACTCTTCTCCTGAATTTTCTATTTCACCATCACAATCTACTACCTGCTGATCCTAACTCAAGAAGGAGAAGTGGACACAGATGGAAGGAAAGCATAAGTAGTCTAACAGAATTCTGCCTCTTTATTCTCCCTGATGCCTGAATCCTTGGGGGGGGGGGATTCTAACACCCTAAATGTAAAAGAGAAAAAAATTTATTGGACACAGGCAAAACATCAACAAGAAGGCAAAGGGATCCAGTCATTTGGAGGGACCAAAAAAATCCCTTAGCTTGGGCAAATAAAAATGTCAGAAGCAAAGAGGAATGAGGTAGGAGTCAGACAAGAGAGGCTCACACTGGCCATTAGGTCAAAGGGTAGGAGGGGATTCCTCAGGATAGCAAGCTAAAGGGATAAGCATATTGGTTGCTTTGTCCTGACCTAGGCACAAAGAAGACATATCAAAACGTGCCCCTAAGCTTCAGACGGGCCTCTCGACAGTTAAGAAGTTTGGGAAAGATGACTTCAGAAACAGTCTAAAGCAGTGGTTCTCAACCTGTAGGCTGTGTCCCTTTCACGGTCGGTAGTTGAACAAAGCTTCACAGAGGTCGTGGTCGCTTAAAACCATTGGAAAGCTCACATTTCTAACGGTCTCAGGAACTGAGACACTGTTCCTCTGTCTCCAGGAGGGTCCATGCATATGCATTCAAGCATGTGGACATCAGCGCTCCAAACCCTGCACAGAAACCCTCAACAAGTACAGGTGTGACAGGGTTGGTGTGATGATGTGCTTATGCAGACCAGTCACACGTGTAGAGAGCAGCTAGCTACTGTGTCGAAAGCAGCAGTATTGGAAGTAAAATGACACTTCATAGATTATAATTACTGGGTAAATGTAAAATCATGTACTGTAAAATCATCAACTACCGCAAAAAAAAAAATTGGTACCATGGAAACAATCTAGATGCTGAACGGTCTTTTTATATTCAGCTGTGGTTGATGTGAATAATGTCCCCTTGTGATAGTAACAGGTGTGTGAAAAACCATAGAGAATAGTAAATCATAGGAAACTTTAATGAACTGTATTGACTCAATCATGCCATGAATCATCTTCTGTATTATTAAAGCTATTGTTGTATTATTGTCATTAGAAAACCATCCCATGACAATGGATTGTGTAGAGAAGAACGTTAAGAAAATAGAGGGAGGATTTTTTTTTTACAGCGTAGTTTTACCTCAATAATTGCAGCAGGAAATGAGAAACTGAGAAGCGTTATTTGTTGTGAGGTTCTATCAGCCAATTCTATAAAGCCACACAAACTAAAACGCCATTTTGACAGCAAGCATCCGAGCTTGGTCGGCAAGGATACCAAAGCAAAGCTGGTGAACTCAAGAAAGCCAGACTTGACACTGGTACCACAAACAAAATGTAGCAGCTATTAAAGCTTCTGATTAGATTCTAAAGCGAGAAGGCTTGCCCTGCAGCAAATCACAGCCAATTAAAAGGACCCAAAGGGAACTTAGTTGAAGAGATTAAGGAGTGCCTTCAAGGAGAAAAGTGGCCAGAGAGGCACATGACCTCTATTTTCTGCCAGAGTTTCCAGCCGCTGTCCTTATGCTGTGCTCCATAAGGAGGTGGCCCAAGAAGCATCAGCCCTTCCCAGGGTCTGAGAGCAAACAGCCTAGCCAGCAACATTTGAAAAGTGGTGGGAAGCCCACTTGAATCTTACTAGAGCATCTTGAAGATTTGAGGCCAGATACCATGAGTGCCTGACTTCAAGTCAAGCCATCAGCAAGCTGTTCCAAGGCAGCATAGGAGCGGGTGCCATCAATTGCACTAAGTTATATGCTAAACCCCAAAAATATGTTGTACTTGATACGTCCACACAAACAGCTCCCATCTATGAGAAGTAAGACAAACACGTATGTTTGCAGTTATCAAATAGGAAGGCAAGTTCAGAGAATCGTTTAGTGACTTTGTCCGAGTTACAAGGCAGGTCCTTTGTCTACGTTCTCGTCTTGGTGGTAGTTTCGTGTGTTGTGTCCTGAAGAGAACTGGAAGATAAATGGACAAGTGGAATACAATGTGACTCTCCACTAAAGGCTGAAATATTATGGTGGTGAGGGTTTCTTCCCAGCTTATGCATCTTTAAACCTAGACTTCTAGGTCTTTTCTAATGAGAGAGATCTCCCTCCCAAGACATTATATAGGCAATTAAAAGAAAAATAGGTGGCCTACTAAAAGTATTTTTAAAAGATTCAGGCAGAATGCTCTGGGTTAGAATTTCCAAGACGTAGGGTATATGAAGCTCCTGAGTATGTACTAGGTACATAATACACAAAATTAATGATCAATATAAAATATTTATTAATGGTAGGCATTATATCCTTCCACTCTGCTTGTTTTTATCCTTTGCGATAATGGAAAAACTAGAAACATACAACTAATTACTTGGCCATTACAGACATTTGAAGACCTTTGTCCACTTGGCTTTTGCCTGGGAGTCTTGGAAGGCTTGAGGTCAGACAGGGAGACAGAAAACAGAGAGGAAACAATTTTTAAAAACCCTTGTATTAATCTTTCAACTCCAAAAGGAGCCAAAGAGTCTTCTAGAATTTGCTGACTTATCAAACCAATTGAGAAGTTTAAGTTTGGCCATCTCTCATGCATAAAACCAAATTGTAATTACTGCTTTCTGAGAATACGTCCTTTATTCAGGGCAAGTTAGTGACCTGCCAGACTTTCCACCCATTACCAGTGAGGTCAGATCTGGGCAGAAAAGTCCAGCCTGTGCTTAGCTCCATTTTTCACATTCTTCTCATTGGCACTTTCCTGCTAAATGTCCCCATACAACCAACATCAAAACCACAACATAGCTGAGGGAATGAGAGATCTGCTCTTCCCGTGCCCTGCCTCCTCCTTTGTCATCCATAGGATCAAAGGAACCAAGATGCCCCTGCCTTCCCTGCCCCAAGTTACTCGAATCCCTTTCTATGGATGGAGCAGGTAGTCAAAGCCTGGAATTTGGAGACCCTTTCCTTCACCTGAAGGATATGCACCTGCCTGTGAGGAACTCCAAGTTTATGTCTTCCTGGGTCGCAGCTGAAAATACTCAATTCACAGTAAGGCTAAGCTGGGGAGCTGCCTAGGTGATGATTTGGACCCAAACAGTGCTATGCCCTACTGCTCACCGTGGACTGCCCAGCCGACCTCAGGTACTGCCAACCTCAGTTAAGGATGCGTGTACTATCACGGTGGTGACAAAGTCAGGAAACCACCTGGTTAGTTGCTTACATGTTAGCTGGTGTGTTGCGTAGCCCCAAATAGACAGAGGGTACAATAGGAAAAAAGGTAACGAGATGCCTTGATTTTTCTGTTTTCCTCTTTCTTCCCCCCTAGGTTCTGTGTCTCAGAAGCTGGGGTGGCCTTCATAAGTAAAGTTTCAACCAAGTCCCAGGAAACCCCACAGCTTCTCCCTCTGGATGGTTCTTTCTGTAGTGTGGCAGAGATACAGAGAGATTGCTCCTCTGCATCTCTCACCTTTCTAGTTCTTTCTTGCATATTCTCGCTCTGTGCTCATGACTTTCCTGCATAGTAAGGGACTGGCCTCCACTCCAGGGTTCCACCTTGAGAGAGCTGGGCTGCAAATGGTATTGTTGCGTCTCTCATCTTTGTGTACTTCCCGAGAACCCTTTTAAACCATGGGTAGCTCTAGAAAATGTTTAGCCATGTCCTAGTCGGTTTTCATGTGAGGGAATCCTTCTAGTGGGTCTCCCCAAAGTCAGGCTGGTATGAGATTTGGAAAATGGAGACTGCATTTATATTTAGTGGATTACATTACTGCGATTTGTGTGTGCTTTAGAATTCACTTTCTGTGTGAAAGTTCTCAATTTTTCTTTTTTTTAAAGGTCCATCTCATGTGCTTTGAGGAATCTGGGAAGGGTAGGTAATGGCGTTGGAGCATCATACATACATATGGTGAGGGATGGGGACCCCATGCTGTGTGCTCTCCCTCTATGCCCCCTTCTTACATAGAAATGACACTGCTGCTTTACCCCCACCAGGCCAGATGTACTAAGTATAAGTACTAAGAGGCTCTGCTTCATAAGTTCCTCTATGGGCAAAGAAAAACCTGTCCTTGCTAGCTATTGGATAATTACAATCAAAACAACCAGGTTGACATTTTGTGACCTGCCTCATGAGCAGGGCTGTCTCCCCTTTCACGGTTGCAGAGTGCCAGGTCCTTCCCCTCTCAGTGCCTGCTAGGACACCCCTTTGAGGGTCTGGCATCAAATGTGGTGGGCGTCTGCTTTTGCTACCGCCTTTTTTTTTGGCACATCTTTTACGACTACTTCGTCATTGTTCCTCTTTACTTCATAACTCTTTCTTAAGAGTTAGCCACTATAACTGGGAAATTTTGACTGCAACAAAACTATATGGAGAAAAAAACAGTGATGAGTCACAAAAGCAGGCTCCCCTGGCACTGGTCCCCTGATGCTTGGTGGGCACAGCCCAGAGATTCTCCTCAGAATGACTCTCTCACGCAGTACTCATTAATGTCTTCTTCATTCACTCTCTTGGATGATGGCTCTGGGTGGCTTCCAGTGTCCACACTGGCCAGCCCTGAAGATGGGCATCCAAGCCAAGGTCCAGCAAAGTGTTTAAGCCATCCATTAAATGCACTGCCACAAAGCCTGCTTCTGTCTTGCACACCTCTTTGGGTAACCTGCCAAGTGCTATACGCCCAAGTACACACAGATCTGGAAGTGGATCCTCGTCATCTAAGCTTTGGTCTTTATAATTGTATTTAAAGTTTATTTTTGTTTTCATAGTCTGGACCTCGGAAGAAGCCAAGAGAGAAATCTCAGTCCTTTCCTAAGGCAAGTCTGGAGGAGGGTATATAGAAGTTTTGATCCTTTTCAGTCTTGACTGAGAAGAGATAAGGGGGGTAGTGGTGTGCAATAAATGGTCTGACTCAACAGGCTGCACTCACAGGCTCACAGCAGGTTCTCCAAGTTTAACTCAAAGATTGACGGCTGCCAGTAAAGAGGCAGAGGACACTGGGGTCACTTTTTAAAATCTTCTCCAAGGAACCCTACTGCCTCTGTAGTCGCCATAGTGTGTAGTGTGCCCGCTGTGGTTTGTGTGCTTCCTCCGGGAGTTGGGTTGCTCCAGCTTGCGCTCCCGTTGAGTTCCCAGGAAGACATTTCCCTACAGATTTGTACTTCTCACACATCCCAGCTAACTCAAGGCCAACTCTGGGGGTTGATTATTATTTTTTGTGACATCAGTGTTGCTGGGCTTCCACCAGGGTCAGATGCTCAGGGGTTAGTGTACCCTTAAAGTGACAAAGGGGAATAAGAGAGAAAGGAGAGGGGGTGTGAGGAGAGAAAGGGTACAGCATGTGCATCTGTCAAGAGGTTTGAGAGGGGCAGTGACATACAAAGTGGTTTCAAACTTAGTGAGCAGCCTTGTAAAGGACAGCTGGGCTTCAAGAGCAGTGAGGGAGGCGGTGACGGGGTGTTCACCTACCCCTTTACCCAACAAACATTTATTGAGTGTCTACTGTGTGCCAAGCACAGATTTGCAAAGAGGGGACCCAGGTTGGAGTTAAGACACTTTAAAAAAAAATTCCAAATGAACTGTGGCCCACTGAGGATGAAAACCATGGAGTTAACCGATGTCACAGACCGTGGTCATTGTAATGACAGAGGAATGTCTGGGTGTGAGTGAGGGTGCCATGTGTGGCGGGAGGGAGGAGCTGTGGTTGCATTTGTTTGGGGATGGGTGTGAATTCAAGGCAGGGCAGTACGATTGAGCTAAAGTACAGAGATGCCATCGATTGAGCTAAAGTACAGAGATGCCATAAGTTGGGGTGGACTCAAGGGATGATGAGCCACATGGTGCTCCTATAAAGGAAAGACCAAGATGGACATATGGGAGGTGATCAGGTCCTTTGGCCTCCTCAAATACAATGTTGAAGAAATCCTTTAGATCATGGGGAAGCACTGAAGGTGTATGAGGAAGGCTGAGGCCACAGAGGGGCATCCATGCAAAACTTCGTCTAGGAGCACAAATGTAGAACTACCTTGAGGGACAGTACCAGGAAGGTGTGTGCTTCTGGTCCTGTCAGGAGGAAGGGCATCTGACAACAGGCTGAAATGGACCTTCTTCACCTGAGACCTCAACTTTATAATTTAAAACTCTGTATCAGTGCCTCTTCTTAGAAGCCATTTCCACAAGAATTTCTGAGATGTTTAGTCGTGGATTTGAAATGAACGCTATAGTCCCGAAAGTTTGTATCTCTAGCTGCACATGTGATTATTTGTTATGCCCCACTAGTCTCCTTTCTTCTCTTTCCTTTTATCTCTCCTTCTGCTTTTCATGCCTTCCACTTCTCTCATTTCCCTGTTTTTCTTTCCTTTTGTCCTTCCCTTCCTTCAGCCTTCTTTGTCTCCCTCCCTCACACCCCCTTCCTTTCTTCCATATAAACTGAAGATTCATCCCTAATTGCAGAAAAACACACAAGTCCATCTCATCCTTCTCCATCACTTGGACCCCTGACCTACATGTCTTCTAGTTCAGGCATGGGAAAATTTTCCAGTATCTTTGATCCTTTTGGATGAGGCCATCCAAGCTTATCTTTGTGAGATCAACGAGAGCAGAAGAGAAAGGAAAAAAGAATATTCCCAAGAATGGGAGCTAGATCCACTCTTTGTCTTGGGTTAGGGAGAGCTCCAGAGCAAGAAATAGTAAGAGAGCATAGTGGTGTAGATCAGTTGGGAACTAGATGCTGAATCTTCAGTCTCCTCTCAATACAGCATCCACCATCATTCATTAGCAGAATGGTCCATTAAAAGAGAAAACATTAGTCAGCAGTTACCAATAAACATCCTCAACTGGAACAGTAAGCTTCCTTCTCAGAGTCAACTTCTCACTTCTACCTCTCTCTAGCCTCTAAGAGGCTTATATATATTTTTTTCATCAGGACCATGTAGGGGAGTGAGAAAATTTCCCTGCCATAGAAGGTACCAAGAGGCATAGTCACATCATGCCTGAAAAGGCCTTAGAGATAAGCTTCACATCCATCAGATATCACATCCAACATCTTCAAGTGTTCTGTTTGTCCATCCTCAATGTACTCTGTGTGTCTTGAACACATTGATAAATTGGTTTCACATGAATGCTAAGCCCACTGAATTTTCCAAGGAATTCTACAATTTTCATGGGGTGTATCTTTTTGTTGTCTGCTTGAGACATTTTAGCTTTCTCTTTCCTGGTCCTTCCTCTTTGTCTTCCTGCCTCACCCCCAGCCCTTCCGTTTTCTTTCTTGCTTGCTTCTATATCCATCAGGGCCTCCCTTGTGCTGGGCCTAGGGGGTGTACTAAAATAAGTTGACTGGAACCAAGCTGGGGATGAGTAGAGACTGTCAGAGTCAGCGCTCACTTGGGATATAAGAGCAGTGACAGTTTGAGTCCAGAAGTTCCCAAAATCCCCTCAAAGCTGGGGGTGGGGAGGGGTGGGAGAGGTTGTTATGGCAACTTGCCTCCGCCAAGGTTCCATTCAGTTAAACTGCCCCTTAGGCTGATCCTCCTACTCACATCCCCTCAAAGAGACAGCACCACCTTTTCCTTGCATGTGTCTGGTGACAACTCAGATCTCAAATTCAATATTGAATTTCTCCAAATCCTTGCCATTTTTTCCTCTGCATGTGGTTTTTATGGGTTCATCTCCACCTTTCTTTGTAAACATCCTAATAACTTAGGGTCAAAGGTATCCCAGGGAGACAGGTAGCTTGTTCTCTAACAAACTTGAGGAGAAAGTTACTTTAAGAGTTTAGAGCAATTAGACTTTCTAGGAATCTAGTTGGAGGTATGCAAGGCCTAGAGAGATCCAGGATCAGAGGGGTCACCCAGTGAATCATCAAGAGCCTTGAGAGATAACAGAAGCACGTATTTGAAAAAAATATGCACTCAAATCTTTTTATGGCAAGGTTTAAAGTATTTTTGACCTGTTCTTATGCCATAGAGCCCTTTGTTGAATAAATAACAGGAGATAAAATTTAGCAATTCATTTTCAGCAACTGAACTAACATTGTGGTTTTGTTCTTCGCCAGAATTGCCTTGCATTTTTTAATATAATAAATAAAACACCTGTCTTCTTAGTTTTTGATTGTCCTAAAGGTAAATTTTCTGGAGATGTGCATACACACACATACACACTGTATAGCTTATAAGCTGTCTCTGAACCAGCCAATGTAGTTCATGCTACTCTTTATAATCTACTTTCAAAAACTAAGCAGAAAAAGAATAGATTATTTTGGTTGATAGAAAATCGGAGTAAGTTTATAAAAGAAGGCAGGAAAAGAATAGTATGAAGGTCCTAATCATATTCTAATTCTCTCCCATGAGAATCCACTCTAAGCCTCAGTGAAATGCATCCAAGCTTCCAGAAATTAGCTGACCTGAGTGGTGGATGCTTATGGCAAACAGGATTTCAGCACAAACGAGTCTCACCAGAGGGATAGCAAAAGGGTGGAGGCAGATGCATAAAACCAGTCTAGCATCACCAAAAGATTTTCCAATACTCTCCTTTTCAAAAGCTCAATAAAGTATAAAAAATTTAGAAATGAGAATAAACATACCTATATTTAAAAACTTATTTGAAAGGAAAATATTAAAGGCAAGTGACTAACTGGACATGTTGATGCCTACCTAAAGAAAAGGAAATAGAATATAGAAAAATATTGCCCAGGCATTTTTGTTTGTTGTATCTGGTGGCATTGTTCTCTTTGTCTTCATTATATTCATACACTTATAAGACTTAGTAATATCCCTTTTCCTTACATCTCTCCAGGATCCTAATTTTATTTTTCTGATGCCTCAGGGAAACTGAGTTTGGAGAGAGGTGATTTGGTTTTGAATCTTCTTGTTTTTTTTTTTTTTAAATTTTGGAACTTACTAGCTTTATGATCTTGGACAAAATTAGCCTTGATTGGCATGCCTTTCCTTTTCTGTAAAACAACAACAATCCACATCACAGAAGATATTAAGTATAACCAGACTACTAAAACTACCAAATGCCAGCACATTAAAGACCACCATCTCCTCCTTAGAAGAGCTGAAAACTGTTTTACTTTTTTAAACATTCAAAGCTATATTCTTCAAGAGTACTTTCAATGCCACACATTCCTGATTTTAGCCAGACCTTTTCCTCTCTCATTCACAACTTTCTAATCTTGAAACCTTTCCTATAACAAATTACTCAAACTCAGTGAGTTCCTCTTTGTGACCTGGAGTCGTGGGAAAGAAAGATTCAATCCAAGAAGGAGGTTGTTCTTCATGGGATGGTTAGAAATAGTTGTGACTCCTCTGGGATCCCAATTTTATCCATGAAATATGAGAGTGAGGAAGAGCCTTCTACTTGAGCATGTAGTCTTAAAAGATTAGAATCTTGGGTATGCCAAAGGAAGAGGGAAAACCAGCAAGGAGACATAGGGGAAGTTAATAACAGAGATAGAGGGGAGGAAAAAACAGAGATAGAGGGGAGTCAGCAGCTGGAAGCCTGTACTAGAAAAGATGAGAAATTTAAGGAAAGCTAGCAGAGCGTATTCCCAAAAGGCACATGCCCAAAGGCATCTGCTGAGCCTGCCATAGATACATAAGAGGCAACTTGTGCTCTCTGTCGGAATATTATCAGCAAAGAAGTGAGAACTTTGGTTGGGGTGAGTTGAAGGCAGCAGTGAAAGAGTCGGTCTCTCTGACAAGCTTTGTCAGTGAGATGGAGTAATTGCTAGAGAAGACGGAAGATCAAGGGAGAACCCCTTTTTTCCCCATAAGTGTGGTGGATACCGGGACACATTTCTAAGCCACACAAAGAGACCCTGATGAGAGGGGAGTTGAGAATGCAGGGACAGAGAAAAAAAGCATTAGGGATGTGTCAGGGTCTGTGGTGGGGATAGGAGAAGCCGGCTGGTTACTTTCAACACAAAAACAGGCAGTGTACTCTAAAAAAGATGGGATAAGAATGAATCCAAATTTAGATTAATCCACAGGCATAGAGAATCCTGCCTGATCCTTTTGAGGGCTTCATTTTCCTCAAGAATTGAAGCCACCTTCCTGAGGGCAAGAATGAGGGAGATGATGGTGGTTTGGTAGGGGTGACAGCCATGGTGTGGGATGCAGGAGGAGGTTGTTTTGGAATACCATGACTGCAGGGGGCTGGAGACCCCTGGGATAGTGGCTTTCTCAAGCAGTGCTCAGCAGCACAGGGGTGGATGCATAGGAGGGGGAGAATGTTTGGACCGATCCAAGGTTGGTAATAGACCAGACAGGGCCAGAAGAGAGGGGCTTGTGGCATGGTTCACGTCAGAAGGAGTAGAAAAAGGATTCAATCTCACAAATCCTTCCAGAACAGGAAGGGAGGCAGAGACAGGAGACTGGTGGGGAGCGAGGGCTGGGGAGTTCAGGATCAATGAAGCTGAAGATCTGGTGTAAGGCAAAATGACAGATCAGATAGCGGCCAAATGAGGTCTTGGGATTTTAACATTTCAAAGATGGTACTGTTTTTGGGAGGGGTCTGGCTGTTAGAATTTAGACTTCTCTGGCAGGGTTTTACTGTTCAAGTAACTGTAATTACACATCCTTGCATCTTGACACTGCAAGAAATCTATATTACTGAGGTGTTAGTGATAGGACAGATGAAGGTATCCAAAACGCTTTTCTTTCCCCTCATATTTAAGGATCCTTGGTACGTAGCCCTTTGTCCCCTCTTCATTTTCAAGTTTTTCAAAGAGGTCATCCGTACAATTACAGGGAGTTTCAGACCTTAAAAAAGAAGGTACCATTTTCCTCTAATTTTGTAGATGGCTGCCTAGCTAGCTGGGCAAGGTCCATTTTTTTTGGTTTGTGACTTCGATGATTTGGAACATGAAAGAGATTATCCCTAAGTGAAAGGCAATCTTCCACACAGGTGCCAGGAGGAGGCTTCTTGGCTGTCATAGAGGCACACTTGCTCCTTGATTGGGCTCCTCATTCTGCCCCTGGAATTGAAATACATACCTGGATTCTAAGGTTTTGTGCCTCTTTCAGGGAATCTGCTATTTTCTATAAGCAGTTATTGAAGAAAGAGGAACACATTTTGGCAAATTTTCTTTTTCTGGCCTTTGGCTATTTTTGTGAATCCTGCAATGAGGGAAGGGAAAGGGATTAAAAAGCTCTGGTGGGGCCAACCTGAACCCACATATTCAGACTGCAGGGGGCCTCTGAAGTCCTTCCATAAAGGGCTCTTCTCTTCTGGCTCTTCAAGGAGGAGTTGTCCTTCAAATAGGGAGATGGATTTGGATAAGCCACTTTGAGCGTCACTCCAGGGATCCAGGACACTCCCAACATTGTGGTGCACAGACATGTGAGCACATCTACACACTCTTGTCCATTTCATGTAAACAGAAACTGGAGAGGCATGCACATCTTTGACGCGGGGCCAGGAAGAGCTAGGTGCAAACACTTCATTTAGGAAGGAACCAAACTTATCTCACCAGGAGTCTTGGTGTCTGTGCTCATACAACCTTGGAAATTCGAAAGGAAAATGACCTAATTCATCTGCTCTGTAGCTCACCCATTTGTACAGAGGCCTTTTAGCATGGAATTCAGCTTCTACCCCATTTGTCCTTAGTGGCCTAATACCTTCAGTAGATACAGAGGCAAAATGATCCCACTTTCTTTCTGGAAAAGTCCTTCTGCTTTCCCTCAACATTTGGATCCCAGAAGAAAGCAGTTAAGAAAATAAATAGCTCTGTTTTAGTTTTATTTGCTTTCTACGTTTTTTGGGGGGGTGGAGTGAAGGGTGTTTTTCTTCAGGCTTCACTGAAGAACATACCCTGTCTATTTATTTTCAGCTTGCATTTTTAGAGTGAATTTGGATATGCTTTTCCTCTCCTTGTCACTTCCTGACTCTCATGTTCTCTTTTCCTCTCCCTTTTCATCAAGCACTCAGGATATTGAGGGCTTGGTTTGCTTTCATGGTATTTACTGGCTCGGGCTAAGCTCTTTGTCAGACACAAGTAGCTTTAATGAAATACCTCCACCCAGGGGATGCCACGGCTGGAAAGGACAAGGTTCTTGGTACCTAAAGTTGGGTTATGGACAAACTGTCAAATCAGATTTGGGGTGAAGAAGGGAAGAGACAGTGAACACTCTTGAGGGTTATTTGAGGGCACAAGAAGCCTGTAGGCAATGACACTGTGAGGCTTTGTTCTAACTGTCTTAGCATGCTGCACGCCTATCATCTTATTATCCATCACCTATGAATTTAGCTGGTTCATCCAGGAAGGAAGAGCATGCAGATGAATGGACAAACATGACTGACAACTCTAGTTTCCATCCTAAGATTTAACATGCAAATTGTAACATGATACAACCAATGAATGAGGAGAAAGAAAATTAGTCTTCCCCAGGGATGATTCCCCTAACTTGTCCAAATGGCCAGCCCTGAAATCATATACATACAAGCAACACTAGAAAGAACTCAGCATGTTGTATTTACATATTCATTATATATGTAACAATTAAAAAGGGTGCTATGAAATTGAATTGGAACAGGAGGGTAGGGGAAAGGCTGAGGACAGAAGAGGAAATGTAATTATATAGAATTGAGAAAAATGTTGCTCTATAGATGGTAATTCTCAATATGTTCTCAGTGAGAAGTGAAAAGTTGTTCTAGGAGCTTTTATAACTGTGGGATAGTAATAGCCATTAAAACCTAGATAGTTGTGTGTGTTTTGTGGCATCCTGCTGGCAAGCAGGACCTTACCTGTGGTTTCTGCTGAGGACTCAGGTTGGAAATAGGACAACTGATGTCTCCTCCACTTCCCCAGGGTGCCTTTGCCTTTCACTGGAATGGAGTGGAGTTTACTGCTACCAGTGATGTGGGAGATGAGAAAATGTGATCTAGTTTTTACAGGAAACCCACATCACTATGGCAGTCATAAAGGAAGAAAGTACAAGTGGCTATGGGGCAAGTGTGAGCATGACAAGACTCGATTAAATATTTGAAATTAACAGTGGTCTTCTTTTCAGAGTGTCTTCTCATTCATGGGTACCCACCATTCTACCCTTGGCTGTAGGTAAATGAATTTAGTTTCTTGGGGAAATGTCTGGATTCCTCACGCTCTGAAAGATCCCTATAAAATGTCTGTGTTGGTGGTAGCTGGAGCACTAGTAACCAGTTTCAACCAATCAGGAACTCCTCTTTTGACTTTCTGTTGGTATATCGCTTAGGATTAGGGTAAGGGGCTTGGAAATTCCTGGTAATGAGAGTTATAATTCCTGAGTCTTGTCTCATCCCAAATTCTTAAGCAGGTAAAAAAATAGCATTTAAAAAAAGTTTCATTATTACCTGCTCAATATTAAATATGAGCAGCACTAACAGCGAAAAGAGCAATGAAAAGATCACCTGCAGTCACATCTACCCAAAGTACTCACACTAAGCTTCTTCCTTCAAATTAAAAAGGTGGGGATATATAGTTAGTTCCATAAAAAGTCCTACTCTGGCATTGCACTAGGTAAATTTTCTCACATGATTTTTCAACGGCCATAGCCTATGCACAGCCTATAGGGATAGTCCTCTGAGAAAGGTAGATAACCGGCCATGGGTCAAATCAAGATGAGGAATATGAGCAAGAACCCAGGACAAACAGAATTCATCACTGGACTCATCTCATTTCCATGGAGGTGTCACCTAACTGGTTCTTGTCTTCTGATCTTACACATGGAATCTCCCACTCTCTTCTTACGTTCCTCATGGAGTCATTTTCACCTCTTAAGTGATTCCATTCATCAATTTTGTTTTTTAAAGATTTAGTGTTCTAGAAATTGTATCATTCCAAGACTCTCAGATTTCTCAACCTCCTGTTCTCCATCTGTCTCTAGAAGTACCTGGTGCAAAAGACCTGTACAAAGTCAACATGATGTATGTTCAGCAGAGGATGTGTGGATCAATTTGCTGAAGAAAAGTACTTGGCTTTCTTTCTGATCTTAGTTTGCTAAACTTAGCTGATCTCTTGTCATTCCTGCACTCAGGTTGAACAGCAGTCTCTAACTGATTCTGAAGTCTGTGGCTGAGAGACTGTCAGTCATGCTAGATTAGTTTCTGAAAGCATAGCTGCAGCTGAGTGTCCTTGGTGAACACTTGTGTGTGATGACTAGCTTCCTACAGGAGACATTTGAAATGTGACCTTGCATACCATGACCCCCATCCTACCCGTCCACCTTTACCTCATGGTTCCAGCCCACATTAACCATATATCCAAATGCATACATTCACATCTCTGGGGATAGTCCTCTAACTCTACAGAAATTCCTGGCAGAATTTCTTTTCCAACAGGGGCAACTTTCTTCTGTCTTCCAATTGTAAATCCCACCCATCCTTAAGGTTCAGCTCGGTTATGGGCTCATGTGTGCACACTGGACTATATGCCTGTGCCTCTAAGAACACACCCACTTGAAGCAGTAACTCTTTTCATATACAAGTCAAATTGCCTGTAAGATGGAAGAGCATAGAAAACAATTTCCAAAGCAGATCAGGAGCCTTGTCAGTCACTTCGATGTCATGATGGTAAACACGGACTTTACATTTCTTGTATAAGCCATGGCTAGTAACAGAATGCTTTGGGAAATGTGTATTATGTCCTCAAGGAGGTATATTTTCTGCTTAACTGGGGGATAGAATCATGGCCAAATGTAGTAATTCTTGGATAATTAGGGATGAAGGGGAAAAACACATTAAACACAGAAATGATGGAAGGTGATGAAGAATATAGAAGACATGGGAATCCAGAAGTCTGTCTGTTTTCTATCCCTCTCTCCCATCCCCTCTTCTTCTCCACTTGGGCTTCATATGATTAAGTCTGCTTTGTGTCTGCTTAGCTAATCTACAACTTCACAAAACTCTTAAATTATACTCAATGTTCTTGAGAACAGTGGAAAGGAAACTTCCCTGTGGGTACTTCATAATGCAAAGAGCATCTCTAGATATGAGTCTAATAACAAGGTCAGACCTTTTTGTTTGTTTGTTTTGTTTTAGTTGAACTAAATTCTTATGCATGGTTATTGCCCCCATGAAGCCCAGAGCCGTGGGGCCTGCTGAAAGCTGTTTCTAGCAAGCTAAAAACCACATAATTCATTCTAATGTCTTGCCAAGTTCAATCTTACCTTAGGCACCATATATTACCATTCAAAGAAAGAGTCTGCTTTCTTTGAAGACAGCAGACCTGAGGTCAATTCAGTGAGAGTTTTGGCCAACACAGGCTTCATCATAGATGCAAGGATGTATAACCAAGACCACTAGTAATAGCTACCTTGTGGTGGGTAGGATGGGAACAGCTTTGCATAAGAAACGTTGTCAGATATAAATGGATCCTTGAGACCTCCGTTTTCTGAAAAGTGATTGGAATTATTGTGGAAAGAACAGAAAAATTTTCCTAGATGGTATAAGAGAAACCCAAAGGACCTCAAAGAGCCCTTAGGATTAGGGAGAGGAAAATTCTTTTCTGATTTCCAAGTACTGACAATCTTAAACTCCAGTCAATGTAAAATCGGTGGATGTGAGGGCATTGGCACTCACAGTTTAGAGTCTCCATTTCTAACAGGCAAGCCCCTTTCTGGAAGCCTTCTCTGCAGGCAGAACACTTAGATTCCTCTCTCTCTTCAAGCTTCTTCCCACTCTATTTCTTAGCCAATAGCCTTTCTGAGTGGGAGAGATCCTTCCTGGGAACTTGGCACCACTTTCTGGTCTCTCTTCATGCGTGCAGATAGATAAAAGCTGTCAGCAAAAGAGTGTGCCATTTTTCTCTGGTCTGTTGTTTTAAGCAAAATCTCAATCATTTAATTTTAGCAATAAGGACTTGGGAGCCAGATGCTGGGGTGAAAGCCTGCTAGCTCAGAGAGGCAGAGAATGGCACCCAGCTGACCTTCCTCCCCAGAAGTAATGTCTCCTCCCACACTGCCTCAAAAGCCCCTCAAAGTGAATGTCCCTCACTTCTACTTCCAGGGCAGCTCTCTTTCCATTCTCCTAACTTTTTCTTACTTTCTACGTTTTTTTTCCCCTTTAACAATCCCACATCGTTTCCTGTCAACTGGTTGCTTGCTCAGTCTCTTGACCTATAGTTGACTTTAATTTTGTTTACAGTATTCAAGCAGAAAGCTCTTGGATTAAAGGTATGTGCTAGAGCTGAGTCACACCACAACTAGAAACAGGTTTTTCTGGTAAATAACACAACATGGGAGTTCACAGTGTGATTAAATATCCCTCAACAGTCCGTTCGTCCAATTTTAGAGGTGCTCACTGACTCCTCTGCCTTTATATCTGAGGGGCCAGGGCACAGGTATCTTGCTCCATTGCTCAAACACACTGAGACAAGCGTTACCTCAGTGGATTTCTTTGAATTCACATTGCTTTGAAGAGAAGGTAGATGAGTAATATGCCAACATGGGCATCATTTTAACTATATAGATTTTAGTTTAACCGAATTATTTGGAATGCTAGCATTTCAAAGCTTCTGTTTGAGGCTACATCTTATTCCTCCTTTCTGGTCTCTTCTGACAGTTCTTCCAGATTAAGAGTAAGTTATTTCCTGAAGGTCACAGAACAGGCAATCTCAGTATGAATGGATCCATTTCTGAAGCAATGAAAGGCATAGCCTGCATTCATGGGCGGCTTGCTATAAACCGTGGCACCTGATCTTTAGTCATGGGCACAGGTTGCTAGAGAATGCCTTACCCAAGCTCCACGAGCCAGTCTTCTGTGTTCTCACTGCTACCTGTTGCTCCTGGTCTTTGGTTGTGTGGACGCTCTTGTGCTTTACAAATGCATACTGCTGCTTTATCAACTGGGATTTCATCATTGCTTTTTTGTTTTTGTTGAAATGACCTGCTTAGATTTCTGAGGCTTTTTTCTTCTTGAAAGTTAGGCAGAGGAGGGTTATGGATGAACTCTAAACCCCTCTCTTTGAACATTTTTTTCTAGTTCTCTATTTTGCTACTCAATGAATGTATTTCCTCCTGCTATCACTATTTGTTTTTCTCAAAGTCAACAAGTACCAAAAGTAGCTTAATCTTATTTAATTTACCCCTCTACATCCCCAAAGCCAAAGTAAAAAGCAGGCACTCAATAAATGCTTGTTGAATTTATCTATTAGGCTATTTAAAAAAGTGTTTCCTTCAGTTTAAGTTTATGCAAGCTTATGACATATTTGCCTAGAAAAACTCAAGTCTGATTTCTCGGTTGATTGGGCCATTATACTAATAACTTCACTTTTCCAATTTTCACCAACTCTTAAATTTCTAGGATATCACCGGAGTCTAGAGTTGAGCTCCTTCTCTGTCTCTTAGAAGGCCTATCCATCCAAAGTCAAATAATTAAAGAAAATAATTGGAGTTTGGGTTAGGTTACTCTGCTTCAAGGAAGAAAATTTAAGTGCGAGCATCATGCGAGCCAGGGAGTTTGGACAACAGTGCATTAGATCGTTACTCCAGGGCTGGTGACAGGGTGGCTAGAGAAAGGTTGCCACACCTCCCATTTGTTAAAGATTCAACCATTTAGTAGTGATTGTTGAGTGTCTAGAGGGCTTAAGATCATGTCCTCATAGGAAGTTCGTTTTCTAAGATGAAGTTGAATATGATATTTTAGGTAAGAAAAGAAGTCTGTTTCCTAATCATTTTCTCCTCTAAGTTGAGCAATGTCTTTGTGTCAAGGGACAAAGGCAGGCAGGCAGTCTGACTAGGAAAAATCTCAGAGGGAAAGGGAATTGACCTTAGTCAGGTCACACACCTTGTTCTTATTTTGAAGGCTCTGTGTTTCCAGGAGAAAACAGAGTTTCTCTTATTATTTCTGGGGAGTATCCAACTATTACAAAGACTCCAGTAGAAGTGCACTATGGGCCAGGCCTTGGACCTGGACTGGTAAAGACCTTCCCTAGTGGTTCTCCATTAGAAGTCTAGAACTGACCAGTCTTTCATTAGTCCTGTGATACTCTCCAAAGGCAAGTATGCAGCATTTCATTGTTCCATAAATGATTTCTAAAGGACTGATGTTCTAAAAACTGACATAAGAATAAATCAAAGTCACATTAAACAATTTCTCAACACTGAAAATGTATCAGAGTCCATCCACATACATAGTCTCTTTTGTGGTTTGTCTCTGTTTATTTCCTCCAGCTTCCCTTGCAGGTATTCCAAATATTTGGTTTTTCTAATTTCCTGGGGTCTCGAATGAAGCGTTGGCTTTCCTCTTATAGCTCCCAGTGTTACTCTCTCAGGGGCTGGCTGCGTATTCTGACCTTGCCACACACAGCCTGGTCCCTACCCCCAGGCTCTCCATTGAAATCTTGGTGGAAGTATCCTTGATCTCATGCCTCTAAAACCATCCTATGTACAATACCATGGTTTGCTGCCAGCAGGAGCAGTAGTTCAGGTCTTTTTAGCACGGAACTCCAGCCGAAGCTAAAAACATTAATCGAGGGCAAACAGTTCCCTAAGATGTCCTCTGTGAGTAGCCCTAGGGCCTCTCTTCTTAACACAAAGACTTTGGATTTAGTTTATACGTTTTCACCCTTGGACCTGTGATGAGTAGGGTCATGTCAATCCTAGGATATTCTAAAACTACCCTTAATATCCTAGTCCAAAATACTTGGTCTTCTTTTCATGACATTGGTTTCCTCAGCAATCACGTCCTCTTTGGACATACTTTACATGTGCTCTTTAAATGTCAAACAGCAGGTTTTTAAAATCTTCCTGTTTAGCTTTTTATCTGTTACTACCACTGTAGCTCTGCCCAAGAACTTTCAGTAATAACTAGACCAAGCTCCCATGCTGTGCTGCCTGGGATTTTTTTTTTTTTTTGTCAACTTTGCCAATCACCTATAAATGCACGCCCCTACAAATTCTCAGAGTGTGGATAAAGCATAGGCAAGTTATTTGACAGACTGTCAAACCAGTGGTCCCAGCTCCAATTGTCAGTGGTCCTTTCCATCATGGAAACCATCATTTTCATCATCAGCGCACTGCTGTTGGCCTTTCTCTAAGCAGTATGGTCTTCTGAGCTCCCACCAGAATGGCTCATTCATCTCTTATTTGCAGCGGTATGAACTCCTTGTCTCTCCCCCCCCCCCCATTTACTCTCTAAGCTTTAAATTTTTCAAGTTTCTGTTAGCAGTTCCCAAGGCTTCTGGTCAGGTAGAGACACATGCTCATGGGTGTGGGTGTGTCTGTGAGTGAACTTTTTGTTGTTGTGGCAAAACACGTGACACAAGTAACTAAAGAGAAGGGAAGATTTGTTTTGGCTTACCATTCGAGAGGGTGTGGTCCACGGCCACCAAGCCTGTCACTTTGGGCCTATGGTGAGGCAACTGAATACCGTGGTGAGAAGAATAGGATAGAGTAAAGCTGTTTACTTCACAGTGCCTGGAAAACAGAGCACTCACCTTCATAAAAAAGCTTTTTCCCCTAAACACAAAGCACAGATGGGTTAATCCATTGATGATGAGGTTCAGGGCCCTGGATGCAAAGTTTGTACCTTTCAAAACTAGTGCATTGAAAACAAAGCTTTTTTTTTTTTTAAACCAATTGAACGTTTGGGGAAACATTTCAGATCGAAACCACAACATACTCAGTGAAATGATGAGCCTATTATTTTACTTGATTCTTAAACTCTATTTCACTATGTACAAATATACTATATCACACTATGGTTCATAGACATTATACAGTTAAATGTAACTGAGGGAAAAAAAGCCCTAAAACTAGGGGGAGAGAATGCTGCTAAGTTGAATAATTATTTACATTTTAAAGATATGGAAACTGATATTAAAAGAGGGGTAAATAGACTTGCATAAGATAAACATAGCTGGTAAGTGGCAATACCCGGGTCTGTCTGACACCAGGAATAGATCTTATTTCACAACTTTGCACTGTTTCCTTACATGACTAAAACAATAAATCTATTGTGTGAGACTGTGGAGTTGGGGAAGCTAATGGGCATTTAAAAGGCATAATTGCAGAACAATACCAGGTTTTCATTTTGTCTTCTGGAACTCACCAGTGTATCATTTTCTACCCTGCCCTCTGTGGAGTCTTGCTTAAATAGATTGGAATACTTAGAAATGGCTCTGTTAAGATAACCTAGAACCCCTGCACAGATGTAGCCCATAGCAGCTCAGTCTCCAAGTGGGTTCCCTAGTAATGGGAACAGGAACTGTCTCTGACATGAAATCAGTGGCTGGCTCTTTGATCACTCCTTGCCCCCCCCCCCAAAAAGGAGGAGGAAGCAGCATTACCGAGCTACAGAGGAAGGCTATGAAAGACAGTCTTGATGAGACCTGATAGGCTAAGGTCAGATGGAAGGGGAGGAGGTCCTTTCCTATCAGTGAACTTGGAGAGGGGCAGGGAGGAGATGAGGGAGGGTGGGTGGGATTGGGAGGGGATGAGGGATGGAGCTACAGCTGGGATACAAAGTGAATAAACTGTAATTAATAAAAAATAAATTTTAAAAATTAAAAAAAGAAATGGCTCCTTTAAAGATATAACTCAGAGTATCACTGGGGGAAGGCTGGTTAAAACACAAATTAAGAATTCAGAAATAAAGGTGTCAATTTCCTGCAAAAAAAAAAAAGCAGTAACTGTTGCTTTGAATTGGTGAGCTTCAGTCCAGCAGACCTGTTATGTCATTAGGCAGCATGTCAGTGAATGTCAGATATACTCAGTGGACAAAGGTTTAGAACAACTAAGTTGGGTGCTTGTCTCTAACTTTCCTTACAAATTCTAAAAGAAAGCATCAGCACAACTTTTGTGTTTTCATAAAGTCTGTAGGAACCCATACGCTTCATGTCACAAAGACTGCCTATTAGATTTCATTGAATAGAAAGGCCAGCTAGCAAGGTACATGGAGGCTCAGTGTTCTGATTCTCATCAGTTATAGGAGAGTGGAGTCTCCAAAGGAAGGCAAGGAAAGAGTGTGCTCTAAAGTAAACTAGAGAGTCAAGTACAAAAGGAGCCAGTGGGAGGCTGGGTGGTCCTCTGGAGACATAAAGATGTGACAATATTTGGATTTTCAAAAGGTATAAGGATAATGCTAGGAAGGCCATGTGGGGCAAATGAATTGTTAGAGAAATAGTAAGTAAACACGCTTCTAGTGAAGCCTGAAGAAAATTGACCCAATGGAAACAGAGGTGACATGATGATGATGATGATGATGATGATGATGATGATGATGATGATACAAGAGATGCTTAGTAACAATTACCTGGTTATGAATCCCAGTTTTGGATGCTGCTAGACACTGTTTCTCCCAAATGCATTAAAGCATTTCCCACGAACTTGGAATATATTAAGCGGTTTTGTTTCTCCATGATCCTGATGATTCTGAATTCCCCTCTCTGGTTCCCAAGCACCTCTCTCCCCTTTGTCCTTGTCACCTCGGTTTGAAATGACGAGTCTTCATAGAGACAAAAATTTGGGGCTTATTTTTTGAGTTGAAGAGAATAGGAAACAAAATATATTCATTCTTCAGAACTATGGAGACTTCTTCAAAGGCCACACATCTCCCTGGATCTCTCATTGCTGCCTGCCTGCCCATTTCTTCTACCTTTTCTAAGATCCCAACTGTACCCACCCCATCCTTGCAAATGTGGCATCTGAAAACAGCTGCAAAATTCTGGTTGCCTTACTAACAAGGAAAAATTTGCTGTCCTTTGGCTTAAGTCATACATGGTGACTCAGTGGCCTCACTTTTAGTTGACATAAGATCAAGAATTCCATGGATCATGCCACTTCCTATAAAGACAAACTAGTATTAAGTAACATTTTTCTCTTCTTCCTCCCCAAATATATCAGAGTATATAACAGTGAAAAACTAAAGGGCGTGGTGGTATGCCCTTCTGTCACAGCTCTGCCAGTAGCAGGGGCTGCTAAATTGCTAGTGGGCTTTCTGTAGCATTTATTATCTTTTCCCTGTTGGTGAATTGGGGGTAGATGTACTGTCTGAACAGACAGCTTGGGGGACATCATAGAGCTGATGATTCGAGACCTCAGCTCAATGTGAACTGAAAGGTTTCCCAAACAGAAAGGAAAATGGTTATTTCAGTGAACAATAGCTTTGTAAATATGACCTTCTATTGAGAAGCACTGTTTATTTTTAGGGTTCTAGGCTGCATGACCTTATACATAACCCCGTTCTGCTTTTTGCTTCCTGTGTTAGATACTGAAAAATGTCTTCACATAGATAAACACATAGTGTGTACTAGGGGTGGATGAAACCTTAGTGGAGGGCCCACAGATGACAATGACTTTTCCAAGTTAGTAAACAGAAGCTAGTAAATGGAAGGGTGCTTTATAGGTCTCCAGAGATTCTTATTCTGTGGCTTCCTCTGTGCTGAATCTGCCATCAGCCTTAACTTTTCTCTCTGCTATTTCCAGTGTGCCACCAAGAGTTAGGTCTCTCACCATCACAAGCTGCTTTTCCTGTCACCCAAGATTCTGCCCTTTAGTTAAGTAACATACTCACCCCTTAAAGACAGAGGAGATAAAATCCCTGTTTGGAAGTCTACCATGGCTCTGACCAAGAAGAGACAATGTGGACAGAGTGGTTTCATGTGTCAGTGGAATTGGTGAAAACACTGAGAGAAAAGAATTTGTGGTAGACTGACATCTGTTTGAGGAACAACCAGCAAAACAAAACAAAAATCAAAATCCAGGATTGTTAGAGTTTTCCTAAACCTACTGCCTCTGCGAAAAATAATGGTTCGGTGTTGACTCATTGAACTATATACACACTTCCTTTCTTAAGTTTTGAATTCTCTAGCTGTTTGAAGCTTAGGTGGGTGATTGTTCTTATAATTATTGCTCTACTGCCTTGGCACGCTTTTCTAGATGACTAGAAAGTCTCTTAGTTCTGCTCAATATCCCTGTTCTTACCACACTGTGTAGGATGTTCCATAGAACAACATCATACCCAGGGAGGCACCCCATAATTCTTTATTAAGTTTTATAGGGATTTATAAGCATTTAGACTTGTTTAGAGCAATGAAAATCATCTCACAGTAGGTCCTAGTAAAAGCTACAAGGATTTCTAATGGTCTTGGAGTGATGAAGGTTCCCTTTGTCTCAGAAAGAACCCTTGGCTTTCTTGGTGATGAATTTAATGTGCCACCTGTGGAAGCCTAGCCAGAACTCTGGAAAATGTCCTATCAGATTTTGACAAGTTTTCATTCTACTGGTGTCATAATGGGCCTGGAGACTTCTTTTGTTATTGCCGTTTTTGTCAGGTCCAAGTTTAAACTGAGAATCCGAGTTTCAGCAGCCAAGATGTGCAAAAGCTGGAGCTAACTCCTGGGGTTCCCATATGCTATTCGTTGTTCCCTTTCTGCTTCTTCAATAATAATAAAAAAGCCAAATCACATGGGGCCATCCTACAGGGTGAAAAATTGAGTCATGAGTTAAAAAGGCAGGAGTTGGCAGGTGCTGTAGTAATAAGACAGAGGGTCCTGGAAGGGCTTAGTAGCATGGCCCATTCTGTTCTCCCCATCATCAGCTATCTTCCTCTCTAGAGAAACATGGCAGCTGAGACTCAGCATCATCAATTCCAAGGATTCAATGTTTTGTTGGAACAAATTCTGCATTAGACAACAACAACAACTCCCCTCCCCCACACAATCAAAGTGTAATTTCCCTTCCCATTTACCAATAACATTTGTAAGTTAATCTGAGTACTCAGTTTCATAGATCCCATCTTGAAGGGTACCAGGAAGGAGCAGGGTACCAGCATGCCTCAAGGAAATACAGGGATCAGGACCAAGGGAATCCAAGGTCCCAAGGGAATCCCTCTATTCCTTGGTAGGAACAGGTGTTTGAGTGATGTGATGGTGCGTGCAGGGCCAGAAGATATCTTTCCACAGACATCACCTTGGTCACCCTAAGCAACCAGGCCTGTCTGAGAAAGGGATGACTCTTGGGATGAACTTTAGCTCTTCAGGCAGTCTGGAGAACGCAAGGGAAGAGGCCTTCTCCAGATACTGCATTAATGGGATCTCAAAGGTTGTATCTGAACACCTGCTTTGCGCACAGTCATGGAAGAGGAAAAACATGTGCATCACCATGATATGCAGTTTGAGTTTCATAAATTTCAAGTTGCCAAATATTGACAGTTTTCTCTATAATAATGCCTGAAATTTCTTTCCTTAGCCCCAAATAGTTCAAATACCTGAAAATCTTATGAATATGTTTCAGTGATTCTCCATAAGCATCTCTGTGGTAGTAGGTAGCAGGAGATAAGGGTGTCTAGTTGTTCCAGGTGAGGAAAGTTCCCTTATGGTCAAAGTGTTAGAAACATCCTTCCAAGGGCCTTCACTGAAGGGACATGAGAACAAGAGCTGAATGAGATGTTGAACCAAAGAAGGTGACTCAAATGATTTCATAGCATAGTGCCGAGGGCCACAAAAAGGAGAAAGTGACTAGTCAAATATTATCAAAACTAATTAAGAGGGTAGTCTACATTAGCAGGAACTATTCTTTCTTGTAATGGTCTTCTAAATGCACTCTGCAGAGGACTGCGTAGGTACACTTGGCTGTATTTACATATTTAGAGACAAGGTGGGGTCTTAGCCCCATAACTTTTGGGTTTCCTTTTATATGTTGATGTTCTTCCAGGATTCCCTAGTGGGAGGGTATTATGAAAGGTAGAGGAGCGGCTACTGGAAATGGATTGTTTTCAGGTAGCTTCTTCCTAGTGGAAACAGGTACCAACATTGGTGATAGTTTTCATGGAACATCTGCTCCATGATGAATTTGGGAGTCAAAGCTGGGTCACCAGTCTCTGTAGGTAGTGTATCAAGGACTGATGAATATGGCATTGGGGGGTCCAGAGGAAGATGAGGAAATGCCTTTGAAGCAAGTTTGATGAAACTTGGTCAACTGGCTGTATCAAATGGCATCTGATAATGACCTTCCATTTTGGGTACAGGAAAATGACATACTTCCAATTTTCCCTGGTGTGCCAGAGGATAACTCTAGCTTCTCCAGGATGAATATGATTTAAACAGTGGATATTAACAACAGTTTGATCATTCTCAGGAGCACAGATGTAAACCACACACTGGTTTTTGCAAGATAGAAAGAGAGAAAAACACAATTTTGGGGTAATTATGGGCTCTTTAATGCCTTCCTATGGGTCCTGACTTGAATATGTGACTTTCACCCCTTCCCTCTTTCTACACAAGAGGATGTTTGAGAATCCTATAAGGTATCAGCCAGCTGCCAATGTGTTGAAGGGACCTCCTGAGATGTCATGGAGCTGATGTTAGAAGGAGTGTTCTGGGTGCAGACTGGGTGCAGAAGAACCATGTTTAAAGTCCTTAGATGTGCAAAACACACGTTTATAGCACATGTAGCAAGAGTTTATGTTTTTTTTCTGGGCTATGTACCAGTTACCTGTGTTACACTCACACTGTATCTCAAAGAAAATTGATAACAAGATGTCTCTGATTCCTCCACAAAGTCTGTCTTGTATAGGATTGGAGAAGTTTCTTTACAGCTATGTGACCAGGACTAGTGTGACCTTAACCAGCAGGGTAAACTTTTCAGAAATGGGTGGAAATGGGAATGCCTTTCAACTTTTATCTGGCTGTAGCCATGTATGGCTGCTGCATACAGTAGGAAAGTCTACAAAGCTTAGAACAACTCCCAATATCGTTATCCTCAGTCTCAAAATAAGTATCAAATTCCTGACTTGGAAAGATGGGCTGCCTTCTATCTTTTGATAATGCTGAGAGCAAAGACTTGTAGGAGCTGATCAATAAAGGAAGATCCAGTATCTCATTTTTATAAACTGTGCTCCTAAAAGTCATGCATATCTGAAGGAGTCAATTTAGGGACCATGGTTACATCCTAATAACAATTAGAGTCCAATTAGAAGACTTTTGTGGTCCTAGGATATGGTCTCTTTGAAGCTGTGACTTCACATTGCCAGTTGTTCAAGTCTCTTCAAGCCTCCTTTCCCTTTGTCTCACTGTGCAGATTCTGTCTACTACTCAGTACTCTGAGTGCTTTCTAGACTCCTGTGTTCTCCTGCTTCCTCAGGTCTTGGGGCTTTGTGTGGAGTTTGAACCTGTGGCTAGGGACCTCCTAAATCAAGGGCTGTTCTACTGGGATCCATTAATGGACACCAGTTTTTTTAAACCTTTGTTGGTAGGCTCATGGACTCAGGTTGTGTGTGTGTGTGTGTGACAGAGAGAGAGAGAGAGAGAGAGAGAGAGAGAGAGAGAGAGAGAGAGAGAGAGAGATACGTGGTTTGATGATGGGGTTTGGATTTTAAAATGTTGAAATATTAATTGCTTAGACAACAGGATGAAATATTTGAAATCAGGACTGTTCTGGAAATTCCACCACAAAGGCAAGATCCTACATCATGGTTCAGGTGCCTTTCCAAAGACTTTCAGGTAGAATGAATGTGAACTCACTTCAACAAAGTGCCCTCATTGTCAGTCTGCAAGTCATAGGATTACTGAGACAAATATACCAAAATACACCCACATGTGGCTCAAGTCAGGGTGTGAATTCCTTCATGCCATCAGTGTTCAGTAATTTGGTTTTAAGAAGGTATTTAGGGATGTCTGTGGTTTAGAGGTAGAACACTTGTGAGGACCAGGGGCTCAATCCCCAACACTTCACCCCTGACAAAGAACTCAAAAAGTTTCTGGCTGTTTGTTTTTTTGAATATTTACAAATGACCCTTTTTACTCTTCATTTATTCTCTTCCATAGTTTGTGTACTTCTTGTTTTTGTAAATGAATCAATCAGCTGCTGTTAGAATAAATGTGGTAAGAGGGTACCTGCTTATGTCATCACTTTAAAGAATGCCCCCTTACAAATCAGAATTTGGCAGTGTGATCAATTTACTCTCGCTGAGATATGACCATGGTAGGCAGGGGTCAGAAGGTCTGGGATGGACCTATGCATCCTTCCACCAGCATCACCATTATGGTGGAGGAAATGGCAACTCACTCAATTTAGCAACAATTTCCCATTCTGGAATGGAAATGAGGCAGGCACAGCGCTTCTGATTTCTCTGGAGGCCAGAAAAGATGGTGTTTGGTCGGACAGAAACTCTTGAAATTCAGGAGAAGCAAGTCCATGTTGAGTAACTAATATTGATAAGAAAGCTTTTAAGTGGTCACATGGTCTAAGATGACCCTATAGAGTCTGCCACAGGAACCATTGTTACATTGTGTGTGCAGCAGTCTGCTCAGTTTTGTAGCAGACTGGGAGGGAATGCATTCAGAATGGGAGGGAAGCAGGCACAGGTAATGCAGCTGTGTTCCTGGAAGGCCCTGCAAGCAAGCTCTCATCATGAGGTTTGACCAAGGGCAGTGGGGGCCAAGAAGTCTAAACTGAATAACTTATTGATAAGAAAGCTTATCCTTCCTAAATTCTTTGGATTTTGTTCCTCTTCTGTGTTAGACACAATATTTGTATTGCTGTAGGAGTGGTCAAAACTTAACCCTGGTATTGAGATCACAGCGCGCTAGAGAAGGCAATTCAGTTGAAACAGAATTATAGGAGAATTTAAAAGGGAAGCCGTTGGTAACAAGGCATAGGAGCCTCGGCAACCTCCCATTTAAGACCTTTCCCTGCTGGGGAGAGTCAAGAAAGTTACCCCAAAGGGTTGTTTCTGCTCCAGGTTTGTACCTGGCCCCAGGGAATGCAGACAAAAGGGAACGGAGCCAGATTTGTTGGCAGAGGATGCCACCAATGTGTTGTACAGCCCTATACAATCCCTGGCGGGGGCCCCAGAAAACCATATTTTGGAAAATAAGACCAAATAATCAGAACAGGACCTTACAATGCTGCGTACAAAGTATGGATCTGATTGGTTCATAGTTGGGACAATAGAGACTATTAGTTTGGGACTTTTCAGGGAGCAGGAGCTACACATGGGCATATGGGAGGTAGTAAGTTGCACCCATCTCCAGGGAACAGACAGAAGCTCAGGAACCAGTCCTGGCCCCCCCCCAATAGTGGAGTCCAGATACCACCCCTGTTAGTGTTTGAACATGGGTCTTAAAGCTAAGCCATCTGGTGTGCTCAGAAGAGGGAGACAAGAAAAAACAGAAACCAAGCTTGGTTTGGAGCTAGACATGGTGTGATAGGCATGCCCAGGTGGGGAGAGGAGTGGCAAGGGGGTGTGCATGTACTGAGAAAACATTTACACTAATGTTTTGGGAGGCTGGGGCTTTTCTGGTTCTAGCTGGGCTGTAGAAAATCTATCACATGTGAATCCGTGTGAAGAACAATACTAAAGTTGAGCCAGAGAGAAAGGAAGTGTTCCCAAGCTTTACCCAATTGGTTTGAGTCAGCAGTATATAATACCGGAAGGTTCCTCACCCTTGCTGCATGTCACTTGACTTCAGGACATCTCCTGGGAGATGATGGAAGCTAGTGGGCTATCTTTGATTCTGCTCTTTTGTCTCTTCAACCTACCCAATTCAGACAGTCTGTTTCTGTCTGTACTTATGTTCTGTATGTTCTTCTGGTCCTGGCTCTCTGCCTTAAGAGAATTAAGCCTTTGGAGTCTTTATTTCCAATACTGACTGCTATTTAGTTCATCTGTAAAGTCCAGCTTTGCCAAACTCACCTCTAACCTAATATACACTGTTGGTCACAGCTTTACTCATCTTCTATCCCAGTGCCAACAGCAAGTGCCCGCCTAGAGCAAGACATAGACTGCTCAAAACAAGACACTGCTACCTGGCTTCATTTACACAAGAGTTACTTCTGACAAAGGGAGAGCTTGAAGGAGAAAGAAAGCCTTTGGGATAAAATTTAAAACTCAGGGCAACAGTATTTTCTAGGCACAAAGGCAAAACATCCTGTTAATAGAAATATCAGGGTCTTATAGTCTGTAAAACTTGGCCCATTGGTTAAGACAAAACTGGCATAAAATGGACCTCCCCTATAAGTGGAATTAGAGAAGGGCAAGGAGTAGATGAGGGAGGGAGGGTGGAGTGGGGAGGGGATAAGAGAGGGAGGGTGGGATGGGGAGGGAATGAGGGAGGGACCTACAGCTGGGATACAAAGTACATAAACTAATATAAAAAATAAAAAATTATATGAAAAAAATGGCGCTCTTGTTTGCTCTAATACTCCAGTGCTTTCATTTTTACCTCTTTTTTCGCATGACCATTTCCTTGCTAGGTTCAGATTATGTATCTGTACATGTATTTATAAAACTCAAACTTGAGCCCAAGACGATTATTGGTGCTTGTAGTTTTATTCTGACTTTTGATTCATCCAATGGCTTTCCTTTCAGATTAGAGAGTTCCAAAGATTACTAAATTAAGCGAGCAAGGTCCTCATCTTCTGATTAAACCCATTTTGTTCTCTTAGATAATATTTCCATTTTCAGCTTCTGGTCTTTTGTGTTAATTTACCAGTTGGACTAAATTCAAGGATGTATACATAAACTCAATTTGAAGCTTCAAATACGGTAGAAGATGGTAAAATGCAGGCATAGCTATAATTGGAGCTTTAAAATTAACTTCAGTGCCTTGGTTGACACAAATGATGCAGAGCCAATGATCTAGTGAAGATTGTTGAGGAACTCATACATTTCTGGAGGGGAGAAATATTTGTGATTTAAAATAATAATGTGCAGACAAGTTGAGTAGATGATTGCGTCCTTTCTGCCTCTATGGATACCCTGTGATACCAAGTACTGCTGGGCCAGTCTTTGTCTGAACCTGTCAGGCCTCGGGAATATGAGGAAAGATAGCGTATCTGTGGTCAAGTTATATTCTGGGTATATCTAGCTATGACAGAGATGCTTGGGAGGCTCTCTTACACATGCTGCTGGTGTTACTGGTGGGCTTCCATTTCCAGGAAATGCCTGAATGTCTTAACCACAACAGCAACTTAAATGAACTGACTTTGCCTCCAAAAATAGGATTTGTATTTGGAAATCTTTATTTAATGGAGATCTCTGTGCACCCCGCCAACCCTCAGTGATGCACGGGAAGCACAGTACTGTGTTACTCAACTTTGTGTCACTGAAAAAATACCCAAGGCAATCAACTTATAAGGGAGAAAGATTTATTTTGACTCACAGTTTCAGTGGTTTTAACCCATGGCCAGTTGGTTTCATTGCTTTTGAGCTTGTGGTAAGGCACACAACTTGGTGGGGGAATTTGTGGCAAAGCAAAACTTAGTATCATGGCAGCCAGGAAGCAAATAGAGTAGGGTCCAGGGTTCCAATGTCTTCTAAAAGGCATACCTACGGTGATCTCACTCCCTTCTACAGGCCCCAGATTCACTCCCCACTAGTAATGGCTCTGGCTGGTGACCAAGCTTTTAACACATGGGCCTTTGCAGGACACTTCAGATATAAACTGCAGCATTTGCCTTTAGTCCTTGAAAAGGGACATTTAATAATGAAAAAAAGTGCATTTAGCTCATTCCCAAGTGTCCCCAAAAGGATAAATAGTTCCAGTATTGCTCAAAGAGTCTAATTCACAGTATCCTGTGAGACTTGAGACAAAATTTTGGCTGTGTGCCTTATAAGTATCCAAAAGTTACACGCCTCCAACATACAAGGCATAGGGTAAGCATTCCCATTCACAAAGAGGGAGGTAGGTAGATAGATATAAAGATTAGACCAAAGGAAGATGAAACCAAACATAGGTTTTACTGAATCTAATAGCTTCATGTCCAGGATCCAGGGCACAGAGTGGCATGATAAGAGCTCCAAAGGGCTTTCTGTGTTGCTAACTGTAGTGCACATGCCTCTCTCTTGGTCATCTTTGCTTGCTGCTTACAACTTTTCCAGCAGGTATTTCACTGTTCTGACATCTCTGACTTTCTGGGGTCTCTATTGCATCTTTGGCTTGACTCTTACAGCATCAGATATTGCTCTGTCAGGGGCTGCTTTCTAGAAGCCTGACCTCGCCACATAACACATAGACTCCCAAGCCATTCTCTGAAATTCTCATGAGTCTGTAACTCTTGCATCTGCAACTCTTCAAAACTAATGTCATGTGGATGATGCCAAGGTCTGCTACTGGTGTGAATGGTAGTTGGGCTTCCTTGGCCCATGTCTGAAAAGGTTGCTGAATACTCCAATATTGAAAAACACAGCTCAGGGAGTTAACTTTCTTGATTACTCTGTGTGTTAACAGGACACCGGGAGTTTTCATCTCAAATAGAAATCTCTTAGCCTCTGATGGGTTCTTGTTGATTCCTCAGAGGTACTCAAGCCAATTTTCCTATGATTCTGGTGCAAAGAAAGCCCTTGGCGCCTTTTAATTGGTACTAATTCTTTTGGAATCAGATCTTCTTTGGCTGAAATTTTACATGTGTTTATTTTCAAATATTCCTGATTTACTGCTTTACCAAGTACTATAAATCTTGACAAAAGTGGCTAGCAATACTCATCCTATAGTCTGAATGTATGTACTTTGAAATTTCCTCCACTAGATATAAGTAATCTTTCAGGGTTAAACTCAACCTCCTACAAAGTCTCAAGACATGGAAAACTATAGATGAGTTGTTTGTCAGAATTTCTTCTAGTCTGATTCCCATAGTCCTGCTCCCACCTGAATTCTTACACATAGTCTTTTCAGACCACATTACTATCAGCATTATAGCTTTTAGGTACCAATCAGATTGCTCAAGAAGCTCCACTCACAACGTTCTAAGCATTCTTTAGTCCACTTTCCTTAACTTCCACAAATTCCTTCCCAAATCTGTTCCACTGGCTTCTAAGTCACAGTCAATGGTCATACTTCTTGGTTTCAGTTTTCTGTGTTAATCAGCTTTGTATCACTGTGGCAAAATATCTGACACCATCTCATTCCAAGATAAATTCTTCTTGACTCCTAATTTCAGAAGTTTCCATTCATGGTCACATGTCCTCATCACTTTGGGCCTGTGGTGAGCCAGCACATCATGGCAGGACGCATGCGGCAGAGCAAAGCTGCTCATTTTATGGCGGCCAGGAAGCAAACAGAAAGAAGGTCCCAATACCCCAGTGAGCTCACCTCTTTCTACCAGCCCTGATTCCGAAGGGAGACATCACTTCCCAATAGTGAAACAGGCTGGATCCGTGCCTTGAACATAAGGACCTTTGGGGGGAGAATATTTGATACCTAGAAATAAGACAGTCTTACTTGGAGATGGTAGAACAGTTTGTTCAGATTTTTAGTCTACTATTCATTTAGTTTAGTCCATTTTAATTTCTCCTGACAACCATGAGTCAGAAGACGCTCCCAGTTCAGTGTGACACTTTCCCTTGGAACTTCCTATTTGCTTTGGGGTAAGATGGCAGTCAGGAACAGGCTTTTGGAAAAACCACCATTTAGAAAAATACAGATAAAACTGAAATGTCAAAATGTGGAGACACATACTTATAAGGGTCACTTACGTATTTTAAAAGAAAAAACAAGACCCAAAATGCTTTAAAACCTAAACATGTAGATAAATGCTTGTTTCTAGAAAGATGGATTTTGTCCTCTGGGACTAACAGGCTCAAACAACCTGTAATTGGAGATAGTTGGAAGTCACTTATAGGGCACTAAGGCCAACCACAGAGGTCACTGATCCAAAATATAGAGTTCAGTTAGTTCATCTTTTTCTTCAGGGTTCATATTGTGAAAATGAGCATCAGCCCTTGATGCTGATGGTTTCCTGTCGGAATGTGTTTTATTGGCTAGTTGCCTGTGTTGTACAAGTTGTTAAATATTTTGAACATCAGCTCTGCCTAGCCTAGAATAGAAATGGGAGACTGGTAGCACTTTGAGGGATGTGAATGGATAGACGTGATGATCCCCATAGGAAAAGTCTGAGTTCTGACAGCAGGGGGTAGGATGGTGAGGGGCAAGCTGACTGGACGGCACAAACTAGGCACCAAAGGCTCAAGTGTGACAAACACATTAGCGTGTGAAGTTCAGGGCCTGGAAAGCAGGCTAGACACTGAGCTAAAGACAGGGTTTATAAGTGGATGGGAATGTGAAGCTGTGGAGTCAGGTGGCTGCCTGAGCGACCCTGGTGAACAGAGCTGAAGTGTGAATAACTTGCTATGACTGGCCACCAATGATATGGCGGATGCAGCTGCCTGCTCTGGAGAGAGGGTGCCGCTTAGCGCTGGCCAAGCATTCTATCTTGTTTGTTGTTTTCCTACCTACTCCTTGTGCATATTCCTGACAGAGGGCTGACGCAGAATAAACACTGTTCCTTGGTATGCTCTGGCTGAAACTCAAGACATTTTTCTTTTCTCATACTCTATGTTCCTCATGGCTTCCTGAACTGTTGACATATTAAAAACGTACTCTACTTGACAGTTCTCATATGTTCTCCTCTTGTCAGCGCTGAGAACTCTGAAAATGAAAAGTGCAAATTTACCCTACTCTGTGGTTATTCTCATGTGGTTATTCTTTAACTTCCAACAGTTGTGGTGTGTGAAAAAGTTGAAGTGGGCTTTGAAGAGGATGCTTTGCTTTTTCCCCCCTCTCAGTTTTACTGTGTTGCACACAGAAAATATGATAGACTTCCTAGAAGTGACAGGCATTTGGCTTTAAGATTTTCAATTTGGCTTTTTGTTCTTGCAATTATTAACTGTCTACTCTTTCCTGAGGTGTGGTATTAAGTGGGATTTTATCTTTATTATCATACATCACTACGAGGGGCTAAGGAGCCAGCTGGCCACAAGCTGAGTGAGGTTGGCTATGTTGAATGCTTTTCTTCTCATAAATCACATGAGGGTAATGGAAAGTGGCTTCTCTTTATAAAGTTCTACACAGCCTCTTAACTCTTGGTTGCTTCTGATAGTTTTTGGTATTAGAAGAAACAGTTTGTGTTTAATGAACTTGCTGGTTGAGAATTTTTTATTTGTCATATGCATGTAGATAATTGTTATATAATCTGCTTCTTAGAGACTTGCAAAAGTGGAGGCTAAAGACTCACTCGGGTAGTCTCCTGAAACATGAGTTGGGGCTCCTTTGGGGAAATGATACCCAGCCTCCTGTGGAAAGACCGGCGTATGTGGAGCTGGAGCGAGACACAGCCCTGGGAGCAGAGACTACACCTCCATCATCCAGTCTTATGATCTTCCTGCACTCACTTTGTATTTCACAGAGGCAGAATCTGCAATGGCATGTGGGAAGAAACTTTCTGCATTGTAACTTTACCTGAATCCTTAAAACTGCGGGTAATCAGTAAAACAGAGCTCATGAATTAAAAGACTGCAATTCATTAGGCTAATTATTTTGAAGGAGATTTGTAGGAAGAAAGACAGTTGGGTATTTTATCCACCCCCTTGGGGTGGGGGGTGGGGGATTGGACTGAGAAGAATCTTGCCTCCTTTTGCTTTCATTCATTGGTCAGATAAAGCTGATGCAGTTAGCAAGACGTCTTATGGACAGGAGTTATTTTCTCAAGGTGGAAAATATTTTACATATTCTAGATGAATGCTTTCTGGGGTTTAGAAACCCACGAGTTTTCCTTGGGTTGCTGTAAGAACACAGAGTTCATTAGAAAAGTTGACAGGTATCCCTTGGGAGAAGTCGAAGAAGGCAAGAGGCCTGCTGAGGCAGATGGTGCATGAAGAACACAGCTACACGTATCTTGTTTTAAGAGACAAGAGTATATCCTCTAAGGCATCAGACACTTATGGGAAGGATCCAGGATCAAGCTATCTCTAGAGATAGCTATCTTATCTTTACATGTAAGAGGTTTCTATGGACAAGCTGTCAGGATAGGAGCTGTCAGGTCTGGAATCACAAGGGCTGGGCCAAGGAAAACATTGTTCTATTTAGAAACTCAGTGGAGGCCCCTTAGATGGTCTTCAGCACCTAATAACTGCTCCCTTTAAATTAAGCCAGCATTAGCCTGGCTGAGGCAAGAGAATTCCAAGCACATTAGCAACATTTCTTTTTTTTTTTTTCTCTCATTCCTCTTGTACCTGGGAAACTAGACAGTGTGTTGTGAAGAGTGACGTATATAGCAAGTTGAGGAACAGTGGCTCCTCCCACTGAGGCAGATTCCCAAATCTGAAACTAGACTGGATTGGGTGGAGAAAGAAGTTTTAACTGGTTGTCTGGTTATACATTTCAAGTTTTGATTTGGAAATGACCAGTACTAGATTTTTCGTTTCTAGAGACAAAATTGTGCAACACGCGGGCATGTGAGTGTGTGTGTGTCAAAAGGATTCAGAGGGGACAGACTCTGTTGCAGGCATTGGTAAGAGGAAACAAACCACTTCCTCATTCTGTCCCACACGATTAAACTTTGTATTAACCAGGCTTCTGTCTGAATCCACAATTTGCCAGAGCAGCTTGCACACATCCCATCTGGCTTTGTTCTGAGGACCTACCAAGATAATGGCAGCTTCAGAAAGAGAAGCAGCTGTCTCCATTCTACCCAGGGGTAGGCAAGAATTCACTTGAAAGGGACAAAGGCAAGTCTTCCACGACTAGAGCCCCACTGATGACACACTCTAGACTGTTCTATCCCCTCCAAAGCCACTGGATGACTCTTTGGGCTCTGGTGTAACTTACTTTGTAAAATGATTATTATTTCTTTCCCACAGAGTTATGCAGTAGCCCTTTCTCTGTTGGGGGGATGATTAACCAAGTAGGGTAGACAGGAGTTGGGAAGTTAGAGGAAGAGGAAGTCTCACAAGGAAACTTAAAAGTTTTTCTAATGCTAGCCTTTCAGAAATAATTATTTTTTTCTTTTTCCTTTTATTTTTTCAAGTCATGTTTGGTTCTATCCTAGGTCTCTGGGCTATCCAGCCTCTTGTTGACTGGCCACCCATGGGCCTCAAGTTGGACCAGTCATTGGTTGGCCACTCTCACAAGTTCTGCACCACCTTTATCCTAGCACGTTTTGCAGGCAAGACAAATTGAAGGTCAAAGGTTTTGTGGCTTGGTGTCCAAGTCCCTCCAGTGGAAGCCTCACCTGGTTACAGGAGATGGCCAGTTCAGGCTCCATAACACTCATCGCTGGAACTCTCAGCTAGGCTTACCCTTTTAGATTTCTGGGAGTTCCCATTGCACTAGGTTTCTACTTTGATCCCTGAATGTCCCTCAGTTCCAGTTGTCTCTCTCAGTATTCTCTCCCTCCATCCTCCATCTGATCCCTCTCCCCCTCCCCCAACTCCCGTCAGTCCAGCTGTGAAATCTACCCTATGTTCCCTTCCCAGGGAGATACATGCATGTTCTGCACCCTTCTCCCCCATCCGTTATGCCCTCCTTAGCCTCTCTGGGTCTGTAGAATGTAGCTTGATTATTCTTTACCTTACAGTTAATATCCACTTATTGAGTACATACCATGTTTGTCCAGAAATGATTCTTAAGTTGCTTGTCACCACTTAGGTCAAAATGTACCGAGAAGCTTGGGGCTTATGACTGTCAGGTTAATGATGAGGAATAGCTGGGCTGCTTTCAGCTACCTCAAAATGAAAAGGTAAACAACAGTAGAGGGAGTTACTTATTTCCTCTCTCCAATGCTCACCTTAGATGTTGGGCCACATGGACTGGCTCCCCACTGACTACAAATTTAAACTAATAGTCAGAGCATAATGACTACTTCTTCATTTGTTGGTCCTAAAGACAGGGGCCTGGATTTCATGGGCAAGCCTGGTTTGTATGCAGAAGCCTATCTTTTGCCTGTTTCAGATTTAACCCACAATGTAACCTTCAATGAACTAAGGCATAAGGCAACTAGTTCTTATGCTCTGCTCCTCGCTTAGCCACCCTGCCTTGTGTGAAGTGCTCTAGCCTTCCTCTTTATGATGATTTAAAAGCTTTTCAAACCTTTCTCCTGTTTTTTTTGGGGGTGGTGGTGGTCAGGGTAAGTGAACTAAGAAAGGTGTTTCTAACTTAAACTCTCCCCAACCAAAGATTGAGGGCTCCCCCGCCAATTCTCAGATTAAAAAAAAACAAAAAAAAGCATTGTTTGCTGAGCTTGCAATATCAGAAAGGCTCTGGAAGGACGGATGGAACTCCCTATGGGAAGACAGTCATCCATCCATAAGCTAATTAGTACTCTGGGAACAGTTCCTGAATCAGTGTATTGGTATCTGTATTCATACTAAGAAAGGAAAAGCAGTCAGGGGTTTGCTTCATCTGCTCCAGAAGCATTTTCTTTTTTCTCAGAGTTCTCATTGGGTGAGTTAGTTTCAGACTCAGACAAAAAGAAACAAGGATGGCCTACCAGCTTCCTTTGTGAATGAATGGTCAATAGTCATTTATGCCTATGGTCCTGATTGAGTCTCTTCCTCTCCCACAAACAGCCTTAAGTGAGCACAGAAAAACCTGAAGATCATTTGCTTTGGTTTTATGCTGGCAGCTCTATGTTAAACACCACATGGGAACTTTCGGAAGAATAATGAGGCATTTTTGATGTCTACAGGGTACTTCCTGGAGCTCTTCTTTGACAGTCCTTATAGATTACAGTGTTGCTTGAGTCATGCTTTCCTCTTATCAGAGGCAGAGAGGTAGAGGCAGGAGTAGACACAACCACAGGGCCAGAGGCAGAGGAAAAAAAAGAGGAGTTTCAGAAATACAGAATCCTGGCTCACCATGACTGTCACGTGAAGCCCAAGGCTCAACTCTGGAAACACTGTTCAATAACTTAAAAGCAAAACTACTTTATGATACTCGAGGCCTTTCTGAAAGCCATACTCATGCTCTCTGTTGTTTTAGGAAATGTTATCTCCTAATGCCTGGTCTTCCCAGGTCTTCCCCTTTCGTTTAAAACACGAGCTTTAAGATTTGTCTGTGCACGTTTCCCCCTCTCATTGCTAACCCAATATTTTAACTTGCTTTTAATTTGGGTCAGACTGTTATCCGGTTTTGATGAGAGGAGAAGAGCATGGGGAGATGCTCCCAGTTCTCAAAAATACAAACTGGAGAAACCAGTGCCTGGAAGAAAAATACCAGTGCATGAAGACAAACTGGTGGACATCTCCTAGCTTCATACACGCCATCGGATGAAATTCACTAAACTCCCTTTAAGTTTAAAAATTAGAATGAAAAAGTTTTGATTGTTTGGCTTTTTGAAGCTCAAGGGTTTGAACCTAAGGCCTGGGGACATGCTAGACAAGGGCTCTACCACTGTGCTACATCATCAACCCCTTGAAATTGGAATTTCTTGTCTGAGGACTCCTGTCTACTTTTCTTTCATCTTGCCAAAAACTCAACCTTGGTTGAGAGGCTGGGTTGCCAACTCAGGCAGATGGGTGGTTTCATCATAGGTCTCTTGTCCAGCCCAACTTCTCAGATCCCCTTTACTTTTAAAGCCAAGGGAATTGGGTAGGCTTCCAATATGTTAAGCGATAGAGAAGGGATGGATTTGATGTACCGAAGGCCATTAGTCTCTTGAATGGGTACCTCTTTATAACCGAGAAAAATGAATCAAGGTCTAGGAAGGCAGGGATCAGCCTGCATTCATGATGAGTTCCCTGTCTCTATGCCGGTCAGCACCTCACATGGAGTTTTCGTGGGTAATATATTGTTTTCTTGGATAATTTTTATCCTTCTGGAGAATGGACAGATGTGTAGTGTATTTTAAATGCTGGTGGAGACACCTCATTTCTGGGTCAGTAGAAGACCCAGATTCATAGCATTGTTCTCTCACTGCATTCCTACTGCAATGCTTTCTGGGAACATCTCTCTGTGATTGTTCCCAAGAAGAAGAGCATGCCAGGGCCTGCAGGCCCAACAGCTCTGAGAATCAATACTGCTGAAATAGTTCCTGGATTTAACATGGTTTTCTGTGGGCTATCTTCACTGTTGGCTAAGGGCACACTGGCCTTTACATCTAGTCAATTCCTCTGGACTTCAGGGTATTAGCTTCCTCTCTGTTCTGACTCTAGCTTTCAACACTTAAGTACAGACCATACCTTGATGTCCCTTCCCATAGACTGATAAGAGACACACACTAAGAAAGACATGTCTAGGTCAAAAAAAAATTTGAGAACATTAGCTCATTTCCTATTAGATGGTTCTTACCCAGTGGAATGAAATGAAGTACACCCCGAGGCAGAGATTTAGCTGTTTTGCGTGTGAAGTTTCAGATTCCATTACATGATCCTAAGCTTAGACTAATAGGCCACTCATTTCAAAGGAAGCATGCCCACATGCTATGTCTGGCTATCATTGGTAGCAGTGTCATTTCAGACAGATGTAAAGAGTTTACCACTCAGTGCCGTGTAGCTGAACTGCTACGGCCAAGCTACCCCAGTGCTCACTGGGCGTTTACAATGGGCAAACAATTGTACTAAAGATGGTATAACATCCCGAATAGGCAGTGTAACATTGTGAAGGGAAGGGAGAAGATGTTAAAGCCTTCCCAAGAAATGAATTTTCTAGGAATTCAAGTGGTACAAGAGGAGAAGTTGCAGGGATACTCTTGTGCAGAATCACAAGAATAAATATTCCTCAAAAAGTATTTTATCATGTTTCAGTGATCAGCAGTGGCTCTACGAGCTTTTAAAAATAGCAAAAAGGGAAGTGAAGTGTCATTTCAGATGTAAGACAGCTTGTAACCTGCAGCCATCTTGAATGGAGAATGAAACAGCAGTGGCGTGCCTCTGAGGCAGGGTGGTAAGTAATCACACATCTGTCCTTGCTCCCTCTTGAAACACAGGGAAGTTATTTTTTTAGTTTATGAAGCTACCAAGGTGGGGGTAGAGCAGGGTTAATATTTTCAGTGAACCTGAGCAAAGGCGCAGATATTTGAGAGTTACAAATTAAGCTAACAAGCTGTTACAGTTTATCCTTCCACTTTGACAAATATCCCCCCATAAGACAAAGGGAAAATAAGGTGTGACTATTTGCTTCAGCTGATAGCAGGTAACTGCAGAGAATACAACTTGAAAGTTAATTTCATTTCTGTTAAAGCTGTGACTTGCCATGGGATGAGATGATGGTGTGATGTTATGACCACCTCGACCTCGGCACATGCATAACTTATGCCTTACCCTTTGTGAACGCTCCTTTCAATGACATGCCCTAGGCCCAGCGTGTACACACTGGCAATGCAGACTGATGCACTGATGCAGGAAGCAATACTTGAAAGCACTACATGTGCTGAAGACACCTTGGAAAAGGGAATCTGGGAATGCTACACAACTATTGTGCTATTTCAGGGGATGATGAGGATATTCATTGGTCAAACACAGGCCCTGGTTCAAGAAATCTGTGACTCTTGGGAGGAGGGAAAGCAGCAGTTTGTAGCCATATCCTTTCATTCCTAGATCTGAGTTAACACTGATGGAGTGAGTTGATAGCCTAGAGTAATGATGTCTGAAACTGGAAAAGAAATAGATTAAACAGTAATTGATCTAGCAGACGCAAGAAGGCTGGCTTCTCAAATGCAGAAGAGGAAGAACCAATCTTGTTTATACTACAAAGACTTCAGAAAGCACCAGAGTTGAAACGGTGTTGACTCAGGAGCTTCTGGAAAGGATGATCTCCAACACAAAGGGCTGAGAGCTGTTGAAGTGACAAGCTCTTCCACTCTATTCTCCTACTATACTTCTTCTCCCACCCAGGCATGACATTAAACTTATTACTTGGAAAAGGACCAGCCATCGGTTGGCCATTCCCTCAGTCTCTGCTCCGTCTTTAGCCCTACACTTCTTGTAGGCAGGACAAATTTTGGGTTGAAGGTTTTGTGGGCGGGTTGCTATCCTCCTCCCTTTGCTGAAAGTCCCACCTGGCTACAAGAAGGAGGTGGTGACCTCAGGCTTCATATCACCCACTGCCAGGAGTCTCATCTAGGGTCACCCCCATTGACTAGTGTAAAAATAGCTACTATACCACAAAAGAAAAAAAATCTGTTTTTTTTTCTAAATCCAGAATTCTGTCTTCTGATGAGGTCTAGGAGGGCACTAATAATAATTGCTTCAGATGTGGATGACGCCTCTGCTCTCATTTCTCTAATGTTCGGCGTCCTCAGTTGCTCCAAACATGGTGCTAACTCCCTCTCTGTCTGCTCCACTCACACTTTCCCCTTCTTAGGAGGTTTACTCACTGCTTGTTCAACTTCATAGTCAGTTTTGACAAACTCTCTTTTGTGGACTTGTAGTCTTTAAGTGACCCATCAAGCTTTCTCTTCTGAGAATTATTTGCAACTTTGCACAGATTCAGGTAGTGAATTGGTCCCAACTGTTCATGTCCTTGCAATTTGAATGCTTTGATATAAAGAAATATTGCATCCTTATGTAGTTCCTTGAGTTCCTATTACTATGGTGTTCCTATTCCTGTTGAGTTCCTATTCCTGTTCTCAGCACCAACACCAGGCAAGAGCACACCATGAGACAGTCCTTTGTCTATAAAGCTCCATATGGCAAGATATGTTGTCATTCCAGTGTAGATTACTATGAACCATAGTTGACTAACAAAGGCCTTAGCTGTACATTCTAGCCTAGGCTCCATTTTGAACATATACTCTAGGAACAGAGTACCAAGATCAGGAGATAAAAACCATGATGCTGCTGTTCTTCATAGGTCTACATCACCACTGAGGTCTATATTGGGGGCGCCACTCCTTGGTGCAAGGTCTTGATTATTACATTGAACCTACTTGTTATTTGATTGGCCACAGCTTGATGAGGTTTTCTAACAGTGTAATACATGAGTCCAAGAGCTACTTCAGCAATCTTCTTTCTGAGTTCTGGAGTATCTTTTGCATTGTGATTTACCCAAGCTGCATGTTGGACCTGCTGGTTAAGGGTGCCAGCCCTATTTTCATGCATAAGAGGAATCAAAACTTCTTGTGCGGCTTTCTAAAGTCCTGGGAACAGCACTAGAAGACAGACGACAGGCAGTGAGATTCCACTTCCAAGAGTTTTGCGGGCTATGAGCTCAGGTGCAGATAGTCCTGTCATAGCTGCCATGGTTGCCAATTTTGAAGGAAATAACACTATCAGCTCTTCGAACATGACTGTGATTTCCAAAGGAACAGCACTTAGATTGGACCTACTGCTCTGCCTTCCTTCAGTCTCCACAGGAAAAAACACTGTGGTTGTTCCACAAGGAAAAATTCTACAAAGTTCTAGGATTAAGAAGAAATAGAAACACCCTCCCCTACATAAATTGAAAAGGACACACAAAGGAACCAAAATGATGATAACCATTGTCTCCAAGGAAACACAAGAAGTTAAGATGATGCGATAGCAATGGCCACAGAATTCTGAAGGATTGCATATTCTCCAGTTAAGAATCTTAGGCATGTGATCAATGAATGAGAGACACAGCAAAGACAATTCAAAGCTGCAAGCATTTCAGATTTATCTAGATGGAGCTACTTTTAAGAATCTTCTGGGAGTTATGTACCCTCACATAAAAGAAGAAAGAGAAGATGTTGAGTGTCAGAGAACTCAACCTCAGTGACCTTTGGGGTCATGTTGGAATTATCACGGTCAGGTCATATACCTCCTTCTGGGTCTGGTATGTCCTTTAGGCTTACTGTGAGATGGAGAACCACTGAACCACCCTGGACTGTGCCATGAGTGAGAACAAAACAATTATTAAATTGAGTCCTTATCTGGGAATTTGCTTTTGAAAACAATCAGCACATTGGTACCAAGGGCACAGGAACCTGAGCTGTGTGGCATATGTTGACCCAGCAGGAGGCACAGAGGATCAAGTGTCAGAAATTAGACAGTGCCCCCAATAATTCTGTGGCAAGCACTAAACAAAACTGTCACTTAACTATCATGTGGGGACCAGTAGCCCAAGAATTAGTCTCGGGCAAGGATTTGTGATTCTTGGGTATTCTTGGAGTCATTTGATACCTTTCTAGAAAAAAGAGATGACTCTAGAAAATGGTTGGTTTGCAAGAAGAAATACACCAGTAACAGTTGGGCCCTTATATGCTTGCAAAACCACAAGGGAGAAGAGGTTTAACTCTACTACAAATCATCTCAGAAAGATAAAGTAATGCAAGTGGGCTGTATCTCAGCTGCCCCTATACGGTTGCCACCATTTGGGAGAAAGATGCAAGGAGACGTTGGTAATGGGGGCAATCTATGTCTGGCTAGAACACTGTCTAGCACTTTGGGAGTGATTATGGCATGTGAATTTGTCTACAAAACTCTGGGCTCTAAAGGAATTGTCCTGCTGAAAAAAACTACAAGTTCTTTGAGAATTGTGACCACAACCCAATTCCGAGGCCAGAGTCAAGATTTCCAGGGCTTCTTAAGACTCCCTTCCAATGTGGCATGATTGCCAACACCAGGAGGGTGTAAATCAGACTTGCAGAGAACATAGCATTATATAGCATTATAACCAAAGAGGTTTTACAGTTCTCATTTCTATGCCCAAATACCTGAACAGTGCCACTTAGAAGAGGAACAATTGCTCACCGTTTTGGAGGAAAAAGTACATTGAGAGACTTTGTGCCTGGAGTGGAAGGAACGTACAGTGATTGCAGAACATGCCTTGGCAGATATGGAAGCAGAGAGAATGGGTCTGGGGCAAGGCTGGGCTGTAGCCTTTAGCAGACCACCCTCAAAATCCTCAGCTATCGAGATCCCATCATCTAGGTTCCATAGCTTTTCAACAGAGCCACACGCTAGAGAACAGCTATTCATACACATGAGTCCATGGGGGACATTTTAGATCCAACCGATAAGCTACAGTAGGCAGGAACTGGGGTCAATCTAGGAATCATCCTTGTCCTCCAGTATCCAGGGGGGCCTCTGAAGTTTGCTACAGGACACAATTTGTTGAGGTATTTTGCTTTTCAGTTTTTGAAGAGTTATCCCTAAGCTACACTTTGTTTTGGGGCTGTGTAAGAAGATAATTTGCATTCTTTAATTTTTAGGTGGCTGGACCTGGAGATTGAGAACCTATCATGAGTATTGTCTAAAAATGTGGGTCCTGGGTTGTTCTTACACACCAGACAACAGGTTTTGGTGATCAGATAGGCAGATTTGACAGGGATGGTGTTTTATTCCTATAGTTTTTTTTCTTCAGCATGCAGTGAAAATATTGCCCTAATGTGACTTGCTAACATACTGAGCTTTATGATTGAGTTCTGACCCAGAAGAAGTGGGAGTACACACCACATCCTACTGCTCTTTCTTCTCTACATAGAAAGCTTTGGAGACACCTGTTCTTCTTGATGAAAAAATAAGGCACATGCACACTGTACCTTTTGCAGCCATAAGGACAGTGAGCAACACGAGAGATGAGAATGTATTGTGAAAAGCCTTGAAAGATCAAGGTTCAAAGGTCCGTGCCACTTGACCCCTCTTACTCTGAGATTTGTGTAATATTGGAATTGGTAGACACAGTGTGCTATCAAGACATGTAAAATCCCCAGGGTAAATGGACAGCGTCAAGTGTTTCTGGGCCATTGATCTACAATGAGTCAAATCTGAAAGCTCTGCAGGCATTCCCCCAAACAAGAAACTGATGACATACGATTTTAAAAAATGATTTTTTAGATGAGGTTTCATGTAGCATCAACCTAACTGTGTAATGGAGACTGCCCTTAACCTCCTCCTAAAGGCTGGGATTACAGGCATGCACGACTATGCCTAGATGAATAGGTATCAAAAAAAAAAAAAACTCAGAGGAAATTTTGGATTAGAAAAGAACTAAGCACTAATGATAAGAAAAAGCAAAATGTGTTCCATAAAAGAAAAACAGTACTTATGTTTCACTTGTAAAATCTGGAATAATTTATTAGGCTCACAGGTTATGCTGAGCAGGAGAAGTTGGGGGCAGAGTTGATAAAACCAGGATGAGAGTCTGTTGGAAAGGCTCCTTTCTGCTAATCTTTCATAGCAGAGCAGGAGTGTGTGGTGTATAACTTTAAAATCCTTTTCAATGGATAAGTTCATGCCAGTGAGCTTGATGGCGGGTTTCTTCAGCCAGCCTGTGAAGAACAGTGAGACTTGTAGGGCCTAGGATAGTCCTATCAGTCTGATGACTTTGTAAAAACCGTGTCCTTGTGGATGATTTCTGATAAATTCTAAATCCCAGTTGTTCTTTGAAGGTAATATTTTAAGGCCCAGTCTTGCTGCATCAAGACCCACAAGTGGCGGTTACTACAAAACTGTTTCTCTGGTTGTCTTTCTCATTAGACTTTTATAAAGCCAGAGGTCAGCAAATCTGGGACATGGGCCAATTCTGGCTCATCCCATCTTTTAAAGAATAGTTTTTTTGATTTTTTTTTGTCTCTTTGCACTGAGGTCATGTGACCACAATCACATTCTCTAATAAAGGAGAATACATATATTCTCCACTATTAAATATATTATATATATAATATTTATATACTCTAGGTCTATATATAGAATGTATATTATATATAGAATCTGTATGCTCTATAAATACAATCATAGCAGTTGCTAATCAATTAACTTGCCAAAGAAGTAGTTTTGTTATTTATCTTCCATTGCTGGTACATGTCTGTCACAAAGCAAGTTAGAGTAGATATTCATGCCCTTGGTAAATGAATGAACTATTAGGTATATAGCAGGCACAACAGCGTGCCTATTATATGTGAAGCATGGAGTAAATGAAATTATTCTTGAATTTAATCATCTTAAAGTACACATTTTATGTTGATGGCATCCATAGGCAATTTTTACTTTAGTTGGTATAGAACATTGCCTTAAAATAAGGCATTCAGCTCTCTGTGTCTCTCCTGGAACTACATAGTTGTACATTCTAATTGTCTCCTCTTGGTCTGTCTTTCTCTTAATCCAAGAAAGGCAAATGCTTCCTCTTTCCTAGTTATTACTGGGACCCATTGTTTTGTGTTATGACAGGAGAGTGTTTCAATTGATAGGACCAAGAATCTAGACAATTATTCTTTTCTCTTGTATGAATTTCTGTAACAGGTGAAGTGTAGTCTAGGAAATGGTAACATTTGGCCTTTATTGCATATTTTCCAAAGTTCGGAAAGATCACTAACTTCAGATCATCACTTTAATGATTTACTCTGTTGCCCTTCACTCTTATCAAGGAATGCATAGACCTTCAGAGTCTCATGAAGGTAAGACAGACTATTGATGAGAGGTAATGAAATTTAAAAGTGGCCCCACCTCTTTGTACTGTCCTTTCCAATGTGTTCCACATAAATGAGTCCTATAGTTATTCCAAGTGAATTGTCCCCAAGATATGTCACACATAGAAAAGAGAAGTACCTGGGAACAACTCAAATACGCAAGGTCAGTGAAACTGTAAACAGACTATTTCAAGGTAACTTGAGTAAAACTTATGGGTGGATTCTTTATGATTTCTCTTAGTTTTGATATACTCTGTATCATAACTGTAAACATATTGAAATTACAGTGTCTACTCTGTTTTACTTTGGAAAAACGCCATTGTTTTCTATGTTCTGATGCAAGATTAAAAACACGGCGACAAACTTTAGATGTCAAGCTAAGTGTCATTTGGTTCTCCTGGATGTAACTATATAAACCAAGTGTGATCGCAATCCCAAATAGAATTAGTGGTGTTTTTTTTTTCTTTTAACTGCACACATTACACTTAACATTTCCTGCAATCTGAGTTTGCTGTGTAGTTCTTCTATAATTATCAAACAAATGAATGGGATGCATAAAACTCGTAGTAATTAGAAAGCCAGCTTGATACAGGTCTCATGAATAGGGCATTTTAAAGATAGATCCTTGGCAAATAAATAATAGCTCCTCAGACTTCCTAAAAAAGTGAAATATATATAATATGGCTTGGAAGATAGAATCAGCATAGCATTTGGGTGGAACAAGAGTGTTGGTTGCCAGTATAAAGAGTGCAAAGCACAAGTCATGAAACATATTGATGCTCTGTGGAGCTGACAACTGTCACCCTTAAACTGGTCCTCGATTGGTTACTCTCATTGCTGTCCTGTCATGTCCCACATGTCCTCTGATTGATAAATTTCTTTGAGAAAATCTGAAGTTGTTGAACAGACCGATTCCCAAGGGATGACTATGGCCAGAGGCATCCTCCACCCTGAGTGAGTCTCCTAGGGGGAGGTAGTGCATGCTTTGGTTTCACACACTTTGTTTGCTCACTCCTGTTCACACCTTATCTCTGGACTTTATGACCCTGCTGTATTAGGACTGATGGAAGAGATACATACATTAAGAGGGGTAGAGATAATTAGATTTGTCTAATGAACATAAAACAGAATATTGGTGAGAGTTAATGGACTCTAAAAACAGCCTCACCCTCCTCTCAACCATGTTCTGTATTAGTAAGTCCTGTAGTTATTTTTGGGATTTGGGCTGCATAGTCCAGCAATGGCGATCCTACACTAGAGAGGCTGAGGACCTGGCAGTTTGATGAGTCCAGTTTGACCAGGCTGGCTCTCTCAGCAGTCCTAACCTGGCTCAGAAAGCCTGGAGGGTCTAGACTGGAGTCCCAAAGAAGTAGGCGCTGATATTGGTGAAGGAATGCCGTAGCAACAGGGTAGATGAACTTGCTGGTGAGAGTGAGCAGAAGCAGGTAAAAAGCAGATGTCATCTTTTATCTGTGCTACTGGCAGAAGGTGCTGACCACATTTAGGGGAGGTCAACCTGCTTCAGATAGTGTGATCAAGAGAACTCACAGGAGCACTTCTCAGCCTGGGTTTTAGTTTAGCTAGCACACTCATTATCTGCGGTAAGTTACCATGTGGACACCATGTGACCCTGAGTCTTAGATAATATGGGCTGTTCTTCTGTGTTTCACCTAGAGCACTTCAGCCTTCCTGGAGCCCTTCCTCCCTTAAAAAAGCACTTAAAGCCGTGCTTTATGCATTGGGAATAAAGACAAATGCAACCAGGCCAAATCACATCATTTTCTTATTTTAAGCAGGTTTATGTGCTCTTAAAAGTATGTGGGCCTGGTATCTATTGGGCCTAAACAGGAAAATTGATTCCAGTTTTATCAGCTTATACCCTAACTGAAATGCATTCACTAAACAATATCCCCTTTGCTTGATTTTGCTCTGCTTAAAATTGATAACCAGTGTATTTGAAATATTTTAACTTGGTTGCTGAGCCTTTTTGTTCTGTGATCTTTGAGATAAGACATCAGACTTTTGCTAATGTATGTGACATTACTTCAGGAAGGAAGGATGTCTTTTTGCTAGTTGTTTCAGAGCTTTCAATATGTGGTTAGCTGGATCCATTCCTTTGGGGATAAGGTGACACTTTTGGAGAAGGATGAGGAGGAAGCTGTTTACCAAACAGGAGCAGGAGACCCAGAGAGAGAGAGAGAGGTGGGGGGGAGAGAGAGAGAGAGAGGATGAGAGAGAAGAGAGGATGAGAGAGAGAGAAGAGAGGATGAGAGAGAGAGAAGAGAGGAGAAGCAGACATGGACCTGTGGTAGGACTCAGCTACTAAGAACATGGCCCCAGTGATCTAATCCTATAGCTAGGCCCCACCTCCTAAAGTGTCTGGAGCTTCCAACTGTCACATACTGGAGACTAAGCCTTCAATATATGAGCATGTAAGGGGTGTGGAAACAGTTCATATCTGAATCATGCAGAGCAGATTGCCTGGGAGTACACTGGAGAGAAAATACTGCATCAGAGATGTTCCTCAAGATACTTCTCAAAACCAAATGATTGCACATCCACCTGGCAAAGAAATCACCCTACCTTTTAATCCATAGTTCCCTGGAAAAAGAGGATATGACATAATGTTTAACTCAAATGAAGAATAACAAAGCAGCAAACTTATTCTCAACTGTATAACAAAATTCATAATTATGGTAATGATTTATAACAATTGATTTCATGTGTATAATCTTGACAGTTTCTAGCAATTTCTGTTAAAGATTTATAAACATTGTGATTCAGGACT
>CM053765.1:17121910-17142127 GCA_028658305.1 Pachyuromys duprasi
AATGAAGGAGGGGGCTACGCCTGGGATTCAAAGTACCTAACCTGTGATTGAGATAAAAATAAATAAATTTAAAAAAAAGATTTCACGGTGCATGGACATATTCTTTCTATGTCTCACCTGAGCTCTTGTGCTGCGATGTGTAAAAAAAAAACGAGGGGGAAAAAAAAAAAGCAGATGCTGAGACTCATAACCAAACCTTCGTCAGAGTGAAGGGAATCATGTGAAGGAAGGGAGAGTTAGTATGACCTAGAAGGGACAGGAGCTCCACAAGGACCAAATATATCAGGACACAGGAATCTTTTATGAGACTGTTTCTCCAACCAAGGACCATGCATGGATATAACCTAAAAATCCCTGCTATTATGTAGCCCATGGTAGCTCAGTATCCAAGTGGGTTCCCTAGTAAGGAGGACAAGGATTATTTCTGACATGAACTCAATGACTGGCTCCTTGATCACCTTCTCCCTCCCCCACCCTGAGGGAGGAGCAGCCTTGCTAGGCTACAGATAAGGACATTGCAGCCAGTCCTGAAGAGACCTGATAGGCTAGGATCAGATGGAAGGAGAGGAGAACCTCCCTAATCAGTGGACTTGGAAGGGGGCAGGGAGAAGATGAGGGAGGGAGGATAGGATTGAAGGGAAAGAGGGAGGGGGCTATGGCTGGGATACAAGTGAATGACCTGTGATTAAAATTAAAAAAAGAAAAAGAAAAGAAAACCATGGTTAAGACAAACAGCATTTAGCAAAGAAAGCCTGTGGCAAATGAGTATGTACTGTAGATATCTCTTTTTATGAGGTTCAACAATTATAAAAAGTTGTTTTTCTTTTAGTAATTATAAGATAACAGGCTGAATTTACCCTCCTACCTCAATGCAAAGTATTATATGTTTAAAGTATAATGTATATAATTTATATATATACAGTTGACACATATATACATATATATGTGTGTCATATATACACATATAAGCAAAGTATAATATATATATAATTTATATATATAGTTGGCACATATATACATTTATATGTCCACACACACACATAAGCAGGTAGAACTGGCCTGTAAGCTCTGAGAGAAACGAAGTGATTGCCATGACCAATACAGTGAGATTTCGGTTCAGGAAGGAGGATCCCCAACACAACTTGGCAGCCTTGCTGAGAGAAGGAGGTAGGAATACAGATTCTGAAAAGTTGGTGTGGCTAGAGTTTGGAGGCAGAGGCGATAGGCAGCTCCTTGGAGAGAAGACTCCTGGCATATTGGCTGTGTTCCAATCCTCAGAGCAGTGTGAGGAAACTGCCCAGAGGAACTGTGGGTAACACTAAACACTAACGGAACTGGCACAGTGCACACAGGGGAGACAAAAGCCTATGGTGTGAGAAGATGCAAGACAGCATCCGCAATAAGGCTTTCCTTTCAGTCTTCAAACGGATATTGTAGAGCAACAGGTCTGACTCACTTCTGGATTTTGAAAACTCCTCAATCCCTATGCTCAGAAATCCGCTAGTCCCTGAGATCAGAAACCCTGAGCTTGAAACCCTCCATCCCGAAGCTCAAAAATCCCTCCAGTCCCTAAACTCAGCCTGAGCTCAGGACCTGAAATCCCACTAATTCCCACCCTAGAAATCTCCATCCTGGAAAGCTCTGCCCCCAAGATACCCTATATTAGCCTGCCTCCCACTCAGTTTTATGCTGCTTCCCACCCAAGCACAGGCAGTCACCCTCTTGGATGAGGTTTGTTGTGCAGTGTGACTCTGTGGCAGTCGGTGGTACCTGCCAGGGTACCTTTTACTTCACTGCTGTAACATGTCTATTGGGCGAATCCTTTTCTCAGAGATATGGGGCTAATAGTACGGCAGAATGAGCAGAAATCTTGATATAAAGTTTAAAAGAGGCCAAAATGATTCAAAATAAGTCCTCCAATTAAAGATCATCAGGCACTTCAAGAGGCATAAAATTCTGGTCTGTAATATGGAGTAAAGGCAATAAAACAGGCTCCCAAATTATAGAGTTTAAAATTAACATAAGAAAATTAAAATGACGTTTATAAACATGTTGCAGTAATATGCTTAAGAAGAAGAAAGCATAAGTACAGTAACCAGATAAATACAAGTAATAGAAGAGACCAAAAAATAATTTACAGTGGTGGAAAGTCCAAGACCAGAAATGAAAGATTCTTGATATCATTTTTTAAAACTTTTTTATTAATTACACTTTATTCACTTTGTATCCCCCCTGTAGCTCCCTCTCCCTCCCCTGCCAGTCCCTCCCTTTCTCCCCCTTCTCCACACATGCCCCTCCCCCACTGCTAGGGGAGGTCTTCTTTTCCTTCCTTCTGATCCTAGTCTATTAGGTCTCATCAGGAGTGGCTGTATTGTCTTCCTCTGTGGCCTGGCAAGGCTGCTTCCCCCTCAGGGGGAGGTGATCAAAGAGCAGGCCAATCAGTTCATGTCAGAGGCAGTCCTTGTTTCCATTACTATAGAACCCACTTGGACACTGAACTGCCATGGGCTACATCTGTGCAGGGGTTCTAGGTTATCTCCGTCAATGGTCCTTGGTTGGAGTATCAGTCTCAGGAAAGACCCCTGTGCTCAGATTTTTTGGTTCTGTTACTCTCCTTGTGGAGCTCCTGTCCTCTCCAATTCTTACTATTTCCCACTTCTTTCATAAGATTCCCTGCACTCTGCCCAAAGGTTGGCCATATGTCTCAGCATCTGCTTTGATAGTCTGCAGGGTAGAGCCTTTCAGAGGCCCTCTGTAGCAGGCTCCTAACTTGTTCCCTGTTTTCTCTTTCTTCTGATGTCCATCCTCTTTGCCTTTCTGGCTGAGGATTGAGCATTTTAGCCAGAGTCCTCCCTCTTGATTAGTTTCTTCAGGTGTACAGATTAAATGGGGAACAGAGCTAAACAGAGAATTCTCGGTAGAGAAATATCAAATGGCAGGGAAACACTTAAAGAAATGCTCAACATCATTAGCCATCAGGGAAATGCAAATCAAAATGACTCTCAGATTTCACCTTACACCCATCAGAATGGCCAAGATAAAAAAAAAAAAACCCTCAGGTGACAACACATGCTGGAGAGGTTGTGGAGAAAGGGGGAACCCTCCTCCACTGCTGGTGGGAATGTAAACTTGTACAACCACTCTGGAAATCAATCTGGCACTTTCCCAGACAACTAGGAACAGCGCTTCCTCAAGACCCAGCTATACCACTCCTAGGCATATATCCAAAAGAGGCTCACGTACACAATAAGGACATTTTCTCAACCATGTTTATAGCAGCTTTATTTGTAATAGCCAGAAGCTGGAAACCACACAGATGCCCCTCAACGGAGGAATGGATTCAGAAATTGTGGTACATCTACACAATGGAATATTACTCAGCAATGAAAAACAAGGAAATCCTGAAATTTGCAGGTAAATGGTGGGAACTGGAAGGGATCATCCTGAGTGAGCTATCCCAGAAGCAGAAAGACACACGCGGTATGTACTCACTCATATAGACATATGATATAGGATAGGATTCTTGATATTATTTAACAAATAGTGATAGCATATTTAAAAAGGTAAGTGATTTGAAAATCCACAAAACAGAGTCAGACAGAGCAACAGGTAGGAAAGCACTAGGCGGCGTCTTCGGGTGGGAGAGAACACATGGTGGGGAAATGAGTGGAGGATAATCTTTAATAAATGCTAAAACTTCCAACAACCCAAGAAGACCAATGAATGCCAAACAGAACACATTTAAAGGACATAAAGACAGTGTAAAACCTGGTGAAAATCATGATAGAGGGAAAACCTAGTAAATAGCAAAGAGAAACACAGTTCACACCAGAGGAGGCTGGCATCAGACTTCTGATGAGGAACAATTATAAACTGAAGGAAAACTGAGCAAGGTGGTGATTGACAACAAAACAAAAACACTACGAACAACTATCCAACAGAATACCTTACCTTTCCAAATAGAAAATCAGTAAGGAATGTTTCTCATGGGAAAAGTAGAGTTTGGAAAATTCACCACTGGCAAGTGACCAGTTCAAGAGGATTATGAAAAGATCTTCAGACAAAAAGAAAAGATAACAGATGTTTGAATAGTACAAATAGAAGTACAGAAACTGAAAAATATGAGGGTAGATATAGATTTTTCCTGATTTGAAAATCCTTTAAAAGACAATTAACTTTAAAATAAGTTACCAAATGCGCACAAAAAATGTTTTAAAAAAATACTTGGTGGAATTCTGCGCTGAAACCATCTGGTTCTAGGCTGTATTTTATTTTATTTTATTTTATTGGATAGAAGACTTTTAAAAATTGTTTATTACAGTTTATTTCTTTCTATCCCAGCTGAAGTCCCCTCTCCCATCCTCTCCCAATCTCACCCTCCCTCATCTCCTCCCATGGCCCTCTCCAAGTCCACTGATAGGGGAGGTCCTCTTCCCATTCTCTCTGACCCTAGCCTATCAGGGCTCATCAAGACTGGCTGCACTGTCTTCCTCTCTGGCCTGGTAAGGCTGCTCCCCCATCAGGGGAAGGTGATCAAAGAGCCAGCCACTGAGTTCATGTCAGAGACAGTCCCTGTTTCTCTAACTAGGAAACCTACTTGGATACTGAGCTTCCGTGGGCTACATCTGTGCAGGAGTTCTATATTATCTCCATGAATGGTCCTTTTGGAGTATGAGCCTCAGAAAAGACCCCTGGGCCCAGATTTCTTGGTTCTGTTGCTCTCCTTGTGGAGCTCCTGTCCCCTTCAGGTCTTTCTATATCCCCCTTCTTTCATAAGATTCCCTGCACGCTGCCCAAGTTTGGCTATGAGTCTCAGCATCTGTTTTGATACCCTGCTGGGTAGTCTTTCAGAGGCCCTCTGTGGTAGGCTCCTGTCCTTTTCCCTGTTTTCTCCCTCTTTGATATCTGTTTCATCTGCCTTTCTGAGTGAGGACTGATCATCTTATCCAGGGTCCTCTTTCTTCCTTAGCCTCTTCAGGTACACAGATTTTAGTATCTTTATCATATTTTAGATGTCTAATATCCACTTATAAGTAAGTATATACTATGTGTGTCTTTCTGCTTCTAGGATACCTCATCATAAAACCAGACACACTAAATCTGTTAGAAGAAAAAGTGGGGAAGAGCCTTGAACTCATTTGCACAGGAGACAGCTTCCTGAACAGAACACCAACAGCACAGGCTGTAAGATCAAAAATCAATAAATGGGACCTCATGAACAAAACGATAGCCTACAGATTGGGAAAGGATCTTCACCAACCCTATATCTGACAGAGGAATCCAGATATATATCCAGGACATATAAAGAACTCAAGAAGTTAAAAACAACAAATCAAGGAATCCAATTAAAATGGGGTATAGAGCTAAATAAAAAATGGGGTACAGAACTAAAGAGAATTCTCAATAGAGGAATATCCAATGGCAGAGAAATACTTAAATTCTCAACATCCTTAGCTATCAGAGAAATGCAAATTAAAACGACCCTGAGATTTCACCTTACACCCATCAGAATGGCTAAGATCAAAAACTCAAGTGACAACACATGCTGGAGAGGATGTAGAGAAAGGGGAACCCTCTTCCATTGCTGGTGGGAATGTAAACTTGCACAACCACTTTAGAAATCTATCTGGTGCTTTCTCAGACAATTAGGAATAGTGATACCTCAAGATCCAGCTATACCACTCCTAGGGATATATCCAAAAAGTGCTGCATCATATAAGGACATTTGTTCAACCCTGTTCATAGCAGCTTTATTCATAATATCCAGAAGCTGGAAACAACTCAGATGTCCCTAAGTTGAGGAATAGATACAGAAATTGTGATACATTTACACAATGGAATAGTACTTAGCAATTTAAAACAAGGAAATCATGAAATTTACAGGCAAATGGATTGAACTAGAAAAGATCATCCTGAGTGGCTATCCCAGAAGCAGAACGACACACAGTATATACTCACTCATATAGACATATAATATAGGATAATCATGCTAAAATCTGTACACCTAAAGAAGCTAAGCAAGAAGGAGGACCCTGGTAAGATGCTCACTCCTCATTCAGAAAGGCAAATGGGATGGACATAGAAAGAGGGAGAAAACAGGAAACAGGTCATGAGCGTACCACAGAGGGACTCTGAAAGACTCTACCCTGCAGGGTATCAAAACAGATGCTGAGACACGTAGCCAAACTTTAGGCTGAGTGCAGGGAATCTTCTGAAAGAAAAGATAGATAGAAAGACCTGGAGGAGACAGGAGCTCCACAGGAGAGAAGAGAAAGAAAGAGAGAGAGAGAGAGAGAAAGAGAGAGAGAGAGAGAGAGAGAAAAGAAAAAAATCTGGGCACAGGGGTCTTTTCTGAGACTGATACTCCAACCAAGGACCATTCATGGAGATAACCTAGAACCCCTGCACATATGTAGCTCATGGCGGCTCAGTGTCCAAGTGGGTGCCCTAATAAGGGGAGCAGGAACTGTCTCTGACATGAACTCAGTGGCTGGCTCTTTGATCACCTCCCCCTGAGTGTGTGTGGAGGGGGACAGCCTCACTGGGCCACAGAGGAAGACAATGCAGTCAGTCCTGATGAGACCTTATAGACTCATCAGACAGAAAAGAAGAACCTCCCATATCAGTGGACTTGGGGAGTAGCATGGCAGGAGAAAAGGGAGGGAGGGTAAAATTGGGAGGGAATGAGAGAGGGGACTACAGCTGGGATACAAACTGAATAAACTGTAATTAATAAAAATAAATAATTTTTTTAAAAAAGACGTGGAAAACTAACAACTCAGGAAGTCCCTGTAACTGACCAGATGTACAAGGTTTCTTCCTCCCTAACCTTCTATAAACAGTAAAGACTGCTGAAAAGACAGAGACCAGACAGAGTATGTGCTGTAGCTCTCTCTTTTATGCCTGCAAGAGACTCTCCACCTTGTTAAGCTGTCTCAAAGCTGTACAGTGAACCTTTGTGAGCTGTAACCATGGCAAGGTAGGCTTTCAGTTTTGTGGCTAATTTTGAGTTACCTCTGCTCCTGTGACCCTTTACCCACATCACTCCTGTTAGTAACTCCAATAAAATCTCATCACTTCAACAAGTTGTACTTCAGAAATATCCCTTATGTTGTTCTGTCATCAAGTCCCTATCAGGAGTGGATAGACATTTGTCCTATCTCCCAAGAATAGTGTTACACAGTATCTATAACAAAATAAAAAATACAGCTCATTGACCAAATGCAACCTGATTCTTGTTAAGGTTTTATTAGAATGTGTCCAAATCCACTAACGTACATATTAGCTAAGGATATTTATTTACTCCAAAAACAGACAACTATGACAGAAACCATGAGGTCCACAGATATGTACTGTCTTTCATTTTATGCTGAAGCTTTGTTCCATTACAGTAGAATATATTAGCAACATGTAGTAGTGACCAGATGTGGATACTAGGGCTTAGAAAAAGTGATTGGAAAGTAATTGTTTAACTTAAACCTGATTCTATTTCTGTACATGTAGATGTTTAACCATCTCTCCCTTATGTTGTTTTTGTTGTATATTGTTTTGCTATTATAATTTACAGAGAATATATGCCACAATTTACAGATAAAATTAATAGTATTTTAAATAGAGTTATAACACTATGCTTGAAGAGACTCTAGCCAGCACAAACACGGCCCTGTCAGACCTTGTCTTTCTCTCTCATTTCTCCTCTGCCTTGTTAATTACATTCCTAAAGTTAGCCACCCAGGTCTATCCCTTATTTGGCCACTTTCTCCCCTTTTGGCTCCCCTAATTAACATGACCAATTAAAATCCACATGTCATCCTAACACAGGGTTTCCCCTTGTACCTTTCTAAACCACCATTTTCCTATGGTCCAGGACCATATACCCCTTTTTTCCTCTCCTTCGTCCTCTGTCTCCTGTCTTTGCCTCTTATCCCTTGCCCTTTGTCCCTCTGGGGCAAACAAATCTCCTTTGTGCTGAGAACTTGGTCTTGGGGGTCTTGAAACAATGAGAATCACTTCAGCCTCTCAGTTCCACTGGATCTGATAGTGGAATTAGAGGTTCCAAATTTAGAATGTGTTGATAGTTTCACAACTGTGAATATATTGAATAAAATATTGAGTAGATTTAAATTGACAACCCAATTTCTGTAACTATGGATTTATTTATTCTAGATAATTTACATAAATGGTATCAAGGAATAGGCAATCTGTTGTTATAGCTAATGTCTATAGAAAATTCCATACAAGAAATTCATATAAAATGCTTCCCTTAATTTCTGCTGGGTTTTTGTTTATGGCCAACTAATGATTACAATTGATTGCAGCTCCAATCTTAATTTTGTTGAAAGCATTTACATATTCTAGAGTGAATGACATAGAAAAGTTCTGTGTGAGAATTTCAGTCAGTGAATCGGTGATGTGAAGAACTCTATTGTTGAATAAAAATGATTTTTTTATTACTGAAAGATTTTTTTTCAATCTTTTGTGTCACTGAGAAGGTCATAGTGGGTTCTCAGGGAATCCCATGCTTCAACTCTAATCTATCTTAGGTATTTCACTACCACTTTCTGAAGCTACCTCATGACTAAGCCACCAATTAATGATGGCCAAATGCTCTTCAGTGCCTTTGGCGTCAATTCACAATTCTTCATTCCGGCATTCAGAGTTCTTTCAGGTGTGATTACAACATGCATTGGCCATGAGATGATTACATCTGATTTCAGGAAGCTGGAGATATGTCTCAGCAGTTAAGTGCTGAGTTCAGTCCCCAGCATCCACATCAGGCAGTTCACAACCACCTGTGAGTCCAGCTCCAGGGATTTGACACCCTCCTTGACCTCTGTAGGGGCACACATGCGTGCACATGCATGAAATCACCCAGACAACTACACACACCACACTCAAAAAATAAATTTTCAGGAAAACCTAATTTTATGAGCCCAGCATGTTGTCCAGTTCTGCCTCACTGCCTAAGGTAGGTGATCTCCTACTCCACAAGGTCACGTGAAGTTCCAGGTTTTTCTACCCTATTGCTCAACCATCTTTGAAAGTGTGGCTTTCTCTCTGATCAGATATCCCATGTATGCAAAACTTATTTTGTATCATGACTGCCTTCCAACAGGAGACAAATGGGAACATGAAACAGCAAACTCCATGCAATAGAAGTGACAGAAGTTGACATAGCATTTCTGCTTTCCTTTCCATAGATCATTTTTTAAAAATTTTTTATTTATTACAATTTATTCACTTTGTATCCTAGCTGTAGCCTTCTCCCTCATCCTCTCTCAATCCCACCCTCCCTCACTCTTCTCCTCCCATGCCCCTCCCCAAGTCCACTGATAGGGGAGGTCCTCCTTCCCTTCCCTCTGACCCTAGCTTATCAGGTCTCATCAGGACTGGCTGCATTGTCTTTCTCTGTGGCCTGGTAAGGCTGCTCCCTACTCAGGGGGAGGTGGTCAAAGAGCCAGCCACTGAGTTCATGTCAGAAATAACCTCTGTTCCCCTTCCTAGGGAGCCCATTTGGAGAATGAGCTGCCATGGGCTGCATCTGTGCAGAACCCCTGTGCATGGTCCTTGGTTGGAGTATCAGTCCCAGAAAAGACCCCTGGGCCCTGATTTTTTGGTTCTGTTGCAATTCTTGTGGAGCTCCAGTCCCCTCCAGGTCTTTCTATTTTCCCCTTCTTTCATAAGATTCCCTGCATTCTGCCCCAAAGTTTGTCTATGAGTCTCAGCATCTGCTTTAATACCCATAGATTGTTTTTATTCAGGTGCTCAGATCCAAATTCAAGGAAAGCTAATAAAAGTAATTCCCACCTGGGCATTCATTGCTCTTCTAAAACTCAAAGGTGGGAGAGCAGTGTGATGTTCTATTTATAAAGGGGAGAATAAGGTGTTGACAGTGCATAACTTAAAATATGAGATTTGTGAAATTCATAATTCCACTTAATACTCTGTCTCTTGCATCGTTACTGATACTTGTTCTGGCTATTTCTCTAAAGATAGTTTAACAACTGAAAATTCTCCTGTATTTTTATCTAACTAGTAAATATTTTGGTTGTAAAACCATAATTAACATTGTAATAGAAGATAATGATTTTGTCAAAGGAGAAATATTGTGTAGAATAGATACATTTCAATGAAACGGGGTACTTAGACACTACAAGATGTGCAGGGATAGAGACAGAGCAGATAGAGCAGTGATTAAGAGAACGCCCAACCAATGCCCAACCAAGTATCTACCCTATGATGGCAAGTGCTAACCCCTGACACTATGAATGGTACTCTGCCATGCTTGAAGACAAGAACCTGACAGAGTTGTCCTCTGAGAGACTCTACCCAGCAGTGCCTCAAAACAAATGCTGAGACACAGAGTCAAACACAGAGATGCTTAGGGAGGCTTGTGGAAAAGTGGGAGGAAAGAGAAAAGGGTCTGGAGGTGGCAGGAGCTCCACAGAAGACCAACAGAGCCAGCTAACCAGGGCCCAGAGGGGCTTGCGGAGACTGAAGCATCAACCAAGGACCATGCAAGATCTGGACCTAGGCCCCCTACAAAGATGTAGCAAGGTACTTAATTTTCTGACAACGCAGGTAAACTCACCTTCCACCAGCAACTGGTTCTTTTTCTGCAACCTAACAGGAAATATCAAGTCCATAACAATAACTCATTTGTTCGTATTTAGCTTTGCTTCCTGGATTTCATGATATGAAGTGCCGTGTGCCATCCACGCTGTTCCTGAAATTTTGGGGGACTCCAACATGCAGCTTCTGTGAGGTCATTGCTGGGGTAGGACTTTCCAATGATGTTGCTATATGCGGGTCACTCATAAGTAACTCCTCGCCCATGCACGCTCTGTCAGGTGGCCTCAGTGAAAAGAAACAGGGTCCTACCTTCCGAACAAGTCCCCCATCTCAGAAGCCTCAAATGCAACTATAGGTTTCCAAAATCTCACAATTCCTCTGGCAAATGGTTGAACAGTGGAGGGAAAAACCTTTTGGTCACTGTGACTTGGTGGTCAATGACTAGGCTCTATCTTGAGAATTTAAAACTAAGCTGCCTTAGGGCACTGGGGACAAGAGACACCCCATATGTCAGGGAGCCTGAATTTCACCCTTCACATCTCTGAGACAAAAGTCTGTTGAGGAGAGTAGGAAAATTTGATGCTGACAGGCTAAAAGGAGCAGACAGCAGGAGCCTTGTCTCAGCCACCCTTGGTGGCTACAAGCACACTGACTGCCTTAACTGAGAGTACCACAAAGGCCTGACAACCTTGAGTTTAAGGGGTTCCTGTCCATCCTCATGTCCATGGAATCCAGGAGTGATGAAGGTATGGTGGACTCCTTGACAGCCGCATTGGATGGCAAGTGATTACTGCTTAGTAGGTTTTGAAAACACAGAGACAGGTCTTCAACCTGTACAGATCTCAGTGTTACTGTTGCTTCCTCTAGTACTGGTGAACTTGGAAGATGCATACCCCAATAGAATATTAGGCACCCCAAGGAGGTATAATCTGGGGGATCTTGATAGATGGGAGTACCAGCCCAATCCATAGGCTAGAAATCTGTGACCATCAGAGGCCTGTGGTGCACACAGAATTTGCTAAAGGGAAAACAGCTGTGGCAGACATGTTTGTCCACTATAAGCTCTCTCCCAGCATAAGCCGTAGGAAAGACAAATAGTATCCAGGTTTAAGCAGACCTCTCCCCCTAATGAGCATGAAACTGGCAGTATCCAATTTCCAAAGTTCCATGAAGAAGCTACAGTAACCCACAGTGCTGTTTCAGTAGGGATTTTTTTAAACTATACTTACTTTTTTAACTTTTATTTTGTTATTTTTTACAATTTATTCACTTTGTATCCTAGCTGTAGTCCCCTCCCTCATCTCCTCCCAGTCCCATCCCTTCTTTCCCTCTCTCTCCCCCCATCTCTCTCCCCTAGTCCGCTGAAAAGGGGGAGTCCTCTTCCCCTACTATCTGATCCTAGCCTTCAACTCTCATCAGGACTGCCTGGATCCTCTTGCTCTGTGGCCTGGTAAGACCACCCTATCAGAAGGAAGTGATCAAAGAGCAGGCAACTGAAATCATGTCAGAGACTGCACCTGCTTGTCTTGCTAGGGAACACCATGAATACTGAGCTGCCTATGGGATACATCTGAGCAGGGGATCTAAGTCCTCTCCATGCATGGGCCTTGGTTGATACACCAGTCTCTGCAGGACCCCTGAGCCCAGATTTTTCGGCTTTATTGGTCTTGTGGAGCTCCGGTCTCTTCTAGCTCTTTCTATCTCTCTTTTTTTTCCCATAAGACATCCTGTGCTCTGCCCAAAGTTTGGCTATGAGTCTCTGCATCTGCTTCAATCCCCTGCTGAGTGAAGTCTTTCATAGGAAATCTGTGGTAGGCTCTAGTCCTGTTCCCTCTCTTCCACTGCTTTTAGCGTCTATCCTGTTTTTCCCTGTTGAATGAGAATTAAACATCCTCTCTAGGGTCCTCCTTGTTGTTTAGCTTTTTTAGGTCTGTAGATCATACTGTGTTTATCCTGTACTTTATGGATAATATTCACTTTTAAGTGAGTACATACCGTGCTTGTCTTTCTGGGTCTGGGTTACCTCACTAAGGATGATCTTTTCTGGTTCCATCCATTTGCCCACAAATTCATGATTTCCTTATTTTTATAATTGAGTAGTATTCCATTGTGTAAAGGTACCACACTTTCTGTATCCATTCTTCAGTTGAGGGACATCTAGGCTGTTTCTAGATTCTGGCTATTACTAATAATGCTGATATGAACATAGTTCAGCAATTGTCCTTGTTGTACAATCGTTATATGCCTAGGAGTGGTATCGCTGGATCTTTTTATTTTTTAATTAATTTTTTATTAATGATAATTTATTTATTTTGTATCCCAGCTGGAGAGGATGTAGATACAACATCCCTTGTCCCCTCCCAATCCCACTCTCCCTCCCCCATCTCGTCCCATGTCCCTCCCCAAGTCCACTGATAGGGGAGGTCCTCCTCCCCTTCCATCTGACCCTAGCATATCAGGTTTCATCAGGACTGGCTGCATTGTCTTTCTCTGTGGCCTGGTAAGGCTGCTCCCCACTCAGGGAGAGGTGATCAAAGAGCCAGCCACTGAGTTCATGTCAGAGACAGCCCCTGTTCCCCCTACTAGGGGACCCACTTGCGCACTGGGCTGCCATGGGCTACATTTGTGCAGGGGTAGAGTCTTTCAGAGGCCCTCTGTGGTAGGCTCTTGTCCTATTCCCTGTTTTCTTCCTCTTCCAATGTCCATCCCATTTGCCTTTCTGAATGACGATTGAGCATCTTACCCAGGGTCTTCCTTTTTGTTTAGCTTCTTTAGGTGTACAGATTTTAGTATGTTTATCCTATATTATATGTCTAATATCAACTTATAAGTGAGTATATATCATGTGTGTCTTTCTGCTTCTTGGATACCTCACTCAAGATGATCTTTTCTGTTTCTATCCATTTGCCTGCAAATTTCATGATTTCCTTGTTTTTAATTGCTGAGTTGTATTCCATTATGTAAATGTACCACAATTTCTGTATCCATTCCTCCGTTGAGGGACATTTGGGTTGTTTTTCCAGATTCTGGCTATTATGAATAAAGTTGCTACAAACATGGTTGAGCAAATGTCCTTTTTGTATACTTGAGCATATTTTGGGTATATGCCTAAGAGTTGAGGTAGCACTATTTCCAATTATCTGAGAAAGCACCAGATTGATTTCCAAAATGGTTATTTGCACTTTGACCAGCAATGGAAGAGTGTAATCCTTTCTCCACATCCTCTCCAGCTGTGTTGTGTGTTGTCATTTGAGGTTTTGATCTTATTCATTCTGATAGCTGAAAAATAGAATCTCAGAGTCATTTTGATTTGCATTTGCCTGATGACTAAGGATATTGAACACTTGTTTCTCTACCATTTGATATTCCTCTGTTGAGAATTCTGTTTAGCTCTGTACCCCACTTTTAAAATTTTTTCCACAATTTATTCATTATATATCCTGATTGAATACCCTCCCTCAACTTGCCCAGTCCCATCCTCCCTCCCCTCTTCCCCTCATCCCCTTCCCCTAGTCCACTGAAAGAGGGAGTTCTCTATTGCCATCTACCCATAGCTTGTTAAGTCTCATCAGGACTGCTTGGATCCTCTTCCTTCATGGCCTGGCAAAGATTCATCATCAGAGGCAAGTAATCAGAGAGCAGTCAACTGAGTTCATAATAGAGGCAGCCCCTGCTCACCTCACTCAGAGATCCACATGGAGACTCAGCTGCCAATTGGCCACATTTGAGCAGGGGGTCTAGATCCTCTCCATGCATGGTCCTCCATTGGTGTACCAGTCTCTGCAGGATCCTCTGGGCTCAAATCTTTTAGTTTTATTGGTCTCCTTGTGGGGTTAATGTCCCTCCATGTCCCTCTAATTCCACCCCTCTCTTCCTCCATAAGACTCCCTGTGCTCTGTCCAAAGTTTGGCCCTGAGTCTCAGCATCTGCTTTGATCCCCTGTTGGGTGAATCATTTCAGAGGACTCTATAGTAGACTCCTATCCTGTTTCCTCTCTTCCAGTGCTTCTGGAGGACCCTAGGGAGGATGCTTAAATCCCTATTATTTAAATTGGATTATTTGGTGTGTTGGTGTTTAATTTCTTGAGTTCTTCATATATCCTGGATATTAAGCCTCTGTCAGATACAGGGTTGGTGAAGATCTTTTCTCAGTCTGTAAGCTGTCCTTTGTTCTTTTGACAGTGTACGTTGCTTTACAGAAGCTTTTCAGTTTCATGAGCTCCCATTTATTACTTGTTGATCTTAGAGCCTGAGTTCTTGGTGTTCTGTTCAGGAAGTTGTCTCCTGTGCCAACGAATTCAAGGCTCTTCCCCACTTTTTCTTCTAACAGATTTAGTGTGTCTGATTTTATGCTGAGGTCTTTGATCCACTTGGACTTTAGTTTTGTGTAGGGTGATAAATATGGATCTATTTTCATTTTTATGCATGTAGACATCCAGTTGGACCAGCACCATTTGTTGAAGATGCTGTCTTTTTTCATTGAATGATTTTGGCATCTTTGTCAAAAATCAGGTGTACATAGGTGTATGGGTTTATTTCCAGGTCTTCAATTTTATTCCATCGATCCACCAGTCTGTTTTTACGCCAGTACCATGCAGTTTTTATTACTGTTGCTCTATAGTACAGTCAGGAAGGGAGATATCTCCAGATGATCTTTTATTGTACAGGATTGTTTTATCTATTCTGGGTTTTTCTGTTTTTCCATATGAAGTTGAGAATTTTTCTTTCAAGGTCTGTAAAGAATTGTTTTGGTATTTTGATGGGAATTGCATTTAATCTATAGATTGCTTTTGGTTGGATAGCCATTTTTACTATATTAATCCTACCAATCCATGACCGAAGTTGAATCGAGTTCAGGTAAATAAATTAAATAGTTCTGTATCCTCTAGGGAAATAGAAATAGTCATCAAAAGTCTCCCATTCAAAAGAAGCCCAGGGCCAGATGGTTTCAGCACAGAATTCTACCAGACCTTCAAAGAAGAGCTAATATCAATACTCTTCAAACTATTCCACAAAATAGAAACAGAAGGAACATTATCAAAGTTATTCTATGAAGCCACCGTCACCTTGATGCTAAACCGCACAAAGACCTAGCTATAGTTCTAGAACTGTTTTTACTTTATATTCCTCTTCATACATTCATATTTTAGCAGTCTTATTTATTAGTTTTATACAACATGTTTAGATTGTATTCACATTCACCCCTTTCTCCAGCTTATCACAAATCCACTCCTCTGTTCCCTACCAATCCTACTGTATATCTCTTACTCCTGTAAGACCAATTTGTACTGCCCAAATATTCCTGTGTGTCCTTCCACTGAAGAGTAATCTACTTACCAGGGGATAAAACATTAGTGAAAACTGTCTCTCCTTCCAGCATCCAATAGTGCTGAAGCTGGGGTGTTAGGACTGTGTGCCCAACTCTCCATGCTTGGATCTTGTCTGGATTGAATTTCCCCTGATTTTGGACATTCTATTCCAACTGCTGTGCATTCATATGTGAAGCTGCCCTGCTGTGTCCATATGTTTTCTTGTAGCCATCCACCACCTTTGGCTCTTACACCGTTGCCCCTCCTTCCTCTGCAATGCTCCCTGAGACCTTGGGAGAGTATGGTATATATGTTCCTTTTAGAGTTGGGACTTTCACAGTCTGATATCCTCTGCATCTTAGGCAGCTGTGGGTCAATGTGTAAATATTTGATACATTTTTATTAGGAAACTTTATTTTCCCCTTTATTGCTTAATATTTTGTAATTTGGGGCAATGCATGTTGATCATACCCACACCCCACCTCTGCCCAGGTAGACACTCTTCTCTAACTACTAAATTTTATGCCCTATTTAAAATTGATCATTACAAATTTGCACTGCCCAAATATATTTGGATTTGTGACCTTCCACTAGAGTGTAGACAACTTACAAAAGAAAACTGATCCTATCCCAGAAGCTATCAACCACAAATCGCTCCTCAGCTTCAGGCGAGACTTCATGGACAACTCCCCTCTCTACACAGGGTTTTGATCTTTCTCAGGCTTGCTTCAGCTCTGTGCATGTAGTCACAACCCCTGCGAATCCATATGTGCAGCTTCCCTGCAGTATTCAGAAGGCACTGTTTCCTTAGAGTCATCTACTGCTTGCTTCTGTCTCTGACACTCTATCTCCTGTTCTAAAATGAATCCTGAGCTTTGGAAGGCATGATACTGCATATATGTTCTGTCTTTTATTTACTATTACAATTTATTCACTTTGTATTCCAGCTGTAGCCCCCTCCCAATCCTGCCCTCCCTCCCTCTTCTCATTCCATGCTCCTCTTCCAGTCCACTCATAGGGGAGGTCCTCCTCCCCTTCCATCTCATCCTAGCCTATCAGGTCTCATTAGGATTGGCTGCATTGTCTTCCTCTGTGGACTAGTAAGGCTGCCTCTCCCTCAGAGTGAGGTAATCAAAGAACCAGACACTGAGTTCATGTCACAGACAGCACCTGTTCCCCTTACTAGGGTACCCACTTGGACACTGGGCTGTCATGGGCTACATCTGAGCAGGTGTTCTAGCTTATCCCCTTGCTTGGTCCTTGGTTGGAGTATCTGTCTCAGAAAAGATCCGTGTGCCCAGATTTTTTGGTTTTGTTGCTCTCCTTGTGGAGCTTCTGTCCCCTACAGGTCTATTTCCCTCTTCTTTCATAAGATTCCCCATACTCTGCCCAAAGTTTGGCTATGAGTCACAGAATGTGCTTTGATACCCTGCTGGGTAGAGTCTTTCAGAGGCCCTCTGTGGTAGGCTTCTGTCCTGTTCCCTGTTTTCTCCCTCTTCCCATGCCCATCCCATTTGCCTTTCTGAATGAGGATTGATTGTCTTAACCACGGTCTTCCCTCTTGCTTAGCTTCTTTAGGTGTACAGATTTTAGTATGTTTTATCCTATATTTTATGTCTAATATCCACTTATGAGATTTCACCGTATACACATCGGAATGGCTAAGATAAAAAAAAAAACTCAAGTGACAACACATGCTGGAGAGGATATAAAGAAAAGGGAACCCTCCTCCAATGCTGTTGGGAATGTAAACTCGTAAACCACTTTGGGTATCAATCTGGCACTTTCTCAGATAATTAGGAATAGTGCTACCTCAAGATCCAGCTTTACCACTCCGAGGCATATATCCAAAAGATGCTCTATCATGCAACAATGACATTTGCTCAACCGTGTTTGTAGCAGCTTTATTCGTAATAGCCAGAATCTGGAAACAACCCAGATGTCCCTCAACTGAGTAATGGATACAGAAATTGTGGTACATTTGCGCAATGGAAAACTACTCAGCAATTAAAAACAAGGAAATCATGAAATTTGCAGGCAAATGGTCGGAACTAGAAAAGATCATCCTTAAAGAGGTATTCCAGAAGCAGAAAGACACACACACACACACACACACACACACGTTGTCTTCAGGGCTGAACATTCCATGTTCTCTGTACCCTGCCCATTTGTGTATCTGTGTCAATTACTACCCACTTCAAGTAGAAGTTTCTCTGATGATAGTTAAGAAATGCATTAATCTATGAGTATAATGACAATTAGGAGTTGGTTCAATAATGTCCATTTAGCAGAATAATAGGAATAGGTTCTCCCTAGTGACTATGACCTGCCTAGACACAGGTTGTTAGCCTGATAATCAAGCCAGGTATGGCCTTCACCTTGTAGATAAAGACTTAAACACAATTGCAATGTAGTTAGTTACTCCCATGATGTTCATGGCACTCTAACATTGGTATCAAACTTTAAAGGCGAATAATAGAACAGGAAGTATTAAAAGGATAGCAAGAGGGCTGTCAGGTTAGAAGAAATACAAAAAGGGAAAAAGCACTACAGATATTTTTTAAAGGACTTACAGAAACCTACCATAGAATCTTACACACAAGACAGAGTTAAAATGGAGTTACTCTGTAACAAGATGATGGTCTGACTAGACCCAAGAGTAAGATACAGAAAACCCAGGAATGAGTTACTTCTTTTAAAATTAGTTGTTCACCAGTGAGGTCCCACAGACCCCTGAACATGACAGGCAATTATCAATGCTCTTGGTTACCCTTCAGCACTTGATGGCAAGACACTGTTGTTGAAGACACCAGCTGGTACTGCTCTGGAAGCTTCATCCCTGCTAGCTTTCATCATCCCAGAAGGTGCTAAGCACACTACCAGAGAAGAGAGGAAGCATCCGTCTTATCCAACTGTGAACCTGTGAGCTACAACAGCAACTGGCCTGACAAGACGTGCCCACTGGTGAAATGGTGGGTAGCTTTATGTTTGTTCGGTTCAATTTTGACCTGTTTTCCCCTTTTAAATTTCTGAATTCTTGGTGATATTTTGACATACCTTAGCATGTTTTTAAGAACATTTTAGGATTTTTAGAATGCTCCATCTAATTTTGTATTTGGATGATTTCATTATTAGAAAATTTTTAAATTGTGTTTTAGGTTTTTCGATATTTTCCTCTTCCTCTCTATTGCATTTTCCTCTCTTCCCTTTCCCTGTCTTTTCATTTACCCATGCTCTTCTACTGTCTCAGTTTCCTTTCTTTTAGCTATTGTTTTTAGAGGTACCCTAAATAAATTCTAACTACATGGCATTCTACATTAGTGTTATCCTTTTCTGTTTTATGGTTAGGTATTGACTTGCTCCGTTTTAATTTATCTAAAGTGTGTGTCTATATATTGAACAGTTTAATGCCGTTGTAGTTACAACAGTTTGCTTTATCTTTTCTGACAAGTACTGGGGAATGACTCTGAGGAGTAGACTGCTCGTTGAAAAACCCCCCACAGTAAAACTGTCAGAGATACACAAACATACAGATTGCAAGTCACCACACAGGACATTGTGTAGTGACGTTAGTGTTAAGAGTAATGTTCAGAGACAATGAAATCATCAAACTTTTAATGAACTTTATCACAGAACTAAAGGAAAACATCCTGTAACTTATATGGGAGCACAAATGAACCTGAATAGAGAAAGTGATTCTAAGAAGAAGGAAGAATACTGGAGATAGCCAATTATACTATGAAGCGACAGAAACAAACATTACACTGCTACTTTTGACCCTTTGGGTAATTACATAAACACACGATACATATGTGGTGAATGTACATTAGAAATTGTTGTTACATATTTAGCTCATTTCAGTTTGTTAAAAATATCCTTCTAGTGAGCAAAGACATCAAGTCATTAAATCAGACTACCAGAAAAGAATGGCTTAAATTTTTCAGTCAAATAAGTATATTAATTATAAAATGTAGTAACAAAGTCCTGTCATTACTTCTCGCCCTCTGCCAAAGTCTTGATCGCGAGTCTTAATATCTGCTCTGATACATCGCTACATTGACCCCCAAAAAGGTCCTCCTTGGCATGCTCCTGTCCTGTTGCTTGTTTCTCCTCCACTCAATGTCCATCCCATTTGTTCATTCAAACAAGCATTGATCATACCAACCTGGGTCCTCCTTCCTGTATATCCTCTCTAGGTGTGCAGATTTCAGCTTGACCTTCCTATCCTATAGGTCTATATAAGTGAGTATATACCATATGTTTCTTTCTGCTTTTGGGATACCTCACTCAGTATGATTGTTTCCAGGTCCCACCATTTGCCTGCAAAATTCATGATT
>CM053765.1:17142627-17158078 GCA_028658305.1 Pachyuromys duprasi
CCTGTTGCTTGTTTTCTCCTCCATTCAATGTCCATCCCATTTGTTCATCTAAATGAGCATTGATCATACCAACCTGGGTCCTCCTTCTTGTTTACCTCCCCTAGGTGTGTAGATTTCAACATGACCTTCCTATCCTATAAGTCTATATAAGTGAGTATATACCATATGTTTCTTTCTGCTTTTGGGATACCTCACTTAGGATGATCCTTTCCAGGTCCCACCATTTGCCTGCGAATTTTATGATTTCCTCCTTTTTAATTGCAGAGTAGTATTCCTCAGTTGAGGAATGGATAAAGATGTATTTTTATGTACATGAGTGCTCTTTTTGGTGTGCAGCTGTGGGCCAGAAGAGGGCATCAGATCACATTATACATGGTTGAGAGCCACCATGTGTTTCCTAGCTGAACTCAGGACCTCTGTGAGAGCAGACAGCACTTTCAGCTGCTGAGCCCTCTGTGCAGCCCCAAAAAAGTGTTCTTATGTCCATGCAGAAATGCAGAAATGAAGACTCCGAATGATATGTCTTCTTTAACAGTCAGTCCCTGGGTGCAGGCGCTATTTAGGAAAGTATGGAATCTTTAGGAGGGAAGGGATCACTGGAGAAAGTGAGGCAGGCGACTAGGGCCTTTGGGTTTGTAGGCATAAATTACTGTGTAATTCAAATGCTGATTTCTGTACCCTCCTATATCTGGTTGCAATCTTTGTCCTGAGAATCTCCTGTCTTAATGTTGTGTAAGTAATGCTCCCCAATTGTCCCTTGATGTGCCAATAAAGTGGATTACAGCCAATTGATGACCAAGAGAGACCATAGGGCTGTACTTTCTGCCAGCCAGAGGAAGAGGAGTTAGGGGATGAAATAGGGGATTTGGGCAGAGGCCCGGGAGAAATCAAGAGAGAGAGAGGTGCTGCATCAGAAAAGCCATAAAGTGCAAGTATTTCTGGGATTTACCCTGAAAGGAATCCAGATTAGTTTAGAGGGTCAAGAATAGAGTAATAACTGCTCAGCTGACTGGGTTGTGAAGCTTGTTTAACAAATAACAAAATGGAGTTGCAATTATCTGGGTCATAGCTGGGTTAAGAGAGAAACAAAGAAACAAACACAATTTCAAAGAAATAACTTTAACACAGGTTTTATAGCCTGATCCCACTTCCTGCTTACTCTTTGCTTTGTGTTTACATGTGAAATGTGACTAGGCATCTCCCACTCATGACAACATACCAACTATCATGATGCACTATATCCCCTTAAATGGTAAGCCAGAATTAACTCCTTCTTGAATTGCTTCTGGTTAGTACTTGGTCACAGCAATGATAAAAGCAACAGATATGGTGAGGATAAGAGGAATTATCAAGTCCACTTGGCTGGTTGGGAGAGAACCAGGAGAAGAAGATGAACACAAGCCATGCCTCTTCCTCAACTTCGAGATAGAGATATGCCCAAATGGTAATTCCTAGAACCTCAGAATTAGACCTTTTTGGAAAATCTTACAAATGTGATTAGTTAAAGTGATGTCATATTGGATGGTTTCCTTAGATGAACAGAGAGACATAGAGTTGTGAGAAAACCATGCGGAGACACAGAGATATAAGAACAAAGCCACAGGGAGTAGGTTTGTATTTCTGTATGTGTGTATATGCATGATGCATCTATAAGCCAAGGAACAGTGTCATCAAAAGATAGAAGAGTCAAAGTACAGTATTCCTCAGACCTCATAGGAAGAACTAGCCTGCTGACAACTTGAATTTGGCTTTTTAACCTCAAGGACTGTGAGTGATAAATGAGTGTTCTTATTGGCTACCCAGCTTGCGATCTGTGTCACAGGATGCCTAGGGGGCTAATAACAGCTTCCAAGAGCAACACAAACTTCCATTTATAGTGTTTTGAGTATGGGTCAGATGCTTTTACATACTTTACCACACAGTCTTTCAGAAAGAGCTTTGAGTATATTTCCAATGGTAGCATTTTCATTGCTTACTTTAGGTCAAATAACCAGAAGATGCTGGATCTGAGATTCAAAAGCAGGCCTGGGTGTAACTCTATGTTCTGTATACTGCATGCTCAAGACATAGTGGTATTCCAGATGTTTTGGCAGGATTCAGGAGAGCTTCTTCTTCTTTTTTTTTTTTAACGTTCCCAGGTTAGCTATGAACCCACTTTCAATACCATCATACAAATTCACATGCATTTATTAGACTTAAAGTCTTAAGATGATCACCCAAATACTTCTAAAAGTTGTTACAGAGAATATAGTGAATAACCTACATGCCTAGAAGAGTAAAATGTCTTTATTTTTCTTTTCCAAACCATAGAAATCATCACTGATGTTTCCTGAACAGTGAAATGAACTATTTAAATTCTTTTCCTCCTTAGGTACATTCTGGGTAATGTACTAAATCCCACCTTTACTCTATCAAACCCAAGGACAGAGAGGGATCAGCTCTGCTGCTCAGTCTTTCATGGTTCCTGGGCTCAAGGAAGGTGAGAGAGCCTCCCCGGGACATCCACTTAGGCTCACACTGTCTTTCCCAGGGTCCGAGACAAACTGCAGGTATGTTCTTACCTGTTGCAGTGTTTGGGTGTCTCAGACATACACTAGATTCTTGAAAATTCTAACTTATTATTGTTCGTATTCTTTCAAGATGCCTTTGTCTAATATATATGTTTTCCATAGGCAGCTTATTCCAGCTCATGACAGTCGGCTGAGTCCGCATATTCAGATTCTTCGTGATATGGGAAATACCCATAGAGATCATTGGCTGAAACCAGCACATAAAAGCATTTCACCGCACTTAGAGCTCTCTATCCTTCCACTTCCTTCAGATGTGGACTTTGAGCAACATACTTACCCTTTGTGAGCCACAGAGTCCTTAAATTCATACAGTAACGTGACCCTTTTGGGGTTAAGGTAAAGAGTAGGAATGGTGTCTTTGAAAGTCTTTTGCATATGTGTAGATACGTTTAATTCAAGCTGGCTTACAGTTTTGGAGGTTTAGACCAGTATCATCATGTGGGAGGCATGGCAGCAGGTGGGCAGACATAATGCTGAAGGAGTGGAGGATTCTACATCTTGATCTGAAGGCAGCCAGGAGGAGACTGGATGTGTTTCCCACTGGGCTTGACTTGAGCATTTAAGATCTCAAAACCCCGCCCACAGCAACACTTCCTCCAATAAAGTCACACCTCCTAATAGAGCCCCTCCCTGTGGCCAAGCACTCAAGCAAATGAATCTATGTGGGCCATACTTATTCAAACTACCATAATATATTACGACTTTATAGCTTGTCTTTGTTTGGTGGTAGGACCATAACAACATCTGGTCCACTGGGTCATTCATTTCCTCACTTCTGGAGAAGAGAAGCCAGAATCAAGGTGTAGACACAGGTGTCTCCTTGAGATCTCCTTCTCGGTTTGTAGACTTGATGCATTTTATGTCTGTGTGTGTCTGTGCATGTGTGTGTGGGTGGGTGTTTTCTTGATCTCGTTCTTCATGTCTTAAGGAATCCAGTCACATTGGATTGGGCTATACCCTGATGCTCTCACTTAATCTTGATTAAGTCTTTTTAAAAAAGCAACTTTCTCCACCTATAGTTTCATTCGTAGATATTGGGGCTTTGGCGCTAACTTGTGAAGTTGGGGGGAGGGGCCATATTTTAGCTTGTCAGCACACTTCATTTATACCCTACAGCCTATTCCCACTGGACTCTGAAGTAGTCTAACATACATAGAAACTAGTCTACTCTGCCTGTACTATTTCTGTAATCATGAAAACTAGTATATTTTACTTGAAATTTCCCAACTGCCTTCTTAGCTAGCCAGCATTTTCTCATATCCTGAGGCCTGGTGAAAAAAACACTATAGGAAGTGATTTTTGTTTATTGTTTTTTAATTTCTCAAAATTTAAAAGGAATTCTTATCTTCTCCTAAGTTCCTAGTATAGTTCGATTTTATCTGTGTCTGGGAAACTTGTTTTATTTCCTTCTGCACCTTCAAAGGTCTTGGGCACGGTGTAGTACATAGTAGGTATTCAAGCAATAACCTTCTCTTTTAGTCCGAGTGCATGCTAATCAGTTAGGCCATTGTCTTTCCCCTGTGAGAAATACTTTAATCTTACCAGCAATGGGGAACCACTAAGGAACTTACCAAAGATGGGCTAATTTAATTTGATTTTTCCTCATGTACATTTTGTACTTAAAAGTATATTTTAGGGTATATTTGAGACAGCATAACCGTTATGAATATCAACATGAATATTAGTTGGCTTTTACAGATACACTTTGAATTTTTAATCAATATGAAATAAAGAAGCTATTCTACTCAGGAAGTTCAGAATGGCCTGTGTGGAGATGACCTGAGCTGTTCATGTAGGAGGAGAAATAGGGCAGAAGCAAAGTCTACTGAGGAAGTGTTCAGAGAGAGTACAAACAGATCTGTATCTAGAAATGGATAAAATGTGCATATACATATCTTTAAAAAAGATTATTTTTGTGTTATGTGTATTGGTTTTTTTGCCTACACTTATGTCTACACACAATATGTAGGTAGTGCTCACACAGGACAGAAAAGGCTGTCAGAACCTCTGGAACTGGAAAGATAGCTAGTAGTTAGCTAGCAATCCTGTCAGTGTGAGAGCTGAACCTAAGTCTTCTGCAAGTGCAGCCAGGGCTCATAACCAGGGCCATCACCAAGGCCACCCCTTTTTATCCTGATAATTATGTTTCCTGAGTATATTTGCTATTATAGCACAAATCCACAAGTAATAATGTGTATTTATCTTCACTGGAGGGCCCATTTCCATGTCATATTAAGTGCAAATCATGTAAGAAGTATGTTTGATACACTTTCCTTGTCCATGCTCTGTGCACATGCAAAACTACAAAAATACCTATAGATTGGCGCTGTCCTTAACCATGATCAAAGATTTCTTTAACAGTGAGTGGTGGTCATCTCACTCATGACTGGTTAAGGTGCTGAAATAAGGGGACTATTGAGTGTTCAGTGTTAGTCAGAACATCCTTGTCATCCTTGTAAGGCTGAGGGAACGTCGTGGAAGAGGGGCCAGAAAGAGCGTAAGAGCAGAAGGTTAATGAGGAGGGCTTGACATGGCTATGGCACTGATGAATTCACAACATCTGCATTTACCTGGGTAAGGCCTGTACAAGAACGAGCCAGTCAACAGGCAGAGGAAGGGTCCATAGGGCTATGCTGCATCCAGGGGAGCTAATGGCAGCCAAAGACAGATTGGGGAAAGGAAGCCATTGTCTTCAGAGCTGTAGCCATTGGTGAGTAGCTCGTGGTCCACTGGATAGCTTCATACCTCTGCCCATATGAATGGCCCCTGCCTAAACCCATTGGGTCACAAAGCAAAAACATCAACAAACCATGAAAGTGGGTTGGGAAGAAGAGGGGGGAAATGGTGTGAGAGATAGAAGCGGGTAGGAAGAGGGTGGAAGGATGAGTATGTCCAGAATCTATTATATAAACACATGAAATTGTCAAGTAGTAAATTAATAAGTTTCTATCTTTCTGGAAGAAAAAAAGATATTTGTGGATGGCCCTGAAGTCATGTCTCCCATGTCTCCATCTGCTAAGTCCCTGCTTCCTGCCTCATCAATTTGCCCCCTCTCCTCAACGCAAAACCAAAGACAACCTGACCACAGTTATCACTGCTCAAAAGCGTTCAAGGGGTTCTTCACCGATTGTGGAAAACTTCACCACAAAGCAGTGAATGAACCGGGAAGTCTTCATGTTCTCACCCAGCTTGCCTCTGGCATCTGTCCCCTTCATGCCTTACTGTTTCTGTGACTTTTCATCTCTGAGAGAATCAGTTTCCACCTGACATATTTGTGGGTGTCTGTAGGCCAAGCACAGACATCTTTTCCACAGGAAATGTTCATCGGCTTCCCCTCGGCCAACCTCAATCAAGGGTTAACAGCTGACTCCTTAACGGCTTGTATTTGTGCTCACCTGTTCCACTCTTGTCTTCAATGGACCATGTGATCACTTACCATGTTTATGCTTGGCAGAGCTCTTCCTATGATCAGGTCAATGACTGCTCCTTAATCTCAATTGTATGGATCGACAAATCAATGAACAAATGTCAGGATGATGAGATTATGTTCCCCTTATGCTTAGTACTGTAAATGTTTTACATGGGGTCTCTTACCCCATGTAAATAAACACTCACTGGGATATACACTTACTTTGATTGTATTAGGATATTATGATTGTCTAATTCAAGCTAAGCAATTGTGGGAGACATATTACTATTCTCACTTGACATATGGAATAGTGTGGCATAGAGAGTTGAATAATGCATCTCATTTCTTTTTTAGTTTTCTTGATTATAGGGAAAGTGGGTGGTAGGGGGGAAGAGAGTTTTATATGTTACCATGTGTTTGGAAGTGTACTGGCCTGGAAATTGCTGAACTTATATGCGATGTAGGGTGACCAGGGACATGCTGCTGTCCACCTCTAGGCTTCAGTTCTTTTATTCACAATAAAAGGGAGTGGTTGAACCATGAGCATTTTTTCTAGACCTCAAAGCCAGTGATTTTCTTCCATTTACAGCAACTCGCAATGCGGCCCTCCCCCACACCAATATGCTACAGTAACACAGCTGCGATTTTGCTAAAAATGGACACTATAGATGTTAAAACAGTACATGTTAGAGAATAGTCAGTTTTGATCCAAAAACAGAAAACTGCGCTGTGCTAAGGGATAAACATTACAGCCTTGGCTGCCACTCAGGATCCAACTATCTCAGAGCAGAAGCTAGTCAGTGAGGCTGGTTAAAGGGCTGTATCTGCACATATTTAGCTACCAAATAAAATTTTAACCTGGAGGTAAGACTGGCCGAAATGTGTGTACACGCACCCTGGATTTTCTCTGTGACGTGCCTTCGTAAAGGATCGTGCAATTCTACGCAGCTCTCACATTTGTTGAGGTATTTTTGAAAGCTACCTTCCTGAGTTACATGGAGAGCCTTGAGGGGGGCTCAATAATGCCTCCCCTTTTTTCATCACTCTGGTTCTGAAACAGTTGAAGACAGAGCAAAGTCGTCCAGCAGATGGAGATAAATATATTATGTTTGCTGGTGGCAAAGATGACATTGGAGACCATGGCTTACATTTGTAGCCAAGGAAGCTTTCTAGTACTGAAAGCTGGAATTAGTCAGAGCCACCCAGCCCCACCAGACTGGGGTGAGCTTGTTTCCTGGCAACCACACTAATTAAGCCTGTTCAGGGTCTCCTTATAAACCCACTGTGGCAGAGAATGCGAGTTACCAATTCAAACACTATACCCTTCTCTTTAGGTATCCACTTTTGTAGATTGCAGAGCACGGTGGTCCCCCAGACTAGAGCTTCCATCTCCATGCGATACAGGGGATGAGAGCAAGGAGAAGAAGAACTGCTCTCAGCTTTTGAGAACACAGGCAGTTTGAGTTTTTATCCTCATTTATCCCCCTATATTCTGGCAAGAAGAATGAAGGGGAGAGACTTCCCATTTTGGGCATGAAATGGAATTCTTAATTTTAATGATGGCAACTAATCTGTAAGGAGTTCATGGCCCTGAGGATACCATTCTCATTTTGGCTGGACTGCTTACTTTGGATTTGTCTCATCGGGAGCAACAACTTGTTGTTTGTTGAAACCTCTATAATTTGGGATGATCTGTCACTTACGACTGACACATTTTAACTCGTCGTACAAATTGTTGCATGCCCACAAGGCCTGTGTTTGTTACACAGAGAGAGAGATTAAAAGGAAGGATTGACATTAATATTACACTGACTGACCTCCCTTCCCACAGGGGGAAAGAGGAAAGGATAGCTCCCTTCCTGATAAGTTTAGAAATTCAAGAAGAGATTGTTTTCAATATTAATAATTCCAGGTATTAATAATACACCCATTTCACAGATACAGAAAATAGAAACATAGACAGATAACTTGCCCCGAGTCCCAGTTTTAGAAGTGGAGGAGCTTAGACAAAAGCCAGGTAGCCTAGCTAGAGCCTACACTTCTCACAGAACTAGGAAATTTTGTGAGGGCCCAAGCAGAGACAGCCTGGTGCTAACTTCAGGTAAGGGGTGACTACCTTTAGACTCAACGGAGAAGCCAGGCAAAGAGGAAATGTCTTTGTCATCACATGAGGTGATGCCATGGTGTCCGGTCATCTCAGCAGTGTGTGTGTGCCCATCACTGCTCTGGGACCACCACTGTGGTGACTCGGTTACTCTCCAAAATTTATAGTCTCCACAAACTCAGGAGTTTGCTCTCCTATTGCATTAACCTTGTTAGTGCATGTCATCTCTTTATATATGCTCTATGTCATTTGCATCTTCCTCCTTTTGCCTTCTTTAGGGTACACATTTCTACCTACTTTGTTATCCAATGACAATATTGTCTTCTGAAATCCCAGATAGCTAAGCCCTTTGTATCAGACACCAACTTGGATAGTCTTTCTACCACCTCAAGGTCACTCTGTGTGTGTGTGTGTGTGTGTGTGTGTGCGTGCGCGCGCGCGCGCGTGTGTAGGATATGCCATGCTCTTCAAATACTCTACTATTCACTTCTCTCGGTGTTTCTGTGCAATGACATAGTTCACTAGGGGTTGGTCATGCTTCTCTCCTATGTTCTCACCATCTTTTCTTTTAATATAAATAAATAAGGGAGGAAGTTTGAATTGTTACTAAAACAGTGAAAAGCGCTCCTGACCTTTGCTCTCTCATTTTCTATATCTCTTTGGATATGTGTCTAAATATGTCTTGCAGCTCTCCAGCTCATCCAGCCATGGAGCCAAGTTTCTTTATACACCATTGTCCCGTGAGACATCTGAAGGCCTTTAGATCAGTGACTTCTGGTTCTGTCTGCTGAGTGCAGAGCAGTTATTTATGTCTGTAACTGTGGAAAGTGTGATCCTGGCTGTGTAGGCATTATAGGCTCTTCTATAGGAATAGCATCACTAGGAAGATTTAGCCTTGGGAAAGACAGGGGTGTTCACTCAAGCTTTCATCAGATAACTCAGTTTGTGAATAACCACTTGTTTCTGAACCCTTCATAGGAACTTTAACATTCAGACCAGAGGGGGGAGTGCAGACGGCTAGGTGTAAGGTTTCCTGGACTTGCTGGTGAGTTTTCTTGGGTAGCTGTCATAAGTGGAATAGACGCGTCATGTGGTAACTCTTCAGTTTCTGGAGAGACTTCTATATTGTCCTCCATAGTAGCTGTACTAATTGACTAAGCATGAATGCCTCATAACAAACGAACTGATAACAGAAATACAGTTTACATATGCAATGAGGATATTGCTCAGCTATAAATAGATTGATATAAGTTACAGAAAATGCGTAGAGGTGGAGGTATTCTACTAAGTAAGCTAAACTATACCCAGAAAGACAGATATCACACATTCTTGCCTATGTGGGGATGTCAAAAAATGTTAGTTAGAAAGTGTAACAGTGTTTGCCAGTGGAAAGGAATAATGGTCTTAATACATCTAGAAACAAGTAAAAAGTTCTAGTAGTCTACAGAAGAATATAGTCCAGAAGAACCCATTATGTAGTTTGTGAATGCTCAGAGGACAGAATCTTAAAGGTTTCAAATGTTTGCCAATTACAAAGATGAGGAATCATTAATTGCTCTAATTTCTCCAGTAAATGAATATATCGTAACATCATGCTTTATCCCATAAATGGGTATGTGCAGTCATTATAGTCTGGAAAGAATGTAAGGGCTGGAGGATAGGAGAAGTGCTATGAAATGTCTTCTGGACATGATGTCGCGGTTCACACATGAACTCACAGCAGTGAGGGTGGTTACCTTCACAATATCTACAGCACCTCAAGCCAGTTAAAATCCCAGTGTGGACGGGGGCAAAAACACACAAAGGCCCCTGTCTCAGTTAGAGTTCCTATTGCTGCAACAAAACACCATGACGAAAAAACAAGTTGGGGAGGAAAGGGTTTATTTGGCTTGCACTTCCAGAGCACAATCCATCCTTGGTGGGAGTCAGGACAGGAACTGAGGCAGTGCAGGAACCTGAGGGCAGGAGCTGATGCAGAGGCCATGGAGGGGTGCTGCTTACTGGCTTGCTACCCATGACTTGCTCTGCCTGCTTTCTTATAGAACCCAGAACTACCAGCCCAGGGATGGCACCACCCACAATGCACTGGGCCCTCCTCCATGAACTGGTAATTGAGAAAATGCCTTACAGCTGGATCTCATGGAGGCGTTTTTCTAACTGAGGCTCCTTCTTTTCTGATGAGTCTAGCTTGGGTCAAGTTGACACACAAATCCAGCTAGTACATCCTCACTGCTAGTGGAGGAGCGATTGGCACCTGATGGTACCCGGGAGGAAGAGCCACCGCTTTTAGCAGGTGTGGCTCTTCGTAGGATGCTCAATGCCCCAGTGAATGCCCCCACACTTGCATATATATATATATGATATGTACAGGTGAGGGAAATGTGTTGAGGGAACCCCAGGGTGTTTGGATGCTCTGAGGGGTTTGTAATGACCAAGACATGTTTGATATGTATGTGAAAATTTCAAAGAATAACTATATTCCAAGATCATGTTTTTTAAAAAATGCTGCTTTTATTTGCTCACTGCACACCGTAAACATTTATAAAATTACTGAACTTTACCATGTAACTTAATACATTTAAAATAATAGTATTAAGAGAAAGGATAGCACATTGGGCTGGAAATTCTTATTTATGCTTCTGGCTCAAGGAGGGCAAACTCTCAAAGCTTCTCACATTCCTTTTCACTTTTTAAATTTTCTATATTTTTATTACAGGTGTACATAAATGGATTAACTATAGTTTTGTGTCATGATACAATCTTACATTAGTTAGTATTTTTGGGGTTTAAAAAAATTATTTTATGTGTATGGGTGTTTTGACTGTATGTGTGTCTGAGACTGTGTGTATGCAGTTCCTGTGGTGACCAGAAGAAGGTGGTAGGTCCCCTGGAACTGGAGTTACAGTCTGTGGTTAGCTCTCTTGGGGTGCAGGTGCGCATGGAGGCCACAGGCGATAAATCTCTCTGTAGCTAGAGTTAGAGGTGATAGTGAGCTCCCTAATGTGGGTGCTAGGAAAAGAATTCAGGTCTTCTGTAAGAGCAGGACGTGCATTTAACCTCTGAACCATCTCTCCAATCCTCTATCTCTCCAATTAAAAACTCCGTATCTTTGCCATAACATCTAACTCCATCACAGGTCTGACAACCCACCCACTTAGTCCTGTTGTGTTAATTAGAATCAAGTTACAGGCCCCACACTTCAGGTGATGGGGTGGTGTGAGTGTGGACCACTGGAGCTCATGTTAAGTCTTCCTGCCTCTTCCCTGCATGGAATTCCCCCAATGACCAACGCAGCCATCTCTCTTCCTCACCAATATCTCTGGTCTCATTTTTCCATCACCTGTAGGTATATTTATCTTTAGATTTCCTTTCTGGTCACTTTTTTGTGGGTTTGTCTATAGTAATATATGCTTTCACAACCCATCCACTTTATTTGCTATTTGATAGGACATTGAATGAATGTTTATAAGATATATTTATCCAGTCACTTGTTAATAGATGCTTGGGTTGTTTCTAGATTTTTGCTATTGTTAAAAATATTGATATGAACACTTTTATATATATCTACTGTAGCTGAATAAGAATGTATTTTAAGAATATATGTAGGAATAAAATTTTCAGGTCATAGAATATATGAATTTAACTTAAGTATAGTATTGTCAAACTTTTCCAAATTCACATTTCCATCAGCAGCGGATAGATCTTGTCTCTATTTTATCTCTAACGCTTGGCATAGATGTATTTTTACATTTTTGCTTACAAAAAGCATAAAAATCGGTACCCTATTCTGGCCTTAATTTGCGTTTCCCTGCTCAGTGATAATTTCAAACATGTCCTCATAGGTTTGCTAGCCATGCACTTCTGTGAAAGATCTGTTTGTGGATTTGCACATGCTTACTTGAACTGTTATTTTAATATTTATTTGTAGACATTCATTGTGCAGGGTCTTCTTTTTCTTATAAATGTAAGAAAGTTGGAAGTGATGGTTCATCCCTTTATCTGTAAACTGGAATGGTAACTAGTGTTATGCTTACTTCAGAAAGCTGATATGAAATGTGAAGATGAAATATTGTACATAAAGGCCCTGCATACTGAAAAGCAACTGGTGAGTCTTCTTAGGGTCAAAATAAGGTTGAAAATTAGGTAAATATAAAATATTCCTTTCAATTGGGAGCCATCATAGTGCAGTTGACTGTGACTGAATACACAGATATTTACACTGGAATGATGAGTCCAAAATTTGACTTTGATGGTTGCTAATTCCAGGCCTTTAAGTGATTTACCTAAACCTTATGTCTCAACTTTCTTGTTGATCAAATGGGAAGAGTAATAGCATATATTCCATTTGAATTTTAGAAATGAAGATAATTAATACTAAGAGTATTCTCTAGCACATAATAAGCACTGCCTTAGTGTTTTATGAGAGTGTTACTTGACCAGAATTTCTACCTCCTGCTGGATTCTAGGCCACTATCCTTCTGATAACATGAAAGAGAACTACCTTCACACACTCTTACATGGGCATGTTCTTTTTAGCATCGAGTCATTTCTAACAAAGAAAAAAAAACAGATTCTTCTATGAATACCTCTGAGTAAGGAATCAACAGCCGATGAAAAAATGAACCCAGTTCCAGTGAGGCAGACATGTAATAAAGGGTATGCAAGGCTGGCTGGAAGTTCTCTTAGCTTCCTTTAACAGCCTGTGCTTCTTTAAGAGATGCTGAATTACTTACACCAGGCTGCTCAAGGAAGTGTGACACCAGCACAGCCTAGAACTTAAATTGAACTGCTTTGTGAGTCTGAAATCACATTTTAAGGCAATCATCATTATCCAAGCAAAATGGACTGCCCACTATTGGAACAAAGAAAAGCCCTTTTGTCCTCTATTGGCTATCTTTCCTCAACTAATAAATCATATTCATTTCTATTTTTTTACCTTTTCCTTTGTAATTGGGGCCTTTCTGAGGCTGCTGGATCCTTAGATACTCTTATCCACTCCTGACAGGTGGAGTATGGCTCTTCAACTGGATGTATTTTTAGCAGTCATTAAAGCTTATGTATCCCACTCTTCGGAGCAAGCAGCATCCTGCTGTATTCAGAACCACCTGCATTCAGCTTTCAGGGGGCTGGATGGCTTTGCTTGTGGCTGAGCTGGGAACTAGAGACATAAACATCACAGAGTGTGTGTAAGCTTGTGAAGACAGCTAATTATGCTAATAGGAGTATTAATAATGCATGATGTAAAAACAAAAACACTTCCCAATTTCAAGGCATATGTCTTCATTTCCTCTTTCTATGCTCTTGCTCCGCGCTCTGAACTCATCCAAAAGACAAAATAGTAGAGGAAGGTGGCCCCTCTCCAACCGGAACTGGATTCTGAAAAGGAGGAGAAGAAATTGACAGTAATATTACCTACTGTGAGATGGCCCAGAGCTAGAGTTTCTGAAAATCTTTGACATCATTAGAGACATTCTAATTTATTATTCACCTGAAGAGTGAGAGGAAGTTTGATATATGAGTGAGGAAGCTTGGATCTATTGCAAGGACCAGCCTTTGCTTTCCTTTTCGTCACAGTAAAAAAAAGATGAATTAATGTTTGTAGTTCCTTAGGATAAGTCCTCAATATAGGCATGATGTTATTGACCAGCATTCTGGTTACCTGTTGCTGTGTAACAAATGGCCTAAAAGCACTGGCTTTAAAATATGCTATTACCATTATTATCTGTCCTGGCTCTGTGGGTGTTGGTGCTTAAGTTAGCAATTTCTAGTAAGATCTCTTACACAATTACACTTAGCTGCAGGAGCTAAGGTCATTAGAAAGTCCACTGGACTAGATACCCAAGGTGGTCTCATCTCTCACTGATCCACTCCCTTAGGTCTCCTCCATGTAGCATTATTCTTTCAGCTACATCATGTTATCCAAAGAAGTCTAACACCAATATAAAAATTTCCCAGATAATGGAGTGGCATATGGGTACAAAGAGGAAAGGAATCAACGGAATTCATCTTCAGGGAAAAGCTGTTGTGCTGCTTCTGCTCTTTAAGAAGTCTTCAGGAAACTCGCTGTAGAAACACAGGGGCTTAAAGGAAGTACTTGCCGTTTAACTGCTTTTAATGCTTTATGTCTCAGCTGAAGCATCACATTCCTTGGGTCACTTTAAAAAGGACCCATCATTAGGTTAAGTGCCTTTGTATTTTTCTTTCATAGCATTTGTAATTTCACATCTCTATGACTACTGACTTGATGTGTCACCAACAATAGACTGAACCCTACAAAGGCAGGTTATTCCTGTTTGTATGCTTTCTGTTGATTCTCTGGACTTGCTGGCTGTCAGTCAGGGATCAAGAATGAGTGTTAGTGGATGGATGGATAGAGGGATAGAAGGATGGATGGATGGATAACGTGAACAAATGAAACATTTCCAACTGCTGTCTAAGGATTTCTATGAGGGAGAGTTGGAATCCCTTTTTATTTTGTAATATTTACTGTGTATTCAGAGGTAGCTACCATGCCTATCATGAGCTGCCAAGAAGACTAGATCTGTAGACGTAGCATAATTTCTGTATCCATTCCTTAGTTGAGGGGCATCTGGGTTGTTTCTAGGTTCTGGCTATTACAAATAAAACTGCTACAAACATGGTTGAGCAAATGTCCTTGTTGTGTACTTGAGCATCTTTTGGATATATGCCTAGGAGTGGTATAGCTAGAACTTGAGGAAGCGCTGTTCCTAATTGTCTGAGAAAGTGCCATTATTGATTTCCAGAGTGGTTGTACAAGTTTACATTCCCACCAGCAGTGGAAGAGGGTTCCCCTTTCTCCCCAACCTCTCCAGCATGTGTTGTCAGTTGAACTTTTGATCTTAGCCATTCTGATAGGTGTATGGTGAAATTCAGGGTCATTTTGATTTGCATTTCCCTAGTTACTAAGGACATTGAGCATTTCTTTAAGTGTTTCTCTGCCATTCAATATTCCTCTATTGAGAATTCTATGTTTAGCTTTGTACCCCATTTTTTAATTGGATTACCTGAGTTGTTGCTTTTTAACTTCTTGAGTTCTTTATATATTCTAGATATTAGCCCTCTGTCAGATATAGGGTTGGTGAAGATCCTTTCCCAATCTGTAGACAGTTGTTTTGTTCTGACAACAGTGTCCTTTGCTTTACAGAAGCTTTTTAGTGTCATGAGATCCCATTTATTGATTGTTGATCTTAGAGCCTGTGCTGTTGGTGTTCTCTGTTCACGAAGTTGTCTCCTGTGCCAATGAGTTCAAGGCTTTTCCCCACTTTTTCTTCTAAGCGGTTTAGTGTGTCTGGATTTATATTGAGGTCTTTGATCCACTTGGACTTTAGTTTTGTGCAGGGTGACAAG
>CM053765.1:17158578-17206572 GCA_028658305.1 Pachyuromys duprasi
TTGTTTCTGCTCTCCTACTCCTCAGACACAGTGTTCTCTCATGGCAGCCGTCTTGGATCCTCCCGATATGAGAATTTTATAAGTGAAAATTCCTTAGCTCAGCTCAGAGAGAAAAAATGAGTTGTTAAAAAAAAATCAGTTGCTAAGCAAGAAGGAGGACCCTGGGTAAGATGCTCAATTCTCATTCAGAAAGGCAAATAAAATAGATATTGGAAGAGGGAGAAAACAGGGAACAGGACAGGAGCCTACCACAGAGGACCACTGACAGACACTACCCAGCAGGGTATCAAAGTAGATGCTGAGACTGAAAGCTAAACTTTGGGCAGAGTGCAGGGAATCTTATGAAAGAAGAGGGAGACAGAAAGACCTGCAGGGGACTGGAGCTCCACAAGGAGAGCAACAGAACCAAAAAAATCTGAGCTCATGGGTCTTTTCTGAGAATGATACTCCAACCAAGGACCATGCATAGAGATAACCTAGAATCCCTGCACAGAGGTAGCCCATGGCAGCTCAGTCTCCAAGTGAATTCCCTAGTAGGGGGAACAGGAGCTGTCTCTGACATGAACTCAGTGGATGGCTCTTTGATCACCTCCCTCTGTGGGGAGAGCAGCCTTACAGGCCACAGAGGAAGACAATGTATTCAGTCCTGATGGGACCTGATACGCTCGAAAGATGGAAAGGGAGGAGGACCTCCCCTATCAGTGGACTAGAGGAGGAGCATGGGAGGAGAAGAGGGAGGGAAGGCATGATTGGGAGGGGACAAGGAAGGGGGCTACAGCTGTGATACAAAGTGAATAAATTAAAAAATATATAATAATATAAAATATATTATTTTACCTTAAAAATCAGTTACTCTGATGACTGCAATAGTGTGGAGGAACAAAGAATCTATAAAAGTGGGTTTCCTATAGCCCAAGTGCTAACAAAGTGACTTCATTTTCTTAGTGTAGTTGAAGACAGTAAGAATGGTTTAGATTGGTCATACCAGTGGATTGTTTTATGAGATCAAAATTTAATTTTCTGAGTGATTCCACATCAGCATAAGTTATTACATATAAAATATCTAAGCATAGATTATGAAGATAAGTATTAAGATTTATATTTAAGATGCTTATTAAACACATCCACTTTGGAGTAATAGGTTGTCATTTTCTTCTGTATACATCTCAGCTTTAACCAGAACTTCCCTTCCCCATAACCACTCTGGTTGAAACCAAGTGCCTGCATCTGCACAGAGAAGGTTTTGGCATAAGCAGAATTCTATGCTTTACCCTTCTATTTTAGATCATGACTCATGCCTTCTTGTTCCTTAAAATTATTGTCTGAGGGTTAGATTTCCTGTGAACTTGGCTTGTTTGAATGGATGATAGTTTTCTGCTCCCATGAAGGACAGTGTTTTACTATCTGAAGAGTTAAAGTCACACAGTTCCATCTAGATATATAAAAGGTATGATGAGAAGACTGGACTGGTGGAATGAAGAAGCTCCCTGGGTAGCCAAAGGCAAGTCCCTCTCTCTGAGCCCATTTTCTCAGCTATGAAATGAAAATAGCCTTCATGACGACACACGTGCAAAGAAGAACTCAACACACTCTCCTAGTTTATAGAAATAGCTCAACATGTTCTTGATGCCAGGGATGATAGGGTGGGGGTCACAAGAATCTGGGAGTCTGAAGAGACTGCAAGGAGCGATGGGCAAATAAGAGACACTTTATTCCCTCCAAATGAAGGCTGTGAGGCAGGTCTGTGATGGCAAGGAACCAAGTGGTCCTTACACAGATGGACATAGGCACACATGCAGATCAGCACATAGGATACATGGAGATTGCCGCAGACAGACACACAGAGGGAGGCTGAAAAGGGCTCAGGCTAAGCCACTGACCTCAAGGCCATGTTTATACAAAACCCATATACAAGTAACATTCTACCAGGAATAATTATCTAATAGATTGCATCAATGCTTTTGGGTTCCTGGGACATCAAGTGTCAGTCATTTTGTGCTGACTCATAGGCCTTTGATTGATGTCCAGCATCAACCACCTTGCCCCATGCTGCGTAGCTATATCAGCTCCATATTGTCTAAACACAAATTGACCCATTTAGCTCTCTGCTCCCTTCAAACATATGTTGTCTATAATTATTAGGATTATAATTATGCTCCTAATTATTGAAATCTGTCAAGGTCAGGGAGACTACACTGCACTAAAATAGTGCATTCATGGAGAGTATCCCAGTACTCAGCTGCAAAGCGAGCAGATAGGTAGAAATGTTACTATTATGAACATTTGCTTTGTAGAGGGAAGAAATGGAAGGAGTGATGTAGTGTGTTAATGGTGTCTCTTTTTAGGACTTTGAAACAGCCCCGTCTCAGCTGTTTTCAAGAAGACGGTGATGATTATGATGATGACAAAGATGAGGATATCTGACATTTACTCAATGCTTATTCAAAATCAGATGCAGTCCTGGAACATCATCCTACCCCTTTATCCTATTGGTCTTGTGAAATTTGTGTTAGAATTACCATTGCTTCTTAGTTCAGGTCTCTCCCAAATACCTCAAGACAGAAGATCAGAAGGAATTTATGATGTGTAGGAGACTAGGAAATGACCCAGCGGGAGGCAGACAGGGAATGTGTGAGAGAGAGCATACTGGTCTGAGAACTGAGATTGAGGACCAGAGATTTCCCAACAGGGCATTGGATATCATGCTATCAATACCAAGTGTTAAAGAATCGGTGTATGATAAGCAAGTCCATCCCTGATTCTTTTCATTGGTGCATAAATATGTGTATCCTAGCTACTGGGATGTAATATCATTTAATGGCCATTGATTTAGGGAGCATGCTATATCCTAGAGGATGACACTCATTCCTGCAGAGTGTCATCTCCAATAATGGTACCTCAGCTGTTCATTCAAAGGGCTGTCCCATTACTCAAATGGCATGGTCTGTGGTAAAACCAATAGATTTTAGCTCAGGTCCTCATCACTGTATATTTCCTGCTGTATAGTTGTATCTTTGTTTTGAAGAGAGGTGATTTCCCTATTAAAGCCCATCTGATTTTGAGTAGAGACCTCATATCATACTCTCATATTTTCTAGTTTCCCATGGTATAAGCGGCTGTGGGACTCAGTTGCTGGGGGCTCCTGGTGTAAATAAAGATGGTAGTGTTGAATACCGTATAAGGGTGGCACAAGAGACTGCTGTTGGATGCTGTGGTGAGAAGCTTCTAGAAAAGTGGGCCCAGGGGAAGAACAGTAGCTATAAGAGAATAAATCCCGACACCAGGAATCCTATTAAAATAATCTTTGCACCCAGCACTATTTTTGGGCAAAAAAGTTTAAGGAGAAAAAGTGAAAGAGAGTAAAAGAGAGAGAGAGAGAGAGAGAGACAGACAGACAGACAGACAGACAGACAGACAGACAGACAGACAGATTCATCATCTATCCACCAAGTCTGTAGCAGATAGTGATCTTCTGGTTCAATCATCATTTAATTTAATAAATGATTCTGCCTGGTCTTCAGTTCTTAGGAAAGGCACTAATCCCATTCATGAAGGTTTTGTCCTTGAAGTCTAATTACTTCTTTCTGGAACATTCTTCCCTAGCCAAGCTAACCTCAGTTCACTTTCCACGTTTTAGGTTAGATGCTACCTGCTTTAGAAAGCATTTCTTGACTTCTCAATTTCAAACAAGGGATCAGTGTACCTCTAAAATATCTCCAAACATACCATATTTGTTATTTGTCAGTGTCTCTTACTGGTCAAAAAGCCCTTTGAAGACTAGAAGTACATCTGTCTATCTACTTGAAAATACAACTTCAACATCTGGTCCATAGTCTGAAACACTGTGGGCATCCAGTAAAGGTGGAGAATGGTGACAAGCAAGAAAGTGAGGTCTGAACCATTGTTCATGAGTTTTAGAGGTTGTTGGCCACTTTCTGGGACAGTTTCAGTGGAGAACCAGTAGCAGAAGCTGACAATGAGGAAGTAGTGCCGGGAAGTCCACAGGCTAATTACATTCTTCCTAATTGTTGTTAGCCAAATATTTTGACCATGTCACAGGCCGCAACAAAGGAAGTAAGGCATGTCTGTGTAAAGAATGAAGTCCCTAAAGGGCAGATGTTCATGTTCATGAACTTCAGGAAAACCTTTTCTAGGCAGAGGGGTACAGTACTCAGAACCCCTTACACATAATGTTTTAACTTTCATGTCTTTATTGCTGAAGAGAGCATACACTTCCTATACATGACCCAGAGGAACTGAGAATATAATTTTTTTTAATGTAGAGGAAGAGGGGCATGAAGTACAAACATGGCAGGGCGGTGCCACAGAACTAGGAACAGCTAATTTTACAACTCTGTCCCTGTCTATGAGAATCCTTTATCATGAGGTCACCCTAGTTCTTTTTTCAGCATTTTACATGTCTTGTGTTGACCTAGGTTGGCAGCTGTGTCCTTCGATGATCAAGGAGAAGCGTGCGGTCTGGAAAGTTCTTGTCAGTGTCTAGACAATGCTAAAGACATGGTGTTTCATGGTTATCACAGAGGCATTAGGGTCAGCCGTTGGGTATATATATTTTTGCCTCTGCTCAGTGTAAACAAGGTCTGTGAGTTAAGATAAACCATCTCTCTGGAACTCCTCAGAGAGAGAGCAGACCTGACAAAACTCTGCCATTGCAGCACAGCACTAGAGTACAAAGTTCTGAGTCTACCACCGAGGCAGTTAGAAATTATGCACTAGATGGATAAACCAAACCCAGGAAAATCAAAAGGGGCTTAGGTCAATGGTTATTTCCTTTCTGACTTTCTAAAGAAACTGAAAGGAGCCCCCTTTTCTCAACAAGAGAGCCTTGCTCTGCACAGATGTCTGATTTGCTTTAGATAATGGAAAGTATCAAACTCTGCAGGGTGTGGGCATATGTGCGTGCCTGTGGGTGCTCCTAGTTTTACAACAGCTCTAACATTTTAGAGAGCATAAATCAAAGCAAGGACTTGTGTCTCAAAACATTTTTCTTGTTCAACTGTCATTAACCATCACAGTGTGAGGAAACCATTTGTGGGAGACTGAGCTAAGATATGCCCTCCCACACCACCATCATACAGCTACAGAGCAAGCACCCCTGCTGATTAATGTATAGGTTCCTATAGCCACTCGTCCCTTCACCTCATTAAACTCCACATGCTGCTTATACAGATGTGAGCAAAACTCCATTTTCATACTATTTTTCATCCTCTCCCTCCTGATTCAGACCACGATCTCCCCCAAAATGAAGACTTTGCTCGCTCTTTTTTTTTCTGTTGTGAATTCAGTGCCTAGTAAAATGACTGTCGTTGCTAGATAAATATGTGTTCGATGATAATGTTGAATGAAAACCAAAGTGGGGCCTGGGGAAAAGACTCAAAGGTAAAGTGTTTGCCATGCAAACACATGGACTTGAGTGCTGGACTCCCATCACTCATGTAAAAGCACACACACGCATATGGTGTGTGCTTACATCTCCATTGCTAGGAAGGCAGAGACAGCCAGATCCCTGAAGCTCACTGACCAGACAATCAGGCAAATAGGCAAGCTCCAGGTTGAGGGAGAGACTATGTTTAAGAAAATGAAGTGAGTGAGTGAGGAAAAGACACTCTGTGTAAACAGCTGACCTTTCCATGTGTGTGTACACACATGCATGGATGCCCATAGCAGCTGCACACATGCACATGAGCATGCACACTCATACAGTATAAGCAAATAAGTAGAACAGTTTCACCTTAATGATTAATCTCAGACAAACTGGTCAACAAAAGGCCCAGAGTTCCATGCAAAGTGTCTTTTATTATGATTTTCCAAAATCTTGGTTTTGAAAACAATCATAAACAACATAAAGTCAAAATGGAAACAACAGTATTTTCTTCTAATAAAGACAGAACATAAATATTTTATACTGGACTCTACATAAATATTTTATGAACTGTTCATATTGAAGAATATGAACTTAACTTGAACTGACAATGGTTCGGACTGATACCATTAGTGACTTGCAAATAATGCATTTTCTGACTAAATAATGCAATTAACCTTCCTGTAATATTGAATAGTTGTTCCTTGGCACCAGGCTAGATCCTTTCTTAGGAAAGATTAATTTGTTTGTAGTCATCTCTGCATGTCTTCAAAGCCTGGTTGACATTTCAAAAGAAAACAGGCTTGGATTATTCTGATCCAAAGCAAACAACTCTCTCAGAATGAGTCATATGGCTTTGCAAGTCATCTGGTGGAGATGATCAGTCTTCAAAACAGTGGGTGTGGGAAGTTACGACCTGAAATGAATGTCCCTTTATACCTATAATGCCATGCTGGTAACTTGTTTCTTTGGGCCTCAATGTGCCTCTTTATTGTTTGAACATTTCTTTGCAAATAGGGGGGAGGAAGGGACCAAAACACCCTAATCCACCTAGCAATCATATCGTTCAGAATCACACTAATACGAATTAGTAAAGCAAGAGAGTGCATAATGACAGAGTTCCACTGTGACCTGTTCTCTCTGATTTCTTGCAGGTGGGAGCTTTTTGTTTGTTGTTTAGAAGGAAGACCATCCAGTTGGGTGGTGGGTGGAAGTGAGTAAAAGGAAAGGAACTGGGAGGATGGGGTGGGAGTGGTGGTATTTGAAACTAATTTTATATTAGCCAAATATAACGTCCACTGTGGATGTCTGGGGCTGGGGTTACAGTTTTGGTGGACATCATATAGGAAGGATAACTAAAGCTCCTTCCCCCACCCTCCAGCCACACCTTGGGTCTTAAATCCCACCATGGCTCAAGGAGAAGTTGGTCCCAGTATAGTTCAAAATTGCTTTCTCAAAAGGAAAGTGATAGTCCTAGTTTCTGTGAGGCTTGTTCTTGTGGAGACAGTCACGGTATAGGCCAAGCAGCCAGAGGGGCTCGTTGATAAGATGACATCTGGGAGCCATCTTAAATAAGTGAGAGGATGGGTCACAGGATAACAAAGGTCAGAGTTGACACAAGAGTGTTCTTATGGCCAAAGAAGTCCCCTTGGTGCTGGAGAGAGGGATGGAGAGAAAGATAGTTGAACTGTAACAAAAGGTCCCTCCGATCTACCTTTTAAGACAGGCCCTAGAAATCCAAGCGACTGCACTGAGCTTCAAGAAATGTCAGGAAGCATCATCTCCATCCTGGAGAACCAGATGGCCTGAAGAAAACTTATTCTCATATGGAAGAAGGAAATTAGGAGATTGGGAGGGATGAGTAGCTTGGGCTACAGGACACAACTGCAATAATTGAGATGAGAGACCACGGTGATGAAAGTGGTGAAGGGCAGTCAGATTTTGGACACAGCATGATGCAAATGAACCAGAACATTCTGATACACTGGCTGCAGGGCTTTAGGAAAGGGGGATTGTTAAATCGAATGGATGTTGGCGTTTAACTGATTAAAATGAGCCACTTGTATCGAGCTGGCTTGAGGGTAAGGATAATCAGTGGTTTCGTGTTTTAGAATGCCAATTTTGATATAACTACAAGACATGTAAGTGAGGATGTCAAGAAGGTAGTTGGCTAGGCAAGCCTGAAGTTAACAGAGATGTCTGGCTTAGAAGCAGAAATTAGGGCTCCATCTGTACAGACATTTTTAAAAAGCTATGAACTCTGACAAAATACAGAGAATAAATTTGATTTACAAAGTACAAATACGAAGGACAAAGTCTGAGGCACTCCAACATTTTAAAGGTCACTTTATGATGAGAAGGAATGATTAGTAAAAAAGGGCAAAAACTAAAAAGGGGGGAGGGTCTGTAGAAGACCAGAGAATAATCTATTACAGGAAAAAATGAATAATATACTATGAATAAGAAGGAAATAAATAATTAGCCATCTGGATTTGATAATCTGAAAAATCATTGGTGATCTGGATACAAGCTGCTTCAGTAAAATGACAAGGAGGAAAAGTCTGCCTGGGGTGGAAGAAAGAAAGAACAAGATGAAGGAAGGGAGGCAAAAGAATGTGAACAGTTTTCAGGAGCATCCCTAAAAAATTCTACCAAAAGGGATGGGAATTGGGGAATAATGCATATTCAAATATTTTTATTTCTTATTTTAAAAAACGGGATATGTTGCAAGATATTCTGTGCAACGATAATAAAGCTCCAGCATAAAGTAAAGTTGTGATGAGGTAGGAGAGAGAAGACAGAGTAAAAGAGCCTTAAGTAGATGTGAGGAAATGGTGCCCAGTGCACATATGGAGGTTTTGGCTTTTGAAAAGTGCACAGGCAATTCACCCAGGAGGGAAGGCAAATTGCACAGGAACAGGTGCAGGTGGGCAGTACAGGAGGTAGGGAAAGCTACTGGAAATTCTCCTCTGACTGTGTTTATTTTTTTACTGGAGTAGAATTTAAACTCATCAGCAGAGTGAAGAGGAGGAGGAGGAGGGAGGATCTGGAGATGCCTGAAGAGAGGAGAAAAGATGAAATATCTCGTGAGAGGCTAGATGAATGGATGGACTATGAAACTGCAGTGTGGTTGCTGGGGTTGTGATATGATCCTATTTTATATAAATAGTCTTGAAAGTGGAGGCTAGCCACAGGAGTATCTAAGTGTGGGTGGAAGCAGAATAGGATGAAACCAGAGCTGGGGTTTTGACAGTGGAGTACAACAAAGGGGCACAGGAAAAGAGAGAGAAGAAAGCAGGAGGAGTGGGAAAACAAAGACAAAGATTGTATTTATTAAAGAATCATAAGAAGATACTGTACAATCTAAACTGGCCAACAGAGATGCTGTCAGGGACACTGTAGAGATCTTGGGTTCTGTGCATCAACTCTGGTCTTTATTGAAAAGCTTGGAAACTTCTACAAAAACAGACCGCTATACTTTTAATATGACATATTAGAGTGTGCCAAACTGGTTTTAAAGAATCTCAAATTTCTGGCAAGACATCATTATGAGAATATCTGGACTGGTGAGAATTCTTCTCTCCTCCATGGTCTCAGGTAATGATGATGCTTTCTCCAACTTTACAACTTCAGTTTTCCAATAAGAAGAGAGGACATATTGGGACAAAAGATAAGTTATCAGGTTATATCCAACAAAGCAATAGACAAGATACCTCAACAGACCCTGAAAACAGCTTCTACTCTAGAGTGGAATGGCAAAAATCTGTTGGTGAAGTGTGTTGTTTAGTTCTTGTCAACTTGACCCAGACTAGAGTACCTAGAAGGAGAGACTCTCAGTCCAGTGATTGCTTCCATCAGACTTGCCTGTGGCAATATCTCTACTGCACTTTCTCAATTTCTAATTGACACAGGAGATCCCAGCCCACTACTGGTGGTGATGTCCCTAGGCAGGTGGGCCTGACCTGGATGAGAAAGACAGGAAACCAGAGGGAGCCAATAATCTGCATTCCTCCCTGGTCTCTACGTTGAGTCCTGCCTTCCCATCCTGAGGTCCTCCCACTTTGGTTTCCCCGCAGTGATGGACTGTAAGCTATAAGATTTAAGCCAATAAACCATTTCCTCCTCCAAGTTGTCTTTGGTCAGAGTTTTAGTCCAACCACACAGAAGCAATAATAAGATGGAGGTGTTGATTGTTAAGTACTCCATGCCCTAGAGCAGTGGTTCTCAAGCTTCCTAATGCTGTGACCCTTTTACTCAGTTCCTCAGGTTGTGGTGACCCAACTATAAAATTATCTTCATTTCTACTTCACAACTATAACTTTGCTACTATGAATTGTAATGTAAATATTTATGCTTCCCCATGGTCGGTGAAAAAATGGTTCAACCCACAAAAGGGGTCACAACCCAAAGGTTGAGAACCCCTGCTTTATATCCACATGAGAGGTGGATATTGCAGAGCATGCTATAAGGAGTTGGCATTTTTTTTAAGAACATGCTTTCTGTTGTATGAGGGTGATTTTACATTGTCAGTCTTGTGGTTTCTTGAACACTGTGGTTTTCTCGAAATCTTTATCAACTTCTGACCTACTTCTTCCCAAGTTCACACACTGGTAAATAGACCACAAATGATGTTCTCAGCCTTCTGTAGGCTGTGCTTCCTTCATCTAGCTCACCATCATGGAATACCCATTGACGTGCTGAGACAGACTTTGACAAAAGTGATGCCCTTGATGTTATCTGGGTGATGGGGCTGGATTTCCTTTTCTCTGTGGCCTAAATGTCTTACCTTTAGTGATTTGATATACAGAAATCCTCAGTCTTGAGAAACCTTGTAGGTTTTAAAAAATAATTTTAATTTTATTTATTTAATAAATTTTATTAAAAATAATTTTTATTCATTCAGCCTCCTGTGATTTTTTTTCTACTTCAAATGATAATCTAGCCAGTCCAACCAGTTCTTAGCTGGGTCCATCTCTTCCTTGTAAATATTTGGCTAGAAGTAATAGATAGGAGCCAACATATTTTAATATGTTTATTTCTTTTAGCTGATTAGCCTAGAGCTATGGAATCTGAGAGGTCTTGGTATGTGTTCCGAGTTAGCATATAAGGTGTGCTGTGTGTGTGTGTGTGTGTGTGTGTGTGCGTATGTGTGTGTGTGTGTTTTCTTCCATGCTTAACATGTTCAGCTCCTCCCTGCTTCAGCGTAAGCATCAATCTAAAATCACATATTTGGGTGTTTGTTATGTACCTATCACTTTTATGTACTCATCCTTATGTTGATTATAGACAAAGTTAAGCAAAGAAAGTCCTAAAAATCATTGGCTTAAACAGAAATACATTCTTCTGGCAAAGATGGTTTCCAGATCTTCTGTTGTAGTGTCTCAGTTTTTCACAAATTCAGGTCTGATTGCAAATTGGCATTTATTTCCATAGGGTCATCATCCAAGTCAGTTCCACAGAGGAAGAGGCTGGAGGAGGCTGAGTGGAAGGTAATAATGGGTGATTCCTAAAAGAGGACCACAATATTTCTGTTCATGTTCATTAGTGGGAACTTTATTACCTGCAAGGGACAGCAGGGAAATGTGGTACCCACAGGTCCAGGGCGAGGAAAGACTGGCTGTGGTCAGCCTGTGGTTTTTATCACAGACAATGGAAAAGAATAATAACAAACAAAATTCTCCCTTTGGTATGGATAGTAGCTCTGCAGTGTCAGTGTTATATTAAAACACCTAAAAGAAATTATGAGATTAGTGAACAGAGCTAAGGGCTAAACACCAATGATGGGGTTAGTTATAACAAGGATGTGACACATAGAGGACTTAGGATTTGATCTGATTTGTTATAGTGAGAGGAGATGGGAAGAACCATCTTTTAGGGGTTATTGGATTTTTAAATTTCTAAATGTTGAGACTTCTTTTATTCTGAAGCCTTTGTTTGCACAAGATTTGAGGGGGAATCAGTTAAAACAAAGAAATGATTTAAAAAGAGACTCAGTGTACTGTACATCTTAATGCATACTTCAGGATAAAGAGACAATGCTTTTGTGACATGACAGTAATCCTAACCTAAGTATTCACTCAAACAGTTAAATAAGTGGTCTTCATAAATTCATTACTGAATTCTAATGACAGCACCTCCCACCTGCCATTGTCCATGTGGGATAACTCAGTCTTGGAATATATATTCAGCCATCTGGATTTGGTAACATAAAGGTTGCTTGTGACCTTGATATGTGCTGTTTCAGTGAAATTGCAAGGAGAAAAAAACATGTCGGAATGGACTCAAGAAAGAATAAGATCAGAAGAAGGAAGAAAAGAGTCTTTGTGAAGTTTTCCTCCCCTGGGGCCTTGAGGCTAGATTACACCTTTTAAAGGGAAGTGCACATTTTTAGTACATGATACAGATAGTTCCAATGCCAATCATTCTAGGGTAGGAACAAGTAACAGTCCTTATTCCCAGGAATGGGGCAGACCACCTCCTCTTAGTGACACAAAAAAGGATTGAGATGGAATAATTATTATTTGGATGGGTGTGATTTGAGCTAGTTTTTCCTCATAAAACATAGTAGGAGCTTGTTTTTGTTGCTTTTCTGTTGTGATAACACATCATGACCAAGTCAACTTACAGAAGGAGGAGTTTATTTTGGCTCATGGTTCTGGAGGGATAGAGTCCATCATGGTGGTGAGCCATAGCAGCAAGTACAAGGTATGGCAGCCGGAATAGGAAGCTGAGAGATCACATATCTAATAACAAGCAAGAAGCTGAGACCATGAGAAAATGCTGCTGTCCGTGGCTCATGCTCAGCCAGATATCTTATATAATCCAGATCATTGGTTGGACCATCAATTAGAAATCAAGAAAAGGTTCCACACACATGAAAGATAGGCCAATCAAATTGATACAGTTTCTCAATTGAGGTTCCATCTTTCCACATTTAGGTTTCTGTCAACTTGACATCAGAATCTAATTATGACGCATGAACAGTTGGAATTACAACAGACTCACAGATAGAAATATGTTTACTTGCCTCTTTTTGGTCATGGGAAGCACCCTCAGATTGATTCATTTTGGCATAACAGTTAAGTTACAACAAAACATTCTAAAATCATCTCATGTGTTTCATGTCCTTGTACAAAAAAAAAAAAGTCATACCTCTGAGAAGCCTTCATTTCATACAATATTCTGGTTGCTAGGGATGTTTGTCATTGGTTTTATGTTTGTAGTTCTAAAAATTTTAGTGAACATATGGAGAACAAACCTAGACATATCTCTCCTATGTATATTATGATCTTGGAATCTGGGCTACTTGACTATCCACACACACATGCATATTTACATACATATATACAGTGGAATGATAAACACACCTAATTTAAGTCCAAGGCAACTGTTTCACTTAAACCTTCTCCAGCCTCTTTCTTCTTTGTTTCTTTCTTCTTCCACAGTAAAGATTATGGTTCTCAACATGGTGGTGGATTATAGACTAAGTCATGGCTACTTACTGCTTTATTCAAATCATTGCATCATAATACTCCCACCAAGATTGATTGCCCCCATCAGACTGCCGAGAAAATTGTTAAAATATTTGTGTATGCCCCAAGTGTTCTCACCCGTCGGTGGTGGTTTGTATAGGAACATCTCTCATGGTCTTAGATGCTTTGATACTTGGTCCCCAGTTGGTGATGGCAGTTTGCATAGGTATAGAAAGTATTACCTTGCTAAAAGAAGTATGTCACTTCCACTATTACACTGAGGGTGGAACAGGCTTCAAGAGTTTAAAGACTCCCCACTTGTAGTTCATTCACTCTGCTTTGCACTTATGTTTCAAGATGTGAGTCCTCAGTTTCTGCTCGTGAGCCAAGTCTGACATGTGCTGACCCTCTCTGCTCCACCATCCCGGACTCTAAACCCCAGGACCGTAAACTCAAATAAAGCACTTCTTCTATGAGTTGCTTTATGTCTTAGTCTTTTATCACTACAATAGAAAGCAGCTAACATACCATCTTTAGTCATAATTATACTAAAGAACACACGATGATTATACATTATAATTGTTATAATAAACTTGACAAATTGACCCTAAAATTTTACTGACTACAGAGAGCTGAGAATAATGAGCAAACTTGTTAAGGAAAGCTAATAAGACCCAAGGGGGAGCCTTCTGAACACTGCATAGATTTGTCATAATATTGTACAGTAATAAACACAGTGTGCTTATGATACAAGAGTAGATATTAGCTGAGGTGTAACTCAGGGGGAAGCCCTCTCCTGGGGTGTGCAAGGCCCTATACAGCAGAATTGAGAAATGTGGAAAGAGTATTTTTGCACAGCAAAGGGAAAACAGCTATTTGATGAACAGTATCCCACATTTTCTTTTTATAAGAAAAATAATACAAAAACAGAAACTTCATTATTACATTACTCAGCAAAATAAATCTCGGATTGCGCCCTGAGTAGTGATCCCCAACCTAATGAGGTTAATTATAGTTAATTATGTGGATGATGACTTATGATTGAGAAAAAACAAAACAGGGGAAAGCACTTTCTTTGATGTAGGAAATAAAAGTGTGGAATTAAGGGAAGAACAAACCCCATGCTTAGGTAAGAGAGAGATGGAGAAAACAACAGAAATTTTAGGAGAGCTTTGTTTAAATTACATAGACACTGGACCAACCAAGTATCTAATTCAGCTGTTGAACAGAGCAAGGAGAATTCTTGATAATTCAATCTTGTGTTAGCTTACTATGTGTAAGACAGGGTTTGCTGAGTATTACTGGGGGCTGTGAGGAAATTTCTGACATTTATAAAAAAATAAGCTCTTCACAAACTCCAGGAAAAAATTGCTTTCCTTATTGTGTGCTTTCCAGTGATCCGTGGCATCCAAGATGTGGAGTGAGGAGGGAAAGCAGCTGTCAACTAGTGAGGGGCGTCTAGTAAGGTGCTAGAGAAGCTGCGCCCTCATGATGGACCACCACCCAGGCTGGCATAAGCTGAGTGCATGGGCACTGAAATCAAGGGTCCACGCATTGCCATCCTCAGACTCGGACCCTTCTATTTTTCCCAGCAGCATGCAACTCCAGGGTTTTGTGTGTTCTCTGGGGAAATGGGAGGTACATTAAAGATTTGTGAGGCGAGAAAAATTCCTTAAAAGAGGCTACACACTTTTCCTACCACTAGCTCACTGATAATTGTGACAATCGAAATCCTGAACTATATAAGAAAGGTCCTTTTTGCAGGTTTAAAATTCTATAAGGTTTTTTTTTTCTAGTGACTTGGTTTACATAGATGATTGTGCAGTTAGCCAGACACATAGCCATTTAATCTAGGTGGAGTCTTCAGTAGAACCGAATTCTCATTTAATAGATAAGACAACTGAGAATTTGATCAAGATCACATAGAAGGTGATTTGGAACTGAAATTCAAGTCCTCCAGCTTCTACTCTGTGGCTATGCTCACCACACACTTCCACTTCCAGAAAAGAAAGGAAACTCAAAACTTAACAATGAGCGCAGGGTCTTTTAACTTCCTGCTGTGGAAAGCCAAAGGCTTCTCAGTTCGCCTTCAGTCTGCAGAGTCACATGACTGAGCCACAGCGGAAGTAAACCAGGATGAATCCTTAATCTACAATGTCCTTGCTGTCCTCAGGAATGTTATCCCAACTCTCAACAGGGATGTTAGTCTCCAGAGACGAAGCACTGTCTGCAAGAGCTGTTATATCACATTAAGAATGACCTTAAGAGAAGAGATGCCTCTGAGAAGCTGCAAAAGCTTGTTTGGTTTTTAACTTTCTACCATTTTCCAGAGTGCCACATGAGAAATTCTCTTCATTTATTTTCTTGAGAACATTACTCAATGAAACAATCAGACCTACAGCTCATTGATGTGATTAGTCTCACTAGGCAGCTTGCTCTGAGAGATTCTCTGTCTCGACCTTCTGAGGCTGGTATTACACTATGCCTACCTAATATTTATGTGGAGAGTGAGGATTTGAACTGTGTTCCTCACAGATTCTTAACTACTGAGCCATTACCGCAACCTCAAATTTACCTTTTAAAAGAATTCTAAGAAAGGGTGTTCAAAATGAAAGGTTTTTTTAATTTTTTAAATAATTAAAAAAACATAAAAGGTTCATATGTGTTTATGTCTTCTGGTCACTTCCTGCAAAAGTTCCAAGTGTTATCTCTTTGTCATACATAGATCTGCTTCAATGTTTCCAAAAGTGAGTCTTTGGGCATTCTGCTCCTTGGTATATTTAGGGTTGGCCATGCAGAGAGTTTCACTACACATGTTAAATGCTTTGGAAATGCTCTTGTTTATGCCATGTCTGAAGTTTCTCCACCCTTGAGACCTGTGTTAGCAGTTTTCAGTTAACATCTGTTAGGACTCACATTCAACAGAACACCCTTTGGGAGTCTTAATTATAATCAGAAACTCAGTTCATGGAGGAGCATTTAAACCTCAGAAGAATGGATCTTTCTGTGGGTTTGTGACTAAGGTGACCTGTCTTAGCATCCACAAATTCTCTTCTGTCACAATATGACAATGTTTTCCACATCCGCCCCTCAGGGTGTCTCATGCTCTGTCCATTAGTATTAGCTGTATCCATGGATGGGTTAGCCATCCACAGAGGCATTCCTGTTGTTCCAGCTTCTGATTCCAGAACTCTCCACATCACACGGGGAGAGATCTCTAAGACGCCGAGTGACAGAGATGCTTTCCTTGAGCTCCTGGAACTCAAGACTTGAGAGATTGGGAGATTTGCAACCATGTTGCTTTGCTCTTTATTTCCTATTATTTTTCCATTATCCCACTCATTCAAAGCTGTTTTTTTTTTCCTTATCTAATGTGTGTAATACGACTTTGTTTCTTACGCATGCTCTTGGGAGGACTCACCCCTTATCTTAAACAGCTTATTAAAATATTTTATACAAATTAGTGGAATGTGCCTGTAAAAGTAATTTCCACTGCAAGTTCCCATACTATTGTTATTAGACACAAAGAGAGAGACAAACACACAAAGACACAAGCAAATACACACAGACCCACACACAGACACATACACATGCAAGCACACATGTAGAGACACACAGACAAATGTGGACACACACAAACATACCCATGCACACACACAAACACGCAGAGACACACACAAACACCTACACAGAGACACAGGTTAAGAAGACAGACAGACACGCACACACACACACACACACACACTCACACCCATTAAAGATGCCCAGAAGGGGTCATGCTTACTGAATATAAGTTCTCTTCCCCATTTTTTTCTGTTGTTCTGGAAGTGTGCACCTTACAACCTTGTAAGGAGTTCATAGAATACAGACTAACTTTAGAAAGCCTGATTTTAGTTACAGAGTCCAGGTATCAATCTATACGTTAATTCAGCTGTGCACACCAGATGACAGACTCATTCACTTAAAACACAGCGTCAGGGAAAGTAGAAAATGTCATCAGTTATGAAATCAGCACCAAGCATGAACACTGAAATACTCTATCAGGAAGTATATGCACTCTAACCTGCAGTGGCTCTTCATCTGGTCCCCTACCGCTCTTCAAATAAATTTTCCTTCCACACATTCAGAGAAGAGTGGCAGCATAGTAAATTTTTCTTCTGAGCATTGAAATCCTAGCTTGAGTAAATGTGAAAATAGATCTAGGACCTGCAGTCACTTTGCTGATAGATGTAGTCAGTAGGATGCCACGCTTAGGAATTTATATCCAGAGGTGGATATTTGTGCTGGCTAGTTTTATGTCAACTTAACACAAGGTAGAGTTATCAGGAAGGAGGACCTTCAATTGAAAATAAATGCCTCCATTAGATCTGGTTATACTGTACTGCTTCATTAGTGATTGTTGGGAGAGGATGCAGCCGTTGTGTGTGGTGCCATTCTTGGGCTGGTGATTTTAGGTTCTATAAGACAGCAGGCTGAGCAAGTCATAATGAGCAAGCCAGTAAGCAGTGCTCCTCCAAGGCCTCAGCATCAGCTCCTGCCTCCAGGTTCCTGCCCTGCTTGAGTTCCTCACCTGACTCCTTCAACGATGGATAGATAACAAGGTGGAAGCGAACACCAAACAAACTCTTTCCTCTCCAACTTGCCTTTGGTCCTGATGTTACATTGTAGCAATAATTACCCTGACTAAGACAATTCCCATGCACCTAGTGCAGGGAACTATCAAGTTTGCCGCTTGTACTCATGAAAAGTGCCTGTCTCTGATGTGTGGAAGGACAGAGTTTGGGGCTGCAGTAGCATCCTGAGAGAGGGGTTAGAAAGCACCATGAAGGCAGAGAAGCTAGATGGCACAAGGAGGTCCGCATATTGTCGTTGACTCACTGCTCTAAGTTGTCATCCCATTGAGTCACTTCAGCGTCAGAAATAAGCTATCCCCGGAATTCAAAATAAATGCTGTTTCTTCATTGAACCCTAACTTTCCCCCATCATGCTCTGCCCAAACTTGCCATGACATCAAGTGCTCTCCTCCTAGAGCCTCAGCAACCCAAGGCAGGGCTCATAGCTTAGCACTTTCCATCAAGAGAGTGGATGCAATGCCTTACCATAGAGTGAGCCTCTGATGGGTCTATGATATACGCCTCATAATAAGATGTCTAAAGTATCTATTGTCTGCGTTGGAATGAGCTTAAGAAATTCAATATCCCTTACAAATGCAGACAGTTCACTTAACTTCATGAAATTATTGTCAGTATGCAGATAATAACCTTAAAGCTCAGCTTTGATGATACAATAACTATAGGTCTTATGTTGCCTCTGGAATAGAGGGAAAATTGTTGCTGAGTTGGAAACCACTACTAAGCAGGAGAAATGGTAGAGGATAGAGCCAGGCACAACATCATTAGATTTAATAGGATCAATGATGAGACATCTTTACTAATCAAGCTGCTTAAACATGTCTAATGCCTTCCCTTAATCTTCTTAAAGCAGTAAGTAATTTCTTCAAAGACAGTGCCTCTCTTTCTGCCATGTGCACAGTGTTCTGCAAATCCACGAATCCCATTGTTTCTCTGCTCTCCTATGTGGAAATCTCACAGGAATGCAGGAAACCAGGCCTCTGCCCACCTTTTCCAGGAGGCATGAGTCACTCTCATCTGCTCACTTCTGAGAACCAGTCAACTTGAAAGCTTGCAGTTCCTGACAGCACCCTGCCTTGTTCCAGAATATAGTCCAAGACTCACAGGTTTTAGGCCAAAATGCGTTTACAAGTAAGAAAGAGGAGGAAAATGTGTGGTCTTATTTGGTATAATACATGGTAGTTCCTAGGGTCACAAGTGAGAAAAATTCATCTTACGCTGACAGATATTTAAATTTAGTACCTACCAAACAAAACATATCTAGAAATCAATGTATTCTAAAGAATTGAACACCACTGAACACCTAGCCATTTGCCTTTTATTGCTTTTCCAACTCAAACCTCTGCCTGCCCTCTCCTGAGCTAATCTGTCAAAATGTATAGCTAAGGTCTGTTTCCATTTCCTAATCAATGGGTGATGCTGAGATACAAAGTGCTTTTCTTTTAGTGGCTTTGCAAGATTGGGCACACATATTTGAGCCGTCCATAATACCTAAGACAAATCAGTACCCTGTTTGTGATCAAAATCCTCACATTATTTTCTTATATCTCTTCTTCCCCCTTTGTCACTCATTCCTGATCTCAGAGATTATAGTCAAGCCCCATGTTTCAAGCTTTTCTTTTTTTAAGGAGGTCAGGCTGAAAGCAACTGGTATCAGGAGAGGTTCTATAAATAATCTATAATCAAACCATCTGGGTAAGATTTTTTTCAAGCTGGCTTACTCAGTGATATAATGGCAGAATTCGAGCATTCCACGTCTGATGAAAGGTCTGCAATGACTATATTGGTATGAAGTTCCTGAGATTAATTGGAGTGAGGTCCAGGTAGAAGATGACATATTTTGACCTGTATTGAACATTTGAAGGGCAATGCTAACAGCAAGAAAATTCGACTATAATGTCTCTTAACTGCATTGAAAGACTTGGCACAAGAAAACGTGAAGCTCATGATATCCAAATGCCAAGTGACAAGCTATTTTATTCTGTAGTAGTTTCCTGCAGTATGTACTGAAAGATAAGTCCAGGATAGAGCTGTAGGTAGAGAAGATCCCCACAGCTTTAGGAGGATGCGTCAGCCACAGTTACCACGGTGATAAAGAGATGGTGGGATCCTGTCACCTGTGTTGAGAATATCTGGGGAGATTATCCTGGGAGTTGGGGACCTTGAAGCCCTCTGAATGTTCCAGGATGGCTAAAGTAACTTCTCCCTCTGGGGGCACCCTCCTCTTTCCCCCAGATAGCTAGATTCCAGCAGCTAAGGCACTATTCACTACATTACTGGTTCACATTAAGATTTACTCTCTAGTTCCATTCATTTGCCTGGTAATTTCATGATTTCCTTGTTTTAAGCAGCTGAGTAGTATTCCGTTGTGTAAATACGGCACAATTTCTGTATCCGTTATACATTGAGGGACATATAGGTTGTTTCCAGATTCTGGCTATTATGAATAAAGCTGCTATGAACATAGATCATCCTGAGTGAGGTAACCCACAACCAGAATAACAGGCATGATATATACTCATTTATAAGTGGATATTGGCCATGTAATATAAAATAACCATACTAAAATCTACATACCTAAAGGAGCTAAACAACAAAGAGGCTCTTAGGAAGGATGCTTAAATCTCAATAACAATGGCAAACAGGATAGACACCAGAAGTGGCATAAGGGAGGGCACAGGACAGGAGCCTACCATAGAGGTCCTCTGAAAGGCTCCACACAACAGGGGATCAAAGCAGATGCAGAGACTCACAGCCAAAATTTGGGCAGAGCACAAGGAGTCTTATGTAAGAAAGGGGGGACAGAAGGGCCTAGAGGGGACAGGAGCTCCACAAGGGTCCATGGAGACTGAAGAGGACAGCCTTTATCTAGACAAAACATCCTCCTATTGGATGGAGGAGATCACCAAACCTCCCACAAAACCCTCAATCTAAAGCTTACACTACCTACAAGACCTGTAAGGACAAAGACAGAACAGATAAATAATGCTGTTATGAACGTAGTTGAACAAATGTCCTTATTGAATGGTGGGGTACCTTTTTGGGTATATGCCCAAGAGCGATATAGCCAGATCTTCAAGTAGTGCTATTCCCAATTTTCTGAGAAAGCTCCAGGCCAGATTGATTTCCAAAGTGCTTGTACAAGTTTACACTCCCACCAGCAATGGAGGAGGGTTCCCCTTTCTCCACATCCTCTCCAGCATATGTTGTCAATTGAGTTTTTTATTTTAGCCATTCTGATGGGTGTAAGGTGAAATCTCAGGGTTGTTTTGACTTGCATTTCCCTGATGACTAAGAATGTTGAACATTTCTTTAAGTGTTTTTCTGCCATTTGATATTTATCTATTGAGAATTTTCTGTTTATCTCTGTACCCCATTTTTTAACTGGATTATTTGGTTTGGTGTCTAATTTCTTGAGTTCTTCTATATGTAATAGGCAGAATCTGGAAACAACCTAGATGTTCCTCAATAGAGGAATGGATACAGAAATTGTGGTACATTTATACAATGGAATACTACTCAGCTATTAAAAACAAGGAAATCATGAAATTCAGGCAAATGAGTGGAACTAGAAAAGATCATCCTGAGTGAGGTAACCCAGAAACAGAAAGACAGCCATGGCATACACTCACTAATAAGCGAATCTTAGCTGTATAATAAAGGGCAGCCACCTATAGACCTAAGGAAGCTAAACACTAAGGAGGACCCTATGGAGGATGCTTAAATCTCACTTAGAATGGCAAACAGGATAGACACCAGAATAGAGAATACAGGATAGGAGCCTACTATAGAGGGTTCTCTGAAAGGATCCACCCAACTGGGGATCGAAACAGATGCTGAGATTCATGGCCAAACTTTGAGCTAAGCAGGAAGTCTCATGGAAAAAGAGAGGGGTGGAACTAGAGGAACATGGAGGGGACAGGAGTTCCACAAGGAGACCAACAAAGCAAAAGGATCTGAGCCCACGGGGTCCTGCAGAGACTGATGCACCAACGAGGACCATGCATGGAGAGGATATAGACTCCCTGCTCAGATGTGGCCGACTGACAGCTCAGTCTCCATGTGGATAATCTAGTGAGAGGAGCAGGGGCTGCCTCTGTCATGAACTCAGTTGTCTGCTCGTTGATCACTTGCCCCTGGTGATGCGGCCTTGCCAGGCCATGGAGGAAGAGGATCCAGCAGTCCTGATGAAACTTAATAAGCTTTGGTGGTGAACTCCCTCTTTTAGTTGACTAGCAGAAGCGGGGTTGGGGGAAGAGAGAGGGAGGGTGGGACTGGGAGAAGTTGAGGGAAGGGTCTTCAACTGGAATATATAATGAATAAATTGTGAAAAAATTAAAATTAAAAAAGACAGAATAGACAGAGCAGAGATTGAGGGAATGTCCAACCAATGCTGGGCCCAACCCTGAGACCCACCCCAGGGAAGAAAAGCAGTCCCTAACACTATTAATGATCCTCTGATAAGCTTGCAGTCTCTCTTATTGATGCCTCTTATTGGGCAATGAGTAGAAGAGCCCAGTAATAATATCAAAGGGGCAGAGACTCATGTGGGCTCCTTCTGATCTAGTAGATGCTATTTCTGAACACCCAACCCGCCAGCTATAAAACCTTCAGAAATCAATTTCTTGGTTTAAGAGTGATTTCCTGCTTCTTCTAAATGATACCCAGCGCAAAGGCCCACTGTCCTTCTAAATACCCCTTGTATCTGTCCATTTCTTGCCGCCCAGATGCTACCCGCTCAGCCCCGACCCACATTAAATTTCTCCCGGTCATTTCCTCAACCCTCTCTTTCCAATGTCGGCTAATGTTGCCTTTAACCTTGCCCTTGCTGCATCTACCTTAGACAAATTTAATTACATCATTCATTACTGAAAACTTTATCATATCTATGTATCGATCTTAATGTAAAAGACCAAATTATGAATCTTAGCTACAAGACGTTCTAACACAACTTCTGCTTTAACACAGATTTTATTATTTTCTATTTCCTCTCTTACAGTAAGTTCCAATAACAATGAACTACTTTCATTTCCTTAAAGTGGAGTTAAGCTTTTGCACAATCTGGCTCTGCCTAAGTACCCTCCCCACTGTATTAAATCTCACTCAGCCTTGAAACTTGAGAAGCAATAGCAAGTTTCCTGAAATATTTTTCCGGACCTTTGAAGAGCAAGCTAGGATTGGTCATTTTTCTCCTCCCCCTTTCATTTAACTCCTTTTCTTCTTTTTTATTTTTTGAAAATTTCATTAATTACCATTTATTCACTTTGTATCCCAGCTGTAGCCCCCTCCCTCTTCCTCTCCCAATCCCACCCTCTCTCCCTCAACTCTTCCCAGTCCCTCCACAAGTCCACTGATAGGGAAGGTCCTCCTCCCCTTCCCTCTGACCATAGCCTATCAGGTCTCATCAGGACTGGCTGCATTGTCTTCCTCTGTGGCCTGGTAAGGCTGCTCCTCCCTCAGGGGGAGGTGATCAAAGAGCAGGCCAATTAGTTCATGTCACAGACAGTCCCTGTTCCCCTTCCTAGGGAACCCACTTGGACACTGAGCTTCCATGAGCTACATCTGAGCAGGGGTTGTAGGTCATCTCCATGCTTGGTCCTTGGTTGGAGTATCAGTCTCAGAAAAAAAAACCCTGTGTCCAAATTTTTTTGTTCTGTTGCTCTCCTTGTGGAGCTCCTGTCCCCTCCACATCTATCTCCCCCTTCTTTCATAAGATTCCCTGCACTCTGACCAAAGTTTGGGTATGAGTCTCGCCATATACTTTGATACCCTGCTGGGTAGAGTCTTTCAGAGGTAGAACAACACTTAAAGAAATGTGCATCATCAGGGAAATGCAAATCAAAATGACCCTGAGATTTCACCTTACACTCATCAGAATGGCTAAGATCAAAAACTCAAGTGACAATACATGCTGGAGAGGATGTGGAGAAAGGGGAATCCTCCTCCACATCGGGAATGTAAACTCATACAACCACTCTGGAAATCAATCTGGCACTTTTTTAGCTAGATATGCCTAACTCTCCTAGGCATATATCCAACATATGCTCAAGTACACAACAAGGACATTTGCTCAACCATGTTCATAGCAGCTTTATTCATAATAGCCAGAATTTGGAAGCAACACAGGTGTCCCTCAACTGAGAAATTGATACAAAAATTGTGGTACATTTCCACAATGGAATTATACTCAACAATTACAAACAATGAAATCATGAAATTTGAGGGGGAATAGTGGGAACTAGAAAAGATCATTGCTGTGCCTTCTCTATGTTGTATTATCTATCTTTCAATTCCCCCATTGGACTCTATTCTCTCAAATACTCCTGGTGTTTGGTAAAAATCAAGCACTACAAAAATTGACAAAATTAGTTTGAGTGACAAAAATAGTTGTTGAAAGAATTAATAACTTGTAGCCAGGCAGTGGTGGCACACACCTTTAATCTAATTACTCAGGAGCCAGAGGCAAGCTGATCTCTGTGAATTCAAGGCCAGCCTGGTCAACAAAGTGAGTTTCAGAACAGCCAGGGCTGTTACCCAGAGAAACCTTGTCTCAAAAAACAAACAAAGAAAAAAAATAACCCAAAAAACAAACAAACAAAAACAAAAAAAGAATTAATGCATTATGTTTTTATGTTCTAGTGAACTTTTATCATGTTTTGTAATATAATTTTAAAACTAACCATATTTTATTCCATATTTCATTTTATTCCATATGAAATGGAATATAAAGAACACAGAATTGACTGGAAACTTTCCAAAGAATTTAAATCATTGAGCTTACCTTCCAAAAAACAGAGTTTTAGGCTACATTCTGTTGCTCTAACAGAATACCTGAGTCTGCATAACTGATAAAGTGCTTCAGAATTCTAGAATCTTGACAGCTGGCATCTTGACAAAGTTCTCTTGTCTGTCACAACATGGCAATGGAGAAGAAAGGAAGGAGACCAGACTCATGCAATAGGGACAGACGTTTGTGTGAAAGAAGCAAAAGAACAGGAAGATTATAGTTAACCTTTTTGGAATAACCCATTCTTGTGGGGGTTACAAATCAATTTCTTTAAGATCTGAAACACTCCAGAGAGACACCATTAATTCATTCCTAAGGCCGGAGCCCCAGTGACCTAATTATCTTCTATGGAGCATACTTCTTAAATATTACATAACTTCATTCTTTTGAATTGAAGAGAAAAATCTTCAACACATTTAAATCTTTAGAGAAACAGATCTTTTCCAAATGTTGGCAGTCAGAAACTTCATAAAATAGGCTGAGTTCTACATATAGATCCATAAACATTTCTTATGTTTCTACATTTTACATTTTGAAAATCTTGTGTTGTATTTATGTGATGTATTACAAGGCAGAGCATGCTTTCTCCTGGTCACTCATGGCCCTGACTGTTATGTGACATCATAATAGTTATAATTTAGACTTAATAGTGGCTGATGAGCAGTCAATGCTGTTTACCAACTTGGATATTAAAATGAGGCTTTTCTGGGATATTAGCAACCACCCTTCCAATAAAGCACCATTTACTTTCAGTAATATGTGTGCACACGAAATCTCTTTAACTTACAGGGACAAATCCTCTGCACCCTAATTTAGATATATGTCTTTAAAATGCTCAGCAGTCTATACAGAAAGGAAAATCCTGCTGAAACCAAATGGCAATAGGCAGGTGTACAGTGCTTGGTTAGAATTTCAGCCTTTCAACTCAGAAATGCCAGGTCTGACCTTATTTGGCCTTAAATCTCTTTCTGCTTCAGTCTCTTCATATACAGCACTAGAAAAACACCACCAGTTCCCCAAGGCTGGTGGAGCAATTAAAAGCAATGTAAGATGTGGAGTGCTAGGTTTGGCACCTATCACTGTGTGTTTTCTAAAAACCTAGGACAAGGAGGACATCTCATTTAAAGCACCCCAGGAGCCTGGATATTCAGGGAAAGGTGTGGACAAAGAAGTCAGAGTGGAGTGAGAGGGAGGTGGGTATGTATGGCTTTTTCTCAGTGTACTTTTTTTTTTAAGTTTTTGTTACAAACCAGGGTTCAGAACTTTGGACGAGGAGCCAACAGAACAGAAATAAATGGTAATAGGCATGGTTCTATCATTAAAAACAAAACAAAACAAAAAACCTTCCCAGGAAACTGCAGGGGCGACACAGCAAGGAGATTCATGGCTGATGCCCTGCTCTTAGAAGACTTTCATAACTCACTGGATGTACAGGGATGCTTAGTTCTTTAATGACTCACTTGTCAGGCACAGAACTTGACTGCTTTGATTTTCTTATAACACAAAACAGAATCATAGTAAATCATTTCCTTAATGCAATACTGGAATAAACTAGAGGTTTGCAGGTTATTTCCCATACTGGAAAATACTGGTGTATGTAGAATGAACCAAATATCCTGTAGAACTTTTCCTAGTATAAGAATTTAAAATAAAATAAAAACCAGAAAAAGGATGTTTGTTGGAACTTCATGAAACTAAAAAAACTTCTTTAATACACACACAGAGATACACACACACAAACTCACTGTTGACTAGAGAGTCAGCCTGTGGAACTGGAAAAGATGCTACCAGATATGCAACTGACAGAGTGTTGGTGTCCAGAATAACAAATGAGCTGAGACAAACAAGCAAACAAAACTAAACACCAAGAAAGCAAATGACTCAACTAAAACTTGGTGCCTGAAACTAAACAGAGAGTTCTCAAAAGAAGAAATACAAATGGGCCACTAAATACTTTTTTTTTAATTAGCCAATATATTTAGCCATAGGAAAATGCTGATTAAAACTACTTTGAGATTGCATCTTACTCCAGTTCAGAATGGCTGAGATCAGCCAGGAAATGAAAATAACCTAATATGTTCCTCAGCTGATGAATGGATAAAGAGAATGTAGTATATTTATACAACAGAACATTACTCAGCTGCTAAAAATTAAAACCTTGAAACTTATACGAATGAAACAGAGAACAATCATTATGAGCAAGGCAACTCATCTGTGGATGTTAGCTTTGAACATTCAGATGTGTATGCTTTGTTTGAAATATCCACAGAGAGGTCAGGAAATTAGTAAAAGACCACAGGGAGGGGGCTCTCAAGGGAGGTGATATGTAGTACTGTGGTATAAAAAGTTACAGGGGAATAATCTAAGGAGGGTTAAATCGGGGAAAGTTAGGGGAGGATGGGGTAGAGGCAGAAGCAGATCAGCGTTTCTCAGCCTTCCTAATGCTACAACCCTTTAATACATTTTTTTTTCCACAGACGATATGAAGTTTCACCTTCGTTCAGAAGAATGTAGGAATAAAAATTCTCTTCATTGGAGGGACTTGAGGTATTTTATGTCTTAGTTATTTGTATATGTGTGTGTGCAGATGTGCTCACCTCTGTAGCTGCTTGTGGAGACTAGAGGTTGATGTTGAAATTACCTCCTTATCCCTTCTCCACCTTAGTTTTTGAGCCAGGGTTTCTCACTGAGCCCGGAGTTTAGGAGTCAGCTAGACTGGCCTGTAACTGAGTTCCTGTGATCCTCCTGACTCTGCTTCCCCAAGCCTAGGTCACAGGCATGTGCTATTATGCCTGGCTTTTTAGGTGGATACTCGGGACCAGAACTCAGGTACTCATGTTTGCACATGAACTGTTTTACTCACTGAGCCATCTCCCCAGCCCACAGATGTTTCTCAAATGCTTTTCTAGAGTTGCTTATACGAGAAGGATAAATATTTCAATCTTCCACTCCAGTTGGAACTAAGGAAAGCTTAGCTTCAAAGTGAGCTCGTCCTCCATTCCCAGCTCATTCACCTCAGCAGAGAGGCAGCCATAGCTATGGACCCGATGAAGGTCACAGCAAACACTGATCAGACCTAGCCTTTGTTAGCCCCATTGAGATGCTCTTCACCTTCCCCCTGAAATTCATTCAACCAGGTACACAATGCAATTCTGCAATATCTTGCAGCACTGTAATATCCAATCAGCGCTTCAGATGACCAAATAAATATTCAGTGGCTATTGGAAGCCAGATGGTTGGCACTGTGGACCTCAGCATTCTTCTTCATGTCTTCTTTTTGGAAGAAACTGCATTCATTTTCATCAAATGAATGCCAGAGAAGCAAACGAGTTTTGAAATAAAGATGGGGGGGGGTATATTTTGAAGAGTAGTTAATTCTCTTTACTATTCATGCGTTCATTCATCTTCCTACTACTCACTGAACACGGCACTGTGACTTGGAATTTTGAGTTCCTCTCTTTAGCTAATACTAGTCTTTCCCCTAAAGCACAAAAAGACACTTCTTCATTGGAGAGGTCCCTCGGGTGCCAACATTTTCAGAGTTTGAAAATTACTTCACCTTAAGAATTTTAGGTGCCTCATGCTATGGTGGTCTCCCTCACCACAGCACCAGCAGGCCCAAGCAACCATGCACTAAATGATGTGACACAAATATTTGTCACAGAGATGAGGGAGAGACTCCAAGGTCACTCAGTAGCAGAGAAAGAAAATGCAATATGAAGCTACAGCAAGAAGATAATGATTCATGTACCAACAAGAAAGCAGTCCTGCTGATGTTTGTATCTTAGAACCTCATTGTTCAAGCTACCGAATCTGTCTCATTTTGTGATGTCAGACTGAGGAAACCAATAAAGTAAGCTGCCTGATGATAAAGAGTTTTACCAACTCTGAAAGTTAATGGAAATTTTAGTGAAGACCAATGTGATTTTTTTTTTAACCATTGCTCTGTTAGAAGGGATTTCAGGTGAATGTTACTAAAGAATGCTGAAGCATCAAATGGTCACTGTATCTTTGCCTTAACTTGTTTTTCAGTATGTATACATATGATCTTTTATTATACTGTGTTGAATTTCAGAAAACAAGCCTGACAAGAATCCTTGTAAATTATATTACAAGTGATACTGAGTATTGTTCTTCATAAAATTCAAGTTGAATACAAATAAATAGATCCTTTCCTGATGAAGATTTGCTATATAATGATTCTCCTTTGCATGATTTCATTAATTAGACACTTTGACCAAGGAGCTGTGGTTAACTATGTTAAGTTACAAACAAATATCACTGATTTTGCTTGCTACTGGTCTTTTTATAAGGCACACTAAAAATAATCATGACTAGATTGATGTATATCCTATGTGACACCTAAATACTTATCCTGTGTAAAATCTGTTGTTATTTGAATATTCTCATGAACATCTGGGGACATACTGAATAATAAATACATAAGAAAATGTCATTAATATTTAATAAAAAAGAAAACAAAGAACCCAATATTTATATATTTTTAACTTAACAATTCTATAACTGAAAAGTCTTGGAAGACATTGATGCTTAATGTGTTGTTACTTTTCTCATTGGTTTCCTCAATGCCTGATATAAGTGATAGAGAGTGCCTTAGTTAGAGTTTCTATTGCTGCAATGAAAAAACACCATGACCAAAAAGTAAGTTGGGAAGAAAAGAGTTTATTTGTCTTATACTTCCATATCGCTGTTCATTTTTTCAACGCAGATCCCAGAGGCAGGAGCTGATGCAGAGGCCATGGAGGGATGCTGCCGACTGGCTTGCTCCCTGTGGCTTGTTCAGCCTGCTTTCTTACAGAGCCCAGAGGTGCACCACACACAGTTATGATCACTAATTAAGGAAATGCCTTACTGTGGATCTTATGGAGGCATCTTCTCAATTGAGGCTCCTTGCTCTCCAGTGGCCCCAGCTTGTGTTAAACCCAACCAGCACAGGGAGGGGTGGTTTATTTTGATTCACAGTTACAGAGAAATCTGTGTGTCACGATGGAGAGTGCATGACAGATTTCATGGTTGTGTGTGTGTGTGTGTGTGTATATGTGTGAGTGCATGTGTTTGTGTGTGTGTAATAGAGATTTATTATTAGGACCCAAGAAGAGATCATTCATGCCTAAACCTGGGGCAGATATAACCTTTAAGGATTTACCCTACTAATATACTTCCACAGATATTTTTATATCCCAAAGGTTCCACAGACTACCAACACAGAGTCAACAACTGGGGATCTCACATCCCACTAGTTCCACAAACTACCAAAGTAACACAACCACCATGCTTAAACATGGGCCTGTAGGATACATTTCACGAACTGTCATACCCAAGATATCAAAGGTAAAGGTTTAACAGGGTTCTTGCTTTGGCTTAATGAGGCCTTCATGAGCTAGAGATGTCCTTGTTTTCCTCTCCCTTGGGCCTCTTGCCATGTTTATTCAACAAGGAGAGGTTATAGCACCACCTCACTTCCATTAGTGACTTTTGGGATACAAGCTAAAAAAAAAAAAGATGACTCAGATTAGATTAAATGAAAAGGTCTGTTCAGTTCACTCACCTATCAGATGCAGAGACACACTGCATCGTTAGGATTCAGCATCAGGTTTTGGATTCTTTGAGCTTTCCTTTCTTCCTCACATTGCTATTTAGTAATCATAAAATGGCCAGAAATATTTCAGGCCATCATCCAGAGCTAAAGAGAGAGACTGTCAAGCACATAAGCAACTGAAGTTACATATCTACACTGAATCACTCATTGTGGCCAAGACACTAAGTTGACTAGTTTAGCTACTAACTGTGTACTCTATCCCTGGAGCTAACAACCACATGCTTGTGGCAGTTGCTCATCCCCCAAAGAGACATCTCTGGAGGATATCTTGTTTGGAAATCACATCTACATGATTCACAGGAAAGTGTTTGTGTTTGTCAACGATCCTCATACCGTGATAGTCAGGGAGGCAGGGAATAATTAGTGACATCTACAGGATTACCAAAAATGAAAATTCATTGTCATACTTGTTGTACAGGAAGATACACACCAAAGGGCCCTTTCTTCTTCTTCTTCATTTTTTAGCATCTGGTAAATCTCTCTTACTCTGGTGTAAACCTCAAAGAGGAAGGACAGTTTAGTAATGACTGAGGTGGAATTTCCCATAGCTCAGCATGTGGTCTGGAAGCTACAGTGAACAGAGATAATGCAATAGTATTTGTGTAGTGTGTGTGTGTGTGTGTGTGTGTGTGTGTTGTGATGCTACCAACAGAGACTGATGCTACCATGTTGCCTACGATGAATTTAGTGGATCTGTGAATTATTAAAAATTGGGAGGAGGTGACAGAGAAATGGTTCAGAGGTTAAGAAGCTGCTCTCTTGCCGAGGGTTCATGTCCCAGCTCCAACCATCCATAACTAACTCCAGCGCATGTGACTTTACTCAGGCACAGGTCCATGTGGAGCACACAGGCATACATGTAGGCAAGGGGGAAAAATAGGTTTTAGAAATTTGGCTTGGTGAGGGAACCACACTGAAAACATTTTTCATGAATAAGGTGTGATGGCAACAAATCCACCGGAGCACAGCCAGTACTGCCAAAGTGCCGTCAGTGCATCATCAGTGACATTGCGTCCCTACTGCGTTACTTCAACGACATTAAAGGCAAAGTTTCTCTTCTAAACTTTCTCCCTTATGATCTTTGAAGTTTTCAGCTGAAATGCAAATATCCGTAAAGGTTTCTGGAATCAACCCTCACAGCTGTTGAAACTGCACCATTCCTACTCTATTCCACTAATTAACACATTCATTATAAATAATTATAATTATTCATGAGAGCACCTTTAAACACTTTCTTTCAGGGTAACAGTAGGGGCTACTTCTAAATTTCCAATCATCGCTTCCATGTTCCATCATTTCTTAGTGTCAAGAAATCTTTGAGACAGGACCCAAAAATTTTTTTTATTTTTATTTATTTTTTTAATTTATTTATTTTTATCTCAATCACAGGTTAGGTACTTTGAATCCCAGGCGTAGCCCCCTCCCTTATTCCCTCCTACCCTCCCACTCCCTCCCTCATCTCCCTCCTCCCCGCCCCCTCCAAGTCCACCAACAGGGGAGGACCTCCTCCCCTTCTATCCAACCCCAGCTTATCCTGTTTCCTCAGGGCTGGCTGCAATGTCCTCCCCTGGGATCTAGCCAGTCTGTCACTCCCCAGCTTGTATGGGGGAGGGTCAAAGAGTCAGCCATCAAGATCATGACTGAAACAGTCCCTGTTTCCCTCACTAGGGTCTTCAGACCGACAAGGAGCTATCATGGGCCCCATCTGAGCGGGGGTTCCAGGCCACATCCACACATAGGACCCAAAATTTTAAGATAATTCTGAAATGAATTCTTTTAAAAGGAAGGATATTTACAAATTCAGTCAAATATCTAAGAACTTTAAAAATCTGAAAATATGTTCATGGCATGGTGAAGTTAGAAAATTTTCTTGGTTATGTAGACTTTGATATTGTACACATTTTCTAGTTAATAAAGCATAAATTTTTATTTGGAATCTGGAATTGAACAATATGGAAGCTCTAATTCATTCATCTATTTCTAATGTACATATGGTTTACTTGTGTGTGTGTGTGTGTAAGAAATATTTGTGAGAGGTATATGTAAGTGTGTGTGTACAAGCATGTATGTATAGAAGCCAGAAGACATTAAGGGTCCTCCTCTATCATTTCCTGCTTTCTTCCTTTAAAGCATGGTCTCTCTGAACCTGGAGCTTGTGTATTTTCGCTAGACCAGCATTCAGCAAACCCCAGTGGTCCTCTTGTTTCCACACTTTCCACAACACTGGGGTTCCAGGCACATGGGAAACCACACAGGGCTGGTTACATGGGTGCTGGGATCCAAACTCATGCCCTCAGGGTTGGACTGCAAGGGCTGTTAATCTCTGAGCTGTCATTCCAGGCCCTGGTTTGCTTGCTGAACACCTAATTGCAACACCATTTGAGGAATTGAAAACCTATTTTGTATGTGTAAATATCCATTGGTGCTTTTTGAAAGGCATCTGAAAATTATAAGCGGAAGAAAAACAGATTACAGGCTATTATGTATTTAATGATATGCAAATGCTGTTAAATGAGAGCATGATGGCATTACTGTTCTTTGGGGGAGGATGGATTTAAACAATTCAAAATAACAGATGTCAATTTGTATGTGCTGTGATCTAACAATAATGAATTACAAATTAAAAACTGCACATATACTGAATTGCATCTTGAGTTCAGCATAGTAATTTCATAATGGCAGGTTCACATGCAAACTGCCTACAGTTGAGGTGCCTTACACACACACACACACACACACACACAGTGCCTAGCCCTATAATCTTAGATTTATTCACTGTTTGGGTATGAGGGTTTTTTTTCTGCATGTATTCATATGTAGCACACATGTGCCTGGTGCCTTTGGAGAGCATATGTGTGTGTAGAATTCTCTGAAACCTGAGCTACGGATATTTGTGAGCTATTATGCGGGTACCTGGGAACAAAACCAAGGTCCTCTGCAAGAGCAACAAGTGCTCTTAACCACTGAGCCAGCTCTCTAGCTATTATACCCACAATCTTAGAGTGATTAAATGATTTAGAATATTTTCTCTGAAATGTAGAACTCACTAGTTTTAACCAGCTTAAAAACATTTCTGGAATGACATTTGTAGTGTAAAACAAGTCAAAGCACCCACAATCCATTGCCCAGATTCTCAGAAATCAGAGGAAGGGATATGGGTGTTTCGACCCTTTCATTTCCAGGTCACAGGAGTTTGCTGTTTGCTTGGGTAAGAAAAACACATCTTAGGACAGGCTGGTTAATGAATGGTAGTGAACGCTGACCTGCAAAATTCCGTGGTAGAACACGATTGACCCCTAGTGGTCATAAAGAGGATTACCCCTCTTTACTCATCACCAGGAGACATTTGAAAAAGAAAAATCTTAATTGCCATATTATTTCTACTCCATCCAATATCTGCCCTGCCTTTGTGATTTCTAGCTATCTTTTAATATCAGCTTAATTTAACTAATACTACACAGTTTCTTTCAATGTGTCTCACCTTTCATATATTAGGAGAGAAGAGAGAGGAGAGAAGAGAAAGTGCAGTGCACAAATATTTATTTATCTCTTTTTATTTGAATTGAAATGGGCTCTATGATAGGACAAAAAAATATTTTGAAAATGCAGTTTGTCTTTTTATGTGTAAAATACTAACTCCCTCCAGAGGTTTCTACCCAGGAGGTGTAAATAAACTTAGTCTTTCCTTAGGACTAAATTTTTAGAATAGAACAAAGGAAAAATAGAGATAGTCAGTTTCTTAAAACAATCCCCTAATCTAAGAGAGAGGAGACGGGGAAACTGGGAGGAGAGGCTATGGTCAGGATGTATTAAGCAAGAAAATAAGAAATAAAATAAATGTGGTAAATGGGCAGGTCACAAAATAAAATATTGTATCTTGAGGGAGAAAAAATTCTGTAGCTGAAAACATCCTAACATATACATTGTATTCATTTTGTTTACTATGTTGAATAGAAAATAAAATATGGAAGGAAAGAAAACAAACAAGGAACAAACCTTTAACAGTCGCTTTCAGGGAGAAATACGGAAAGAAGAAAGAGGTAAGGAGAATATTTGAAGTGTTTCTTTCTGCTACTGATTGGTAAACAATAAAACCCAAAACCAACATGGTGCATTACTTCAAATGTTAAAGAGATGACACCTCTTGTTAGTTGATATTAGACATTATACAAAACAGCAGACGCTCATGCTAAAAGGTTATAGAAATGTTTTTCTGTTTTTGAGAGATGAAGCAAGTTTGTTTGCTGTGTCTATGCATTTGTATTCCTGTCTCTGTTTCAGGGATTCTTTTGATTTCATAATGGGTTTGCAACATGGACAAGTCTGTGATCACTTATCACAAAGCCTTCTTGGGTCAGCAGTGCTACAGTAGCAACGGTTACCATAGCAACTGGGATGGGTTTAGCTACAAGAGAACAGAGCTTCATGCCTGGATAAGAGAATGATGAGTATGAAGTTGGGCGAAAAGAAGCACCCAGAATGGTAGAGATTAGAAAGATAAAGAGATGCCTATGTGCTCTGTATCACTGATTCTATTTTGAAATCAAAACTCACCCCACTAAAAATAAATAAATCACCCTAACAAAGTCAGCAGAGGTAACTGTTAAGCAGTGACTTATTCAATCATTACTCTAGAATAGACACCCATTATCCTTGGAAAACTCGGTTAGCTTAGCAACAGAGAAAAGAAATAGAAATACATCATTTTGTACAAAAAGATTTGTTACATAGGTTCTCAGGGAGCTAATGTTATATAATTTGGACAGAAAAAAAGAGTTAATTTTGATATCTTTTAATCCATAGATTCCTTAAATAAGGCATGGAAAGTAGAGGTAAAACAACAACAACAACACACACACAACAAGAAACAAAAACAAAATAAAGAAAGCCCGCCTGCATGTAGTCTTTTCTGTAGCTTTCCAAAAATTTACACTGCTAAAATCATTCTGAATAAGAAAATAAAAGTCACATGCAAATAACTTAAAATGGATTTCTAGCTGTATGTCAAGGCCTTCAGTGTGTCACCTCGTGGTGGGGAGTGCCCAGGAGCCAGGACTATTGAGAATTTCCGACATACCTATGTCCGGGGAGCCATTTCCAACTGGCTCTCCTTGCTATTATCAACTCCTGGGGTCCTGAAGTCGTTCTACTTCTTGGGTTACTGTCCTCAGTCCTGACAAGGATAGGTATAACTACTATCACTAAACAGACAGCTCAGAGCAGTACACATTGTTCTCTTGTCTGTTTGTGAAAAGCAGATGCAGTCATAGAGCACTGACATACCTGCAGGTAAAACATCCACACACACAAGGTTAAAAATAAACAAACACCAAGAGCAGGGGCTGTCACTGTAGAAAGAAAGCTTTGGGGAAATCATTGCATTTTGAGCTGACAAAGGCAACAGACAATATGTGGATATATGACACCAAGGCAAGATAGCCTTCTACTGTGGGCATACTTTATCATGGAAGACCGATGGAAAACTACTGCTATATGTGCACAGATCCTGGGGCAAACATATCAGTCCTTGTGATTGTCAAGAAATGCCCACCCAGTGCCTCCCTAAAACTGGGCAGGGTAAGTTCCACAATGAAGATTTGAAAGAATGTATTAAGTCAAGGTTCTTTACACATCCTAAGTCAGAGAGGAAGCCCATGAGTGTAAGATTTCCAATAAATATCTATTTGTCTGGATGGAAACTTCCTTCAGTTTTAATTACCAAATATTCAGCTATAAATTTAAAGAAATCAAGATCAAAATATAAAGTTCTTTAACTTTTCCTTTATATGACTCAGTGACTAATGGATTTAAATGGATGTAAAGTTCATGGAAGTTCATGAGAACATTTCTTTCACAACCCCAGTAAGTGCTTAATGGAAAATCCCTGTACATGGGGTGGCTTCTCCACTTGTTAATGAATGCAACTAGAAGTAGTTAGTAGTTACATTTGTTGGAGACAGGCTTGTAGAATTGAGAGAACTGGAGTTGACAGATTGAAAATCCAAAGTAGATCAGCAACAAAAAAATCACAATTAGACAGAATGGCCACTGATTTAAAGACTAGCAGTCCTACATGTCTCTTAGAGGTTATGGCACAGAGACAAAGAAGATTATGACTAATAATGATGATACCAAGTCACTAGAATATGTACAAAAGAGTACAGTTCCATACCTTATTTAATAAAGACAACATAGAAGTTGTACAATGCACCTTTACAATGTTCCATTGGGGTAGCCTATTCACTCAGCACACCTGGCCTTCCTATGCCAGATTTTCTTTTGAAAATATAATTTTTATTATATAATACCATGCAACTTAACCTGCCTCCGCCCTTTATTCCAGAATGTCTAATTCTACAGTATCTCTTGTGGACACAGAGAGTATGTCTCTGTTTTGTCCTTGTGATCTACGGGGTTTCCGAGCACACAATTTTAATATGTTCCACATATCAGCTCTCCCCGTTTCAGTCACAAAACAGTACAGAATTGGATCAGCGACGCAGTTCAGACTCGTCAGGGCTACCGTGATTCTGTACACTGTAAACGTCTGCTTTCCAGACTTGTCGCTGAAGTTCATGTTCCGCTCTAAGATGCAGCGGATGAGCACCATCACATGGAAGGGGGTGAAGCATAAGACGAACGTCAACGTGATGCTAGCAAGCAACTTTATGATTCTTCTCTTTTCGCTGTCCTCCGTGGCTTGGTTGTGTTGTACAGCCCGGTAGACTTTATGGTTACATATCATGATGGTGATCAAGGGTATTGCATAGCCCATGCATGTCCTAAACAGGTTGAGGTTGATCTGCCAGCTCTCCAGAGGGTATTTGTCATAGCAGAGAGTGAAGTTAGACTTCTCTGCACCACAGTACTCAACACTAGTTTCATCTTTCCACAGAAGGATAGAGTTGAAGATGGATTCCAAAATCCAGATAGCGAGGCTAGTGGTGAATGCAAATCTTCTTGTTCTTAGGAAAGAAAACTTTAGAGGGTAGACAACTGCTAAATAGCGGTCCAGAGCAATGCAGGTGAGGAATGCTGTGCTGCTGTAAAAGTTCATGTATGTGAAGAAAACACTTCCTTTGCACAAGGCGGGTGAGAAAGTCCAGTTGTCTTTATTCCAAGTGTAATTGATCCACAGAGGTAGAGTCAACGCGTACAGCAGATCTGACAGTGACAAACTGAAGAGGTAAATTCCTAGTTCATTTTCTTTCTTTGCTTGCAGAAAGGACACACATAAAGATCCAAGGTTGGCTGGAACGCTGACTATAAACACAAATATGTAGACTACTGGGAACAAATAGTGGTCCAGGTCATGCTGCTCTTCAACACACGTGCTGTTCATCGTCATTTTTTATGGTGATAATTACATTACTTCTTAGGCCATAAACAAGATAAGGAAACCTTGCTGTGTAAGTTTCCAAATGTTATATTCTCTTTGCTAGATTTTTTTTCTTGTAGGTTTTCCTTGATTTTTGAAGTTCTAGTCAACTCAATGCATTTAGAGAGTGGTTATCAATTTTTACGCAGACTATCACAGCTAGAAGTCAGAATCCAGGCTCCTGAGGGTGATTTAAAGCGATTAATGGAATTAAGCCATCAGAAATCTTTGTGTTCAATAGCATGGGATGTTTAGCTTTCATGAAAGGTTACACCCTCTCAGTTTGTCCTTTAGAATCTTACAGGAGATTGGAGATAGCTGCAAATATGAGCACACAGGTTTTATTCTCATATCGTTTGGTGTTCTTTGAAGGTGTCTTGTTTCTGTAATGAAAGATGAACTAGAAATAGGTTAGAGATTTATAAGGTATATAACCTTATTACAGTTTTGATTCTGAGGTGGTCTTCTTTCATTTATTGATGATAGCAAATATTTTAAAGCACAAAACAGTGTTTAACTAAAACAACTAATGAACTTTGGTAAATAAACCATCCGATGGAGATGGTTTGCCTATTTCAAATAAGAATTACTCAAAGGAAGCTGTCATACACAGAATTATATTTCTCCCTGGACAATATCTAACAACCATAACCAAAGTTTTTTTAAACAATTAAATCCATTTCGGTGGCTAAAATTAGAATGCTTAATTATTTGGTTGTGATGAGAAAATGCTACTTTATTTTGTTGCTTTGGAGTGTTCTTAAATTATATGGTTACATGACTTATAGGTTTCAATTTAATATACAACACCAGTAAAAGGCATTTCAAAAGTCACATTATTAAAAAATATTTCCATAACATGGTAGAGTGGAGTTTAAAATATAGTTTGTTGGGCATTAATTCACAGTCTTCCCTCTTCTATTTGTCTTTGTTTTTTTTATGAAATGTAGTCCACAGTACATATTCCATAGGTGAGGAGACAGAAAACCATCTCAACTCTGGGGAAATATTGTGATTATCAACTTTCATCCATAGAGCTGGTTAGCTCTGAGGTTCATCCTTTGTAAAGTGACAATGTCATAGAGAAGGGCTCCCACTTCCTTTACTGGTAGGATTTCTTGGTAATTTAGATGGTTTACATAATAGGACCATTAAGCTGGGTGGGAATAATATTCTGGCCATCGGTGCCTTTCTCTTTCCAAGTGTAGACGAGTTCTAAACACAAAAAGACTTTCTATCACAAGGCATGATCCTGGTTCTGAAATATATCTAGGATGCATCTGACTCTTAAAAGGGTACGGTACAGCTCCCCAAACCTTCTGGTTATATCATACCTAACAATAAGAATCAAATATGCAGAGCTGCCTGTTAAATCAATAGCAAAATGTTTGTGATGAAAACAGAAAGCAGAGCTGAGGAGCAGGAGGTGATATGCTGGAGACAGATGTAGGTGGAAGAGACAATCAGGGCCTCTGGATTACAGAAACAGAATTCACACCATGAAGGCAGAAAGGGTTCTTCTACCATCACACACACTGGGGTCTAGGAGGTTCTGGCTTCTGGTAAAATGCAAACCAGAAAAGAAAAAAGGCTAACATGTTCCGGAGACATTTATGGGCAACAAAGAAAAGCTGGAAAGTTTTTTTTTTGTTTTTGTTTTTTTTTTTGTTGTTTGTTTTTTTTTTTACTTTGGCCTCCTTTATGCAAGGAGCTAAAGAAAAAAAAATCTTCCCCTGAGTGTTCATAGAATCTAGCGGAGCTTCACTTAGAAAGGATCTGAGTCTGCATTGCTAGTTTGGTTCATTTGACCTACTTATATAGTTCAATCCTATTAGTCACCAAGGAAATATGAATTGAAACCTTAATGAGACAGCACTAACACACCCACCAGAGTAAAAGGCAAGGCAGAAAATACCAAGTTTGGTGCTGATGCAGAATACCCAAACCCATACCTATCCTAAGCTGGAAAAGTTACCCATGTAACATGATTTGGCAATCTTGTTGCTAAATGAATACACATACATTTGCTAAGCAGCAGGCACTAAGATTAGAATGTTTAGAGTACCATGTCTGTAATATACACCAACTAGAATGCCCATTAGCAGTAGAATAGATCATTGGCATCTATACACCAGTGATGTTTTCATTTTGTTCTAAATAAAACAATAGTGTTGAAGCTTAATAACCAAATGTTAACAGACAAGACTATACAACAGAGGACATATTATGTGACAAAAGCCAGCCAAAGCTCACCCTAGGAGTCAGGACAGTGATTACCTTTGGCAGGGTAAGGTAACACTGAAAGGGGGTGGGAGGAGACTTCTGAGAATTCGATAGTTTCTTAATATGGCTGCTGGTTGGCTGAGCATGTCCAGTTTATAAAACTATCATGGTGAATGATTGCTTTGAGCAGGTTCAGCGTGTAAAGACTGATCAGGCTGTATTCTTAGGATATGGGCGTTTGTCTGCACATCTGTAATGTTGTAGACGAAGTGTTAAATGGTGGAAATGGTTGTGGTGACTGGGGACAGAAAGCATCTTGACAGCATGTTTGACATGGAGATGTTCAGCGTAAGCCTTCCTAAGAAATACAATTTACTCCTTTTTTCTTACATGAAAATCAATAAAAATAATGTGAACAGTATTGGAAAGATTCACAGAAGATACGGATTTATTAAATGAAAAGCATGTGTTGTCTAGGCACCTAAGAGAAATTAACATAGATTTTTCTCATGAAGGTGTTCTCAGCCTGGGCTTCAAATGGTCCCACAGATAAGAGCCCCAACAAATATGACCTCATCAAAACATACCCAAGAGAGAGGGAAGGGGAATGAGGAGAGGAAAAGGAGGGGGCAGAGACTCCAAAAGAATGAGGTGCACAGAAGCTTTAGAAACACACATGTAACACGAAGCATGCATATTTAATCAGTTTAAACGGATAGAAGACAGAATTAGAACACACAATGAAGAGAAATAAAAATAACAGCTTGGGGGGATTAGCTCACTCCTGTAATTCCAGTGTTTGGAAGCTGTGGCTTAGGGCATCATCATGAATTTGCAAGCTGCCTGGGCTGTAGAATGAAGTCGTATATTCAAAAGGGGGAGGAAGGAGGGAAGGGAGAGAGGATGTAAAAACAGGATAGTTGTATTTTCTCTACATATTACAGCAGACTTTGTTGGAATAAAAATACAATGGTAAAAATTACTCAAAAGAGAACATTGTTATATAGAACCAAGAAAATCAGAAAAAATTATCAGTGTGAAAGAAATAGGACACCATCAAAGAGACATGGAGAGTAAACTGAAAAGATCAGATTAGAGCCCCATAAAGGGAGAACAGGGAGATTAGAGAACAGCAATATTCACAAATATAATGGCTGAGGGATTTCTGAAACTTACGAGAGACATGTAGTCCTGTGACCTGTGAAGCTTAGTGCCAGATGGGACAAGGTGAAAAGTCTACACTTAGACACACTATGATCAAATTGCAGAGACCAAGAACTAAGGGTGGGGGAGTGCCCGTGAGGAAAGATGGCCCATGTACAAAGGACACATTTCAGACTGACAGAGGGCTTAGCAGCAGCAGTCATTGAAACAGACGATAGAGCATCCATGTTTCTATAATCCAAGAAAATGAATGTCACCCTGTAATTATATTGTAAGAACCAGAACAAAATCTAGACATTGCCAGGTAACTGCCACTCAGAAAATTTACTCCTCAATTTTTGAAGAACCTTTTAAAGGCTCTTGGTGAAGACAGAAAATGAAACTCTGCGATCTGAACCGCACGCAGGAAGGACTGACTGTATAACTTGCTAAGGACAGGGCACTCAAGAAAGGCAGCATCACACCCCCGGGTAGGCTTCTGCATCTGAGGGAAAATACCTAAACTATAAAGTTTCCTCTCTTGAGACCAGGACCAAGAGTGGAAGAAGGGTGGGCAGCGGGGGCCTCTTTCTTTTGTGTGTTACTAAATAAATTTGTTTGTTTCAATGAAAGCAAAGATGGAGAAAATTATTCTAGTGAGGTTTTAGAGCTTTCAACAGGATGAATTTTTTTTAAGCTATAAAAGTGCTTCCTGCCTTGTTGAGAGCACCCACCAGCCAGGGTGGCTTGATAAAGCAGATAGCATCTTGTCTGTTGAGCAACAGAGGCAGTACAAGCTTGTGGTTACTTTTTCAAAGGTTCTCAAGGCTCTTGGGGAATCTGTGGTTCTTCTAAGTTTGTTTCCTCCCATGTAAGATAGTGCTCATGTCATAGGTTTGCTGTGAGAGTTAAAAGAGATGGCCTATGATGCCAAAACCCTAACACACAGAAAGCCTTCACTATATGTTAACTTCAGCAAAGTGCTGCTTTCCTTTCTACTGTCCCATACCTTTTCTAAAAGGAAGCCATCCTTGATTGTCAGGCAGGAGCATCACAGGGTGGTCTAGGGAGTTGGTACATGTGATGCCAAGCCTTGCAGATAGCACTTATTAGTTCAATGGAAGTACTTCTAAAAATTAATAGGATGAACAAGACATTATCTCTGCATTTTTCCAAATGCAGAAAAAATGAATGATTTAAAGTTAAATTTCATGAAGTGCCAAAAATACAACCCAGGGAATAGCTCTAAAAGTAACATAATTGATGACAAGAGCTAAAAGCAAACTTTTTGCATACAATGTTACAGAAACACTTGATTTCACCTATAAGCTTACTTGCTGCTTATGAGGTCTCTACATGTTTCCAATACTATGACAGTTATTCATTAACAAATAGTTACAACTGATGCTTATTGGCACTAGAAACATACTCCAACCTTACCCGATTTCCGATCCATGTAAAAACTATTTCTAGACCTCTGCAAAGGAGATTCTAGTGGCAGGCAGCTCTCCCGCCCGGGATGGCAGAGATTCTTCCTAAACCATCAGTTTGCCAAAAGGCTGCACCTTGAAGAGAGCTGAGCACACACGGTCTCCTTTTGCTATACCCACACTGTCACCTATCTAGTTCTAAGTCTGAGTTCTGATATCCCCTTACCGCTACTCAAAATAGAAGAAACCTTGTGTCTTCCTCATTTCATCTCTTTCACAAAGCTTCTTCTTATTATGTTCACAAAGCCTAAACCAGATGAAATGTTACAGACACTGTTGATCATTATGCCAAAGTGCACAATCTACTTTGAAGTCCTGTTCTAGTTTTTAATATCATACTCACCCCTGTTTCTGGAGTGATGCTTCTCTTGATTGAGGAGGCTGGCAAATCTGCTTGTATCAAGAAGAGAAACCAGTAGTGTTGTGGAGACAGGAAATTGCACTCATATTTTGTCATAAGCCAATGAGGAAGCAGCTTTTTAATGAGGAGGCTTACTTTATCTGAGTTCAAACAAAAGGATCCCTTCAATTCTTTAAATGATGTTTAGGTCATTTATTGTGGTGTAGTTTTCAAAACTTGTTTTTCATTGTATCGTAATTATAAATGTATCCTTACGAGGATACCTTTTTACTTTCCTATATATGTATGTGTGTAATGTATGAACACATACGTATGTGTGTAATGTATGTATGTGTGTAATATATGTAACGTTTGTGCAGGTGTGTCACCAGGATAAATACTTTTGGAAACTAGAAATGGATGTCGAATGTCCTGCTTTCTCTCTCTCTGCCTTATTTCTTTGGAGTCTCTTACTGATTCTGGACCTAGACTAGCGGCTAGCAAGCTCCAGCAACCTTTGTGCCTCAGCTTGTCCTGCTGCATTGGGGTTACAGGCATATACACAGCTATGCACAGCTTTTACCTCAACACTGGGATCCAAGCTCAGCTCTTCAGGCTGCGCAGAAAGTACTCTTACCCACTGATTAATCTCTACATCCTCTGATTTCTTGTTTTTCTTAATAGGATATGTTGCAATTATTTAATCCCTTCATTTCTCCGTCTTATCCCTACATCTATTATATTCTTAGTGAACAGTGATTGTGAGGGTATCTACACAGGCCCCGACTAATACCCAGAAAGAAGCATACTACCTCATAAGCAGGGACCACTCAGTGACAACCTGGGTGCAACAGGAGCATATGTGTAAGCACTTACACATATGTGTAAATAAGCATGACTCATTTGGATGTGTGAGAATGAGGAGAATACTGTGGACCAGTCTGGGATGAGTTGGTTCACGTAAATAAAACAGAAGGGGTAGATGGTTGTGGTGACTACAGTAGTTTAATAGCAAAAAGGGGTGGGGATGTGAGAGGGTCAAGATGGCCACAGTTGTGGGATCCCTTTTCTTTTCTTCTGAGGTACTAATAGGATTAGATGTATAGTATTTGATTACAGCATCGTTTTCTCTTCTAGTAATCCTCTGAGAATAGAAAACAGTGATTGTTAAAAGCAGCTGATGTGTGTGGCTCAGGCAAATAGATAATCATGAAATTTGAAAATGCAGTTTTGAGTGTTACAGATTATTATTTCAAAACACTTATGCAGTACTTAAACAAGCCATAGTTTTAATGCAAAGTAAAATTAGTTTCTAGAACATCCTACTTTTAAGAAAGGATAGACATCATTTTAAAACTGTTTCCCAATAAACTTTGATTAGAAATGAGGGCAAGAATATTATTTTAAAAGTATGAAATCAGTTTAGAGTGGAAAATTCTAACTTAATTTTAGGCTTTAGCCAGGCTGTGCCAAGTCTGCATTTGTAGATGGAAAAATGTGATCTTGTGATATAGCAAAGACTTTTCCTCTTGGAGTTATCTAGCGTACATCAGGAATGTAAAGGCTTTTGAAATTTTCTTTGTATGTCTTTAAGAATCATAAAAATATGCCTGGCTGTGGTGGCTCATGCCTTTAATCCCAGCACTTGAGAGGCAGAGGAAGTCGGATCTCTGGGTTGGAGGCCAGCCTGGTCTACAGAATGAGTTCCAGGACAGTCAGGTTATGCAGAGAAACCCTGTCTCAAAACAAACAAACAAACAAAAACAACAAAACCATAAAAATAACAAATTTGTAAAGTATTCAAGGATTTGTAAATAGCATGTAGTTACTGAAAACTTTAAGACATACTGTCACTGAGATGATTGAAACTTAAGGTAAAATGTAAAATAATAATAATAATAAAGAATAGCAATGACCAAAGCTTCAGGGATCACTTAATGCAGCACTTTCCTTGCAGCCAGGGGATCCGAGTTCCATCCTCGGAACCAGGGTCAAAAAAGCCAAGTGTGCTTGTGCGTGATCAAAATCTCAATATTGGGAAGGCAGGGACAAGCAGACTTTGGGTTAAGAAAAGACTTGTCTTAAATTTAAAAAGAAAGAAGAAAAAAAAAGGCAAGAATGATGGTGCTTGAAAAACATTTCCCAGGGTGGTCCTCAGGCTGACACATGCATTTGCACATATGAATCTGCACACATACATGCACGCATACACATACAGAAATGGGGGGATTAAAAATTCATCAAAATGAAAATCATTTCTGTTTACTCATGACGACACTCCCCAAATCTCTTTTTATGCTTGGTTTTGCACATTTGTCTAAGTATTGTGTCTATTTTATGGGTATCTCATGATTCGTACAATATCTAATTTTACCTAGATAGGCCATACTGCTCTTTTTAGAGACAGATTATTTTCACATCCATATCAAATATCTATTTATTCTTCAAACACTAAGAAAAAAAAGAGGATGTAGCAAGAGAACATGAGAAACACAAACTTTCACTTCTGCTTAAATAGGGGGAAAATGTTAGTGACCAAACCTTGCTTATTTCACACAAGGAGACATTCACCAACTATCATGGACTCTGCATCTTGTTTAGTTAAAACTATAGCAGGAACATATTTTAATTACAGTGGTATTAAATGAATAGTTGGGAGATTTTCCAGAGCCCAGATACATTGAGGTATTTTAACAATATAAAGGCTGAATCCATGAACAGTTATTCAGAACACTGGCCTTATGGAGTCAGAATTCTTGGGCAGTCAGTTTTCTGGTCTTCTGAGATCACAAAGTGGGCACCCAACACTGGCCAGAGCCAGCACAGTTGGGCTTAAAATAGGAAACAGAAGAAAAGACTGTGGACTTACTGGATCACAACTTCTCCACGGGGCAGACAGTGTGGGCGATTATTTTGCTGATGAAGGTCTTTTTTTTTCTTTTTTCTTTCTCTCTTTTTTAAAGCTGTACCAGTTGTCTGGTGCGATTTCTAAGATTAAAAGAGGTGAGCAAATATGGCAGGATCAAGTTCTGAGATCCTGCTATGTATTCTCATTTTTTTAAACTTTTAATTAGTTATTTTGTGTTTGTTGCCTAAGGAGAAAGGATTCTTGGCAGAAAGTAAGAGGGGGGAAAAGGCTACAAATTTAGCTTCAAAAGAGGCAACTGGAAAGAACGGAAAGCGTGGGGTCCTGGACTACTTGCTTGAGGAAATGCTGCAGAGATTCAGTGAAGATTTATCCAAATTCAGATGTGACATATGCATAAAGTATGGGCTATTAGAAAATTAAGTACAAAGGAACTAACAGATATTAAGTATTTTTATTAATTACAATCTATGAGGGTACTATTTTGGATATCTGGGGTTATATGAAATATACCATCACGCTTAATGTTTAGTTTTAACAGTAGTGTGGCTGATAGAAAAGTTCAAATGATGTCTGTGTTTGCCATTCTTTCTCTATTGGACAGCATTGTGTTGGACGTTGAAATAATCTCTCTGCTGAACTGTGCTGAGGTTTGAACATGGACTATTTTGCAGTACGTATGTGTGAACACTTGGCAGGGGGCTGTGTGGAGAAGGCTGTGGAGCCCTTGGTGGAGGATGTGGGCTGGTAAAAATGGGGTTTGAGTTGTTATAGCCGCACTTCTTGCTCATGCTCAGTTTCCTGGGTGTGGACGAAAGGTGACCAGTCACGTCACACCCTGATGCCATATTGTCCCCATCATGCTGAATTATCCCCTCTTACACTCTACGACAAATAAGCCCTTTCTTGCTTCTTGTCAGTTATCTGGTTACAGTGACAGAAAAATAAAAGATGACTACCATAAATTGACAGTTTCTTCACACTTAGGAGCGAGGTAGACTCTAAGATTGCTCTCTGACAAAGCATACTGCAGCGGAAGCATGTGAGCGAAGCTTGCTGCCTTTTCACTGCTTGAGCAAATCTGTGCAGTAAATATCTCTGGCAAATGAACTTCATAGAGGAGGCAATTTTCAAAGTTGGAGAATTCATTGTAATGATCACATTAGCCAAGGATTGTATTAAGCCCAGGATTCTTTGCTGCAAACACAAACTGTATTTGTGACTTGTAAAGCTGTCAGGCTCTGGTCTGTGATCGATGCAGAGCCCTGAGGAACAGGCTTGTGAAATTGGTTAGAGATAAAGAACAGAAAAGCAGGTCAGCAGACTGGACAGTCAGGTTAGGATAGCACTGCTGACCCCCCTGGGCTGGGCCCTTAAGGACACGTTAGCTACAGTCTCTGTGGCACTAACTCCTCCCGAATCTTGGGTTCTAATGTCATATATCCACTCTGCAAGCTTCTGGCCACCCTCCCAAGGTCAAAGTATGGTTTCAAGGACCTGACTGAGTCTGGTTACTGCTGGAGCCTGTGCTGACAGCAGCAAGAGGGAGAAGCTGCTGTCTTCATTCTTGGAGGTGGCATAATTCTGCCTCCCACCACTCTAACCATGAGATTCAGTGACAGGTCTGAATGGCGACAGTACCAAACCTCAGAGCAAAACAAGGGCTGGTGAAACACCTCTGTGGGTAAAGGTGCCCACCACCAAGTTGGTGACCTGAGTTTAATCCCTGGGAGTCATATGGTGGGAGAGAACCTCTGACCTGTACCGGTGCACAGTGTCATGAGTGTGCAACCCCACAAATAAACATCTAATAAAAAAGAGAAAAAGGTAAACAGCATTAAAACAAGAAAATAAAAAATAAGTGCACCCAGTCCCCATTCTATAATAAATCCAGACCAAAACAAAAACAGAAATCTATTTTCCCTGGGTTTTCTGAGATGTGGGAAACGAGATACTCTCAAAAGTTCTACTGTTGTTAACTTTGTACATCATTTATGTAGCATGTTGTATGTTATGTGTTGATCACTCTTCTAGGTGAGTACTAACTTGACTTGATTTCCTATCACTGAATTGCCATCATCATTTTATAGAGGGGGAAACTGAAGTCTTCAGGGGTAAGTACCTTATCCATAATTATACCTAGTATGTTGGAGGAGAGAGATTTCAGGCCAGGCAGCCAACATTGTTACTGCACTTAGTTATGGTGCTTTTTTGTGTGTTTACTCTTAAGAAAATGCCCAGTAAACAACATACGGTTAATTCCATATGTTGGATTCTTTCCTCTGAATCATTTTCATTGTTACCTAAGGCTCTGAGTTAACAGAACTTCATCATGTATTTAAAAAGGTTATGTGTATGGGCACATGTGCTTGCATGTCCAATGCCCATAAAGGCCAGAAGAGGGTGTCAAATCCCTTGGGCCTGGAGTTACAGATGGTTGTGATCCATTGCATGGGTACTGGAAATTGAACCTGGGTCCTCTGGAACAGAAGACAATGCTCTTAACCTACAAGCAGATATTACAAGATGTCTGAAAACACAGGCCTTCACATCCTTTCACACAGTGGGGATGCCTCTGAGAAATGTTTTCAGCTCCTTCAGTGAATAATTATTTCACCTATCTCTTCATGTGACTAGTGGCTTTTTTAAAGCTTCAAGTCA
>CM053765.1:17206672-17223905 GCA_028658305.1 Pachyuromys duprasi
TAGGAGGGAATGAGGGAGGGGGCTACGCCTGGGATTCAAAGTACCTAACCTGTGATTGATATAAAAATAAATAAATTTTAAAAAAGTATGTGTCTACACACACTGTGATAGGCAGATACAAAGGACTGTTACAGAACTTCATCAGCACTTATAAAGGCAAGACTGCCCATCTTTCTTCAAAGATTATGATTTTTCTTTTTAATTTACAAAAAGGAGAGGTTTACAGGGCCATAAATGGGACACACAGAAATAATTCTAATTTAAAACAGTTTAAAAGAACACTTTCAAAATGCGAGACCTGGGACCTTCCTCTCCTAGTCTTCTCTCTCACTGACCCTGAATCTATACATGCAGAGAAACTAAGAATGATGTGACTTTTCTGATAACTCTGATTTCTCTTTATCTCACATATTAGTGGATTTTCTTTTCCAGTCTCCATAATGACTTTTTAAAATATTTTATATTTGTTTCCTAAGTATAGAGATTGGAAATAATGGCTATTTTCTTTGATATATGAACTCTGGTGCCTCTGGGGATAGGGGTGTAGGGTATGAGTACTTTTTCGTTAATGGCTTCTTGTTGCCTCTTCCGCAGAGTTCACACACTGCACAAAATCTTTAGCCTATCTGCCAATTAAGAGCTGGAATGGTATATTACAAGATGACATATGCTGGCTTCAACTTCCTGTTTTCATGTGTGTTTCATGAGTTGGGGAATGCCTCAGTAGGTAAGAGCACTTACTGCAGAAGCATAGGCACCAGAGGTCACCCCTCCAGTGCCTTCATAAAAGGCAACAGATAGTGCTAAGCAACTATAATCCCAGCACTGTGGAGGATGAGGGGGGCAGACAGGTCGATCACTGGGCCTTGCTGGTTCAGTTAGAAATCCTGTCTCAAGAGAATAAGATAGAAAGTGATAGAACAGGGCACCTGAAGACCTACTCTGGCTTAAGGATACGGGTACACAGCCCTATCACACACCTGTGTCACAGCCCTGTGACACACAGAGACACACACACCTAGAGAGGAAGAACAAACAAAGCTATTGTCCAGAAAGAACCTACAGCTAGTATTACAGGAGCCGATAAATGTGATTTGATTACTGGATTTCCGAGGGATTTGGTTTTACCCCATTCATATTGTTTCCCGTAATTGTGTTTGTGGTGGTTAATCTTCAAATCAACTGCATTGAATTTAGAATCACCACAAAACATACCTCTGGGTGTGTCTAAGAAGGTGTTCCCAAAAGGAAGGAAGATGCACCCTGAACATAGGTTGACAACAGAGATGGTGTGGGTCAAGTAGGAAGTAAGCTAAGTGCCAGCATTCACTTCTCTTGGCTTCCCGACTGAAGACGGAACACAGCTAGGTGTCTCAGGGTCCTGCCGGCTTGACTTCCTTGCCATGAAGGAGTGTGCCTTCCAACCCTGAGCCGAGATAAACCCTTCATTCCTGAAGTCATTTCTAGTCGTTACAGCAACTAGAAAATTACCTAAGACAGCAGTCCTGAAACAGGTTTAGGTTTGTTTTTAAGGGACCACACAACTTTTTCCAAAGATAATTATGGAATGGCCTATGTTCCCCAAAGCCCCAGTGTGTGCGCCTTCTCCTTGCCAGTCTGGTGCTGTAAGAGTTTGAGTGGGAACTCAAATGGTTCTATGCTTCCCGCTAAAGGGAATTTTAGAGAGAAACTTTCTCTTTAGCTTTTTACATACTATTTTCTTCAACATTAGGGGACCCAGAATTCCAAGGACAGTTCATAACTTTCTGAACAATTTAGTGTTACCTGCCTGGGATCCATTCACCGGCAGTGGAAGATTACTTATAATAGTTTTGGGGGAGCATAAATTTACCTTCCCCATCTTTGAGTCTCTAGAATTAAACTGATGTGATAGACTAGGTGGATGAAGCATCTGGCTTAAGTTACAGGGCTTAAGAAGATGAAGATTCCCTTTCCCCTTTCAGGTTAATAACTTATGTGCTGAATCAGACCAGAAGTTGTAAAATGTGGTTATGCAGAGGGGACAGCAGGCATGTCTAACCTTTTCATATTGTGACACTATGTTGTCAGCTACAGACTTCACTCTTGAGGTCTGACCAATTGAGGTTTTTTTGTTTTGTTTTTAACATAAAAAGCCTCAAAATGTTTTAAGCTTATCCATAATTTTGTGTTGGGTTGCTTTCATAGCTATCATTTACTACACGTCTGCAGGCACAGGTTGGATGTACTTGAAAGAGTAACTGGATAGAGGAATAGGAAGGTAAGGGTTACTCTAAGAAGAACTGGCAAACATTGCCACTTCCTGTATTTCAGTCAGGGCATCTTTTGTAAGTGAATTTCATATTCCTTGAAAAAAACAATAAGGGTCAGAGTATCCTGGACCTACTGTGTTTTTTTAGGTCTTTTAACTCAAAATAGTAAACATTTCATAGCGACATTTTGGATGAATAAGAATCAATCAGAGTCTTAATTCTTTCAGGGCTAAAAGCCCTGCACACAGCAGAGTACTTAACTGAAAGAAAAGCTTTGTCAGAGAGCACTCGCTAAGTGTGTAAGAGCATCCAACTAAGATTTCCTGAGTGCCTATTATTTTATCCGGAGTTCCCTGACTTACTGTTCTCTACTCACGTTGGTTCGGAAAAATTCAGAGTCCTAAAGCCAAGCAACTCAACCAAAATGACCGCTGAAGTGGCTTAACTGGTTGTTTAGTTTGGGGCTTCAAGCAAGATCCTCATTGCTGCTTCCTACTGAGAATGAGCTACTAGGGTAGGACCGCTCGCAGCCCTCTTCTTTTGAGTTGTTGACCATTCACTTCCCGTTCATCAGGTGAGGTAGGAAGAGTGGTCACTAAGTAATTACACGCAGAGAGGGGCACCGCGTCTTTGACACAGAAGTGACAAGGCAAACCTCGCTCAACCCCTCCCCGCTGACCACTACCGCGGCCGCGCGGACAGCCCGCCGCCCTCCCTAAAGATGGCGAAAGCTGCTTCAGCCGCCCGCAGTTCTTCCTCGCGGAGGCGATCGGGCCCGCCTCCCTGGGCGCCGCGGTCACGTGACCCGCACAATGGCTCACAGCCAACTTAAGGCTTCCCAGCAACGGCAAGCAAAAGTCATGACCGCCGCCGCGGGCTCGGCGTGCCGTGTCGCGGTGCCCTTGCTGTTGTGGTGCGCGATGCTGGCGCCCGGCGGCGCCTACGTGCTCGACGACTCCGACGGGCTGGGCCGGGAGTTCGATGGCATCGGCGCAGTCAGCGGCGGCGGGGTGAGCGCGGGGCCGGCGGGAGGCGAGGATTCTCGGGAGCGCGCGGGGAATGCCGGGGGCCGCCCGTCCCACAAGCCCCCGCGGCGTTGCCCAGCAAACGGACGCCGCTTCCCCGCAAGCCGCTCTCAGCCGAACTCTGGCCGGCGGCAGTTAGACCCGGACCGGGGACCCGCAGCCTCGAGGGAGCCCTCGCTCTGGATGTCCTGGCCCTGGTGGAAGGGTCGCCTCAGAAGAAGCCGGAGCGGGAACGCGGAGCCTCAGCGGGACGCTTTAGCGGTTCCTCTTCCTTCCTAGGGAGTTAGGTGTTTGGGACCCAGGGTCGGAAGCCGTAGGCCACTAGTTCGGTGTTGGGCGACCCGTCTTGAGCAGCGAATAGTACACTCTTCCTCCCGGCGCGACTGTTGCCTCATGGACACGTTAACGGTTGTGTAAGGTCTGGAGCTGCCAGGGATGTTGTTTTTAGAGGGGGCCACCTTCATCCACTAGAGGCTATGCAGGGTGTGAGGGAATGGGGAAGCTAGCTCTTAGGGCGCATCATAATCGTCAGGTGTGCTGGTCAAACTTTGTCTTCCTCTCTCATTCTGATTTTGTAATAAACACCAGTTAATTCTTAGAAGAGGAGGTCTTGAGAGAGATTTCTTTTTGATTCAAAGATCCTCAGGATTGCTTTTAAGTTGAAACCTTAGACTTAGATCTGCAGAAAAGTTAGGAATACAGTATAGTGTTCTCGCGTACTCCAAGGTGTGTGTGTCCTAATCAACTAATATCTTTATTCTCAGTACAGTTTCTTTCTCTCTTTTTTTGATTTACATTTAGAACAGCCAGTATTTCATATACAACCACAATCTCCCCTTTTGATACCGTTGTAATAGTAAATCGAAGTGCATAGGCTTTTAAAAAAATGAAATCTCTAGTTTTGCTTATTTAGCTCAATTTTAAAGTATTAAAACAATTTAATTACCTGGTGTGATGGAGGAAGCCTTTGATCGCAGCACTCAGGAGGCAGAGGCTGATGGATCTCTGAGTTTGAAGCCAGCTTGATGTACATAGCCAAGTTCCAGGCCAGCCAAGTGCAACAATCACTTGAGAACCTAGAACCCGAAATTCATTTTTATTTTTAAAGATTTATTTTAAGTATGTGTGTGGGGGGAGGGGCGTGGGATCCTAGGTACATGTGAGTGCAGGTACTTGTATATAGAGAACAGAAGTAGCAGATCATTGTGAGCTGCCATCACTCCAGCGCCTAGAGCAGGTAATTCTTATCTGATCTATAGGATATTCATTATTAATATATCTATGTTGTGTTACTCAGTTTATCAATAATGAATGAAGGTGGTTGAACATTTTTATTTACATACCAGTTTAAACGCTTGTGTGTGTAAAATTCTTGTTACCTAGCGCAGTTTGTAGCAGTATTTACATTGCTCTCATTTCACCTTCACGTTTTTCCAGAAAGCTTAAAATCTGCTGCAGTAGTAAAAATGTGGGCTTCAGAGGTTGTTGGAGTCATTCTGGTATAGGACCTGATGGTTTTGACAAGGTACTTAATTTCTCTTTGCTTCAATTTCTTTTCTGAGGGAACAGAGGTGACTGTTTGACAGTAGCATTGTGAGGACAGGTGTGACTAGCCAATTGTGATTACTGTTAAGTGTTAGGGATTGTAGAGGAGGAAGTTGTTTCAAGATGTGATGGGCAAGTGTACCCACAGCCACTTCCTGGTATTGCAGATGGCTTGGGGACTTTATTTAGGCAGCTCAGTAATTTGGAAATTCCTTGTTTAATAGTGTGTTTCAACGTTGTCTATTGTCTGAATAGGTCTGTAGTCACACAATAGTATTGTGACTATAGTATTGTTTTTCTAGATTTGGTACTCTCTGTGATAAGAGGAGGCGTGCATAGGCAGCAAAAGAACTCCAAGGCAATAAACAACACATTTTCAAATTCCATAATGCAAAATTATGACAGTCTTATGTAATGATGAGATATGTTGGCATGCAGATAGTGTTCATTTATTGAATGCTTATTTGGCATCTGAGTGTCTGCTAGGCTGTAAAGTTATTTTTGTTTCTTCAGAACAATGTATTTGTTTTAAAATTCACCTGTGTGTGTGTGTGTGTGTGTGTGTGTGTGTAGCCTGCCATTTATCTGGGACTTACCATGTGCTTGGGCTCTTGCTGTGCTTTTAATGGGCATCTTAATGGCACAACACGTGAATGAGTTTCTCACTTTACTACTTACTCATGGTCTCATAGCTTGTGAGAAAAAGGACTCAGATCAGTTCAAAGCTTCCTACATAGCCTCCATGTACTTGTGCAACAAAACCACAAAACATATTAAATCACTGCCTTTTGGATAGGAAGGAATAAGGACAAGAATTTGAAGACAGCATCACATATCACAGATGTAGATTACAAATGTTATAATGAGATGTGTACGTGGTATCAATGTTACTCAAAGAAGTACTTGGGGATGATGGGGGCTTGCTGAAGGCAGCTTTCCCTGGAGAAGTGAACTTTGAGCTGATAACGAAATATTGAGGTGGACTCGACTAGAAAATGAAGATGCAGTATATTATTCCAGGCAGGCAGGAAACAAAAGACATATGTTTTAATATGTTTAATATGTTTTAGCATATCTGGATTAAAGATGTGAGAGTGATGAGGCAAACTGACAACTAGATTCAAATTATTAAGGGATTTTACTATAAAACTAAACAATTGTAATATTTGGAAAGCTATTAGAGAACAGGAAAATTTAGTAGACAGGGTTACACTTTTGTTTGGAGACTATTGGACTGGTAAGTAGTGTGGAGAGTAACTCCAGGGAGGTGGGTGATAAGCCCTGAATCCATTTTCCTCATTCTAGAGAGGAGGGCGAGGTTAATCCAGTGGGGTTGAAGAGTAGGAGATTGATTCAGGACACTGAGGGTCTCTTGGTTACTGAGTACAGATGGAGAGTTTGGTGAAAGGCTGACCGCAGGCTTATGGCTTAGACAGATGTTCTTTAGTAAGGTAGATGTAGAAGTAGCAGATATGGTAAGAGTGCTGTTTCGTTTGGGTTTGTTGTGTACTTGACATGGTTTGCGGCACATAGACAGAATAGGTAGCTTCTGGGTCTAAGTAGAATGGGCACCAAACAGAATGTCGCACATGAGAGTATAGAGTGGGTTGAGCCCATAAAATGCCAGGTGCTTTACCCTTGTCATATACTTGGCAAATTGGCAGTTGATTGCCAGTTTTATGCTTGAAAAAAAAAAAGTAAGCCACCTCTATTTTCCTTGCTTATGTCACTAGGTAAAGGTTTTTCCTTAGTTCTTGTATTCTTGATGGAGAGAATTCAGTCTGACACACAATTTAAGTAAATGATTATTTAGCAAAGCAAACACTGCAATTGCCCCAAAGGCAAGGGGGCAAGTAGTACCGTGGGCTTTGGGGTTACAGATTTTAAAGACTTTTTATGACTGTGAGATTGATGCCATATTCATGAATAAGTTCCAGTTTTCTCTGCCAAATCGCGGAGGACCAGATATCTGCTTTAGAATAATCTGATAATATCTTGAAAAATATTAGAATATGTATGTATAGGGGAATGTGGAGGGGTCAAAACCATAATGAAAATGACATGAAGTTTATGATCTTTTGAGGATGTAATCCTTGTATTGGTGTGCACATGTGGCAGGCAGTTGAGAAAGTGTCCTGGTACTCTAGTTTCTAATAAGACAAAAAGACCCCAACATCAGCTTCAACAGTGCTTAGAACCACAAAGGGGGTGTTTTGCCCACCAGGAGACACAGTGTCTAATACACAAGGTATTTATAGGTCCTTGGTTCTGTCATGTTTCTGCTGCCTAACTAGAGACACAGTCCTGAAGACACAGCTGCAGTTTTCCCTGGTAGCCTCGTATCTAATACCTTGCCTACTTATTGATACAGCCTCCCAAAGTACAGGGCTTTGATTCACTAATGATTTTATAATTTTTTTTTTTACGGGCTATCATCTGCCAGGGTTTAGGTATGCCTAAATTTAGCTAGTACTTATACCGTCTACATACGCTTTCTATTCTTTCTGTTATCAATCTTGTGTGGGAGGTTTTGTTCACACAGTCTTGCCTTGGGGATCATTCTGGGGTCATTCTAAATGGTAGCAGTTCGAGTTTATAAAGATTTATAAAGAAGAGTGGACTACTGTTTCCTCTCAGCATTGCTCTTATATATAAGATATTGGTGGGTAAAATTGTCTGAGATTCATCTCATTTATCCTAGCCCCCAGATATTGATAAGTGATCTTGGTATTGACTATTTCAGTTTCACGATAAATTTGAAATAGTGTTTATATTGTTTATCTGTTGCTATGACAAAATACCCAAAAAATAGTTTGAGAGAAAGAATTTATTTTGGCTCTGAATTTGAGGGTTTGCTTCCATCATGGTAGAGGAGGCTGCAGCAGCTGGCCATACTATACCTGCAGTGAGACAGCACAGAGAGATGACTGCCCGCGCCCAAGCTAGCTTTCTCCTTTTGTACAGTTGCAGCATCAGCCCATGAAATGGCTCTACTCACAATGAGAGCGGGCCTTCCTGCTTCAGTTGACACAGTCGGGAAGCTTCCTCACAGTCACGCCAGAAGTTTGTCTCCCAAGTGATTCAGCTGCTGTCGAGCTGTCAGTGTTAACCATCACAGCGTTTTAATAGCTTTATTAGCTTTTCACTCAACCAGCTCTTACAATGGCATAGGAAAACCTCTTAGCTCCCCACAGCTCCATTTGTTCATGCTGGGGTATGTGTGTGTGTGTGAACACCATAGACAAGACAACCATAGATGGTTATATTTGTTTTATTCATATTTTTGAAAACTTCTTTTTTTCCAGGCAACCTCCCGGCTTCTAGTAAATTACCCAGAGCCCTATCGTTCTGAAATACTGGATTATCTATTTAAGGTAAAGAAAAATAATTATCTAACGGGCCTGTGATGTTTCAAAAGTGTACGGTTAATTCAGCCTTGAATTTTATGGGCTTTCTGATTGAAGTTTTGCTCTTCTTTCACCTGTCCAGCCAAAGGCCTGGACCGTGATGGAGCACAGTAATAATACTGTTACTTTTTTCCACAGCCAAACTTTGGTGCCTCTTTACATATTCTAAAAGTGGAAATAGGTGGCGATGGACAAACAACAGGTAAGTGTATGTGGGAAATAGGATTTCCCCCAACATTTTACTTAAACGTACTATACTCAAACATATGGGACATAAGGAAGATCGACTCATTTGAGGTTGATTGTTCCTCAGCAGATTGTGCTTGACTTTTCTCCTTTTACGTTTTTAGGTGTGTGTGTGTGTGTGTGTGTCTGTGTGTCTGTGTCTGTAGCTTTATGCATGTGGAGGTTGGAGGATGGCCTGAGGGAATCATTTCTTTCCTTTCACTCTGTGGGTCCTGGGAATCTATCTGAAGTCATCAGGCTGGGTGACGTATACCTTTACCTGCTGGTCTGACTTTTTTATTTTTACTTTTAAAAATTATGTTAAATATAAAATTTTCAAAATAGTATTGAAACTCCAAATTGCTCATTAATTGAAGTTATCATTAGGAAAACAAATCCAGTTTTCTAAAATCATGCACATTTGGAATTTTATGAGAAAAGATACAAGAAAACATGTAAAGAATATATAAGATGTTATTAACTTTAAAATGTATTATAAAATACAACAAATGTATTTTTAGAGATACAGATACATATTTCTTTTCTGAAAACAAATGTATTTTAAATAAATATTCAGTCTTCATATCCAAATTTTAAAGCATTCTCAGTAATTAGATATGACTTAATACTTACAGGCAAGGTCCATTAATTTAACTTGAGAGTATATTTTGTATATTTGCCTTCCTGCTAGTGATTTCAAAGTAATTTTTTTAAAAAGATTTATTTGGCTTGGTGTAATTCCATCCTGTGTGTGTGTTCTGGGGAGCAGTAGGTGGTTTTCTCCGTCTGACTTCTCTCACACCTAAGTGCATGCCTCCACTTCATGGAAGACTCTGTGGACATGAACTACTTTTACAGTTGTGAGCTAAAGGCTGACAAAGATTATCACTTTAAAGTGGATAATAATGAAAAGGACACCAGCTATCATTAAGAATGGTCAGTTTAGGGACGGGGGCAAAAGACGAATTACTCACCGTAGAGGCAGAAGCAATGAACCATCAAGGCAGTCCAGTTAAAGTAACACTGGCGACTTTGAAAATGCCTGTACACCAACAGCAGCCCTCGGAGGCTTTGAAATTACACCACCTGCAGCCTTGAGGTTGAAGTGTGGCTCAGGGCATGTGCACATTAGTGGACAGCACCTCGTAGGTGTGGAGAAAGATTCAGACTAAGAAGATGAAGATGAGGAAGATGTAAAACTAAGTATGCCTGCAAAGCTATCTGCCCTGGAGGTGGTAACAAGGTTCCATAGAAAAAAGTAAAAGTTGATGAAGATGATGAGGATGAAGATGATGATTTTGATGAGGAAGAAACTGAAGAAAAAGTTCCAGTAAAGAAATCTGTACTATGAGGAACACCAGCAAAAAAAATCACAAAAAATCAAATCAAAATGGAAAAGACTTATAACCATCAACACCAAGATCAAAGGGTCAAGAGTCCTTCAAAAAACAGGAAAAAAACTCTTAAATCACCAAAAGACCTAGTTCTGTAGAAGATGTTAAGGCAAAATGCAAGCAGGTATAGAAAAAGGTGTTGCTCTTCCCAAAGTGGAAGTCAAGTTCATTAATTATGGGAAGAATTGCTTCTGGATAACTGACCAGGAAGCTATTCAAGATCTCTGCCAGTGGAGGAAGTCTCTTTAAGAAACTATTTTAAACTCTTTAAGTCTCTTTAAATTGTTTAGACAGTTTAAAATATTCCATCTTACTTCATTTCTGTAACAGTTGATATCTATCTGCCTGTTCTTTTTGTAAGGCAAAGTGGGAACTTTCCCTACTGTGTCTGATAAATGTTTTCCAGGTTAAATTGCCAAGAATGTGTTGATTAAACTGCCTATTTAGTTTTCAAGGATGGAACTTCATCCTTTACTTGGTTTTAAGTATGTATGGAATGTTATGATAGGACTTAATTATAGTGGTGGTCAGATGTGGAAATGGTAGGGAGACATATACATGTGAAATAAACTCAGCATTTTAATAAAGTGAAAAAGAGGTTTTATTTTTAGCTTATGTGTATGAGTGTTTTGTATGTATGGAGATATGTGTACCGTGTTCATGCCTAATGCCTGCAAAGGTCAGAAGAGAGTGTTGGACTCCCTGGAACTGGAGTTTCAAATGGTTGTAAGCTTTCAAATGGGTGCTGGGAGCCAAGCCCACATTCTCTGGAAGAGCAGCCTTTACTGCTTCATCTTAGCTTTCTGAAGTAATTTTTAACAGATACACCTGAATATGTACTCGTATTGGAGTTTTAGAACAAAAGCTCTGGCCTCCAGTGTAACAAGCCAGGTTTGACCACTTACTAGGGCCATGGCAGTGGCGACAGACAGGAAGGGCACTCTTTATGTAGACAACAGTGAATGATTAGAAAAAGGTCTAGTGACCGGCGCCTTGTCTTTGAGAGGCTGACAAGGACTTTGAGGCTTTATTAAAAAGGGGAACAGAGGCTTGTGCTTATGGTTACATTAGCTAGAGTTTTGCATAGTTGGCCGAGCAGTTAACCTTGATCAGGCTTGGTCTGATTGTTCTTTCTCACGGCTGATTCTGCAATGGTCCTGAGAAGTTACATCCTTTGAGAGGGCAGCTTGATTTCCTTTTCTAACCTCCTGTGGAAGGCTGATTTGGGGGTTAGTGTTTCTCTGTTGTGATAAAGATGTTTGTGGATCAGAACTGTTGCTTTTTGAAGCCAAGGTAACTGCAGGGAATGGGAGCTAGGAGAACTGAGAAGGAAAAAAAGTTAATGAGGAAAAATGAAGTCAGAGTGGAGAAAATGAGAGTGAAACAGGTCAGTTACTGGACATTTCTCCAGGATTGGTGTTTAAAGAAGTGAAAATCAAGGCTGAATGCACATCCCTCACAGAGGCTTTTCTATAAGCATGACTTACTGTTAAAACCTCGTGAAGGGCAGTGCTGATCTGGTGCGTTTCTGAAGCGAAGTTACAGATAAATGTCTATTGGAGCCGTTCTTATGAGTCCTCATGTTGACAAGAAAGAAGAAATGGGCCAGAATCGTCATCCTGATAAGACCCCACTTAGCAAAGACTGATGTTGGTGAAGCAGGAAGCAAGAAAGCATGAGGACTTTGACCTCAGAGACCTACTTCAGGCCTTACTCTGATATCCTTGTAGCAGGCATGCGTATTCACTTCTCCTTAGAGCCTACTGTATCATGTTATATTGTGGAAAACAAGAATCGGGGCTCAAGAGCACAGGATTCACAACCAAGGTTGAGAGTGAAAGTTGAGATGCTGTCAACTGGAGGCTGGACACGAGCTTAAAAACCTCAGAGAGTTTCTTTTCTGGTCTAGACTACTTGGTGTTCTGTAAGCCTCTTGCATGTTTAAGGACATCTCTTTGTTTAAGTTGGGAAAATTTTCCTGTATGATTTTTTAAAAAATATTTTCTCGACCTTGGATGATGAGACCTGGTAGGCTAGGGTCAGATAGAAGGAGAGGAAGACCTCCCCTGTCAGTGGACTAGGGGAGGGGCATAGGAAGAGGAGGAGGAGGGAGGGGCCACAGCTGGGGTATAAACTAAATAAATTTTAATAAATGATAACTAAAAAAATAAAACCTCAGAGAGATCAAAAGCTCAAGAGAACTTAGTCCTAGGATTTTTCAGGAATAAAATGTGATAGTATTTCTCTCAGCACTGCTTTAAAAATAACATTGTAGTTTCATTATTTGGACCCTTACAATGTTTAAGATAACGAAAAATATGAAATAATATACTTTGCAAAGCCTCTCATATAATTCTTGTCTGCACAACTTCTGAATTAGAACTAGAATACAAGAGAAGTAACATTTAAAAATTGTTTTACTGTGTGCATGCAAGTGTGTATGAGTGTGTACAAGTGTGATGTGTGAATCTGAGTGTGAGACCAAGTGCATGTTTGAGTATGAATGTGTGAGTTTGTGTGTGAGAGACTATATGAGTGTGAGTGTTAAGTGTTAATGTATGACAGAGAGAGAAAGTGTGTGTGTGTCTGTGTGTGTGTGTGTGTGCATATGTGTGCATGCATGCACTTAAGTGGCTCTAGGAAGCACCATCCATGGGTCATTTCCTTCCTTTTGCTCTCTCCCTATTCAGATGGCACCGAGCCCTCCCACATGCACTATGAACTAGATGAGAATTATTTCCGAGGCTATGAGTGGTGGCTAATGAAGGAAGCTAAGAAGAGGAACCCAAATATCATACTTATGGGTAAGATAAAGTGCTTAGGAGTATCTTTTCTTTTAGCTTATGCTTGTGTGTCATTGAAATGCTAATGTTTTTATATTTGCCCTGACCTACCAGCTACAAAACATATGCAGGAATGATCTTTCATTGTTACTGTGTATTATATTGTATCTTTATGCCTTGTAGTTTATAATTTTATTCTTTTATATATATATATATTATGTATACATATAATCATACATACACACACCCACACCCACACACACACACACACATATATATATATGATTGGTTGACCTTTGAGATAGAGTCTCACTTTATGACCTAGGATAGCCTGGAACTTGGTATGTAGCTCAGACTGGCCTCTACCTCATTCTGCTCCTATCTCTGAACTGCTAGGGTTGCAGGCTTCCTTCATCATGCCTGGTTTGCTATTTTTAAACCATGGTATTATTTAGTTAGGATTTCTATTGCTGCAGTGAAACATCATGACCAAAACACAAGTTACAGGGTAATGGTTTTTGTTTGTTTTTGTTTTTATTGTTTTGCATTTCTGTATCACTGCTCATCATTGAAAGAAGTCAGAACAGGAACTTAAGTAGGGCAGGAGCCTGGAGGCAGGAGCTGATGGAGAGGCCATAAAAGGGTGCCTTGCTCAGCCTGATTTCCTTTAGCACTCAAGATCACTAGCCTAGATATGACACCACCCTCAATGTCATGAGCCCTCCCCCATCAATCAATAATAAGAAGATGCCTTACAGGCTTGCATACAACCAGATCTTATAGAGACATTTTCTTAATTGAGCTTCCCTCCTTTCTGATGACTCTAGCTTGTGTCAGTTGACATAAAACTGTCCAGCTCACTTGGTGATCACCAGAGACTGGAAATTCTCCACAATCCTGTGTCTACTTTCTGCCCATATTGAGCTGAGGTATTAGCAGTTGGCATACTGGATAGTTGCTCAAGCCAGAGAGTATTTCTTTTGTAATTCTGTAGTAGAATGAGGTACTTTAAACAGCCTGAACATAGGGCTTTTATCACTTGCCTTGGATATGCTATTTTGGTTACATTCAGACTGAGTTAAATAAAATTATGACCTATTTTAAATAACTTATTTTAAGTTACCGAAAATTAGTTCACTTGATAATTAAAGGAAAAGAGTATATTACTTTGCCAAATTAAAAGAACAATGAAGAGTGCATTCTCCCAAATGAATTTTAATGATATTCCAGAAATGTTTGGAACAGTATAAGCATCTTTGAAGTGAGTGCACTCTTCCTATTGTACTGTTTTCAAGGTCAGATCTCATTTAAATATAGACAGTTGGCATGCTAAACCACATCACAGCAAAGGCTCACATGGAGACCCTTCATTGTCCTAAACATTTCATTGTTGTTAAATGTTCTGTGGTTCCACTGCCATACTTTTTTATGTAGTGAAATTAGCTTAGAGAAAATTGTGTCAGGTTGATTTTCAATTTTAACAGTAAAGTAGACTGGTAATGTATTTAACTGGATATGAGTTGCTGAGCTTAGTTTACAATATTGGAGTTAAAGCAGGAATTCTAACTAGTTACTTTCTGTTTTCCATTTTGAACCCCCAGTCAGGAGTTACAGAGGAATATGCCCTGACCCAGGGAGGCTCTCTTCACACAGCAGCATTTTCCTGTTGCGTCATTGACATTTATATATTTATTTAATGGCTGATTTAGGTTTGCTTATCTTGGTTGCCTGACCTACCAATGTTAAATGAAGATAACTTAATCTTCATTTGTAAGATGAGATCCTGTGAGTGGGAACTTTACTTTATACTGATCTTGTGAGGGTAGTTTGGAAGTTTGAAATAAGCTTTTCAGGACACTTCAATTTGACCTCAGAGAATAAGAATGTAATATTGAACACCCCTAGGAAATAGAGATGCCAAAATGTGCATTTCTTTCTGTTAGAGAGAAGGATTATTTTAAAATTTCATTGAAAGGACATTTGGAAATATAAGACATAGCTGTAAGGATCAGTATGAAATCATAGCTTCTGTTGAATAGAAAGAAGAAGTTTTACATTTCAGTGTGGTGGAATCTCTCACTTCAGCAAGCCATACATTGCCCTTTGCCTGGTGTACTATTTTTTTTTTTTTTTGTTCTTGTTGTTTGTTTGTTTTTTAGTGGTGCCAGCATTGTTTTCCATGTTCCTCTTTTGCCTCTGTTCTCCCTGCAGGGTTGCCATGGTCATTCCCTGGATGGCTGGGCAAAGGTTTCAGTTGGCCTTATGTAAATCTTCAGCTGACTTCCTACTATGTTGTGAGATGGATTTTGGGTGCCAAGCATTATCATGACCTGGACATTGATTATATTGGGGTTAGTAACATATTGGAAATATGATTTATTTTTGAATATGTATGTATAATTTTATAAAGTAATTTGATTAATTTTTTGATCCATTAAAAAGATTTGCAACCATACTTTGTGTTGAAGTACAATTTACATATTGCATAACACTATAATAATAATAATAGGATGGTTTGATATAGATTTTATCTTTTGATTATTATTTATGTGTATAGGAGTTTTGCTTGTATTCATGTCTGTGCACCATGTATGTGCAGTGTCCTTGTAGGTCAGAAGAGGACGTTGGGTCCCCTGGAACTGGGAGCTACACATTGTGCGAACCTCTTTTCGGGTGCTGGGAATTGAACCAAGGTCTTGTGGAAGAGCAGCCAGTGTTCTTAACTACTGAACCATCTCTCCAGCCCCTTGTTGTAGTTTCAAGAAGAAAACTGACAAATAGTTCAGGTTACAAAATTCAGAGCAGATTTTTAAAAAGCACTTTTTCTAAATGGATCAATGGGGAAAATGTGTTCAGGAACGAGTTTGTTTAATTCTTAGTCAATGGGGTTAAAAGGAAATCACATTTTTATGTCATTGCTTCAAAAATATGTTGAAGTTTTTAGAGGATGCATAAAAGGTTCTTGCTATTTCAATAAGCAAAGCTGAGGTCACATATCTACCATGTAAAAAACCAAACCAATTACAATGGAGTTGAAACTAAAACAAAAATTTGGACTTTGTACTCTCTTTTGTAACTCATGTGCCCTTTTGGCTCCATTCAGTCCTTCCTCCCACCTAATACTTGTCTCTACAGCACTTTGCTGGCTAACGCTTTTCTATCATGAGACTGACTTGTTCTTTATTATTATTGTTACATTTATTTATTTATTAATTCACTTTACATCCCAATTGCAGTCCCCTCCCTCCTCTCCTCCCATTCCCACCCTTCTACTCTTCTCTTCTCCTGACAAAAGCAGACCCCACCCCACCCCTAACCTATTTTGGCACATCAAATCCATCAGGACTAAGCACATCCTCTTCCACTGAGGCCAGACAAGGCAGCCCAGCTAGGGGGAAGGGATCCAAAAGCAGGCAACAGAGTCCATGTCTGAGACAGCCTGCACTCTAATTGCTAGGGGATCCTCATGAAGACAGAGCTGCCCATCAGCTGCATATGTGTTGGGGACCTAAGTCCAGTTCATGTCTGCTCTTTGGTTGGTGCTTCAGTCTGTGCAAGTTCCCATGGTCCTTGGTTAGTTGACTCTGTTGGTCTTCTTGTGGAGTTCTTGGACTCTCTGGGATCTTCTATCGTTTCCACCACTTTTCTACAAGACTCCCTGAACTCTACCTAATGTTTGGCTGTGGGTTTCTGCATCTGTTTTGAACTTCTGCTGGGTGGAGCCTCTTAGAAGACAGTTATGCTAGGCTCCTGTCTGTAAGCATAGCAGAATATCATGACTTCTTATTGTTATTCTTTGCCAGTCCAAATTATTCTTGCCTTTGAACAGTACTGAATATTTTTCTCTTTTACTTTTTTCACAGTAAAATTTTTTTAATTGGAAAATTTTTTCTAATTTTATTTTTAAGATGATACTATAATTATATTTCTCCTTTTCCTTTCCTCCCTCCAAGCCCTTCCACATACCCCTCCTGACTCTCCTTCAAATTCATAGGCTCTTCACTAATTGTTATTGCAAATATATACGTGTATGCATACATTCCTAAATATAACCTGTTCTGTACTTGCATGTATGTTTTCAGAGTTGACCATTTCGCTTGGGACAACCAGGAGGTGTGCTATTCTCTGGGGAAGACCACCTCCCTCCCTCCCTGTCTTCTTCATTTGCCTGCGGTTCTTTATGTGGGGTTGAGGCCTCATGCTTTTTCCTGTCCACTTTGGCATGTTCATTGGTGTTGTATTTGTTCAGCTCATATTTGGGCAGTCATGTTGGTGAGACTTTATGGGTGTCATTTCTGACATTAGTAGGAGTCACAATCTCACAGCAAGCTCCCTGATCCTCAGGTTCTTACAATCTTACTGGCCCCCCTGCTGGAATGTTTTCTGGGCTGTAGGTGCGTGTAGGAATGTTTTGTAGATCTATCCATTGGGGTGGATTCCACAAGTCTGCATTTTAATTTTGTTTAGTTAGTGTTTAGTTAGTGTTTATTATTGTTGTACTGATGCAATTCAGATTCTCCTTCAAACCTTTTCATCTAGTTCTTAAACAATAATGTGGTTCTTTCATACTTTATGACTTTCATACAAAATGACTTTCATTTT
>CM053765.1:17224405-17249222 GCA_028658305.1 Pachyuromys duprasi
AAAATGCTTTGGGTAAACACTGAACTGGTTTTTAAAAAATGGGAGTGAACTGAGGCAACATTTTGTTTGGGATACTTCAAGGCTTATATTGATTTACTTGTATATAATTATGAAAAATATTTTTTCCAGTCTTTTGGATGTTTGTTTTTATTGTATAGTATTTTGATGTTTCTTTTCTTTCTATCAAACTAATGTTTTAGCACAATTGCTTGGAATTTGGTGGCTAGTTACTATGAAGAATTGCCTTACGGGCGAAGTGGCTTGATGACCGCCCAGGAGCCATGGAGTGGGCACTATGTGGTAGAGTCTCCTATCTGGGTGTCAGGTATGGATGCCTACATTCTGTCTCTTTCTCCACAAGTTCTTTTTTAAGAGACATACCAGAAATCACAAAATGATGCTATGCAAACTGTCCATGTCATAATTGTGTGACTATTTTAAGGGAGATCTGCCAGTGATTTATGATATTATTTTGGATAACCTGAATGCTTTCTGCATTTCATCCTTGATTATTCTAAGACCAGGCCCTTAAAAAGGGAGGAAAGAGGGGAAGGATAGCAGCATAGGGGATGGAGATGCCTGGCAATGGAGACAGTTGATCATTTAGGATCCCAAATCACGGTAATAGCTGATGGAATGAGTATACTTATAAAGGTTCAGTCCAGCTCAGTGTGTCTGTAAGTTTGGGGATTATTCCTTTATATCAGTTCCATTTTATTGATTTTACTAAAGTAAGTAAATAATATTAGGTGACTAATAAAAATTATAATCATGAATTAATTAAAAAAGTCAATGTTTTGTGAAAGAGTATGGCTTTACATTGGTTGCTAAATCTAAGTTTTTGAAGATCTGAATTACAGGAAAAGATAAAATTAATAACTCATATAGATTAAAAATGCTTATATGCTGAGGAGTTTATGTTTCTCACATGAAGCAAAGAAACCAGGTAGATGCTAGAAGCAGCTTAACATACAGGTCAGCAGAGCCAGATCTGTGTGTCTACTTTTAGTGAAGCCAAGCAATTTGAGATTAGTTACAAATGGAGACATGTTGAGTTTCTCACAACTGGATGAAAACAATTAAAATTTACATGGTTCAAAGATGGGCTGTTAGACTCATCTACTTCCATTGAAACCAATATCTTTGTCTATTATATCAGTCACAATTGAAGTTGATAAAATACAGATAGTCATGGCATCTGAAAGAGTGTAACCATAAGCATAGACAGCAACCTTATAAATTAGGCAAATAACAATAGGAAAGTTCTTCTTTAACATTTTAGGTATTTAACATAATCATTACTTTGCTTCAAAATTATACCATTGTCTTATAAAAACCAATTTCTTAAGAATCAAGACAATTTTAAGTCAACTAGTTTTAATTTTAAACTCACATTTTGATATTTTTTGTTTGTAGTTTTGTGTTATTCTCAGATTTGTAATCATGACATTATTCTAAATTCCTGAAGTAGGTCTTTAAAATAGTGGGAAAATTAAATCATGCTGGTTGGACAGCCTCTTGTTGGTGGAATTGTTCCCCTCCATCTGGTGAAGTAACACTTCTAATTTTGTGATATTGGGGAGCTGGCAGGAAATGGAATATTGCTTAGCATATATTCAGGCCCAGATTCAGAGGTGATGACAATATATACCTAGAAATAAATTTGTTTGAGACTGTACAGTAATTCTGAGGTATGTTTATTAACTTTTAGGAACTTTTTAAAAAGTTCTTTTAATTCTTTTGTTCTGTTAAAATAAGTAGTGATGAACAAGGTTTGGGAAGAGTAAATTAATTTTGCACTTCAGAAAAACGACTGCATAATCAGTATTCTTGAATTTTCAGCTTCATTTAATTTTAACCAGTCATTCAGAAAGCCTTCCTGCAATTTTACCTTTCAGTTGAAATAGTTAAAAATGGAAGCATAAAATTGGGAGATACTTTATTAAAATAGATTATAGCTGCTTAGAATCAATAAGATTCAAGTTGGTAGACTGCTATTAAAGTTGTCTCCTTTTCCATCTTTTCTCCCTTTTTTGTAGCTCATACAACTCAGTTTACTCAACCAGGCTGGTATTACCTGAAGACAGTTGGCCATCTAGAGAAAGGAGGAAGCTACGTAGCTCTGACTGATGGCTTAGGAAACTTCACCATCATCGTTGAAACTATGGTAATTTACTATTGTTGATACTTAACTAGTGGACATCTCATACTTCACCAGAAACTTTGTTTTCAGACAGACAAAGGGTATTGTGTTCTTCTGGGCATAAGAGGGCACCTCTCCAAGAGGCACCCAGTCATAAGGTTGGGAGAAGGACCCTGGTGGTTACTTTGCTTCTTCTGTTGTTTCTAACTTCTTAGATCTATTGGCCTTGAAGCTCATCATGGCTTTTATGAATACTGCAGTTAACACATGGAGGGTTTCCTGGGAATGCGTGTCAGTTCTTGTGGGTGTGTAGCTAGTTAAACATGGTGAAGAGCTGCCAGCAGCTCATGAGGCTTCCAGTATCACCATGTTGTCTCCAGCAATTATTGTCCATCTCCTTGCTTATAGCCATTGTCAAGGGTATGAGGTGGTGTCATTGTAGTTTGATTTTCTTTCCTAGTGACTAATGATGCTGGTTATATTTTCATACATCTTTTAGCTATCTGTACATCCACACTGTAGAAATGTCTGTTTAAATCCACACTGCCCATTTCAGTTAGGAGTATTTTTATTTTTCTTCTTGAATTGTTAAGAGATCTTTGTATAATCTATTTAAAAGCCTCTCAGAAGACACATGTGGCTTTTGTGTATTTGCTCCCATCCTTATAGTGTACTTAGCCAGGCTGATCTTAGATTCATAACCCTGCTGTCTCAGCCTCTCACATGTTGAAGTCACTATGCCTAACTTTTTTAATGGCATTCTTCGAGGTTAAAAAAAAATTCTAAAATTTGTGTGGAAAAAATAAATTGGGTATGTCTTTTGGTTTTTGAGACTGTGTTTCTTTGGGTAGCCCTGGCTGTCCTGGACTTGAGTTGCAGACCAAGCTGGCCTTGAACTCACAAAGATCCGCCTGTCTCTGCCTCCCCGAGTTCTGGGATTAAAGCCTGGTAAATTTGGGGTTTTCTTTTGTTTTGTGTACATTTAGTACCAGATATAGGAAACCATTGACTAATTCAAGGTCATGAAGAGTTGAAATTTTACAAAGATTTTTTTTTTTTTTTTAATTTTGGTGAGATTGTTGCTGTAAGTCTGTTATTTCTTGAAGGGCTTGGCATTTGCTCAGCTTTTTCCTTTTGTGTGTATATGCCTAGCTGTTCTTCCACCATGTTTTGAGAAGTATTTTTCCCTTGAGTTATGTTTGCATATAGTACTGAAAAGCAATCTGTAAGACATTGGAGAGCTTTTTTCTCTACTTGTGCTTTCGAGGTCATTGCATCTTAATTACTGCGCTTCTAGTGAGAGTTTGGTGTGAGTTTTCTAGCTTTGATCATTTTCAAGATTGGCTATTATAGGTACTTTGGATTTCAACATGAGTTTTAGAACTAGCTAATTTTTACAAGCATATAAGCTAAGATTGCTATTTTACTTAGTTAGTGTGTCAATGTGGGGAAGCATTGCCATTCTATCCTCATTCATTCTCATCTGTCGTTACTGGAGTCATGTCTCTTTCTTCTTGGTCAGCATTCTAGTTTATCTAGCTTTCCAAGGGAATAACGCTGTTTTCTTCATTTTCTGTATTTTAGTATTTCACAGTAGTATTTATTGTTTTCTTTTTCTGTGCTATGGATTTGGTTTGCTCTTTTGAAAACTGTTAAGCTTCTTAAAGTAGAAGGCGAGGTTATTGGAAACACTTAAAATATATATAGGCATGAATAGCCTTCACTTTGTCTATATGTGGTTCTTTAGTTTATCCATTTTATGTTTTGTTTTGATCACAAAGTATTTTTTACTGTCCATGTGATTTCCTCCTTGACTTAATTTCTCTGTAGCAAGGTATTTATATATCTGTATTTCTGTGGATTTTGCAGCTTTCGTTGTTGATGCTTCATGTCATTGCATTCTGATTGGAGAGCATACTTCCTGGTGTTTGCCGCACACATGGGCCATACTGAGAAGGGTACTGAAAGAATAGGTGCTTTGTTGCCTGCAGAATTCCACGTGACTGTGTTTTAGATCTGTTTGGTTGTCTGTGTTCATTTCTTGTTTTGCTGCTGCTAATAGTGACAAGTAAAGTTTCAGCTGTTGTAGAATCGTCACTTTCCCTTGTTCTGTTAGTTTTTGTTTTATATTGTTTTAAGATTTTCTTGTTCTTATTTCTGATATTTTAATGTATTGACTTCTGGTGTTAAAACTTTCTCTGTTTATATTTTTCCTTTTGTTTTTCTCTGCTACTATTTGTCATTGCTACTTTTTTGTGGCATCTGTTATTATCTTTTTTCTCATCTTTGCTTTCAGCCTGTTTTTCTGTTTGTGTTTTAATGTAAAGCATGTCCCCTTTCAATAGCACATAGTTGTATCTTGTTTTCCTTAATCTCATCTGGCATTTTAGTTGGACTGTTGAATGAGCATTAGTGTTGCTATGGTTTGGTTTAGTTTTTCCTTGTGGTCTTTATTTTCTACAGTTCATGGTTTTATTTTAATTTAGTATTTCTCCTCTGCCATTTTTCTTTGTTTTTTTAAATACTGCTTCTCTATTGCTTTAATGATCTTTCCAGTACACTTTAAATAGAGTTGTATCTAAGCAATGGTTTCAGAATTTATTATACATACCTTGCTGCTTCAGGATAACTTGAGATTTAAACTGGATCCTGGGTCAGTGCAGGAATGCTATTCTTCTGTTGTTCCATTATTTTATTGTAAGTGCCACACCTCCAAAAGAAAGTTAAAAGGATGCTGTGAAATTACTACTTTGTATGTGATTTTTTAAAAAGCCACGAGAAGAGAACAGTACATGTTTATATTTATATAAATATACATTCATTTTACTTATGGTTATGGTTTTTTAGGTGTTTCTATGTATTAAGTTAGCATTAGGGTCATTTCCCTATTCTAAACTTTAGCCAACCACACACAGTACACATTCATTAAAGTTATGTTAGCAAATTATTTTTTATAATCTGAAATAAGTTCATATTGGTTATAAATGTTTTCCATTCCTGCTACATTTCAGGCATTGATTATTTAGTGTTTCTCCCACAAAATAGCTTGTGTAATATTGGATAATTTACATGACTTTCTTCCCACAGAGTTATAAACATTCTATATGTATACGGCCATACCTACCATATTATAATGTCTCAAATCAGATAGCTACCTTTACTCTAAAAGGATCTTTGGTGAGTACATGTTTTTGACTTTTATTTTGATTTAAAATTTTGTTAGGATTGAAGAGATGGCTCAGAGGTTGAGTGCTTGTTGCTTTTCCGAAAAATTGGGAAGCAGCCTTGCTAAGCAGCTTACAGCTACATATAACTCTAGCTGCAGAGGATCTGATGCCCTCTTCTGGCTTCCAAGGGTCACACATGTGAATTTACAGAATCACAAATAATAAAAATATAAATCTTTAAAAGTTTATGAATATTTTGTGTTCTATTACAGGCTATCAATTCTTAAGTGAAGTCATGTATTATAGAATTACTAAGAATTTGCATACCAGTGGACGCCTGCCCTAGTGCCTTGTATCTCCTGACTTTTTTTTTTAGACACAGTCTTCCCTACTTTTTTTTCCAACAGATTTTTTCTCAAGCATCTTTATTTTTATTAATTACAGTTTATTCACTTTGTATCCCCCCGTAGCTCCCTCCCTCCTCCCCTCCTAATCACACCCTCCCTCTCCCTTCTCCATCCATGTCCCTCCCCAAGTCCACTGATGGGAGAGGTCCTCCTCTCCTTCCTTCTGATCCTATCATATCAGGTCTCATCAGGAGTGGCTGCATTGTCTTCCTCTGTGGCCTGGTAAGGCTGCTCCCTGCTCAGGGGGAAGTAGTCAAAGAGCCAGCCACTGAGTTCATGTCAGAGACAGTCTCTGTTCCCATTACTGTGGAACCCACTTGGACAGTGAAGTACCATGGGCTACATCTGTGCAGAGGTTCTAGGTTATCTCCATGAATGGTCCTTGGTTGGAGTATCAGTCTCAGAAAAGACCCTGTGCCCATATTTTTTTTTTGTTCTGTTGCAACAGATTTAATTCATCTGATTTTATGTTGAGGTCTTGATCCCTTTGGACTTTAATTTTGTGCAGGGTGATAGATATGGGTCTATTTGCATTTTTCTACATGTGGACATCCAGTTAGACCAGCACCATTTGTTGAAGATGCTATTTTTTTTTTCCATTGTAGGATTTTGGTATCTTTGTCAAAAATAAGGTGTCTGTGATGACTTCCCTCTGGTGATGTGGCCTTGTCAGGCCACAGAACAAGAGGATCTAAGAAGTCCTGATGAGACTTGATAAGCTGGGGGCAGATGGCAGGGGAGGAGAACTCCCCCTTTCAGTGGACTAGGGGAAGGGGATTAGGAGGAAGAGGGAGGGAGGATGGTACTGGGAGGAGTTGAGGGAGGTGGCTACAATTGGGATATAAAATGAATAAATTGTAAAAAATAAAATATTAGGCATATAATATAGGATAAACATACTAAAATCTATGCACCTAAAGAAGCTAAGCAAGAAGGAGGACCCTGGGTAAGATGATCAATCCTTATTCAGAAAGGCAAATGGGATGGACATAGGAAGATGGAGAAAACAGAAAACAGGTTAGGAGCCTACCACAGAGGGACTTTGAAAGACTCTACCCTGCAGGGTATCAAAACAGATGCTGAGACTCATAGCCAAACTTTAGGCTGAGTGCAGGGAATCTTCTGAAAGAAAAGGTAGATAGAAAGATCTGGAGGAGACAGGAGCTCCAAACAGAGAGTAACAGAATCAAAAAATCTTGGCACAGGGGTCTTTCTGAGACTGATACTCTAACCAAGGACCATGCATGTAATAGCCTAATACCCCTGCACAGACATAGCCCATGGCAGCTTAGTCTCCACGTGGGTTTCCTAGTAAGGTGAACAGGGATTGTCTCTGACATGAACTCAGTGGCTGACTTTTTGATCACCTCCCCCTGATGGTGGAGCAGCCTTACCAGGCCACAGAGGAAGACAATGCAGCCAGTCCTGATGAGATCTGATAAGCTAGGATCAGACGTGGAGAGGATCATGGGAGGAGAAGAGGGAGAGGGTAGGTTTGGGAGGGAATGAGGAAGGTGGCTACAGCTGGGATAAAAAGTAAACTGTAATTAAAATAAAACAAAAGTACAAATTATTTAAAAAAGAATTTTGAGCTAAAAAAACAAAAACAGACACAGTCTTATGTAATCTAGGCAGGCCTCATTAAACAGGAACTGTGGGCATCTAAGCTTTACTTTCTGAGTACTGGGGTTGCAGTACTGAGTACTGAGTACATGTGCACACACCTGCTTCAGGTAGTGCTGGGTAGAACCCAGAGTCTTTTGCCTGTTTGGTAAGCCCTCTACCAACTGAGGCATGCCAATACCTGATAGAGCTGTCTGGGATCTTAGCCTTGGTGTGTTTGATTGTTGTTTTTTTTGTGTTTGTGTGTTTGTTTGTTTGTTTTTTAAGACAGTGTTTCTCTGTGTGGTCCTAGCTGTCCTGGAATTCATTCTGTAGACTAGGCTGTCCTTGAATGCACAGTTTAAAGGGATTAAAGGGGTGCACCACCACCAACTGGTGAGGAGTTTTCAAGCACTAAAGTTTAGAGTATTCTAAACTGAAAAGCAAACAAAACAAAGCCCAAATCAAACAAATACCTAAAAATCACTATTTAAAAAAAGATTCTATTAGATTTGATTTGGAAGAACCTGGTATGCTTTTTTATTAGTAATGTCATAGAATTAGTTTTTATGCCAGAGAATTATTAGGGGACCAGCAGGGCTGAGAGGGAGAGAAAAGAGGCTGTGGGGTGAAGGACAGGTGGAACCAACAAGAATGCAATGTATACATGCATAAATTGTTAAGAGAACGAAACTTATAAATAAAAAATAGACAAAGCATCTAATAATTGTTATCAGGAAACAGTGTATTTTTTCTAATACCTAGCAAAGGGAAATTGGGTCACAAAGAACAGAGTGAAATAGTTGTATTCTGTATTTCATTAAACATCTGACTCCAGTAAGCTGGAAGGCTTCAGAAAGAGGCCCTGATACAGGCATTTTAAGGTATTAGTTAAGGTATTAATTTCTAGATATGATGAATCTCTGAATCAATCCAACAGTTGTCTCTAAAACCAAGCCAAAAACTTTTCTTAAAAAATTTCAAGCTCATGTTACTCATTTTTTTACCTAAAGCATGTGACCACGACATCCAGAGCCACTCCAGTGTTCAGGCCACCCAGCTACACATGCAAGCTGTTACTCAGAAACCCTAAGGAGCCCAACTGAAATATTTTTCCCCAAGTTTTTAAAAATCATGTGGATCTGTTCTGTTACTTTTCAGGTAGTTCATCTGTGAACATGGAGATTCATCTCCTTTGATATGTCTATATGTCTAGAATTATCATTGGCAGTGTAACACTTACGTATTACTGACTTAAGTGAAATATTATGATTATGTAATAATGATAATTATTAAAGTATAAAAATAATTTAAGATATTAGAACATATTAATTATTCATACAAGAACATCAGTTTTTATCCATCAACATATCAGATCAATATTTCCTTAACATTTTTGCAGTTATCATATGTTTTGAAGAAAAATATTAGAACATAATGATTACCTTTGAACAAGTTCAATTTTATATGATGACAGTAAGATAAAAGAAGGCAGAAGAAAGCAATTTAAGATTCTATAATAATAGACATTTTAAAGCATAGGGAAAATGAGTGTTTTGAAGTCAAGGCAGACACTAAGATCCGTTTTTAACATTTGCCATTGTTCTCAGGTGTTAATGTGATGGCTCAAAGAGTAGAGATTGATTGTTGACAGTGCTTCCCCTGCCGCAGGAGGAGACATGAGCAGGCTTCTTCAGGAACCCTGTGCATAGTCACAGAGGAAAGCACAGTAGAACCAGGCACATTTTAGAGCATACTGAGTTACTGTGGAAGTTTAAGAAAGAAAAGTAATAGACACAATCTGGGCCTACCTAGGGCAAGATCACAGAACACATGTTCAAAAGGAGAAGGTGGCAAGAACACTTCTAAGCACGCCCAGTTCGGTATTACAATGACCTAGCTGCTTTGTTTCCCTAAGACCACACAAGTCAGTGTCCCCAGGCCTGTGTTGGTTTTCCTCAAGTTTCTCTGAAGTGTCTTAGCTGAAACAGAACAGAAAAAGACAAGTGTGGAGATGTGTTAATTCAGGCGTTTGTTGCTGGTAGTGCCTGTTGCTTAGTGGCTAGTGTTGGTAGGAAATGAAAGACCTGCTTGAACATTGTCTTCCTGTTTTCAAAGTGTTACTTTTTTTTATTAAAGTTTATTCACTTTGTGTCCCTGCTGTAGCTCCCTCCTTCCTCTCCTCCTAGTCCCACCCTTCCTCCCTCTTCTCCCTCAAGGGAAGGAGGTCCTCCCCCTATCAAGGGATTGGCATAGTGTTACTGTTTAAATCTAGAGATGGTTCTTTCAACAATTGGACACAGTGGATGCTGCTTTCTTTTTAAGGTATTAATTTCAGGATAAGGTGAATCTCTCAAGCATTCTTTCTTGTGTTTTTCTCCCCAGAGAGAAATACAAGAGCTACAGGTGTGGTATACCAAGCTTGGAAGACCAACGGAGACACTTCATTTTATACAACTGGATTCTCTATGGGTAGTCTTAAAATTGATTTCTGTTTGGGGCATTACAACAGTAAAAAGGAACAAATCTGATTAATGAATTACAATGAAGTTGATTTTATGGCTACTGAACAGTAAAGATAAAAAGTTCCCAAAGTTTTCTAAAATAGAGGTCCTGATAAAGATATGAGAAGCTTGTTTGTTCATAGCCGTGTCCCTAAATGCTAGTTTATGTTGGTAAATGTGCCACTGTGGCCTGGCTGTCCAAGTAAGAGATGCATGCCTCATTTGAGATTTGTCCTCCTCTGTTCCCGTCTGCGTCCCTATGGTAGTTGACTGTAGGATCTGCACTCCGTGTGTTTCTCTTACTCATTCTTGCTCCTTGTTCTCCCTGTTGCTTCTTTTTGTTCATTCTTCATTATTCAGAAAATGCCTGTGGTTTCAACAGACTGCAACCTGAGTCTTAGGGCCAGCCATCACAGTGCTATTAGAATGTTGTGCCTAAAATGCTCTGTTTGGAATGTGTCAGCAATTTTCTCCATCAGTTCACATTCCCCACATGCTCCTCACTTCCTGTCACATGACCGTTACTCTCCTCTTATGAGGTAGAAGACATTTCCTTTCCAGATGCAGATCTTAGTAGCTGGCCTCTCCTCACAGAGTAAACTTCTCAAACAGCTTCCTTCATATCTGTGAAGACATGTCAACTCAAGCGTCAGGTTCTTTGAAGCCTTGCTCACCTGGCCCATTGTAAGACTTCTGTGTGGATCCCATTGAACACATTTGCCTGCATTTGGGCTACCTTGAGATGGGGGCTCTGCCTTGTTTTGCCTTTAGCCCAGAGGCATAACCATATGGTGCTTAGTACTTAGTGATTCCTCAGCAAAGATTCAGAGAATAAACTGGTCCCAGCAAGCACATTACATTATCAAATTGACCCAACCTGCTGCAATTTTGATAATTATTACTGTTATAATTAGCTAGTCAATATCAATGGTTAAATACCCATTAGAACATTCTCTACTTATATAATAATTTGCTGGAAACAGCGTAATGAAATTGATCTCCGCTATAGGAATATTATTTCGAGTTAATTCTGAGCCACAGCATGGCATCAGATATTCATGGTTCTGCATCTGTTAACCCTTAAGGCAAATAAAGCACTCTAAACCCTTTAATTCAGTGTAGATAAAAAACGTATTAAAGTTTTAAAGTTGGGTTCAAGTTCAGTGCCCACATTAGTTATGTGGGGATCCTAATGTCTCCAGAGGACTATGCTTCTACAGGAACTATGCTCTAGAGAGTTTTCCCTGGCGGCACACTGAGGTGAGCTAAACAAGACCTTTATAAACATTCGGCTTACTCCTCACAGCAACCCTCTGAGGTATGTATTCTTAGCCTCGAGGATGAGATGAAAAACTAGATAAAAAATGTGACATAAATCTAACCTACTAATTGAAATTTAGCCAGAGTATATAATGAACAGATTTTAATTTTCATTTCTCAATTGTAAAATGTTCCTTGTGCCTAAGAGTTGGGCTGTTTGTGAGGTTTTGTGGATTCTTTTAGTAAAGCTCCGAAGGAAGCAGGCAGGCCTCTGAGTTGCACATTGCAAGCTTCAGCGAGCTTACAGTGTAATGGAAGCGTCGGCTGGCAGATGCCGACTCTGTGTCCTTTCCCTCTAACGGAGTGCCTGTGTAAGCATGTTTCTTTGAAAGCTGGCTTCTCCCTGCTGCCTTGAACGTGGGGCTGTTTTCTCTTGCAGCTCCTTGACAACAGTGGCAGCTTCACGCTGGAACTGCAGGAGGATGAGATATTCACACTCACCACTCTCACTACAGGTCTCAAAGGCACCTACCCTCCTGCTCCCACATCGCAGCCCTTCCCAACCAGCTACAAGGATGATTTCAATGTTGGTAAGCAGCTCCCCATCTGTGGAAGGAGGGTTGAGTTTCTTCTTGTCAGACTGGGTGGACAATAGTGGGATGTCATAAGCACACACTAGCTCTTAGAGCAGGCAAGTAGTTCTAACCTCCCCATTGCCGCAACCCTTTTTTCAGCTGACCCCAACCATACAATAATTTTTATTGCTATTTCATAACTGTGATTTTGATACTGTTGTGAATCTTAATATAAATAGCTAATATGCAGGATATCCAATGTGTGACCCCTGTGAAAGGTTTGTTTCGCCCCCTCTCCCCGCAAAGGGGTCATGATCCACCAGTTGAGAACCACTGCTTTGAGTTTTATTTGGTTAAAAGATAACCAATGTTTTTAGTTCTTTGAGATGAATTTTTATTTTTCAGTTCCAGAAATAAAAAAAGAAAAAGAAAAACACAGAAGTCTCTGTGAGGATGAAAGCTATAACTCTTAGCTGTCCTGTGTAAACCTTAGGCTGCACAGCTGCAGAGTTTCGCCGTGGCTGTCACTGCATAGCTGGGGAGCGCCTCCGTGGCTGTCACTGGCGTTGTTCATCCAGGTGGAGGCTAAGCCGCATTATGCTCCATCTCAGGGCCAGGGCACTGCAGTTAGGTAGCCAGCTCATTGTGTGGAGGTTGTAGCCTAGCCCTCCAGCCTGTAAGAGATGCTGCTGTGAGGGGATTGGAGAAGCCTTGCTGGGTGGGCAGTTGGGGAAAAGCGTTTGAAAACAGAAGCACACTCATTGTGCTTGTATCTCTAGAGGACCCAGCAAGCAACAGCATGTGCTTACTAAGTGTTTGGCAAGACTGAAGGTTTCAAAGATGAATTAAATAGCCCTATAATCTGCTCCCAAAATTGACAGCTGGAGAAAAGCAACATGGAAAAGATTAGTATTTCCAGAGTGATGTACCTGTATCCTCCTACAGGGGGCAGCACTGCTTGTCTCTCCCAACATGGAGACTCCTGCCCTGCCACTCACTGCTGAGTCTCACATTCTCATGGCAGGACATGACCTTTCAGCTGACTGGCATAGAAAGGCCTTTGACTCTGCTACAGACATCTGGTCAATTATATATATTTATATTTGGATATGTATCACAAATACATCACACGCACATTCATCTTATGATCTAAATTTTGGTTATAAGGTATTTATAGTTTAAAAATGATTCAGAAGTGTTTCACAGTGTACCACAGATATCAGAAAGGAGAGATATGGTAAGGGACTGATAATCAGCCACTAAGTGGAGGATTTGTTGTGTTCTGAACAGATTACCCATTTTTTAGTGAAGCTCCAAATTTTGCTGACCAGACTGGCGTATTTGAGTACTACAAGAATAATGAAGACCCCGGACAGCATCGCTTCACACTGCGTCAAGTTCTCAATCAACGACCTATTACCTGGGCTGCTGATGCTTCCAGCACAATCAGCATCATAGGCGATTACCACTGGTGTGTGAGACAGATGCCCTCAGTGTATAACCTTGTGATTCTGGGTGCATTCTGAGTGTAGAGGTTCCAGTAGTCCTTCTTGTGTCAAGAACCTCAGGCGGGTGACCTCAAATGAGCAAATTAGTTTCCATGTCCTTCCCTCAGATTATTCCAGTTTGATAATAACTGTGGTCAGAGAAATGCAGCTTTAATAAGAGAACTGAGAATCCCTGGGCCCAGTTATCGTTTAGTATTTATTTGCAGGCCTTGTGATTTGAATACTTTCAGGTTCCCAGGACCTGATTTGTTGAGCGCGAATTGCCACCTGCTGGACAAACAGGAGAATTACATTGCTCTAGCTAGTGTAGGAAGCTGCTTCAAAAGCAGACCAGCTTTAATTGCTGAGGCTAAGCAATTCAGCCCTATATTCAGATATATGGTAAACATTACAAGTTATAATTTTTCCAATTAAAACACAGTTGGAAAATCAAAATTTCATCTTCACATTTAATTTAGTTGTGGGATTTTAGGTCGTATTTTCTATTTAGGTTGTATTTCTAATTTCATTATGGATACATACACACACCCACAGTCAGTTTCTCTCTGTTTCTCTCTCTCTCTCTCTCTCTCTCTCTCTCTCTCTCTCCTCTCTCTCTATCACCAACCCACCTTATCTAGAGACTGGAAGTTAGAGAAGAGAGCCTTGAGTTGCTTATCTGTAGAAAAGTACAGAAAGTCATTCTTCCCTTGGTATTTCCCCAGTCTTGTTTATAAATCCAGACTCCAGCCCTGAGTTCTGACTTCAGTCTTGAGAAACCTTCAGCATGCAGCTTCCGGAACCCTTACCTACATGGAACCATGCAGCAGCACCACTGAGGCACAGTGACATGTGTTCCATACGCCGTTTGGCGGCTTCCCTCCTTACACAACAGAAGTGACTGCTCTTCTCACCGTCTGTGACGTTGATGCTTCTCATGAACGTTCTGATCATGGCGGAATTTGTGATTTCCTCATTTTTGTTAATGATTTTGTAGGTGGGTTTGGGCATAAGGGTCCAAGGCGTGGGCCCCATTATCTTGGCCATCAATTTGGAAGCTAGCCACCATAGGAAATCTTACTCTTCTGTGTCATCCCTGTCTCTGTGTCCCTGAACACTGTGGTATACTTTCTTTAAATTCAAACTCTTATTTCTCAATTAAATGCCAGAAAAGCTGAGACCCCCTTAACTGGAGTAGAGAGATGAGGTACAGCACTAGCTGAAGATTAACAAAAGCACCCTCAGGTAAATAGTTTATACTGGTTAGATAACTATACTCAGTCTCGACAGTGACCTGTTGCAGAGGGTAGAGAGATGAGAGTGGGGAGAGGAAGAGAGAGTGACCCCTCGAAGAGAAGGAGATAGCGAATAGCACCCGTCCTGTCAGGGACTCTAGCCCTACGCTGCATTTCCCATGTGCTGTTCTGTTCAGGGATACCCAGAGACTCCCCTGTACTGGACCAGTGCTACACTTTTATGCTTAATTTCCATGTGGTTTGCTGGCTTAGTTTCATCCTGTTTTAGTTTCCAACATTGTAACCTCTATTTGAGTCAGCAATATTTGTTCAGAAAGCCACACAGATGCTATGCCTGCTACTGTGGGGGGGGGGGGAGGGAATGAGAACTGGGTACAAAGGCGACAGACTTTCATAATTGCAATGGCAGACGCATCGCTCTCGGCTTACAGACTGAGAAACTGAAGTTTTGAAATAACCTTTCATAAAGCGACAGGACCAGGGCTCGCACCTGGGCTCTGTTTCTGTGGGCTGTGCCCACAGCCCTGCTTTAATCGGCCTGCTTCTTCCTAAGACTAAGATAGGGAAGATCAGTTTTGTACAATGCTGTTTTAGTATAGCAGTCCTCATTGCTGTCATCAGAACCTGCCTCAGCCCTACCTCTTGCTGAGAACCAGTGGAGTCATTTGAGCATCAAGGACAGGCCTTGCTGAAGCGATATGTAAGAAGTTCTGTCTCCTAATAAGGTTTGGTTGTGATCTGAAGATTACTACAAAAGAACCTCTTCTTGCACACAGCTGAATTCTCTGTTACTTTAGTCAGATTTTTAAAAAATGTGTAAGGTTTTCTTCTCCTAGTATGACTAAGACTATGGATGTGGAAGAATACAATACACTTTATATTCTTTATTATTTACAAAGTGTTCAGCACATTTTAATGCAAGAACCATTTGTTCAGGAATGTGACACAGAGAAAAAGAAAAGAAAAAAAAAACCTTTCATTTTCTCTCATTCTTAACCATAATAGGCTTATGGTACTGGCAGTGTATATTTCACTTTTAAGCCTGTGCTGAATGCGGAAGTGGGTAGATGTGAGTAGCCAGTTCTTGGTGTCTTTATGCCAGTCAGTGTTTACACAGGGAGAAACTTCCTGATGTCAGAGCATGTATGAGAAACACAGCTTGACTGACTTAGTTCAGTCCTCCTGTAAGGCAGCCCAGAGAATTAAACGTGGCCCTTCCTGAGTGAGTGCCTAAAATAAGTGCCCTTTAGACACATATACACAAACACACATGCATGCACGCACACATGCATGAACACACTCTCACCCCTCCCTCCTCCTATATGTGGTAAAGTTCATCTGTGCGCAATTCACTTAAGAAGAAAGTTTGAGGAATGTAAAAGACATATAATTCTAAATCCACTGTCCCCTTACCTCATGTCCAAAATGAATGTCTTGTCCTTACTTGAGATAAATTGCAGGATTTATTGCTTGACAATATGCACATTTTCTTCCTATTTGCTGTTAGATAATTGAGTATGAAGTGGGTGTTTTCAGGGATGATAGTTTAGAATGTGGTATTGTCTTAGAAGGAAAGTGCTGTACCTGGTAACATGCACAGGGAACTAGCATGGAAGAGGGCTTACTGTAAAGGCTCTGATAGGTCCTACTCGGCAAAATCTTTCCCCACTTTTGATACACCCATGGACCACTGAATCTATAAACAGTGCTGTGCTGCATCTGTAAAGGCCGACGTCCTGTGCAGTGTAAAGTGCATCGCAAAAGGAGATATGCAGACCAGCATCATCATATCATTTGGAAAGGGTCTCTTCAAGGGCACAGCTCAGACTTACTGAGTTGGCAACTGGAGACGGTACCATTGGGCTGAGCTAACATGAAGCCCTTTGTTATATTTCAGTGGTCTTACTGCAGAATTAACACAGAACACTATCTTCACATGTTTTGAGATTTAGTTTTTATGTACATGGGTTTTGCCTTTATGTATGTCTATGTGCCATGTGTGTGTGCAGTCCTGGCAGCATACAGAGAAGGCATCAGATCTCCTGAAACTAGAGTTGCAGACAGTTGTGAGCCACTGTGTGAGTGCTGGGATTTGAACCAGGGTCATCTGGAAGGGCAAGTCAGTACTCTTAACTGCTGAGCTTTGACTCCAGCCCCCAAACTGACTATTATATTAGAGACAATTTAGTGAGCTCTTTACTTGGGAGTTTTTAAATGCTGATAGGTATACATGTACAGAACTAGCCTGGCTTAAATTCTGCAGCCATCGCTGCATGAGCTGCATACATCCCTGCTGATGGAAATATAAATAACCCTTTCTGTTCAGAGTCACTGGAAACTGTCTTTATGTATTGTACAAATGTCTCCTTTCAATATCACACTTGCAGGATGACAGTGTTTTAGAATAGCTAGACAAGAAACATGCTATTATGGTGCTTAAAACTTGTAAATATTGCCCAACAACTCACTAAAGGAATCAACAAAGTTGATTAATTTAAGCATGTAAAAGTTAAAACAGCCCTCAGTGAAGATTCTGGAAACCCATCCTTGCTACAAGCCTAAGATACAGCAAGTTACTCTTTCAGCTGAAGATTGGAGGTGTTTGCTGTGCAGTGTCATGTTAGTACTGGATGATAGCGTAACTGAAGGGGTAATTGACTCTCTGGTTCTGCAGGACCAACATGACTGTGCAGTGTGATGTTTACATAGAGACCCCTCAGAGAGGAGGCGTGTTCATTGCTGGGAGAGTGAATAAAGGTGGCATCTTGATTAGAACGGCTGCCGGAGTTTTCTTCTGGATTTACGCAAGTGGATCTTACAGAGTCACAGCTGACCTGGGTAAATGACATGGTTTAATGACTCATAGCTTGCCTTGAGACTGAAAGTATCTGTATCTAGTGGGAAGAATGTCAACATGGCCCAGCAAGTATTAAGCTATTCAAGATCATAGCTGTTTAATTTGTAAGGAGAAGGGCAGCTCAGTAAATGAGAAGGTAGAAGGCTCTCCAGGGCTTTGAAGGCAGTGCTGTGGTGGTTTGTGAAGGTCCAGGAGAAGTAGGGATGGGAGGAAGAATAGTCTAGGATTAAAAATCCTGGCGCTATAGAAATCAAGGAATAGGCTGAGCCTCTTAAAATGGAGATTTCCTCTTCCCTAATATGTGTAATGCTTGGAAAGAGTTTGCCTCTCCTCACTGGCATCTCTGTCAGTAGCACTGGCCTATGCTAAGGAGCTCCTGATGCAGAATTGGGGCCTAGGTACATGTTGGCACTGACTCACACCTAGCTCCCACTGCTGTAGTGGTATAAGGCCTCGTTCTCATTCTCAGTCTCTCGACTGACCTTCTGCAACAGTAACTTAAAAAAAAAGTCTGCTCTCTGCCCCCGCTCTGGAAAGATGACAGGTAGTGAGAGTGTCATCCTTTCACCCAACTGGGAGGCACGTTACTGAGTTTTTGATCCAAAGCAGAACCACAGCCATGCATCGATTTCCCTGAGTCCCCAAAAATAGTTAGTGGTGGAACTGGAACTAGAAGTTCCATCGCCATACATGCAAAATTAGCTCATTCTTCATCTTGTAAGTAGATTCTGTTTTCGTGTGAGCAGATCTACTAGCTGGCAGTCTTTTGTAATCTTAAACTGCTCCAACCAGATATCAGTTACCCATGAGCTTAGATGCTAACATACCAGACTATAGTTAGTTTTAAGTTTATCTCATGTCTTCTGCTGTGATGCACATGTGTTTCGTGGTGTAGAATAGAATCTTAAACACATGCTTGTGTAGTATATAGCTGAATGAGGGATTTTCCTTTAAAATCAACTGTAGATCTGGAAATGAAGGGGCAATATTAAGGTAGACTTAATTACATCTAGGTGCCACTTACCTACTTCCCTGAGTTGTGTGATCCTGGGACTTAGGTTTTAAAAGTAGGCCAGTTGAGATGTTTTTTTTTTCCTCTGTGTATTTTACAGGTGGGTGGATCACGTATACTTCAGGACGTGCTGACATCACAGCAAAACGATGGTATACACTCACCTTAAGCATCAAGGTGAGTATTACTGATGAGAAAGAATGGAGATAAAGTGGTTGTGTAACTTTCTAGAATTTTCTGTTATAAAGCAAATGGAAGGACATGATTAATGATGGAAAGAGGGACCTGCTATGGAATCACTAAACCATCCAGCCACAGGATAAAGTTGCATGTCAGAGTTACTCTCAGGAGAACCAGTAGTTGACTTTTTAGACCAAGCTTTTATGACTTTGTTTTTGTCTTTTAAATCAAGGAATAATTGGCTAAGTCAGCAAATGAACTGCATTTCTCATTGTTCTTCAACCAAGAATATAAATAAAACTTGCAGGAGTATGTGAAGTCATAGAAGCTTCTTTCTGATAGTTTACAATCATTTTGATTTAACCGTGAGCGCAATTTTCTACAGTTTTATTATTAGAGAAGATAACTAGAGGAATCATAGGATAATGGAAATCTAAAAACCATCATCAGCATCCATGGTTGATCACGAGGTACTGACTGACAGTGCTCCCAAAGGATGCTGTGTAGAGAAAGTGTCTGGTAATATGTGACTCTCTCAAAGTAGTCCTTTCATACTTTTGTTTAGGTTGTAAGTAGAAGTTGAAATTGAGGTTCAAAGAACTTTTAAATTTGATCTCTGTTCCCTTCCAGTCACTAAAAATGAGAATTCTGATTTTTAAGATTTTTTTTAATAAAGTTGAGGATCTAGTTGGGGTATAGTATAGTTTATTTGACCATAACATTCGTACTGGACATAATTTGTTTTAATTGTTCTTGAATAGAATGATTCCCAGTTCCTGAATGCTTATGTGCTATTGTTGGTGAAGGCAGACACTTAGAAGAATTGTATTTTATTTTTGAGGATTTTATATAATGTATTTTGGCTATATTCACCCCTCCCCATTTTCTACCATTTTCTTCCCTACCCACATAATAACTTTGTATCTTCTTCAAAAACAACAACAACAACCCATCAAGTCCATTTATGCTGCCCCATATCCTCTTGAGTGTATGGTTGTTCATCTGAGTGTGTTCCATCTACTAGGGCATTGTAGAAACTGACTTCCTCTCAGTGGGTTATCAGTTGCCACTAGCTCCTTAGCCAGGTGTGGGACCTCAGACCCCCCTCTTCTCCCCGTGCTGTCATGTTGTCTGCCTTCAGCTTATACAGGTCTCATGCATGCTGTCACAGTTGCTGTGACTTTATATGTACAGTTGCCCTGTGATTTCCTTAGAGACCCCTAATCCCTCTGCCTCCTTTTCCACCATGATCCCTGAGCTTTGGGAGAATGGGGTATAATGTAGGCATCCTGTTGAGGGTGGAACATTTACAAGTTTCTCATTCTCTGCACCTAGACCAAGAGGTAGGTTTCCATGTTAATCACCATCTACTGCAAAAGGAGGCTTCACTGATGAGGATGGAAAATGTATTAATTTATGGTTATAGGCTTAGGTCATTAAGAGTTAATATTATGTTCATTAAATGGAATAATAGTAGTGGTAAGATCTCTCCTGGATCCTATGACCTGTCTAGACAAATTTTTTTGGTCCTGATGATGGTGTCAGGTAGGTAAGAGAAACACTAAAAGATCTATTCCTAGGTCTAATTCTGTCACTAATGGGTTTTTGAGACGTTGGGCAAATCAGCTTAACCTCTGCTGCTTCTGATTTGGAAATCAGATCAGCCATGCTGGAATTCTCCCTTGTTCTGACTTTGTAACAGGGAAGTTAGAGAAGGGTATGTCAAGTGGGTGATGCTTGAGTTTAGATGTAAATGAGGTAAGGAATAAGCTTAGCAGCAATAAAGGCAGCTGGTCTCACCTTGTGTAGGGAGCATCTGGGAAGCCAGGATGACTGGAGTCTGGGGAGTGGCCAGGAGGCACTGTGTCTCCTTGCACAGGCTGTACTTTAATGTGCGTGTGTGTGTGTGTGTGTGTGCGCGCGCGCGCTGCCCGTTGACACAGTACTAACAGAAGTTGCAGAGGATGCCCAGGGAGTCCTTTTGAGATGGAGACAACTGGGCAGATGTGTTGTCAGAGGCATTGGCCTCACATTGGGTATTAGGTGACTTGGATTCAATTCCTGGCTCCTGTGGAAAATTTTCGACATGAAATTTCAATCAGCCCAAGCTTTGGTGTCTTCATCTATAAAATTAAAAAGAATTGCATTATAAATTTGGGTCAGAAAGATTTGTGTTAAGTTTTGGCCTAATGGTTCAACTCTCCAGCTCTTTATCTTTTGAAAGTAGCTTGTTTTACATGGCTAGCTGTGTACTTGGAGAGCTTTCGAGTCTGTGCTCATAGTCTGCTACAGTAGTGGTAATAAATGTTGAAATTTACAATTTACTGTGACAGTGAGGGAAATGTAATGGGCAGTTTCTGACAAAGCCATACTTGGCTTCTTTGCATCATTACCGGGAAATGATACCTTACATGCTCTTTCCTCTTGCCACTTTGCCCCATTGTTCTGTTTAACCGTGGCTGCTGCTCTTCTGACTTCAGAGTGGGCAGTCCATAATGGCTTTGTAGTGACAAGCTTCTCATTTGGACAAAAAGAGTAAATGAAGGCCAATTTCTCCTCTGCCTGAGTGCACAGCCCTTAATTGAGACCTTCAGTACATAGCAGTCTGCAGCAGGCCTTTGGGCTCCAGCAATCTCTGGAGGAATCTCTCCACTTAGCCAAAGTGCCGGTAGTGCAATTGCAGAGTTATTTTAATAGACTTTTGTCTGAAGTATCATAATGCTATAAAATATTATAGGCTTAGTTTTTGGTTTTGATTTTGGGTGGAACATCAGGAAATACTGGGGTTTAATGTATTTGGGGAACTGTTTAAATAGGTACTATTTATTAATTCTTTCAGAAAACTTTTGATGTTTTTCATACCTTTGTAAAACACATGAAATGTATTTTACAGTTCTAGGTCTTGGGTAAGAGAGACATTTGTTCCACTAAGTAGCTGAGCTACATTCTTAAACCGACTTCAGAGCATCATTTCCATTTTCAAGGGACATGTGTTTCTCTCCTACAGGGTTATTTCGCCTCTGGCATGTTGAACGGCAAGGTCTTGTGGGAAAATGTCCTGGTGAAATACCCAGAAACTGGCTGGGCAGCCATCGGGACGCACACCTTCGAGTTTGCGCAGTTTGACAACTTTCACGTGGAAGCTGCTCGCTAAGACTCACGGGGCATCAAGGCACGATTTGGATTTTTCTATTTTTGATTTTGGTTCAGGACCAATTCTAGTTTGGATGGAACTATGTGCGCCTTTGAGGCTAACAGTAATGAAGAGTAAATAGGGGAAATGGTATATTTTTGCCGGACCCTGTGAAAGATTTAATTAGAACTAATTCCAGAGGGAATACTGATAGTGTTTTGCATTGCTTGTGGTAGCTCTTGAGATCCACTGTTTGTCAGCCCCATCCCTCAGGAGTGGTCTGGGTGGTTCTCGGCTTGCAGCCTTGCGCTAATACCAAGCTAGGTCTTTCTATATTGCATGTAAGTGATCATGCATAAAGCTGGGACCTAATGAACACAGAGGTGCACCTGTGATCTCTGACCATGTGTCCACGGGAGTTGAGGTTTCCTTAGAAGATGCCTATGTTTAAGAACACTTCAACACAGAGTCCTCTCTTTCTCTCTCCCTTCCTCCCTCATCCCCCTCTCTGCCTCCCTTCTCCCAGAATGATGCTTTTGGAATTGTGTGAAACGATGTAGGGATGATTTGAAAATTACTTTATTAATAAACTAACTCCAAAGTTATTTTGTAGTAATAAAAATGATCAGATTAATTAGGTTATTTGTACTCTTTAATTTTCTTACTCTAACTTTTGAATCTCATCACCCTTATAACTGTCTTGAAAATATTTTCCCCATGTAAGCCAGTGCTGTAGGTGGGCCTACCTGCTTCCCTGTTCATTTCTGGTGCCTTTTGTGGTATGTCCTCACAGGGGACTCTGAAAACAGCAGAGCACTGGTGAATGCCTTTATATCTCTCTATATATAAGTGGCAGGAGGGGCCACCCAGCCTTTAACTAGCTCAGAGACTGTGTCATGTCATGTTTTTAATGGATAGAAGCACTTACTACATTCCCAGTGTTTGTATTTAGGTGTTAAGCATTTTTTTCATTACTATGATTTGTGTCTAAACATTAATGTAACTCCTAGAAACAAATCAGTTTTCCATATATGGGTAAAGTGAATTCTGGAATTCTTTATAAGGAAAAATGAATTCTATTCATGGGAATTTGTAGCAGTCTAAGGTGGGTAGAACTACAGTGAGGTTTTGTGTTGCTTTGAAAACTTGAAACCAAGTCTAAGTGATTTACAGTTTAGATTTTAAAATATTTTCGAAAACTAACCCACAAGTATAATTTGTGTCTGATGGAATATTCCCATTTTAAGTGTGTAGCTTGGCGTCTCGATGAATGTAAGCATCCCTGTGACACTATGCCGGTGAAGCCATTGAGGATTTCTGTCACCCGCAGGGTTGTGGTGCACCAGTGCAGCCAGTTCCTCACTGCTAATCTCAGGCAACACTGATGTCTCTGTTGCTAAAAATTTGTTTGCTTTGAAAGCATGAAAGTGACATGATGTGCTATGTATTTTTCTGGATGGCTGGTTTCCACCAGCATAATGCAGTGAGATTTGTCCAGGATGTTGCTTGCTGAAGTGGACGATCCTTCGTATTTCTGAAGAGAACTCCATTGAAACGGATAAGCCACAGTTTGGCTTCCCATCTCCTATTGTTATGATATTAAAATTATGACTTTAAATTATGATTAAAAATTGCAAACCCTTCAAGACCACTTCAGTACATAGTCCTCTCCCTCTCTCTCTCCCTTCCTCCTTCCTCTCTCTGCCTCCCTCTCTCCAGGATGATGCTTTGGGATTGTGTGAAATGATGGTGGGATGATTTGAAAATTACCTCATTAACAAACTAACCCCAAAGCCATGTGTGGTTTTTATGAATATTATGATTTTCATAATAATTTCCATATTATAATATTGATATGATATATTTTCCATAATAATTTTATGATATTAAACAATAAAACAGTATTTACATACAAATCTTTGGGAGTATGCATTTATTTCTTCTGGATTAACTGGGGAGAAGGATTGCTAGCTCTAATGTTAAGGTATTTTCAACTTCATGAGAAACCACCAACTTTCCCCCAAAATGCTGGAGTCATGCTGCGCTCCCGTCCCTGATGGGCTAAGGCCCAGATGACAGCGTCCCTGCCAGCACTGTGCACTGCATCTGGAATAGATGAAGGTTTCTGCACTACCGCTCTATCATCTGTGGCCACAGGTGGTTTTGCTTCCTTCCCAGTATGTCTTCTTTAGTCCTGAAGTTTCTGTCCTGTTGTGCCGATGGAAACTTCATGTCAACAGTGGGAAGTGTTAAGAGCTTATGTCCTCACCTTGTTTCCAGTTTTAGGAAGAGTGTCTTTCACTATTAGTGTAATATTTTAGATGGTCTCTTTTTCTCTCTCTGTTCTTTCTTTTTTATTTTTATATCCCTTTATCTAGGGAAAATTTCCTCTGCTTCCAGTTTCCAGAGATTTTAAATATAAGTAGGAATTAGATTTTTTCTTTTTTTAAATGTAATTTATTTTTATATTAATCACAGGTTAGGTACTTTGCATCCCAGGCATAGCCCCCTCCCTCATTCCCTCCCACACTCCCCATCCCTCCCTCATCTCCTCCCTGCCCCCTCCAAGTCCACCGACGGGGGAGGACTTCCTCCCCTTCCATCCAACCCCAGTTCATCTTGTCTCCTCAGGGCTGGCTGCAATGTCCTTCCCTGGGATCTAGCCAGGCTGTTACTCCCTGGCGTGTATGGGGGAGGGTCAAAGAGCCAGCCATCGAGTTCATGACTGAAACAGTCCCTGTTTCCCTCACTAGGGTCTTCAGTTGGACACCTAGATACCATGGGCCACATCTGAGCGGGGGTTCTAGGCCATATCCATATATGGTCCTTGATTGGAGAAACTGTCTCGTAGAAGACCCCTGTGCCCTGCTCAACTTGGTCTTTATGGAGCTCTTGTTCTCCCCAAGTCTTACTAACTTCCCCTATTTTCATTATTATTCCCAGCCCTTTGTCGAAGGCTTGGTTGTGAGTTTTAATATCTGCTTTGATACATTGCTATATCAGTTCTTTCAGAGGCCCTCTTTGGTATGCTTCTGTCCTGTTGCTTGTTTTCTCCTCCATTCAATGTCCATCCTATTAGTTCATCTAAATGAGCATTGATCATACCACCCTGGGTCCTCCTCCTTGTATATCTTCCCTAGGTGTGTAGATTTCAGCATGACCTTCCTATCCTATAGGTCTATATAAGTGAGCATATACCATATGTTTCTTTCTGCTTTTGGGATACCTCACTCT
>CM053765.1:17249722-17304425 GCA_028658305.1 Pachyuromys duprasi
CTCCTTAGGAGGACCATGGCACCGCACAACAGAATGGATAACGGGATCACCTAGAAGGAGCCAGTTCAGCAGAAGCAATTCTGAATCCAGAGTGGTAGACAGGTGTGGACACAGCGTAGGGATGACTAAAATGAAATTTGAGTCACAGCCAATTTCTTCTGGACTGTAAGGAGTTTGGAGATGCCAGGGACTCTTCTTTAGTCTCCATCAAGGGCTAATGACATCACTATCCAAACGGAGGTGCCCACCATTGGCACCTGAGCAAATGATCCAGACTGCTCCTTTGCCTCAGCTTTCCTGCCTGATTGTCATCATGTGACGGCTTCTTATCTCCCCTTTATCAGTGACACTCTGGCCTCACTTTAGCGGACATACATTTATAAGTGAGGGTATGGCTTCTGCAGTGGCTTGAAGCAGCTCTTTTCCACAGAGTTTTCATTCTGGCTCCGAAAGTATAGTCCATTGCTCTCACAGTTGTGCAGACCTGGAATCACATCACTCAGGAGGACGAGGCAGGAAGTTCATGAGTTAGAGACTAGCCCAGGCTACATGGCAAGTTCAAGGCCAGACGGAGCTACAAAAGGAGGCTTGGTTTTAATCAAACAAAAGTGACTTTGTTTACAGAGAATGAGCTAGGACACTGGTTTTGTAAGGTAAGATTTTCACGGAAGATTCCGAATGGCTGAAGGGCAAGCCCCCAGTGGAGTGTCTGCCTGAAACCTTCATGGCTTTAGAGCCATGCGTTTATCTCACGACACTGACAGGGCTAGCAGCTCCCCGCCCTATCCACTGCAGTGGGTGGTCAGCGTCAGCTGCTGAAGCCATCATCGGACTCCAGTCAGATAGGACACACACAAACCGGTGTGGAAGTCTCACAGAAATGATGTTTTCAGAATAAAAATAGATGAAAAATGCAAAAATTCACAAGGACTCTCTCACAGCTATTTAAGACCCAATAAAACTCTACTTTTGCAAATATTGCATCGTTTCCTGGCACCCATTAAATGCGTGTCAGAGCTAGGCAGAGAGAGAAGTGTGATCAGATTCTAAGTTTTATTTATTTATTTTACTAATAAAAATTAAAATTGTCTAAATGAAGCTTTGGGGCATGCTTACACTGCTCAAGGGATAGAAAACTTCACATGACTTTTCTTCTCCTGGTACTCTTTTTTGAGACAGGATTTCTCTGCGTAACAGAGCCCTGGCTGTCCTGTACTCACTTTGTAGACCAGGCTGGTCTGGAACTCAGAGAGATCCTCCTGCCTCTGCCTCCCAAGTGCTAGGATTAAAGGCCTGTGCCGCCACTGCCCGGCTTTCTGATATTTTTCATGTAATCGTGTTTGGGATGCAGTGGATAATATATGTCCAAATTCTTCTATGAGAGGCAAAAGCTGAGCAGCTGATCTGCAGTTTGACTTCTGTTGGCTCTCTGATCTTGGACAACACACTATCCTTGGGCTCTTGATTCTCTCTGTGTTAAAAGAGATACACTATTAATTCTATTAGCATCATGCAGGTTAAGTGAGGTAATGTTTGTGATGTACTTGGCTCAATGGGTGGCCACTGCTGTTATAAGGTTGCAGGAGTAAACCCTATTTTTTTTAGAAATAAAAAATATACTTATTTTAATCATTGAAAATAGAAATTTTAAATAGATAAAATATATTTATCCTGCCTGATAGATTGAATTTTTTGTAAGAACCATCATAACAAAGAAAAGGAAATTAAAAATACAAAAACAATTTATTCTCAATTCTTATATTGAGTCAAAGCCCTGTTTTTCTCCCTTTTGGTTCTTTACAAGTGCCTTTGACATTATTGTAGTCTGTGTACACAGATAGCATAATTCTATATTCTGAATTTTAACGAAATGTCATATTAATAATTTTGTTGATTTGTTTTGTAAGGTGCAGGGGTCGGAATGTAAATGTACTTGGTCTTGGTTTTCTTTCCTGGGGGTCAGGGAGACATTTTCTCTCCTGAGAATCTTCTCAATTTTAGACAAAAGCCGAAAGACAGAAATTCTACTCCAGTTCATTGGCTGTGACTGACACATTGGAAAATATCTTTTTACTAAGCCAGGGACCAGGGCTAGCGTGAAAAATGCTGCCCTCAGAAAAACTGTATTGGATCCCAGTCCAGCATTTCTCCAGGGTGGAAATAGCTCAGTTCTGAGTGATGTGCGCTAGATGGCAGCGTGACTCCAGGTAAAGCCTGTTGGCTTGGAGGAGGGGGTTTCTTAACAGTGAGTGGAGAGGTTAGAATGCAAAAGGCTTTCTGCAAGTAATTCTGCTCTTGAGGTATTCTAAAGGAGTGTGTGGGTGTGTGGGGAGGATTGAGGGGGTTGTGCTTGCTTGTACACGTCTTGCTTGTACTCACGTTGCAGAGTGTCTGTGGAGACTGAAGGACAACTTTTTCAGAGTCAGTTCTCTCCTTAGATGTGGGTTCAAGAGACTGAGCATAGTTGGTTGGGCTTGAGCTGCTGCAAGCGATTTACCTGTTGAGCTGTCTCACCCACCAAGAATTTCTTGGTACCCTGCTTATGTAGTTCATTGCTACTCTTTCTGTTATCTTTACTATAAATTCCTAAGTCATATATGATTTAAGTGCGTTTCAAGCTACAGCTAAAAGCTAAAAGCCTTTTTGTCATCCACTTCCACCTTTGGTGGGTCAGTCACAGGTTCGCCCAGCAAGGTCTGCGCTCTTCCAAGGGCAGGTGATGTTGATCTGCTAAATGGCTCTGATTTGAAGCAGACCACACAGCTACGATCCTATTAACTGCTGTTAGATCATGATTTTCACTTGGTTGTGGGATGTATTTCTTCTTTTTCTACTGCAATTTCATTTTAGTGCAACCCCGTTTTCGACCTTTCATGGAGGCAGTGTATTAAATAATCATGTTTGCACCGAATGCCAGGTGGTGTGTGAGCTCTTAGCAATGCAAAGCAAGATATTTGGCGCTTTCACTCTAGAGAACTGCATACTATGACTCACCCGTAAAGTATGTTCTTTAATTAGAAGTAAATTCTTTCTTAGCATCAACTTAAGATCAAAATTCTTGATTTTATTGAATAGAGGAATTCTTTGTTAAGTAGCTGGGTGACTAAGGGACTTTGGGCTGAAGAATATCAGTGATGGATTTCCAAGTTTAAGGATTGGTGGAAGACTGATGCCAACATGTGCGGGGGCCACCAGGGCCCCGACTGTGGCCATCTGCTGTTGTCGCCATCTGTTATCTTGAAGACATGTCCGTGTGTTAGAGATGTGTGCACAGGAAGCCTGATTAACTGAGCTAATTAAGTGAACACATGCACATGCACGTTTAAATGAATATACACACATGTACAAGTGCACACACACAATCCCACCCATGCACACTGGTCCACTAATGCACGAGCCCCTCTGTTAGGTTTATCATCCTCTGTAAAGTACCTGGTAGTTGATGAATCATAGTCAAATGTATCCTGTGTGAGTTTCACAGCCCCACGCTTTAAAAGAGAAGCACTTGGGGCTAGAGGGATGGCCTGGCAGTTAGGAGCACCTGATGCTCTTCCAGGGTATTCAGGTTCAATTTCCAACACTCATGTGGCAATAACTATAGTTGCAGGAGACCCGACGCCCTCTTCTGGCTTCCTTGAGCACTGCATGCACATGGTACATAGACAAACATGCAGACAAATACCCATACACATAAAATGAAACAACATAAAACAAATCTTACAAAAAACAAATCATTAAGAGAAATAGTCCACATAAAGAAGATGGAAGCAAGGTCTGCTCACATAGCTGGCCAGTAAACAGAATTCAGAAATACAGCGATGAAACATCTATCAGCTGCTCACAGGAGTCACTCAGTAAATTGCTCCTTCCTTCTGGCTACCATGCCCTGCAAGCCTTGGCATAATGGTCTCTTACCATGCCCTTTCAAGCTCAGTAATTTATAACGACTTCTTCAGACGCTTCTTCAAGCTCTTTCTCTGACTGTGTGTTCCTGATATCCAAATTTCCCTCCTGGGGTTTCTGTGCCTCCCTGTTTCAGAAGAGGGGGAGCCTGGTCGATCTGTGGCCTGCAGGGTGATGAATCAACACAGGCCATTACCAGGCAGCACGTCCCTAAAGCAACAGGCGTTTCTGAGGATGCAATGTGAAAAGAGGACATCTCCAGCCATCAGCCTGCAAAAGGCTTTTCCAGCTTCGGGAAGGGAAACCTGCCGGCGATGATCATTTATAACTTGGGCAAGCAGGGCTCTTGCCGGGGTGGTGATTGTGGAAGAAGGCTACGATGTTAAAGGGGAAAGCTGTGGCTCTGGACCTTATCATATTGGATTTTTCCCCTCCCGGATAACAACAAGCACAGACAAATAGTAACGGACACAGCAAGAGAATAAAACACCACTGAAAGATGGAGGAGTGTTAGTCAACAGGGAAGAAAGGTTTGCCAGGGCTCCCAGAGGCTGAATTTCCCATTGAGAAACAAATGTCTGTGGAGAGCAGCAACACCTTGTGACATTTGCTAAGTGGCTTTGATGGTTGACTTTTCAATTGAGCTTCTGTAGTGAGCAGAGGAGGGGTGTGGGGAAAAGCAATTTTCCCAATGGGAGTGTAAAATCCTCCAACCTAATGAAATGTTTTTTTCTGGTCTAGAGATAACAACCCACTTTTGGATTTTATGCCTAATATTGATTCTTTGTGTATTTTTTATAGAAGCCCTGCCTGATGAAATTCAGTTAATTGTATTTTGTTAGGCTGTGAGATTGTCTTTTTAAATATTCTCTCGACCCCCATGTCCATGGTTTCTCACTTCTGTCTTCCTAACAAGTGCTTAACTTTGATGAATGGTTGTAGCAGCTTTAAAAAAAAACCCTCAAAACTCTACCTCTTTGATCCCCTTCCAATCTGAATAATTGTGAAAACGCCTAAAAAGCCAAGTTCTGCTAAGCAGTAAGATGTTGAAATACGGTCATTAAATCCTGATGGGTTTTTCATTCTGCATACCGTAATTTTAAGGAGCAGCACTTTCTGAGATGGGTGGGTAAGTGCAAATGGTGGAAGGAAGGTCTGAAAGCGGCTTTGCAGAGGGCTGGCTTTATACGGAAAAATAACAGAAAATAAACTGTCTTAAGTTCTCAGGGGTTAGCTCCACTTTACAGGGATGAGCCAGAGGCAGCAGTGAGGAGGGCTAGGGGGTGGGGAGTGAGGGGAGGGAGAGGAAGGGGGAGGGAGGAAAGGTGCAGGGGACCTGGGGTAGTCTCTGTGGTTTGGTAACTGGTGGTTGGGCTATTGTGTTCTCTCTCTTTTTCTATCCTCCAAGCCTTATTTAGGGATGGCATTATCTCCACAGAACTGCTTTGCTGTTGGGCAGTAAAAGGAGTTAATTCTTGAGATAAAGGTTCTCATAAAAGAATTTGAGCAGGAAGACTTTGTGGTTTAGAGGAAGTGTAATCTTTATTGAATGGCTGGGGCGGGCATTGAAAGTGGAATTAAATTTATAATTGTTTAACAGACAAAGAGTTTCGAATGGATTTCCACCCAGAACAGCAAAGAATCACCCACACAAAAAAGAAAGGGCATTGAGAGACAGCTCGGTATGAACAGCGCTGCCACAGGATTTAGGAGTTTGTATTTCAATCCTGGTTTTGCTTAGAAGCCTCATGTGTTTGGGTAAATCTCCTAATGTTTGTATGCTTCCGTCTTCCTACCTGTAAAGTAGACACTTTGTAGTAGGTTGAATGAAGAAGTCCAAATGTGTTGCAACATACCCTGCCAGCAGTGTTGAAGACTTCTATTATTACTATCATTTCTTTTCCTTAAGCAAAGAAAGTGAATAAGTTAAAAGTTTGTACCCCATGGCAGCTCAGTATCCAAGTGGGTTTCCTAGTAATTGGAAAAGGGACTGTCTCTGACATTAACTCAGTGCCTGGCTCTTTGATCACCTCTGCCCTAGGAGGGAACAGCCTAACCAGAGGCCATCTACAAGCCAAAAACTCGGGAGCAAATGCAAAGTGGTTCTGTTTCCTAGTGATCACTGACAGCTTCCTCCTGTCGTCTGAATGAAGGCATCCCCTCCACAATTCATTTTGAAACAATTCTCATGGAAGAAGTGGGGCCTGAGCTAGAGGTGTAGTCAGCTGTTGGAGAATAGGCTTACCACACACAAGGTCATGGGTTTGATTTCCAGCAACACATGGACTAGTGTGGTGCTGAATGCCTGAAAGCCCAACACTCGGAGCTGAAGACAAGATGACAAGAATTTTAAGGTTATCCTGTACTACATCCCAAATCCGAGGCTGACTTGGGCTAGGCGGGGCGTTATTAAAATTTGAGAACTCATCTCTCATGAGTTGATTACCACCTCTTAAAAGGGTGAAAGGGGACTCAGGCAGGGCTCATTTGCTCTCCAGTGCCTTCGCCACTCATGGGAGTCCGTAGTGTTCGAAGTGGCATCTTGGAGGTAGGGGCTAGATCGTGGTTCTCAACCTTCCTAATGCTGTGACCCCTTAAAACAGTTCCTCATGTTGTGGTGACCCCCAACCATAAAGCTATTTCTATGGTGACTTCATAGCTATAATTTTGCTAGTGTTATGAACTGTACTCTAAATATCTGATACTCAGGATATCTGATACACTACTCCTGTAGGAGGCTCAACCCATAGGCTGAGAACCACTGGCCTAGATTCTCACTGTATATATCCTGAACCTGCTGGCACTTTGACTTTGGAAATCCCAGGCCTTCACAACTATGAGAAATAAATCCTCATTACTTATAAATCACCCAGTCGCTACAGTAGGTGACAATGGCAAAAAAAGAGATGAGGACACCCTCTGCTGATAAAATCTGAGGGTGTCTATCTTCCTATAATTTGAGGAGCTCTGAGGCAGCTTTCTCTGAAGCATCATGCGATAAGACACCACACTAGGACGGTTTAGAGCAGCTGGATTTTATTGCCTCGTGCCGGTGGCCAGTGGTTAGCATTGACTGGGCCACACTGCCCTCTGAGGGTTGAAGGCTTAGAGTCCTGAACTGTTGGCAGCCTCAGGATTCCTCTGCTTGGATCTGTCCATCTTTTCACATATCTCCTCATATCAACATTTCCCATCAGTGTCTGCTTCCAAAGCTTCCTGTTTTCAGGGGCTGGAGATGTAGCTCAGACAAGGCCCACCACTGTTAAATCCAGATCCCATGGTTAACTAGTGCAAAGTGACTCTATTACTTTCCCACCGCAGTTGTAACAAGCCACACACAGTTGGTGACTTAAACACGCACATGTTTATCATCTTCTAGTCTAGAGGTTAGAAGTCTGAATGAGTCTTACGGGGGTCTTATAGGGCTACAATTAAGATGTCAGCAGAGATGTGTCATTGCGGAGATGCTAAGGGAGATAATTCCCCATCTTTTCCATCTTCCAGAAGCCACCTGCATTCCGTGGCTCATGACCCCTCCCTCAGTCTTCAGAGCCCACGGTGTGGTGTGATGATCTTTGAACCTCTCTGAATCTGGCCTTCTGCTTCCCGACTTTATCTGCTTTAGTGCCTTTGGAACTATGTTGGGCCCACTTGGGTAATACCCTACAAAACCTCCTCCTGTCAAAAGCTGGACCTTGCTCGCATCTGCAAAGAGTTTGCCATGTAAAATAGTACAGTAACAAGCTCCAGTGTGTGAGGTACACGAATTCCCCTTTAGGGACTTGCTTTATTTGCCCTAGTCATGATTTTCAGCCCCTTCATAGAGGAAATTGGGAAGCTGAGTGATTTTGCTTCCCAAGTTCACTGTTAAGAGGATTCAAAGGAGTTATCCTTGTGGGCCCCTCAGCCCAGGGCTTGGCCCACAGCAGGTTCTCATTCTGTAGTGGCTATTCATCCTGCACTCTCCTTTAAATCCCTTTAAACTGGGAACACCTGTGCAGATCTGGCTGCTGTTTGAGTGTACCCAAAGGGAAGCATGTTTGTCCTGTTTCCTGAGGAGTCAGTGGAACTGGCTGTGCCCAGTGAGTGGCAGGTGGACTGGCTTCAGGGTCGTTTGCATTGCCCGCACTCCCGTCTGTTTGCTTCCCTCTTCTGTCACATGTCCTCGCCAGTGACCATGCTTCCAAGAGGAGTGTACTGAATTTGGAGGCCTTCAAACTGTTAAGTATTCTCTTTTTAGTCTCTTCCATTTTAAAGACATTTTAATGGCCCTCTGATGGCTACTCTCTCACCTTGCCATCCTGCCTCAATTTAAATCTTTTCGGAGTATTTAATGTGTCTTATATAAGCAGTCTAAAGCTGTATGAATTGAATGGAAGAATAAAAATTATTGTTTTTTATAACTACAATAATAATGTAAATAATTGAACACGTAGTGTTACAATAGACTTTTTCATTAGATTATCAAATATGTGAGTAATTTGATGGTTACACAAGTATCCTAGTGTGGTTCCAGATGCTGTCAGAGCTGACCTTGTCATCAGAGTACCTGCTTTCTAGTTCTACTATTGACCTCTATGAACTCAGGAACCCAAGGCAAGCCAGAGATCTACTCTGAGCTTCAGTTTCTACATATTATAGTTCCTCACAGGGTTTGTAGTCATGAGTCATCCAGAAAACTTCTGTCACACACCTCTAGTGCTGGCACCATCACAGTGACTGAGACACACTGATTGCTATTATTGTCATTGCTAGTATGGTTATAAGGAGATTAAAATGAAGGCCTTGAAGTCTTGATTTTAACTGTTCTCATTTGGTAAGGCATGTGGCTAGCCTTTATGAGGTCCTGGGTTCAATCTCAGTGTTGCATAAACTGGGTGCACTGATATGCATCCATAATCTCAGCCCTGAGGATGTAGGGATATAAAGATTGGAGTTCTGGGTCATTCTTGCTTAGTGGAGTATGAAACCTTGTCTACTGAGATACTGTCTTAAGGAAAAAACAAAACAAAACAAAACACTACCATCAAAAGCCAGGAAGAGGTTATGAGGCAGGTGTGATAAATCTGTCTTCTAGGGAGAAAGAAGTGTACAGTTCTCCACCTCCATTCTTGAGAGAACTTCCATGCAGAATCTACCTAGAAATACTTGGCAGTTTTGTGGATACAAAACTGACCAGAAATACAGAATGAGATGGATTTGCTGGCCGATTACTAGAAGAGTGGAGAGATTTTCACCATGCTGATGTGGACTATATTCCAAGCATTTTTCCATGCAAGGAAACTAGGGTCTATTGAGCAGACACCCAAGGGCCACCTCAGACAAATGTAGATGGCCTCCGGCAAGCATGGCATGGGGAAACCAACATGGGTTTCCTTGTTGAAGAAAATCCTTGTGTCACCTGGAAAGGCTCATTTGTCCACGACTATAGAATTTCTGATAAGAAAAACATCAGTGATGGGTCAAGAAATGGAGGGAGAGGGATTCAGGGGTCCAAGAAACAACCTAAGGGCCATATGCCTGGTCCCTATGATGTGAAGCCTCTTTGCTTCTACTCTCCACTCACACTGTTATTCAGAAGGGCCAGAAACAATGATGATGTGACAAGTTTAAAGAGAAAAGATGACTATACAAGATGCAGAAAAGGAAGGCAATCACCACTTTCTCCTAGGCAAGCCAGCCTCCTCCAGTGGACTGTACTGTGAATATTGAAAGGCTAAAAGCTATAGAATGTTTTTAAATCCAATTGGATAGAAGACATGAGTTGAATTGAGATTTCTTTCATTAGTTGAAAATAGTTAATACACTCAAGAAATTTGTTCTCTATCAGATTCACAGACAAGAGAAAGCTAGTCCTATGGAAAGAGCTTCACGGACATTTTCACATTTTATATTTGTACAGTATAGTAGTTATGTCAATTCTTCTGGCAGTAACCCAGCAGATAGCTATCATTTAGAGGAGATCATCACATTTCAAAAAGGTGAGGGGTGTGTTCAAAATCCCAGCTTAGCAACTACTGGAAGCAGAACTGGGTTGTAATGCTTCTTGCTCTAATGCAATGGTTCTCAATCTATGGATCACAGCCCCTTTAAAGATCAAGTGACCCTTCCACAGGGATCTCCTAAGACCACCAGAAAACACAGATATTTACATTATGATTCATAATGGTAGCTAAATTTATAGTTATGAAGTAGCAATGAAAATAATTTTATGGTTGGAGTCAACACAACATGAATTGTATTAAAGGATCACACCATTAGGAAGGTTGAGAACCACTGCTCTAATGGATCACAGAGAAGTGAAAGTATAGTTAGAAATGGTAATGGAATCAAAGCAGGCAAGAACTCTGGAGCCCGAAGCACACTCTCATTCTCAGAACTCCTAGGCTTTGTCAGATAGCTTGCTTCTGCCTTGCAAGGTGTTACTCATTTTGGGCCCACCTGCATTCCAGTAAGTTCCATTATAGTTTGGATTCAAAATGCCACACAAAGTCCATACATTCAAGCTCGATCACCACCAGTCTTGGTACTTCTGAGAAATGGTGGAACTTGGAAAAGATGGTGAAGTTGCTGGAGGTATGTTTTTGAAAGGGATGCTGGGACTATGCTCCTCCATCTTATGTCTTCTTTAGTTTTACCCCATCGTGTCTTTCCTACTATGAGGTTCTACAGTGTCTGAAACAATGGATGTAGTTACTGTTTTTCTGAAACTGTGAGCCAAAGAACAGCTTTTCCCTCTGTATGTTAATTAATCTTGGGTGTTTTGTCATAGCAACAGAACACTTACTAACAGAGGTTTTTTGAATGGTAAAAAATATATGCTAGGATTATAGTCATTTCTCTTTGGGAAAATTTGATTTTAGAGGAGTTTTGTTGAAGGAAAGGTGCCTTCCTGCTTTATTGTTTTTCTTAAGGATGAGCATGCCAAATCTTTTGATTATTTTATAATAAACACCCCAGACCCATTGTTCTAAAGATTGAGCCATTGTAAATGGAAACAATCTAGAGGAAAACTAAGATGACGAAGATAGAAAATACTGTAGAAGGCCATTGGTCAAGTTCCTCAGGGGCTTAGACTTACTGAGGCTTTCCTGAATTGAATATTTAAATTATTTTCCTGAGAGAGAACAAACTGACCTGACCAAATATAGCATGCCCACATGCTCAACAGTCAGAATGAGCTGTGGGCGCTGTTGTCTCATGGGATGTTCATGGTGGTACTGTGCTAAGTAGCCCTTTCATTAGGCTTACTTGTTTTGGTAGAGATAGAGGGAACCCATCTTCTAATATCATCAATGAGGTAGAGCTCTTTCTGCCTCCAGGAAATTGATACAAGGGGCTTGCCCATCACAGCACTTCTGCTTCCTGTTCATACAGGCTTTCTGTGGGGTGTGGTTCATTGTCTGTGCCACCTCCACCCATGTGTCAGAGAACAGTGTCATGCTATGTGTCTAAGAATACCCTTATTTCAAATTATCTCTGATTTGGCCAAGGGCTAGAAGCTGTGACTAGAAAAGCTAAATGTCACATTGCATAGTCTTGATGGCAGCTAAAGGAAAATAAAAAGTAAAATCAAAGTATCTACTGCTCTCTCTCTCTATGTCCTGGGGCTTCCATGTTGCTGAAATGACATAACTGCAAAGGAAGGTCACAGTCATTTAGGGAGTCATTTGTGTTTGTGGCAGATCCTAAAGCAGGAACCTTGTCAGACACCAAGGGTAATAGAAGAAAAGGACTCATTCAGCTCAGAAACAAATAGAAACTTAGGCATGAAAGGCCCATTGGATGGAATAAGATCAACTTGTTCTGTTAGGGTAGACTCAGGGACAGAGCTCAGAGCTGAGCAATATGACTGGGCTCATTAGAATGTACAACTTTCTAGCCGGGGGACCACCAGACTTAGATGTCACTTAGTTCTTTGCAGATCCTGAACAAGATTAACCAAATGTTTGTTTCACTTTGCCCCTGGCCTTCTCTCCGTATTTCACCAAAAAAGCTAGTCATTGCATTATATCTGAAGTGAGTCACAAGGAGGGATTGAGGTTGAGATGGATTGTTCCAGAAGATGTGTTTCTTTTGAAAGAAGTCAGGGTTTAGGTTTTGATGGTATATTCTCTCTTTGGTAGGACACAGGAGAGTACAGGTTTTAGGTCAGATTGTCACGAGTTCCAGCCTAGACTCTGGGGGAGCTTGGGAGGAAAATAAGATTTCCAAGCTTCACTTTGTATGATGCAAAAAATTAATATCATTTATCTCAGAATAGCTGTCATACCTTGGCATCTGACAATAATAACAGATACAGAAAAGGCAACCTTAAAATACCCTATATAGCTAATTGTGCCACATTCACTTAGCAATATAGATACAAACAGTACTTTTCATAAACTTGTTTAATGTGGGTGTGAGGAGACAGATGGTTCGTGGGCATGGTAGTTTGAATAACAATGGCCCTATAGGCTCATAGGGTCTGGCAGTATTGGAAGGTATGACCTTGTTGGAATCAATGTGGATTTGTTGGAGGAGGTGTGTCACTAGTGGGTGGGCTTTGAGGTCTCAGAAACTCACGCCTGGCCAGTATGTTACTGTTACTTCCTGCTGTCTGTGCATCCATATGTAAAACTCTCAGCTACCTCTCCCCAGACTGCATGCTGCCATGCTTCCCAACACAATGATAATGAGCTAAACCTCTGAACTGCAAGTGTGGCCCAATGGAATGTTTTCCTTTACAAGAGTTGCTGTGGTCATAGCATCTCTTCACAGCAATAAAACCCTAAGTAAGTCAGAAGTTGGTACCAGGAGTGGGGTATTGCCGTGATAGGCCTGATCTGTGCTTTTGTTTGAAGGAATATGAACTTTTAGGACTATGGATTAGGAAAACAGTTCAATGTGTTAAGCATGGGCCATACTAGGATGAGCATGGAAGACAGTGGTACTGAGATGATCTGAACTGTGTGTGTGTGTGTGGGGGGGGGGGCTTGGCTCAAGAGGTTTCAGAGGAAAAGAATATTGATATGTGGCCTAGAAATTGTTCTTGTGATATTTTGGTGAGGAATATGGCTGCTTTCTGGCCTTTTCCAAAAAGTCTGTCTGAGACTATATTGGAGAGTTTTCGATTAGTTAGCTGCATTAGCAGATGAAATTTCAAAACAGCCTAGTATTGAGTTTATTGTGTGGTTTTAGTGTTCACTCTTATGAAGATCTATAAGGAGAAGGTGGAAGCTGAACAAGGAAAAATTAAAAAAAAATGTGCAGTTCAATGAGAAAAGCAGCACCAGGAAGTGGAATGGAGCTATATCCTGTGTTCAAGGACATAAACAGATTAAAGAAAAGCCTGGGGCTAAATGGAATAAAGGTAGTAGGGACCTCAGGGCAAGATCCCACCCAGACAAGCTTCTGCCTTGTAAGAATGCATTAAAGAGAATCTTAGAGCTGGTGTGGTGATTCACACCTTTATTTCCAGCACTCGAGAGGCAGAGGCAGGCAGATCTTTAAGTTTGAGGCCAGCCAGGTCTACAGATTGGTTTTCAGGACAGCTAATCTTAGGCAGTAAAGGAAAGCATCAAAAACAGGAAACTGGTGAAGATGTAATTGAATGAGGGATCCATGTTCCAGCCCCAGCAAGTGTCAGAACTTAGCAGCTTCAGCCACATGGTTCTGGCTTTAGAGTCAAGGATAGATGAAAGGGATTATGGAATCTTCCTCTGAGACTAAGGAAAGCCACTGAGGCCAGGTATGTGGCAGGGGTGTCCCTGCCTGGAGGCCTAGAGAGGCCATTGTGTGAAGCTGAGAAGGTTGAAGCTTGGATTGCTTTGGAGACCCCAAGGTGTTGAAGATACAGAATTGTGGGATACCTGGGGACAAAAGCTGCTAAGAGGGAGTGGGACCAGCCCAAGGAAAGAAGTGTGTTTCAGGCAACAGAGCTGAAAGGGTTTGGAGATACGAAGGCTACTTTGACATCAGACACAGAGATGTAAAGTCTGTTCAGTTCGGTTTTGGTCTTGCTTTGGTCCAGTATTTCCTCACTATGCTCCCTTTTGGAATTGTAATGTATACACTATGTCATATGTTTGAAGTAAGTTATCTGCTTTTTACATTTTGACTTAACAGATTACAGTTACGAGGTTGAATGAATCTCAGAACAGACTTTGAACTTCGGTCTTTTAAACAAATTTGAGACTATTATAGGCTATGGGGAATTTTGACGTTGACTAAGTGCATTTTGCATTATAATATAGCTACAAGCCTATAGACATCAGGAAGTAGAATGTGGTAGTTTGAATGAAAATGGTCCCATGAGCTCACAGGGACTGGTAGTAGTGGGAGGTATGGCCTTTTTGGAATTGGTGTGGATTTGTTGGAGAAGGTATGTTACTAGAGGTAGGCTTTGAGATCTCACAAACTCAGGCCTGGCCAACGTGTTACTGTTACTTCCTGCTGCCCATGGATCCAGCTAAAGAACTCACAGCTACCTGTCCAGGATTGTATTGCCTGCATGCTGCCATGATTCTCATCATGATGGTACTGAACCTTTGAGCTGTAAGCCAGTCCCAATGAAATGTCTTCCTTTATAAGAGTCTCTGTGGTCACAGCATCTCTTCACAGCAATAGAACACTGATTACAACAGCGGGTAAATTGCTTGTATGAATGCCTGAGTTCATAACACACATAAAATCCCAATCTGATGTGTGTGTGTGGGTGTATGTCAGTATTCTCAGTGCTCAATGGAAGAGGTAGGGAAGGGGGGGGGCAGGAGGATCCCAGGGGCTTGCTGTCCATTCAGCATAGCCGACTTAGAGCGCTCCAGATTCAGTAAGAGATCCTACCTCAAAAAAGTAAGTGAAGGGGCATGGGAGGAGAAGAGGGAGGGAGGGCAGGATTGGGATGGGATAGGGGAGAGGACTACAGCTGGGATACAAAGTGAATAAATTGTAATAAATAATAATAATAATAATAATAAATTTGTTAAGCACAAAAAGAAAAAAATAAGAAAAAAGTAAGGTGGAGAAACAATTGAGTGTTGTAGGATATTTGATCAGACTATGAACCCCGATATTGTGTACTAGAAAAATCTGTTTCTAATTGTGGTGTGGCTGAGCCCTAGCACACACCTTTAGTCCAAGAGCTTTCTGTAAAAAGTGTTAAATAAAGTTAGCCATAGGTCAAGAGGTGGAGCAAGCAACCACTGACAGGGAGTGAACATGGGAAAAAGCTCTAGAGAGTGAGAAGAAGTCCAGAGGATGGCTAGAGAGATGCACAGAAAGTAGGAAGGAGGGACATTCAGTTTGAAGGGTTTTTAAGACAGCATGGAGAAGAAGAAACTTTCTCTTTTTGGGACATTGTCTGAGTAGGACGGGCAGCTGGGTGCTTTCTCTGCCTCTCTGAGCTAGTAGGTTTTCACCCCAGCATCTGGCTCCTGAGTCTGTATTAGTAAAATTGAACATTTGGAATTTTGTTTAAAAACAGTTGAGGACGAGACCTGACATTGGCCTCCACAGATTCCTGTTTGGGTGATTGCATCCCCCCAAAACATAACACAGACACACAGACACACAGACACACACACACACAAACAAACATGAACACACTAATTTCCATACACACAAAGCTATATAACACTATAATTACAAGCTCAAATAACTAGTGTATTGTTTAAACTTAATTACATTTGTTTATTTAGGGTGTGAAAGTTGGTGGGTATGTGCACATGTAAGTGTGTGCACATGTGCGAGCAGGCATGCTATGGTAATGGTATGTAGAAGTTGGATGACAAGCTGAGGAAATCATTCCATCCTTCTACCATGTATGTCAGGGATTAGACTCAGTTTGTCAGGCTTGGTAGCCAGGGCCTTTACCTGCTGAGCCATCTTGCTGGCGCAATCTCTGATTTTTAAAGAAAAGAGCTGATTTTGGACTTTGGGAACTCTTGAGTTTTGCTCCTAAAGAGGGTTCCATCTACTCAATCCAGGTGGCTCTGTACTTGCACGTGCTAGCAAGATGTGATATTGAAAAAAGAAGGAAAAAACCCCACTACTACTGCAAGAGCCAATTTTGATATAATTCATATGTTAAATTCAATGTAATTAAATTTTGACTTAAACTGGGTTTGCATCCACATTTGGCTACTCCATTAGCTTTATGACTGGACAAATTACTTTAACCTTTTAAAAAACCTGCTTGTTCACCTATAAAAGGAAATTGCTCTGAGGATTTAAATAGACATGGAAAAATTTAATGCCAACATGTTTTCAAAACCTGATAAAACTATTAGGTTTTTCCTATGACTTTATCCATTATCCGGTTTTGATTATTGAATGCATAACAAAGTCACGAGGCGCAATGAGGCCATGAGCATAATCTTATAGGTGTGACACAACATTACACAGACTTGGCAAGCATGGGGATATGTTTTCTTACGGGACTGGAAGGGAAGGCAGGTTTCTAAGATTGGTCTCACGAAGCTAACTTCTGAGTGCCCGCAGGGCTAGCTCCTCGTAGAGGGTGTAGGGAAGCAGGTGTTTTCTGGCCTTTGCCTTTGTCTGGGTCCTCCATGGCTTCTGTTATTATGGTCTTTCCTCCCATCATTTTATTAGCATCATTTCTCCACGGCCCAATTTCCCTTTAGGACGGTACTCATAATTACAGTCAGGGCCCGTCCTGATACTCTCTACCTCTTGGAATGGAGTCATCCCCTCTACACAGTCCTTTGTGCTGTGTGAGTTAATAGTGTCAGGTTCTGTGGGTTTGGACGTGGGGTTCTTTGGGGGAGGCTTCACTCAGTCTGCTTCATTGGCTGCTTTGGGAAACAACAAGTCGCCTCTTCCTTTGAGTTGTTCCAGCCAACCTGTGGCAGAGGCTGATCTCACTAATGACCGCGATGCTTGGGTCAGTGAGTGCAGGCTGTTGGAGGCAGGTTATTCAACCCTAGGATGGGAGGCCTCTTCATCTCTCAGCACTGCAATGACTGTTTGCAGAGTTGTGCTTCATTCTGTTTGCACTAATGCTCTGGGTGGGCCTCTCTGAGATGTCCCTCTGTTCTCACACATACCCCGTGTTCACTCCATCCTGGCAGGTGCCTCAGATTTGCACAAAACCTTTATGCCAGCACTGCTCTAAATGCTTCGTGTATGTTAACTCATTCCATAGTAAAATATTCCATGATGTATTCCTCCTAGATTTATCTATGTATCTCTATCTATCTATCTGTCTGTCTGTCTGTCTGTCTGTCTCTCTGTCTGTCTGTCTATCCATCTCACTATGTAGCTCTGGCTGTCCTGGAACTCACTATGTAGACCAAGCTGGCTTCAAACTCACAGAGATTCTGCCTCTGCCTCTCAAGTGCTGGATTGAAGGCATGTGCCACTATGCCCAACTGCATCCCAGTTTTGAAACTGAGACAGTTCAGGGAAGTAACATGCTCAAGTGTGGCTTCAAGGCTCACACATTTATACACTATACAGGATCTCTGGAATAAATCCTCAATATATAGTTGGTTTTGGTGTTGCTGTTGGTATTGTTATTTTCTTTATTTTTTGTTATAAGGTACAGAAATGTTTGGGAGCCCATCTCTGTAGTTCTGGCCCTACCGCCTTCTTACTTTCTTAAAATGAAATAAAATAAAACAAAGAAACAAAAATGATCAGTCCTGAAAACCTACAAGCAAGTAACATTATACAAACTGAGCAGGTTGTAGTTCTGTATTTACACATATGTATGTATGTAACAACAATTAGTGAAAAAGGAGGCTATGGATTTGAAAAAGAGCAGGGCAGCTGTATGGAAGGTTTGTCTGGGGTCAGGGAGAGGAAGAGAAAAGTACTATAATTATGATATCAAAAATAATTTTGAAAAACCCACCCACATGAGCATATCTGTTACATTCCTTGGTGAGCTCATGTTTGGGCAGTCATGCCGCTGAGACGTTATGGGTGTAGCTTCTGACATTTCTAGAGGTGACAGTCTCTGTGCAAACTCCACAGTCTTTCTGATCCCTATTTCACAATGGCCTCTGAAAGTTCAGGAGTCCTCAACACTACACAAAGAGCTACAGGCAACTAAGAAATACTGAGAGCAGAGAAACAGTCTTCCCTGGGGAAGAGCATACTGATTAGTTGTCTACTAAATGGTCAGCCCTAAGAACATAAATACACCCCCCCAACACACACAAGGGGGTATTTCGGAAGATTTGGAGGGAGAAAAGGGAAGGAGAAATGTTATTATTATAATTTTAAGAAATAATCGTAAAACAAACAAGAAAAGAAATGCAAGGGGAGAGGAAAAAACAAGTGCAGTCTCTCTGGGACTTGGCCTAGAAGCGACATGCCCTGGGTGAGTCCACTCATAAGCTATTAGCAGATTTTACAGCCTAGCATTCAAGTCAGTGCCAAGCAGATACTGATAAATTTCACAGAAGCGCATAAGGTGATGATTAAGTTGAAAAGAATTTGACTAGGGGAAAACCCAGTCTCGAGTTTATAGGTCTATGACGACTCTGTGCATTTATGTAAAAAAACTCAGTCTTAAATCTGGGGCTGAACCATTAATTTGCAAAGCTCCAGAGAAGAGGAAATGGTGAGCACCAACAGTGTGCTGGCAAAACTCTCTGGCTCATAGCATAGGATGGACAGCAAACCCATGAGAGAAGGGAGGGTCTTTTCCTTTCCTTTTTTTGTCTTTAAAATGTTTTATCAGCATATATAAATTATGCATAAAAATGGGTTTTATGACATTTTCGTTCATGTATATTATCATTTCTATCATTGTCACCTCTCACTCGCCATTTGTTCTCTCCCTTTTCCGTTGATCTCTTTCTTCTCCCTAACAGGCTCCTTTTCTGTTTACATTTTTCATATATTTTGATAATGTTTTCCCCCTCCTCTAGTTCCTCCCAGATCCTCCTTACCTCTTGTCTCATCCAACTTCGAGATTTCTCTTTCTCTCCAAAAATAAAGCAAAAACACGCCCTCCCCATCAAAACAAACAAACAAACAAAACAAACAGGAAAAAAAGCCAAGCCAAAACAAAAAGAAACAAAAATCCTGCGAAGGTTCAAGCCAAATGGGGTACCAACTCTTAGAGGGCAAAGTGGACAGGAGAACCCATCTTTAAGCACAAGACTGATATCTGCTGGCAAAGGAAAAATCAGTTTCCTCCAAAGGAGTGCACTGTAAATATAAACCATACTGAAGTGAAAGCCTCCTGTCCAGGAGCAATCAGCCAACAGCAAATGAACTCCTTGATTATTACCCTTTTTAAAGGAATATTTATTTTCTTATTAATTATACTTTATTCACTTTGTATGCCAGCTGTAGCCCCCTCCCTCATCCCCTCCCAATCCGGCCTGTTCTCCCTCTTCTTCTCCTATGCCCCTACCCCAGTCCACTGATAGGGGAGGTCCTCCTCCCCTTCCATCTGACCCTAGTCTATCAGGACTGGCTGCATTGTCTTCTTCTGTGGCCTGGTAAGGCTGCTCCCCACTTCAGGGGGAGGTGTTCAAAGAGCCAGCCACTGAGTTCATGTCCAAGACAGTCCCTGTTCTCATTACTAGGGAACCCTCTTGGACACTGAGCTGCCATAGGCTACATCTGAGCAGGGGTTCTAGATTATCTCCATGAATGGTCCTTGGTTAGAGTATTAGTCTCAGAAAAGACCCCTGTGCCCAGAATTTTGGGTTCTGTTGCTCTCCTTGTGGAGCTCCTGTCCCCTCCAGGTCTTTTAATTTCCCCCTTCTTTCATAAGATTCTTTGCACTCTGCCCAAAGTTTGGCTGTGAATCTCAGCATCTGCTTTGATACCCTGCTGAGTAGTCTTTCAGAGGCCCTCTGTGGTAGGCTCCTGTCCTGTTTCCTGTTTTTTCCCTCTTCTGATGTCTCTCCTATTTGCCTTTCTGAATGAGGATTGAACATCTTACCCAAGGTCCTCCTTCTTGACCAGCTTCTTTAGGTGTACAGATTTTAGTATGATTATCCTATATTATATATCTAATATCCACTTATAAGTGAATATGTACCATGTGTGTCTTTCTGCTTCTGGGATACCTCACTCAGGATGATCTTCTCTAGTTCCCACCATTTGCCTGCAAATTTCATGATTTCCTTGTTTTTAATTGCTGAGTAGTATTCCATTGTGTAAATGTACCACAATTTCTGCATCCATTCCTCAGTTGAGGGACATCTGGGTTGTTTCCAGGTTCTGGCTATTATGAATAAAGCTGCTATGAACATGGTTGAGCAAATGTCCTTGTTGTATGCTTGAGCATCTTTTGGATATATTCGCAGGAGTGGTATAGCTGGATCTTGAGGTAGCACTATTCCTAGTTGTCTGAGAAAGCACCAGATTGATTTCCAAAGTGGTTGTACAAGTTTACATTCCCACCAGCAATGGAGGTGGGTTCTACTTTCTCTGCATCCTCTCTAGCATGTGTTGTCACTTGAGTTTTTGATCTTAGCCATTCTGATGGGTGTAAGGTGAAATCCCAAAGACCTCAATATAAAATGAGACACACAAAACCTGTTAGAAGAAAAAGTGGGGAAGAGCCTTGAACTCATTAACATAGGAGACAACTTCCTGACCAGAACACCAAAAGTACAGGCTCTAAGAGCAACAATCAATAAATGGGACCTCTGAAACTGAAAAGCTTCTGTAAAGCAAAGGACACTGTTGTCAGAACTAAACGACAACCTACAGATTGGGAAAGGATCTTCACCAACCCTATATCTGACAGAGGAGTAATATCTAGTATATATGAAGAATTCAGAAAGTTAAACAGCAACAATCAAGTAATCCAATTAAAAAATGGGGCACAAAGCTAAACAGAGAATTCTCAATAGAGGAATATTGAATGGCAGAGAAACACTTAAAGAAATGCTCAGCATCCTTAGCTATAAGGGAAATGCATATCAAAATGATTTTTACCCTTTTAAGGCCTGTTGTTTTTCTTTAGATGACCATGATAGGGAAGGCCTTACTGTTTGAGAGAGAATAACAGGCAAATGAGTCATTGTTTAGCCATCTCAGGCTGCTATAGCAAAATACAGAGGATTGAATTTTTCACAGTTTTAGAACTTGGGAAGCTGTGATTCAGTTCCTTGTGAATCCCTTCTTCACACTTTTATGAAATGGGACCTCCTTACTGTCCAGGCATCACAAGGCAGGTGGAGACTTACCCTGTTCTGAGGTCCCCAACCTCATGAGCAGATGGTTAACCTCTTATACTACCATTGGAGCTTGAGGGATACCTTGGATTCGTTACATATTTTATTTTGAATTAATTTCTGCCTGTACACATTCAGAAATATTTTGTTGTTGTCACAATCTTTGCAACCCTGACATTCAGTTGCATGGCCTGCAAATTTAAGAAACGGAATATCTGACTCAACAATGTAGGAAGGGGTCTCATTCTTAATCCTGTTGTGTTGGTGAAGGAGCTAAGGCTTACACAGTTTCTCTTATTCAACATGAAGTCACAGGACCAGTTGGGGCCCTGGAGCTTTTTCGAGCTAGTGTGTCTTGATGCTGAGGAAGCAATAAAGGATGCTATTACCGACAAGCTGACTTGTAAAGATGACTTTTTTAATTTAACTTTTTTACTTTTTATATTAATTACAGTTTATTCACTTTGTATCCCAGCTGTATCCCCCTCCCTCAATACCTCCCAATCCCACTCTCCTTCCCTCATCTCCTTCCAAGGCAGTCTCCAAGTCTCCTCTTCTTCCATAAAGATGACTCTTAAGTATTGGGCTTTGTGTGTGTGTGTGTCTTATCTAGTCTAGGTTGGCCTTGAACTCACCACGTGGCTAAGGATACTTCTTAAGCTCCTGATGTGCTTGCCTTGGCCTCCCAAATGCTGAGATTACAGGCGCCTGTATCCCTACCTCTAATTCTTTATTTTTCAGGAACTTAGAGGCAGGACAAACGTAATAAGTTTAACTCCCCATTTCTTGTTAAGATGATTCCGAAAGAGTCCTCAGCAAGACAACTTTGGCTATACTCATGGTCTGTGTCTGGGGCTTCCACAAGTGCAGGGTAGAACTTTCAGGGGAACAGGAAGTAGCATGTAAATACGAACATCGCCTTCCTTTCTTTTAGCCTTCCCCTATAATATATGTTCCACACTAATAGCTTCAGACAGGACATGGAACAGTAAGTTCAGACTGGTCTCAAGGGCTATGATTATTTACCAGGGTCTTCAAAATGTATTCAGTTAGTTGAGCTGGAGGTGATTCTAAAAGCTGCAGAGCTATGGTGGGCAAATGAGAAATAGTTTTCAGAAGGGCTCTTAGGCACCACTGCAACATGCCTCTCAACCTTCCCTTACTTCTGTCCTGTTCCCTTTTTAGGGAATACCCCCAAGCTAGCTTTGTTTCTATGTGCCGCCACGTTCAGCCTGAAACCATTGTTAAACATTCATTGTTAGGAGCATGACTCTTTGATCAATAAAATACTGCTGTATATTCAAGCATGGCCTTTACAGCATTATATTAAAACAATAAATCAGGTATCAGACTCGGCGTTTGAGCCAGCTTTTATTGCATTATTCCATTCTCCCCAGCACACCAGTTTAGAATCCCACCTCCTGCATTTATGATTTTGAAACATTCCATCCGTTATGTCCCCATGGCACTTTAATCTAATTCCACACTTTAAGGGGGTAGGCAAGTGTTTAGGACACTGGGCCAGGCTCTGATCATTTTATGAAACTGTTGTTTTATAGAAGAGCATTACCTTTATTGCCAGAGTCTATGGTGTGTTTGGCGAGGGGACAATCTGGTTACAATTACAAACAGCATTTTTAAAAGATCTGCAGTAGAAAGCTCAGCCATTTGAAGATGAGATACAGCTTCCTCAATTGGCCGTAGCATATTGGTACAAGATGCCTGGAGAAAGCAAGTCTAACCTCAGTCTCAGGCTTCTTTTACTCACTATTGGTGCAGGTGGTTCCAATGGAAAAGCTCTGCCCAGAGGCACCAGGAGGCATCCTAGCACAATCATTATCTGTATCAAAGGACAGCCTTTATGGACTGGTCAATGCAGTTTGTTAAACTCACCCCAAATGAACTGGATGCCATTCAAACTCCAGAGCAGTGGATACCCTCTTACAAGACAGAAGGTCAGACTGCCAAAGGAGGAATTCCCAGTGCAAAGTTGCCTCTGGGTCCCACAGGGAAGAAGTAGGCATCTGTCTCCATCTTCCCTCTAGCACCTGCCGGAATCCATGTGCGCAGTTGATCAACAGCTATCCCTTTTATCTTACTCATATTGGAGGGATGGGTCAGAGCTAAAGCTATTTTTAAACAGTAATCTGAACTATGTCAGTAGTATGCTGTTTAAAATTCAACTTGCCTATCTTTCATATACCATATGCCCTGAGAAGCCAATAAATGTCAAACAAATGTCAATTATTAATATATTTATTAGGTCGGCAGTGCATTTAGGAGAAAGCATCGTGGCAGTTGGTCATCATGTGCTTTGAAGACAACACACAGAGTATGTGCTTTAAATACAGGACATAAATTTTAGTGTTCATTTCTGCATGATCACCTGCTTGGCTTTATGAAAGTGCACAGGCACATCAGCCCAGGGATTACCTTTGCTACTTGACTCTTTCTGCTCAGATGTCTAAAGTGGTGTTCAGGCATGTCCCAGTGATCAGCAGGGGTCTAAGTTGGCATATCTTTGATGGCCCTGGCATTCTTGTAGAAACCTTTTTAGTCCGCTTCGGTGTTGAGTTGCTTGCGCATTTGCTTGAGAGTTGGGAGGAGAGTGACGGTGGTAAGTTGCATACTCTAGAAAAACTGGAAGAACTATTCTTTGGCAGCAGTCAGAACTAACAGGAATATTCCATGAGCATCCAACTTCCTACCTGGTAAAGCACGTGGGTCTTTCTGTTCTTTGTAGAGACATCTCTGAACTGCATAACTTTTTGTGTGAGCACAGATGAGCTGGATATGCAAAGGCAGCCAGACTGAGTATCTATCTATCTTCTCTATCAGAACTGAATATGAATGTGTCATAACCCTCAATAAAAAGTAAATAAATATAGGAAATATTTTATTGTGTTTGATATCTCTTCTAGAAGCCATGCTCTCAAAGCCCCTGGTTTCTATAGCCAGCATATCTTTTCTTTTCTGATCTCAGAAGCTAGCACAGGGCACACACAATTCTTAGGCCATGTGTGTGAAACTGACCCTCTGCTTTTCTAGTCAGGAAACTGAGGTTGCAAACTCAACCAGTGTTCCAGACAAGGAAGCCCATGTTAGAAATTTGTTTTCTTGGCCCTCCAATCTGTTTTGTAGGATTTCTGCTTATCATCTAAGACAGTCTCCTGGGAAATATAGATATCTTCTCAGTATACTGAAAGGTGTTCCACCCAGAGATAGGATCACTACAAAGGGATTTAAGCCATATTCTAGTTTATCTAGCACCTCTTCAGAGGGATGGAACTCTATTATATGCGTGAGTGCAAATTGTGGGAAGAGCAAAATTAATCATCAAAGAGTACAGTTCAAGGAAAAAGACATGTACAGGGGATAAAATGAAACTGGGAGGGTGTAGCTACCTGCACTGATTATATGCCCTTTGCTCGAGTATCTTGAAGAGAATCTTGAATAGAAGACAAGTGGCTATCAATAAAAAGTGTTAGGCATGGTGATGTATATGCCTGGTGGTAAAATGTGCTAAGAGACCTTAGAGAATTTCTAAATTTGTTGTCTCCCCAGCAATTAAACAGGGGGACCTAAAAGCTACTCATGGTCAAAATGATGATGTGGGGGGAACTTTGGTTAGAGATGAACCATCTCTGGAAGAAGACATTTCTACTCTGGTTGTGTTGTCCTTTTGGTAAACCTAAGTTATCTTCTGTATCTAGCCTGGCAGGAAACTTTGTTCGCACTTGAACCCACCTACATAATGTTCCTCAGGTTGGCCTTATAAGATGCTGTACTTCAAGCAGTCATTTATGTTTGTTGGCATCCTATATTTGCTTACATGTTCTTCTGATATGTTCCTCTCTTGTTTTTTTTTTTTTCCTATGGACCACATTGAAGGGACATTTTCTAGCCTCTCCTTTGAGATTATACAAATGGGAAATTCTGTGTGTTAGAAAAACAACATAAAAGTCCTAATGAATGGTGAAGTTGTTAGACAAATTTTGCTTGGAAGAACCTTCATGCTTTGGATGTCATTGATGTAGAATTCACTGAGTCAGACACAAACTTGGAAAGAATAAACTTCATTAGCAACAGAAACTTGGCTGCTTGAGATGTACTTAACCTTTCTGAGAACACATATTACACACTCCTTTGGACTTCTAATTTCATATCAATAATCAGTATCCAGATAGATGACCAATCACATAAATTTGATTGTTAAAACAGATCCAGAAGTAAATAGAATTTTTAATTTATTTTATCTTATTTTGGCTAAAACATGTAGTTGATCAACTTGTATGTTTGAATATTCAGTAGTTTGGGACTTGTAGTTTGCTTTTGTTTCTATTCAAATTATATGAGGATTTTGAGAATATTAAAAAATACAAACTAAAGAAGGATTCTTTAAGAGGGGTATGGTGTACTTTGAGGCTCATTTCTTAACCTTGGCTGAGACCCCAGATTTGATAATTAATTTTGTATGTCTAATATGGGCCAGGCTTTGGTGCCAAGATGTGTGGTTCACTGTTACTGTGAATATATCTATGAAAGATATTTTTTTTCTTTCTGGATTGTAGTGGATCAGTGACTACGATTAACATTTCAGCTGGGAACTTTGAATGGAGTGGGTTGCGCTCAGTAGAGTGGGTAGCTCACCTAATTAGTCAGAGGCTTGGCGCCACACAGACAGATCTTCCTCAAGCAAATAAGAATTTTGCTTAGGCATAGTCTTTGTATTCAGTGGTCCTAAATTTTAGGCTGTTTGCTGTCCCATGCTTGTTGAAATTATATTTCTACAATTTTGTGATTCAGTCCTTAAAATAAGTTTGTCTGTGTGTTTCTCATCTGTCTCTGGCTGTCTCCATCTCTGTACCATTTCTATCACTTATATCTCTGTCTCTGTTTCTCATTCTCTGTCTTTGTTCTATCTCTATCATCTTTACCCCAACCTCCATCTTATCTCATTTTATCAGGAATGTCTCATCTTAATTGTAGGTTTAGGAGTAACTGTAACCAGAGTTACAGGAGGGAGAAGCAAGTGAAGAAAGGGACGATTTTAAGGGTTGCCTTGGTGTATAGGGGAGTCTGGAAATGTGCAGAAAGCATGGAGATTTTGTTAAAGTCTCTCAGAAGCCCTTATGACCTTTTAGCTAACTTCTCTATGACTAGACTACATAAGTTACATCCTTTTGATCATTGCCTCAAAATCCTTTTCACTAAAAAATAAAAGCAGGACACCTATTCTTCAAGAGGAATAGTACACAAGGATGACACATATTTCTCTTCCTCAATTTTCTCCTGGAAATATTTCATTGTCCGAGGGTAGCAGAACATGGATAGGAGGCTCTTTTTATGCATGATAATATCATCTACAAACTGCTTTTGAGAGAAACACCCAGGGCAATTTATCAAGAAAACAGCTTTTGACTCTCCCTTTTCCTGAGGGTTTATGAAACTTCAGCGGGTGCATTTGGTGTTGAACATGACAAGCGTGTGCAGCTGAAGTGCATAGCAGGTGAGGGGCAAATTGATGTTACCTCTTTCATTACGGAAAGAAATTAACATATCAGGCTTTTAAAATGCACCAAGTCCTTCACGCATGCATGCACTTGGCTCTTGGGATAGGGTCTTGCTATGTGGCCCAGGCTGGCCTTGAATTCATATAGTCCAGACTGGCTTTAACTTTGCACTCTTCCACAGGCATGCCTTGCTGCCTCTCTGGCTGAGTTTAACACACATTGTACATGCCTGCATCACATGTGCACATGTGCGCATGCACAAACATACATGGACAGAGTTTAGTCATCACAGCATTTATTTACACATTTAGTTAAGTTTTTACCGAGGGCTTACCAAAGATCAGATCTGAGGTACAGTGCTGGATTTATAGAGTGAGAATACAACTCTAGTACAGAAAATAGACACTCAAATGAGCCATACTGAGCAGAAACAGGAGGAAGTGATGATGTATAACATGACTTCCTCATTTAAGAAGAATTAGTTGTCTTAATAGTTTTTCTTGAAGATATTAAGAATAAACATCATAAAAATGATTGGGCTAACTAGTAAGTAATGGAGCCAAGACTGTCTGCTGTATGGATGATTCCACCATATTTCTCAGAGGGTACCTGTAATAGTTTGAATAGGTATGGCCCCCATAGACTCATATGTTTGAATGCTTGGTTATAGGGAGTTCAAAGCTAAATATATATATATATCTTTGTTTACAATCTTTGTGTATGCATATATTTATATAAAATGCATATTAAATAATGTATATGACTTCAGATAATATGAGATAATATTGAAAACTCATATTGATTAAAGGATGTTAGTAAGTAATAAATCATAGAGTGTATCCTGTCCTTACAGTACTAGAGTTTTAGTAATCTGAGAATTGGAAAGGAACTCAATAACTAGTTATCAAAAGCAAATGTGTCTTTTTGTGTTTTTCTCTCTCAGGTTCTAGGAGAGCTTGGGGATTGTGTGATGGAATAGATGAGTTAGAGTGCTTGTGACGATCGTATTCCATATGTGTACATCTGTCATCCATCCATCACCCAGGAGTAATTTGTGTGCTTGGGGGATGAATAGAAAGAACGGCTATTCTAGCTTTCTATTGCTGTGGAGCAATAAATTCCACACGCTGGTGGCTTAACGCCGCAGTCATTTGTGTTCTTAGAAGCTCAATGACCTGGCTGGAACCTTTTCTTAGCGTTTCATACTCAACTATCTCAAAGAATGAGCAGTTTATAGTAAGTCTTTGGGGAGAATGTTCCTAAGCTCTTTCGGGTTGTTTTCAGATGTTTCTTTTTTTTTCCCTAAATTCTTTATTAATTACACGTTATTCACTTTGTATCCCCCCTGTAGTTTCCTCCCTCCTCCCATCCCAATAGCTCCCTTTCTCCCCCTTCTGCACTCCTGTTCCTCCCCAAGTCCACTGATAGGGGAGGTCTTCTTTTCCTTCCTTCTGATCCTAGTCTATTAGGTCTCATCAGGAGTGGCTGCATTTTCTTCCTCTGTGGCCTGGTAAGGCTGCTCCCCCCTCAGGGGAGGTGATCAAAGAGCAGGCCAATCAGTTCATGTCAGAGACAGTCCCTGTTCCCAGTACTATGGAACCCACTTGGAGGCTGAACTGCCATGGGCTACATTTGTGCAGGGGTCCTAGGTTATCTCCATGCATGGTGCTTGGTTAGAGTATCAGTCTCAGGAAAGACCCCTGTGCTCAGATTTTTTGGTTATGTTGCTCTCCTTGTGGAGTTCCTGTCCTCTCCAGATCTTACTATTTCCCACTTATTTCATAAGATTTCCTGCACTCTGCCCAACAGTTGGCCAAAAGTCTCAGCATCTGCTTTGATAGTCTGCAGGGCAGAGCCTTTCAGAGGCCCTCTGTGGTAGGCTCCTGACTTGTTCCCTGTTTTCTTCTTCTTCTGGTGTCTATCCTCTTTGCCTTTCTGGATAGGGGTTGAGCATTTTAGCCAGAGTCCTCCCTCTTGATTAGTTTCTTTAGGTGTACAGATTTTAGTAGGTTTATACTATATTGTATGTCTATATGAGTGAGCATATACCGTGTGTGTCTTTCTGCTCCTGGGATAGCTCACTCAGGATGATCCTTTCCAGTTCCTACCGTTTACCTGCAAATTCCATGATAGCCTTGTTTTTTATTGGTGAGTAATATTCCATTGTGTAGATATACCACAGTTTCTTATGAATTGGAATTGAACCTTCCATTTCCTGTTGTTAGGAGCTCACAGATACTATAGTTACTGATAGTAGCTTGTCACACATCTCACATGCTTACCTTCATCAGGACAGCTGGCAGCAGGATCCCTTAGAATGCATTTCCATCACATGCTGATCCCTTTATCCTGCTACCAACTGGCTCAGACTCTCTGGCTTACTCAGGTATCTATTAGATTTACCTGTCCTGATTATCCCCTTTAAATCAGCCCCAGATAAATTGAATGATGACTTTAATTGCACTTTTCAAAATACTTTGTCATATAATATGGCATTGTTATAAAAGTGATATCACAAGGTGAGATGTGTTCATTATCTGGCCAGACTGTGGCCATGCCAGGAAGTGATAACATACCACATTTGTTTCACATCTTCTTGACTTTCATTTGTTTGTTTGTTTGTTTATTTATTTATTTTGATAGATTCTTAGCCTCCATATACCTCTCTTTTTGAATTTAAATTTATTTTTTAAAAATTGATTCACCATTCTGATGGGTGTAAGGTGAAATCTCAGGGTCATTTTGATTTGCATTTCCCTGATGACTAAGGACGTTGAACATTTCTTTAAGTGTTTCTCTGCCATTCAATATTCCTCTATTGAGAATTCTCTGTTTAGCTCTGTACCCCATTTTTTAATTGGATTACTTGATTTGTTGCTTTTTAACTTCTTGAGTTCTTTATATATACTGGATATTAGGCCTCTGTCAGATATAGGGTTGGTGAAGATCCTTTCCCAATCTGTAGGCAGTCATTTTATTTTGATGGCAGTGTCCTTTGCCATCAAAACAAAAAGAAGCGTTTCAGTTTCATGAGGTCCCATTTATTGATTGTTGCTCTTAGGGCCTGTGCTGTTGTTGTTCTGTTCAGAAAGTAGTCTCCTGTGCCAATGAGTTCAAGGCTCTTCCCCACTTTTTTTTTCTAACAGTTTTAGTGTGTCTGGTTTTATATTGGAGTCTTTGATCCACTTGGACTTTAGTATGGATCTATTTGCATTTTTCTACATGTAGTCATCTAGTTAGACCAGCACCATTTGTTGAAGATGCTATCTTTTTTCTATTGTATGGTTTTGGCATCTTTGCCTTACACCCATTAGAATGGCTAAGATGAATGACTCAAGTGACAACACATGCTGGAGAGGATGTGGAGAAAGGGGAACCCTCTTCCACTGCTGCTGGGAATGTAAACTTATACAACCACTTTGGAAATCAATATGGTGCTTTCTCAGACAATTAGGAGTAGTGCTTCCTCAAGATCCAGCTATACCACTCCTGCGAATATATCCAAAAGAGGCTCAAGTATACAACAAGATCATCTGCTCAGACATGTTTGTAGCAGCTTTATTTGTAATAGCCAGAAGCTGGAAACAGCTCAGATGCCCCTCAGTTGAGGAATGGATACAGAAATTGTGGTACATCCACACAATGGAATATTACTCAGAGATAAACAAGGAAATCATGAATTTTGCAGGTAAATGGTGGGACCTGGAAAAGATTATCCTGAGTGAGGTATCCCAGAAGCAGAAAGACACACAGGGTCTATACTCACTCATAAGTAGATATTAGACATACAATATAGGATAAACATACTAAAATCTGTACATCTAAGGAAGCTAATCAGGAAGGAGGACTCTGGCTAAGATGCTCAATCCCCATTCAGAAAGGCAAAGAGGATGGACATTGGAGGAGGGAGAAAACAGGGAACAGGACAGGAGCCTACCACAGAGGGCCTCTGAAAGGCTCTACCCTGTACGGTATCAAGGCAGATTCTGAGACTCATAGCCAAACTTTGGGAAGAGTGCAGGGAATCTTATGAAAGAAGTGGGAGATAATAAGACCTGGAGAGGACAGGAACTCCACAAGGAGAGCAACAGATCAAAAAAAAAAAAAACCTGGGCACAGGGATCTTTTCTGAGACTGGTACTCCATTCATGGAGATGGCCTGGAACCCCTGCACAGAGGTAGCCTATGGCAGTTCAGTATCCAAGAGGGTTCCCTAGTAATGGGGACAGGGACTGTCTCTGACAGGAACTGATTGGCCTGCTCTTTAATCACCTCCCTGTAATGGGGGAGCAGCTTTACCAGGCCACAGAAGAAGACAATGCAGCCAGTCCTGATGAGACCTGATAGACTAGGATCAGAGGGAAGGGGAGGAGGACCTCCCTTATCAGTGGACTGGGAGAGGGACAGGGGTGAGGAAGATGGAGGGTGGAATTGGGAGGGGAGGAAGGAGGTAGGTACAGGGGGGATACAAAGTGAATAAACATAAAAATAATGAAATAATAAAAAATTGATTCACTTTATATCTTGATCATAGCCCCCTCCATCAGTCCCACTCTCCCTCCCTCTTACCTCCATCCCCTTCCCCTAGTCCTCAGAAATAGGGAGCCCTCCTCCCCTACCAAGTACTCCAGTCTATCAAGTCTCATCAGGATTGCCTGGATCCTCTTCCTCAGTGGCCTGGCAAGACGGCCTCACCAGGGGGAAGTGATTGAAGAGCGCAGAACAGAGTCCATGTCAAAGACAGCTCCTGCTCCCTTACTAGGATATCCACATGGAGACTGAACTGCCTATAGGTTACATCTGAGCAAGTGGTCTAGGTCCTCCCTATGCATGGTCCTTGGTTGGTACATCAGTCTCTACAGATCTCCCTGAGCCCAGATTTGTTGGCTCTGTTGGTCTTCTTGTGGAGCTCCTGTCCCCTCTGGGTCCTTCTATGTCCCCTACTCTTCCATAAGATTCTCTGTGCTCTGCACAAAGCTGTCTGTGAGTCTCAGCATCTGCTGAGATCCCCTTGGGAGTGGAGTCTTTTAGAGGACGTCTATGATGGGTTCCCGTTGTTCTGTTCCCTCTCTTCAACTGCTTCCGGGGTCTTGTCTGTTTGCCCTTCTGAATGAGGATTAAGCATCCTCCCTAGGGTCCTCATTGCTACTTAGCTTCTTTAGGTTTTTGGGTTGCAGTATGCTTATCCTGTATTATATAGCTAATGTCCACTTATAGGTGAGTATATACCATGCTTGTCTTTCTGGGTCTGGTTTACCTCACTTGGGATGATATTTTGGGGCTAGTTTTCACAAAAGACGGCCTTTTATCATCTAGGAACATGGACTCTTTAAATGAGTTTTTTTCCTTTTTTTTCTTTTTTGTCTCTCTCTCATTTTGTTGTGACGATGCAACACACTGAATGCAGTTCCCAAGGATTTAGTGATGAGCTGCTTTTTTCTGGAACAATTTCAAGTCATCTTCTAACAATGTAAGAAGTGCAGGGTTCATAAACCAGTTTATGAAGAGCCTGGCTGCATCCTTTGCCCTGAATGATTTTTCTAGTGCCAGTATATAGTGTTGTTAGTCTCTGGGTGACTAGCTGGGCTATTTTGTCTTATAGTAGCTATTCCTCTGCGTTTCAGAGGTTTTCCCTTTCTTAATGTTTAAAAAGAGCCACCAGGAAAGGTTAAGAGGTAGAGTGTGCATAGAGTCAGAATGACATTCTGGTGTTTGAGGGAACACACAGAGTCTGATCCATGTCTTCAGCAGGCAGACAGCCATAGAAAGACAGAGGTTCTTTTGAGTTCCACAGTGTCTATGTGTTTTAGTTTTGTTATACAAAAATGACAATGATAATACTGCATCTTAGCAATCGCTTCTGTAGCCACTCAGGTCATGGAGGAGCTCTGAGGTTACAGTGGTCAGGGGAGGAAGGTTTAACCATGAGAAACCAGGCGACAGCCGTGATCACAAATGCAGCTTGACCAGCAGGGAGCTTGAAGCAGGTGTTAAATAAATGGAAGCTAATATTTAAACTCCGCACGAATCCCAGTTGTTGAGGGTATCGGAGAATTATTCATAAGGTATGCATCAGCAAATGCACTGTCCTACAAACAAGGGAGATAAATGTTACAGAGAATGTAGCTCAGGAATGAACATCATTACTCTCACCAGCAAAGGCACAGACAGCTTTAAAAAAATAACTTGGCTCTGGGGCTGTATCATGTGGAGTAGGAGTTTGCACATCCATATGTCCAAAACAACAGTGAGCAGTTGGTAGAATGGAAGCAGTATTTCTAGGGAGACTTAAAAGATGCAGTTTAACTCCAGAGACTCTTCTAGAATGGTAGAGATATGATGAAAGCCTAAGCGTCATTTCCTCACCAGCTGTGGGTCCCTGCCCCCACACCTGTATCTTAACCCATTGCACAGCAGAAGGACATTGTATTTCTTTGATTGGTCTGCACCCTGTCCCTTTCCAGCACCCCAGTAAAATGCTTTTGCTTAAACATTCCATCCCTACTTTTTACCGCCCCTGGACTGGGCTAGCACTCTAATCTCTGCATTTTTCAACTGTGTGAGCATGAATGTGCTCTGTTTATTTCCCATCATGGCTGTCACTGTATTAAGAACACCTTGAGTGGGTTTTCACATTGAGTTTGGATCCAGCTCCTCTTCTTTGCTTCACTGTCAGCTGCCTGCACCTTTCCCACCTCATTCTCTACCCTCCCCTTGGCTGTAATACCTTCCTTTCTTCCTTATTACATCTCCATTGCCATTTCCCCGAGTTGTTTGTATTTACCTTATGACCATTTTCTCCACCAGTTAGTAAATGGTGTGCTATTTGGCTTTTTCCCTGTCAAGTGGGTAATGTGGTTTTGATGTGCTCTCTGTTATTCACCTAAAAGCTGTTATTAAATAGCATCGTCAGAGGGTCCCCTTATCAGAGGGTGTGTGCTTTCAGGACCAATGCAGGCCTCCAGTGGAACTTGCCCTTATTCCCTTCCGACTTGCCAGGCTCAATTTGTTCACACAGAGAGTAAGTGCTCTAAATTCTTTTTCAGAAATACAAACACCAGGTTATCGCTGCTGCCTTCTGGGCCTGCTGTTTGTCCCCCATTCTCACTGTTATCTGACTCTGAGCAATAACTTGAAGACAGTCGAGGTGTAGCTGGCTGTGAATTTTATTGTCCAGAATGTCTTTGGCTTGTCTTTATTAAAACGACCAAACCAATGTCAATGGATTGATTAAAGAAAAGAAAAAAAAGTTGCCACTTTTTAATGGAGTTGAATTACAACTATTCTTTTCATCCTTGTTTTATTTAGTAATTTCTTCAAGAATTTGCTTTCCCCTTCTTTGGAGAGTGTATCTACGGATATGCATAAGTTCATAGAGCGAGAAAATAACCTTGAGCATTATTTCTTATGGACCAGTTACCTGATTTCTTCTGCTTCATCATCATCATTTTACAATTTTTTCACTTTGTGTCCTGGTTGTAGCCCTGTCCCTCATCTCTCCCCGATCCCACCCTCCCTTTCTCTTCCTATCCCTCTCCCCTAGTCCACCTAATTTTTTTTTAAGACAAAGTCTCCCATTGGTCTCAAACTCACAAAGTAGGCTAGCTGGCCAGTGAGACCCGGGGATCCATTTGTTTACACATTCCTATTTCTGGGAATCAAATGAATCTAATTATGCCTGTCTTTTCTCTGTGAATCCTGGGGATTGAATTCAGGTTCTGTTGATAGCAAAGCAAACAATTTACTGGTGGAGCTATCTTTCCAGTTTTATAATATCTTATTAATGACCAAGGAAATATATGCTCCAGATCACCTGGAATATGCTCATCAAATCAAAATGATGAAATATAGATAATTAAAAGAAAATGCACTTCTAATCCCACCATTCAGAGATAAACATGGGTTATCTATAGTTATAAATGTGCACACGAGGCTATGGAATAATAGTGCGGATTATGTGTATGTTATAACTACACAGAATTTTAGAAATATCCATAGAACCTTACAACATGGTTAACATAATGGAATTTGATTTCATGTTAAGTTCAATTCCATTTTATTAGCTAAATAAGATATTATTACATCAATGTAGCATACTTTTCTATAATTGGTTGTATATTCTTGGCTACCTACTTTGTTTCAAACTTTACATTCCATATACAAAATTTGAGATAAATCTTCACCACACCACTAATTTCCCTTTAGTAGATTTTTTTTTTTAGTAGATTGTTGAGTTAAAGAAAAATACATGTTTGGGTCTCTAAAAATGTTCTGATAAACCACTACCTCCAGTCCCTGTGTTCCCAGGTCATTTTCAACAGTGTATTCATTTCTCATTTGATGGTGTGTACCCATTTTTTCTTCAGCTGATATGTTTGAGTAAGGAAGAATTCGGTGGGCCCAGAGACAGGACTGGACATGTTCTTGGAAAGAGGGGGAGTGGTGTCAAGTCTCACAAAGCTTCCAGAGAGTGACAGAACACTGCCCAGGTTTCTCAGCCTTTCCAGGCCTTTCCTGTCACCTGTCTTTTTGCCCGACCTCTTTATCTTCACTCTAGACCTCACCCTGCACTGTTTTGTCCTGCCTCTGCCTTTCATGTCATCTCTTTCAGGCTCTGCATTGACATTTGCAGGTGATGGTTCTTCACTGATTCTCAACTTGACTGCTCTTCTCTAGAGAGAGAGAGAGAGGAATGTTTCAAATTCTTTTGTCAATTAAACCTTGCCTGGACAGCCCAGGACAGATTAAATCCATGCCTGTCTTGTAGGGATTGTTAGTGGTCGCTTTCAGGAAGTTAAGTTGTAGGAAAGCAATGACGTGGGTGGGAAAAGTGTGTTCTTCACAGTTACTAGAAAATAGAGCCATAAGCTGTGCTTTGGTGGACCTCTGGTTAAGTCCTCTGAGAAATCCATCACATTTTTTTAGTCATCCCCTCAAGGAATCATAGAGCTTGCTATTTTCAAGCTGTGTTTCATGGAAAATTGAAGCTTAAATAACATTTACTTCTTGTTTTTGCTTAGTTCCGATCTCTTGATTTTATTTCCTGAGCTGGAATTAGTAGGAGGAAGGCAGTGTGCTTAACTGGAGAGGAGACAACAGAGTATCTGAGTACCTGTTGCAAGAGAGACACCTGACTTCTTTTCAAACTCCTCTTCCTCGTGAGATCTCTCCTCCATGGTTTGTAGGGAAACCTCAGCAACCACTTAACTTAAATGCCAATACTGAGATCACCTGGAATTGCAGCCAAAGAGCTTACCTCAGTCTGCTCAATGAATTCCCTTTCAATTTCTTTGAGTCTTTAGATGGATGGGTTGGATGAGCAGATAGAGTCACAGGTGGTAATAAAGGGATTTGCTCATTCAGGAGGAAAGTTACAATTGAGGTAGCACTGACACTCTCAGACGTATATATGCACATATGTGTAGATGTGCATATAGATATAGGTACACATGTAGACATAAAGCCTATAGCTCATGCATATACCTTCTGCAGTTGTTTAGGAGGGAACAAAATAGTCTAAGGGAGGGACATGGTAATCTCCTTGGTCAGGCTTTGGGATCAACCAATTGACCAAAATTGGTGATTTATTAGTTGGGAACAGCCACACTCAAGCGCTTAACATTGATGGATATTTTTCTCATTACATTTCAAACATAGAAAATGGTCCTCTCTGAATGAAGAATCTGGGGGCATTTTAGTCATTAGTCATATGAAACTTTCTTTCTCTCCTGGTGTTACAGAGAGGGGAAAAAAATGACAAGAACCGAAACACATACCTTGCTCTGAATTTGCTTCCATAGAGAACAGAAATGTTTAAGTTTAGTACCTCTACTAGCTTGCTGGTTTGCTTATTTTTCTCTTTTCTATTTTATTTGGCCTTGTTACAGCCAAATCTTTAATTATGTGGGAACTAAGAATAATTGAGTGTGCGCTGTGCTGGGTGTGCATAAGCCGACATTGGCTCTCCAGTGGGTCTTTGTGGCACCTGAAGCAGAATCTACCTCTTATCAGAGTTCAAGGGAGGTGCTCAGTTAATACGTGCGTGTGGGACTGAATGGGGTAAAACGGTGAAACGGTAACCACACGTAAGTGAAGGCAGATGCTCCGAAAACCCTGGGAAACTTCAAAGAGATAATTTAACTTCAGCTATGTCAGGGGCTGAAACATGTACTTAGTATTTGTCTTTTGAGTTTGCCTGGTTACAGTCCTGGACTAGTGTGGAATTACTCTCAGCGTCCAAAGACAAACAGTTGGACAAACTGCAGAAACCCCCTTCATAGTGATGGGCGCAGCAGAGGGCAGACCTCCTAGGAGGTGCCACTTGATTGGCACAGTTGCCAGTTTCACCAACTTGTATAATTGTCTGCTTGCGCAGGTGGGTTCTATCAGTCTCTGGGCTGACACAGATCACGTGATGAAGAACCCTTACTCCTGCTGTAATAGTGACATTTCAGAGGCAGTAGAGATAGTTGCAGTAACTGACAGTTTGTGGAAGTGGATTCGGAAAAAGTGTCCACAGACTGGAATTTAAAGGAGCTCTCCTTGTACTGTCTCACTTAATACTTTGGAAACCACATGTGCTTTGTTAAATTGAATGAGTCAACAAAGAAGTCTCAAATCACAACCAAATAATCTCCAAGTCGCATCTAACTAAGCCACAATGGCGTTCAAAGCACTTAGCATGTTTTTGGAGATGATCTCATTTCAAGTCAATGAAGAGCCTCAGTGTTTGTGTATGGTCCACCCCATACCTTCACTTTATCTTTAAAAAAACTCATCCATTTGTCTTAGATCTTGGGAGCAGGCACTTATAAATCTGTGGCTACGAAACTCAGCTAAAGCCAAGCTAGTGCTCACCTCAACCTCATTAAATTTGCGTGGTCTACAGCAACTTGGGTTGTTTTTCTAAGCAAAAGGAAGCCATTTGCTCGATGACAACCCACTAATTTAAATATACCTTAAAGTATGGATTTTCCATAAACTCAGTAAACAGCCCAGCATATCTGTTTGGCTTTTAATTCTGAAATTTATTAGCTCTTTCTTGCCATTTGCAGGTGTAAGCTCATTCCTAATTGTTTCCTTTTTATTCTTACCCCAAACACAGTAAATCTTAATGGCTGTTCTGCTAACATTAAGCAGGAATGTGGTAGCTGTAGAGAAAGTGTTTCAAACACATTAAATTTAGCAACAATATAATAACACTTACAAGCTGTTCATAAGAACTCATTTTGACTTTCAAAGAGTAGTTGTGATGAGGCATTTATTAAAGGGGCCCTCCAGATGGACACATTGTCCTCATCTCCAGCCATTGACGTGACATGTCTTCTTTGTCCATCGTTGAGTCATTCAGAGCTGTGAAAATTCCCATCATTCCAGTTTAATTATAGACCTGGTAGAGAATGTGTTCTGCTGTTTGGCAGTATTACCGACACACTCTATTTGTTTATGGCACGTTGGGAGAGCCATTTTAATAAGGTCATATTTGCAATTTAAATGAACTTTAATATTTCTTGCAAAGTCTGGGCTTGCCTATTTATGCAAGGGGTGAGCATGGTGGAAATTTATGGTTTAAAAATATGTTCTCCTGTTTTCTTTTCCAAATGGTGTATCTCAGGTGATAAACGCTTACAACTATATTTAGAACTTTTTCCCTTAGAAAAGGGCAGAAAATCTAAATCAGCGAAATAAATCATGGCTCTAAATGGGGTTGTTAATATTGTATTCTTGATGCTCTTCTCATTAAAATTTTTACTCCAAACCTCTATGTATGCATTCATGAGTAAATATCGCTCACTCACTATCAAGTGGGGTGGGTGCTCTGTTCTGCTCTATTATTTATTATAACACAAGCAAACAAGCAGAGCAAAACAAAACAGAGCAAAGAACATTGCCTGAACTTTAGCGAGTGAGTACTTATTGAATTTGTTTAATCACACTTGAAAAGGATTCAGTTGTTTGTAGGTGAGAGGGGCTTCAGAAAAATTCACCTGTAATTTGTTGGGAAATTGCTTCTTGACTGAGTGAGAGAAATAGAAAGCCATTGTTGCCTTGTGCCTGCCTTGAAATATGCTGCTCACTTTGTAGAGATGCTCCGTTGAAAATACAGTGAAGGATCAAGCATGCCTTGCCACCCATGTTGAAACATATCTCTCCATATGGGAATAAGATGACTCTTTCCTGTCCCTTAAATTTCCCTTCATTCACAGGGAATTCAATCTTGAACCTTTCTTCTGTCTTTATTTTCTCTGTTAGCAATGTTATCACGGAGTTTAGTTTAATTCATTATGTACTTGAAGGTCTTGTTTGTACACAGGAATGAGACAAGCTATATAATGTAAGTTTGCTGTTATCTTTTTTAAATTTAAATTTATATTTTTTAAGTTTATTCATTTTACATTCAGATTCTAGCCCCCTCCCTCATCTCCTCTTGGTTCCATCCTGCTGCCCTTTCTTCCCTTCCCCTCCCCTAGTCCTGAGAAAATGGAACCCTCCTGTCCTACCACCTGACCCCCAGCTGATCATGTCTCATTAGGACTGCCTGCATCCTCTTCTTCTATGGCCTGGCAAGGCTGCCCACCAAAGGGATGTAGTTAAGTGCTGTTATCTTAAAAGATACAAGTGTATCTGCAGCGGCAAAAATTCTGCAAGGGCCTTGATTTCATTTTTTTCTTATTTTTCTTATTTTCCTCTATCTTCATGAGCACGTGCTGTATTGGTACCTATTCTTGTCAAAGAGGGACTAGGGATTTATTTGCAACTAGGACGGTGGTAAAGGTATGGCCACAGTATGAGCCAGGGAATGGTTTTGTGCTCTGTGCAAGACCGTGCAGCAACCAGGGCTCAGAGGAAGTACAGGTTTCTTCACCCTAGCACTTGGCAGGGTGCGGGGCAGTATGTAAAGTTTGATGTGCATTTTGAGTACACTAAGGCTTGGCTATCCCTGTGACATCTTTGCAGTTGAAAGCCTTGAAAGGTTGAGCTTCTTAGCCCACAGGGGTCCCAGCCAGCTCTAGGCAGTTGGCTCAACCCTTGGAAGGATATACATACAACTTTCTCTCTCTAGGGTAGAAGCTGAGGCAGATGAGACTTGTTAGGGGTCGGGGAGGATGAACTACTGGTGAAGCTAGGCTCAGGGCATAGAGAACATTTTCCTTGTTTTCTCACTGGACAAAGACGTCAGTTTAACTGCCTTGGGATTTCCCAAGGCAGAGAGTCCTAATCCTCAAAACTCTGAACTATGGTACATCAGGAGGAGTCTCACATCTCAGAGTCAGTGAGGTTGTAGGCTGACCAGCTTGGGATGTCATGGCTGCCAGGAGAGGTACTCTTGGTCATAAGGTTTTTATGGAAGCTCTCAGGAATGTTCTTCTATTTCATTGTAGCTTCTGGAGGAAGCTAAAGCATGTACTGATAAGGACAGGATGGCTCTGTGGCACAGGCTACACAAGGAGCTCTACTCCACAGACCCAACCAGCATGTTCATTCGATGGAGACATTTTTTATGGTCTCATATGAGTAATCTTTTAAAAATCACAGTAGTATGTGTTCAAATGGTATCCCATAATTATTTTTTATTGATCAAGATTTTATTGATATTTTAATATGGGTACTGAAGTTGTTTCTTCAGTCCTAGGAATTCAATGCTGTTTTTCTTTTCTCTTTCGTTTTCTTCTTTCAATATGAGTATGTACGTATGAGATGCTTTTGCTCACTTCATTTCCAATTTGAGGCTTTTGTTCATGTTCTTCATCTCTTTACACTACTTTGTGTATTCTGGATGGTTCCCTCAGCAGTGCCAGGTTCATTAATCTGATAGTTAATTTGCACCATGCATCTTCTAATACATGAATGCCTGCATTTTTTCCTTTTACTGTCTTATTGGATTATATTAAAAATTCAATTATTTTAAAGCCTAGTTTCCTGTCCTGATATTAATGTTCTTAATTTTTCTTTTGTCCTTTTAAATGATTTTACACATACTGCGTTTTAGGAACTTGGGTATTGTTGGCATTTCTAATTCTTGAAATTCCAGTTCTATTTCTATTTACCATTTGCTCTAACTTCTGACTCTACTTTGGATTGTATATGCTTTCTATGTTCTTTAAGGTTTTGGGTTTCTGTGTGTGTGTGGTGCAGATCAGATGTGTGTAGTCCTAAAGTTGACATTGCTTATTTTCTGATTATCAAATCCCCTCCACGTTTCCACTGAGGTAGGCCCTCAGCCATTGACCAGTAGCTTGTCTAGCAAGTCAGCTTGTCTTGAGGGTCCCTTGTAGAGCTCTGCTCCTTGATTGCTAGCATTAGAGCTTGCCACCATCCCTTCATATCTTTTATAAGAGCTCCAGGATTTAAACCCATGTCCTCATACTTGCATGGCAAGTGCCTTTTCCACTGAATGATCTCCAAGCTCCAAGTTTCAAGCTGTTAGGATGAACCTAATCTTCAGTAGAGGGCTTGCTTTCCTGTTGCAGTCCTCATTGGTTGTTGTGATAACCCACCTTCAGAAAAGATTTCTATTTGTCCCCTAAGGCACACAGAAAGTTCGCTGCTACAAAACCAGAAACTTGTCTTTGCAGCACAGAGAGACCATCACCGAAAACCACAACCAATCAAAATGCAGAGCTGTTGAGCCCAGCCCCAAGGAATGCATCAGCAAAATGCTACCACACTCAAGGCTAAGGGAGCATTGAGGAAGAGGGGGTGGAAAGATTGTAAGAGCCAAAGGATCAGGACGTTTGCTGTGAGGTTGTGTCTCTTAGTAACGTCAGAAGCCACACTCATAGAGTCTGAACATGAGCCAAACAAGGGCAACAACAACAGACATGCTGAAGTGGACAGGGAAATGACCGTGAAACATTAACCCTACACAAAGAACTACAGGCACAAAGGAATGCTCAGTTTGAAAAAGAGCAAGGAGGGGAGAGTTTGACAGAAGAAAACAGGAAGGAGAAATGATATTATGAGAATCTCAAAATAAAAAAAATGGAAAAATATATTTTTTCACTCCAAAGTTTGATCTCTAGGAACTACATGAAAATGGAAGGAGAGAACTGACTCCCCACAGTTGTCTTGACCTCTATATAGATGCCTGCAACACTCCGTTCCACATATACTCCCACCATACACATACACAATAATAATTTTTCAAGTTAAAAAAACAGTGGATGCATGACCAGCCCCGATGCTAATTTTCCAGCTTACTTGTTCTGAACCGTGCAAATTTGGATTCCATTTCTGTTTCAGAATCAGCTGCGTGCTGTGCCTCCTCATAAGAGACATTTCACTGAACCCAGAAACATGAGGTAGTGACAAAAAAAGTTGAAATCCAAAGTGCTCTGATAAGTAAATAAGATATTTTTTCACTTGCTTTTGCCTTTTATTCTCTGGTACATAAATCCTTCCCTATGAAAAGTATAGGACACCATCTCATCACAGCACTGAGCCTGCCTGTCCCTGCTGCATATAACATCAGGGTAGCCATATTCTCTCTTCCAAGGCTATGTGGTCCCTACATGTCCTTTTTAAAATTTTTAATTCTTATATTAATTACAGTTTATTCACTTTGTATCCCAGCTGTAGTCCCCTCCCTCCCTCCCAATCCTACCCTTCCTCCCTCATTTCCTCTCAAGCCCCTCTCCAAGTCCACTGATAGGGGAGGTCCTCCTCTCCTTCCATCTGACCCTAGCTTATCAGGTCTCATCAGGAGTGGCTGCACTGTCTTCCTCTGTGGCCTGGTAAGGCTGCTCCCAGCCTCAAGGGGAGGTGATCAAAGAGCCAGCCACTGAGTTCATGTCCAAGACAGTCCCTGAGTTACTAGGGAACTCACTTGTATACTGAGCTGCCATGGGCTACCTCTGAGCAGGGGTTCTAGGTAGTATCCATGAAAGGTCCTTGGTTGGAGTATCAGTCTCAGAAAAGACCCCTGTGCTCAGATATTTTGGTACTGTTGCTATTCTTGTGGAGCTCCTGTCATCTCCATGTCTTACTATCTCCCCCTTCTTTCATAAGATTCCCTGCACTCTGCCCAAAGTTTGGTTATGAGTCTCAGCATCTGCTTTGATACCCTGCTGGGTAGAGTCTTCTAGAGGCTCTCTGTGGTAGGCTCCTGTCCTGCTTCCTGTTCTCTTCCTTTTTCTAGTGCCCATCCCATATGTCTTTCTGAGTGAGGATTGATCATCTTACCCAGGGTCCTCCTTCTTCCTTGGCTACTTTAGTTGTACAGATTTTTGTAGGTTTATCCTATATTATATGTCTAGTATACACATATAAGTGAGTATACATCATGTGTGTCTTTCTGCTTCTGGGATATCTCACTCAGAATGATCTTTTCTAGAGCCCACCATTTGCCTGCGAATTTCATGATTTCCTTGTTTTTAATTGCTGAGTAGTATTCCCTTGTGTAAATGTACCCCAATTTCTGTATCCATTCCTCTGTTGAAGAATATCTGGTTTATTTCCAGGTTCTAGCGTTTATGAATAAAGCTGCTACAGACATGGTTGAATTTGATGTGTACTTGAGCATATTTTGGATATATGCCCAGGAGTGGTATAGCTGTATCTTGAGGTAGCACTATTCCTAATTGTCTGAGAAAGCACCAGATTGATGTCCAAAGTGGTTGTACAAGTTTACATTCCCACCAGCAATGGAGGAGTGTTCCCCTTTCTCCACATCCTCTCCACACATTCTTTACATGCAGATTGGACACTATTTCTCCTGGATCTCTTCACCTGACTCTGTAGTCTGAATAGTCTAGGTGGTTTCCCAAAATCCTATGTGTATGTTTCTCGTACTCCTTGTCATGATGTACTCTGGTCATTTTCTTGCCTGTCACCTCCTCTACTATTTTTTCATACCATGTGGCAGAACACAGGTAATCAAAGAGAAAGGTCCAGTCTGACTCATTTCTGCATCCCGTTGGTGGTTCACAGCATTTTCTCTCCAGTCTCTCCTCAAACAAAATTAAGTTAATCTTGCATCTTGGTGGTAGGAGACATTTCTAAGCTATGTACTAAGACCTTGTCTCAAAGAAAAAAAATTAAAAATGGCAACATATCACCAAAGAATTAGTGAGAACAATTTTGCCGTCATCTTTCTCCAAGCGTTTGAGTTAAACTTTTTATTTAGAAAGAACGTGCTAGCACCGTATTACTTAAAAAGTACTTTTTATTGGTTCTTATTATGTGTCCTAATCCCCCTCATCTCTCCCTTTTCTCATATCCACCACACAATCTCTACCCTTACATCCTCTCCCACAACAGAGGAAAAAAACTCATGGAGGTCGTAGTGTGTCACCGTGTGTCCCCCAGTTGCCCTTCTGTCCACACTTCTTTGCTTGCAAATGTTCTTTGCAATGACTCCTTGGTCTGGCACGAGGCCTCCGGCTTCTGCTACTCTATCAGTACTGGAGCCTCACTGGGCCTCCTCTCGGAGATCCTGTTGCTGGCCTGTGTCATGGAGATGCTGTAGTTTTGGATCTTTAGGACCGGTCCATTCATGTACTGCAGCAGTTCATCAATGCATTAGATATTGGGGTGGGTCAATCCAAAGGGTCCAGGCCTGTTGACTCTCCCTCTCATACCCTTGGGGGCAGTTCACCAGCAACCGTTGGAACCAGGGATAGCTCTACCCTGCTGCCCAGATGAAGTACAGGACCAGCTCTCCCAAGTGCTACAGCCATTGAAGGACATGGCCAGCTATCTTGCTTGCCATAGGTGGCAAGTGATGAGAGAGTGGAGGAGGGTGTCACTCCCTTACCCACCCCACCACACAGCAAACAAGGGCCAGATCTCCAGTCCTCTCATGTCCTTGGAGGCAGCTCACCTGCAACCCCCATGTCCAGCACCAGTTTGACTGTGCTGCTTAGGTGAGGTCTGAGGTCTCCAGCTCTCCTGCTCTCATGATGCCAGGACCTGCTCTCCCACCTGCTGTAGGTGGCAAGGAGCAAGGGTGGGGAGGACATGACTCCCTTGCCCATGCTGGATGGCAGACAAGTTGTAGGGCTAGCTCTCTCATGCTCACACTCTCAGAGATGGCTCGCTTATGACCCCTCCTTCCAAAGCCAGCTCTGCTCAGCTGCCCAGGTGAGGTCCGTGGCCAGCTTCCCGAGTGGTGCAGCAGTTGAGGAGCAGGACCAGCGCTCCTGCTTTCATGGCACTATTGTGGCCAGCTCTTTTGCCTGCTATCAGTGGCCCAGTGGCAAGGGCAAAATAAAGGGGAGGAGATCTCTTCTTTGCCAATGACATCACACAGCCAACAAGAGGCAGGGTAGGTTCTCCCACTCTCAAACCTTTGGGCAAGCCCACACACAGCTCCCACATCCCCGGCTAGCTCTAATATGCTGTTTAGGTGAGGTGAAGGGGCTGTTTAGGTGAGGTGAAGGTGCTGCGGTAGGGGATGGAAAGGTCTGTTCTCCTGAGTGCTGCAGTAGGGGATGGGCAGAGCCAACTCCCCCACTCTGACAACCTCAGGGCAGCTCTCCTGCCTGCCACAGGTGAAAAGTGAAAAGTGGCAGGGGGAGAGGGTATCCCCCCATGTCACTGCAAGGTAGACAAGTGGCAAGGCCAGTTCTCTCAGGCTCATGCCCATGGTCTGGCTCACCGGTGCCCCCACTCCCAGGCTGCCCAGGTAAGGTTTAGGGCCCACTCTCCTGAATGCTGCAGCTGGTGAAGGGCAGGGCTAGCTCTCCTGCTCTCATGACCCCAGGGACAGATCTTCCACCTGCTTCGGGTGGCAAGGAAAGAGAGGGGAGGAGGACATTTCTCCCTTCTCTATGCTATCACAGAAGAGATGAGTGTCAAGGCCAGTTCTCCCATGCTCATATCCTTGGGGCTGGCTTACCTATAACTCCTGTAATACAATATGCTGTCTTGCTCTCCTGAGTACCGCAGCTGGCTAGGGGCAGGGTCAGCTCTCAAGCTCCCATAAACTCCAAGAGCAGCTCTCCTATGATGAGATGAGGATGCCCAGGTGAGGGGTGGAGTCAGTTCTGCACAGCCCCCAGACATCAATATGTCCCTGGGTGGCAGTCCAGACCAGGGAGACCCATCTTGCCTTTGGTGGTAAAAGACTTATGTTTCTTCAGGGCCAGATGTGGCCATTGGTGACAGCAGAGTCCAGGATCCCAACCATGGTCCTTGGTGGCATCACCAGCTACTCACTTTGGTCCATTCTTCACTATTCTTGAGTCTCTAGTTCTGCCTTTCTTCATTGCATCCACATCCTTCTGTTTCTATTTCCCTTTGATTTTTCACCACTTACTTGCTCCTCTTAGTGGTGCCTGGGGTCTCTAAATGTCTGGGGTTATCTCAGGAATGGCCTCAGGAGTACTGTGTCCCAGCCATCAATTATGGCACCAGGACAGGGGTCATCTCAGGCATGGTCTGACCCCTAGGTCTGCATCGTGCCACACTGATGGTCATCTCAGGCTAGCTTCCTGTCTGGGGCCCCTGGCACCAGTCTGCTGGTGGTCTTGGGATCTTGTTTTTATCTCATTTTATTAGGTTGTTAATTATTCACAGGTGTTCACAGGTCAGAACATTGAGCTTAGACATAGCTTCTCTTCTCTCTGCCAGCTACTGAAGCATATAGGACACAGCAGCTGCACCTGCAATGCCTCTAGGGGAAGGATCATGTCATCCTTAAAGGAAATTTGTCCACAGGGTGACCCATTGCAGGGTTGCTGGGATAACCCAAGAAACCAAACTTGGCACACTCAGGTTGGGATGGAGGGAGATTATGGTTTGCACAGAGTTTGAGGAGCATAGCCAGCAGATATTATCTATGACTAAGCAGAAGCAGGCTCTAGAAAGTTTATTGCATTCGAGGCATGATCACTGGTATGCAGAGACTGTTAATTGAGAGAACCAGTGAGAGACCAGGATAAACTTTAGAAGGGAAGAAAAGGTTCTTGATTTTGAACACATTGCTTTAGAAGAGTTTGCTGATGGTATAGTAAGAAATCACTGGAAAATGTTAGTCAGAAGCCAGGGGAGAAGATGAAGAAAGGCACTAGTTATTAGCACGTAAATGCCGACTAAAACCAGAGAAGAAGAGCTTCTTCAAATGATTCACACAGTTTAAATAGAATGAGGGTGAGATTGGGTTCTGGGGTAAATTAAGGCCTAACATCAGGCAGTGAGACAGAGAAGAGTACAGGAGGAAACCAGAGGAGAAATAGGACAGTGTCCTGCTAGAAGGCAAGAGGAAAGAGCTGGGCAGTAATAAGCATGGTTCACCTGGGTGAAATGCTGCTTGTGCTGACTTCAGCCCTCACTGGTTACCTCTGAGTGAGGTTGAAGGCAGAACTGAGATGACCTGTCCTTGTGGTGTGATGGGCTCCCTAGTGGCATCTTCCATAGCAGAGAGCCATAAAATTATACATTCATGAGTGAATCTGCAAAGAGCATAAAGAACACTGTTACACAGCCTTTGGAAAAGTTGCTCAATAGGTCAAGTCCGAAGACAGAATGTGTGAAATTAAATTGCACCATCCTTGAAGGCATTTATGCTTTTGAAATTAAGTCAGACTCAGCCTGATATGCAATGCCTTTCAGCTTTTAGATCAGTTCATTTCCCTTATCACTCATTTATACCTATTCAAGAACCTTAAGTCAACATGGATCACTTGTTCTCTGACTGTAAAGCTCACACCTTGAGCCTGTGGATTATCACTGTTAAATGAGGACTTCCTAGTTTCCTCACACCATCTGTGTATCTTTTTATCTTCTCGGTTTTAATGATATCCTATCTAAAGTACTGATTTTATTCTATTAGGTAGAGTGCTTCTGCGTTTCTACATTTACTTATTCTTATAACCCTTCCTACTCTAGTTCTCACTTTCTGGAGGGTTGACACCAAGCCAACTTCATCTTTGCTGCCCTAACATGTCTAGTACTATGACTTGGGTAGAGATGTTTGATACATATTTGAAAATCAAAAGAAGGAGTGTTATAGAGCATCAGACATTACCATGGGAACATTTCCATGTTGAGGTTAAAGGCGCGTGTTCTCTCAGGGGTTAGGACTAAAGATTGGATTTCAAGTGAAAGGCAATTCAGTTAGGTAAAGGTGACTTCATGGAGACTTCCTTGGCATCTGCCTTGGCAATGGTTCAGTCACCACAAACAAAAATAAAATACATCCTAGGAATCCAGAGGCATAGAATACACACAGACACACAGACACAAACATACACACACACATGCATACACACACACCATTTTAATGACATGTTTGATTTATCTCAGTGTCCCTCGTGATAGGGCCAGGACCCATGGTTTTAAGTTATTTGTGGCAGAGAAATTAATGTGGTGGCTAATTTCATGTGTCAGTTTGCCTGAGTTACAGAGTGAGCAGGTTAACTTTATTCCTGGGTATGCCTGTGAAGGTGTTTCTACATGACATTAGCATTTGAAGTGGTAGACACCTTGAAGTAGATCTGTCTTTCCTATGCAAATGGGCATCATTCAGTCTACTGAGGGCTTGGGCAGAGTGAAATTCAGAGGCAGGGAGGACTCTTCCTTGGATTGGAGTTTCTATCCTCACCTCCCCTGGCTTGACAAGTACTCAGATTCACATCATCTGGAACTGCCCCCGCTCAAGTTTCAGCACGGTGATGCTGGGTCTCCAGTTTCTAGATTGTCAGGCTCTTCAACCTCTCCAATTATGAACTACATTTTCTTACTAGATTCTCCCTGTTCTTCTTTGTTCTCTGCCTTCTCTACCACCACATCCTATGGCTCCCTGGCTCTGTTTCCCTAGGACACGCTACTATGGAGAGACTGCTCCCAAGTGCCTGCTGTAGTCTGATTTCAGCTGGAGTCTGTATTGGAAACACCAAGATGAGTCAGTCGGTCAGCAGCCAGGCGCCCATGTAAGTACCTAGGAGATGTGACCTGGATCATTTCAGTGTTTATTTGAGAGCCAGTGGAACCCTACCAAAGATCACTTGAGTTTTGCTATAATCCTTAGCTAAACCATTGCTTCTTTTGAGCGTCCATCCAGCGGTCCCTCTGTTGGTCTTTTTCATTTCATTTCATTTTTTTTACTCTTATTTTCTCCTGCTCAAATATCAATACAAAATAAGAATTTGGGATAGAAATCGAGAACATTCATATTTGTATCTTATCTGTCACACAATCTCATTAATGACAACAAAGGTGAGACATCATAGGCAAGGACATACAGAAAAGCAAGGGGCGATATCCATCTAGCTTTTGAACACACTATTATTTTCAAACATGAGATCTTCAGTCCTAATCATTATCTTTTGAATTCATTTGTATTCCTCAGGCATATAACATCTGGGATTTGATAGCTGGCAGTAAGAGATACTCACCTAGGCTACTTTGTGATATAAAATATTTCATTTAGGAATGAATGGATGAGGAAATATCAGGATGGAGGAACAAATACAAGGAGCTTACAAAAACCATGTTTTGTCCATAAACATAAAAAACATGTTCATTGTCTGAACAGGTGACATCTAATTCCAGTTTACCAGGGCAGTATCTCAGAGTTTGTGGAATCTCTTAGCCTTCTTTACAAAAGCTGCCAGATGAGAAGAGAAAAAGAATTGCTTTTTTATATGATTTGATGTATTTGCATAAATCACAGAACTTTAGATCATCAGTGAATGTGCCTACCTATCTTTTCCAAAGAGGAAAGATCCCTGACAGCACCTCTAGGAAGTTTCAGTGTGGAGAGAACAGCAGCCCAGAATCTCTAAGAAGTAATAGAATCATGAGTGAATAAGCAGCTTGGTTTCGCCACAAATAAATCATCCAAGACTGATCTGGAAGCTGTTTAAAATTCACAGTGGAGGGGATCAGAGTCACTGCAATACATCTTGATTTGGGGATGCATTGGAGACCACATCATGAAATTATACTTATAAAATTAATTGACACTGGCTGGATATGAGCACTGTCACAACGACTGGTAATTTTCAGGGGATCTGTAAACAAGGCATGGTGATGAATAGTGTGACATCCTGCAAGGGGTAGTTGATTAGTAGGGGTGCACAGAGATTGCTGTTAAGCCTGATCATATGCAACAATGTTATTAATGGCTTCTAAGAGAAAGCAAAGAGAATGTTAATGAAATTTGCAAATTATACGAACTGGGGTGGTCCTGGAATAAATCCAATAAGAATGATGGATAGAATTTATTCAGAGAGAAATAGACAAGCTCAATATATGGGTAAGAAACAGAAAAGTGAAATTCACTCTCAAAAATGCAAAGTAGGGACAAAACAAAAAGAAAACGTATTTCTGAAATAAGGGAACTAAGAACTTAAATTACACAGTGTTTCAGGTCCCTTTACTCGGGTATTAACACACCCTTCACTGTCTTGCCTCAGAGCTGTCATTTTCGTCTACTTCTTGCTGACCACCTGTGTCATTTTCTGTAACCACCAGGAATGGTCTATCCTCTTCACACCTCAGCAACCTTTTACAAATACTTCTCCCTGTTATTTCTGTTGGCAAAAGTTGACAATGTCTTCAATATCTATCTCCTCTGCCTCTACAGATGGTAACTATTTCGACTGTGTGGCCACATTAGTTAGCAAATAATCGCCACCGGGACTCTTGTTCCATGGAATTCTGAATTCTCACCCTGGATAGGTAGAAAGGGACTGGAAAAGCTCATGGATTTGGGGATCAAACAGAATGAGAAATGCAGGTATCACACCAGCCATCTCTGAGTTATATGGCCTTATGAGAATTCTCAAGATCTTTTCAAACCTCAGTTGTTCTGATAATAAAATGGACAGTTATTGCAAGAATCCAGAGAACAGTCTCTTTGCCAAGTTCTTAGGAGTAAGTTTTCATTCTTCGTTTTTTAAGTTTAATAATAACATTTGCTTAAGTCTTTTCAGTTATTTTATTCGTGAACTCTTTGATAACAAGACAGCTGTCCCAATTTTGTATATTTCTCCTGGTGTCTCACAGAGCAGAGCACAGTGAGGCTTTCAGGGAACCTCAGGATAGCATGCAAACAGGCTTTAGATCACTTGCTTTTGCTGTACAGATTCTGTGTTTTGCAGGGAAATGGAGAATGAGATAATTTAAGTTCACTCTCAATCCCTTTCACAGATGTTAGGGGGATGTGCATGGAACTTCCACCCTGAGGCTGTGCATTGCTTTCAACAGCCAGTAGAAGGTTTCTGTTGTCTCTCCTGAAGTCTGGTGATGTCATGTCTGCAGCAGTATGGGGATATATGGGCCAGATATAGTCAGATGGGTCACAGGTGAGAATAAAGGCAAAAGCCATGCAGAATGGTCAAAGGGTTATCTGGGTTGATTTATGAGGAGAAGCTTTCGGGGAATATAATGACTTCCACACAATACTTGTAATTATGTGATACATGGTACCTCAAGGAGGGGTCAGAGCCACAACGGTTTGTGATATGTGGAATTAATAGTTTGGCTAGCAAAGAGAAGTAGAACTTGAACTTAGTATTTCTTTAGACTGATGCTACTCTTTCTGTGTCTGGAATAGTCATTTTGGGTATGGGGTTGGTTCTCACATGTGTGGATTTTCTAAAAACAGCCTACGCACCAGAAAGATTTCAGCCAGTCACTCTCTAAGATATGATCTGTGTTGTCTGACATTTAGATGTGATAGAAACTTCCCAGCATGTGTTCTCACACACTTGCCAAAAATTTGCTATTTATTAGTTTTTGTTAAGTAACAAACATCTCAGCTGAGGGTGTTTGACAAGCATGGGTCTGTGGTGCCTTGCAGTTTGACTAATGCAGTTATGGCGAGGGTGAATGCTAGTTGAGTTCAAGTAGACTCCTATGGGTTCCTGCAAATGGGCCTCCTCAGGAGAGCTCACAAGACTACAGAAGATAAAGCCAAACCATAGAAGCCTACTTAGAATGTGTGCTCATACCACCTTTACTAATATCTATTGGCCAAAGTGTACACATGGCCAAGCTCAATATCAAAGAGGCAAGGAGGTGTATTCAGCTTATGTTATATATAATGTAAAAGTCACATGAAAATAACCTGTGATCATGTGACGGGAGAGAATGAAGCATCCTAAACAGTAACTTCATCTGTAGAACCAACCTGTAATTTTCAGCTGTTTCTCATGCTCAGCCAGCAAATGATTCCTGCCCAGGTCACATTTCTGGCCAACTATTCTCACCACTTCTGATCCAATCTCTGGATGTGACTACTTTTTGAGTCTTTCTTTGATGGCTCAATTCTCTAGATGGCATAGCCCTGGCTTCCCTCCCCCCTCTCCTCATGGCTTCTCTGTACAACATGGAACCCAAGGACCCTTTTGTTTTTGCCCATGTGGCTTCTATCATTGGATGTCTATGGATCTAGACACTAGAGCTAGAAAGCAGCTATTATTTCCCATTGATCTATTAAACCCTAATTGTTGCAGAGAGAAGAGGAACATATTTTAACAGGAAGTCTCTAAAAATGTTTTTCAGAAGAATCTGGCACTAAAATAAATGTTCTTTTCCCCAATATAGATATGGGCTGATTTTGATGAAAGGTAGTTTTATTTCAAGTGTGATTGTGGAGTTAAAGTAGGTCATAGTTTGGAGTAGGAGAATTAGTACTTCAGATGCATTGAATAGAATCTAGAAATACATAGAGGTCTCAGAAGGCTTCATAAAATTTTAACTTCTGAAATGTAAATATGATTAGTTTACAGTAGTTGGAAGAAGGACAGGGTATAAAAAGCAGGCTGGAATACAGTCAGTGGGAAGGGAAATCTGTTTGCCTCTAGCTCTCAGATAGGCCCCTGGGGGGTTCTTTCCAAATTTGTGATTCTTCTTTTATTCTTATCCATGGATGCTGTGTACCACTGACCTCCTTTCTTCTTCTTGACATACTGTGTTCTTCTGCTCGTCAAGACCTTAGCATTCATAGTCATCTCTGTTCCATATACCCTTTTCTAGCTTTTCCTTTATCATATACATATAATATATGACACACACACAAACACACACACACACACATATATATAAATGTAATCATCAAATCTGTATTTGCTCCTGTCCTGTATTTTTTTTCAGGTATCAATAGCTTTTTAAAATTCTTCATAACTTCCTCTTGGGGCCAGAAAGTTAGAGGATGAAGAGGTGTCAGGACTTTACTCATTTTGTTGCTTGGCTATGTACCTCTCTTGGAAGCTTTTATCAAAAGAACGCTTCCTGTGACCTTTCTCCTTGTCGTACCATAGTTGGAATGGGGGACTTGATTTTAGGAGGTAGGGCATACAGGAGGTCCTTGGATCATCAGGGGTACTATAGGATATTTGTCTATCTTTGTCTCCATCTCTTGTCTCTCTCTCCCTCTCTCTCTGTATCTGTCTGTTTCTGTTTCTCGGTTTGTCTGTCTCTCTTCTCTCTCTCTCTGTGCACATGTGCACACATACACACACACACACACACACATTTTGGGGACTGAACCCAGAGTTTCACATGCTCACATGGTTTGCTGGGCCACACTTCTACAGCATTGCCTGATCCTTTTGTCTTTACATGTCCCTTGTATAATTGTTTCAGGTATTTCACTTAAGTAGCAAAATGCCCACTTCCAGATGCCTGTTGCCCTTCTACATTGGTAAAGTTTCTCAACTATTACTAGCTCTCCCGCACCACCTCCCAGTCTCCAAACTTGATTCCTTGCTGGAGTCCCTCAATAGTTTTTCAGTGAATTAAATTTCCTCTAAGCTTTACTTAGCCACGGTTTCAATTTTCCATTTACTTCCTGAAGGACCCTAATTAACACAGTACCCATTTAAATATGTTGCTGCATTCCTCTTCACTAATTTTCTCTCCCTGTGTGCAGGCATACAGCTATATAACTTATTTGTTTGTTAGCTTATACCTGTGCTTTTACAGTTGTGAATTTTATAAAACTGAGAACAAAACTCATTTTATTTATCACAGCATAGTCTTCATATGGCATTAAGTTTCTGGTTCAAAAACATTTATTGTATAGAGTGTAAAAGCAAATAATCGATAACAAAGCACTTAATGGGATCCTAGAAAAGAACCATGTTCAGTTTAGCAATTGCAGTTTGTGAGGACCATGCCCATGCCTAACCTCATGTATGATTCCCTTTGGATATGTATGATTAGTATTTCTAAATGTAGATAGACGGCAGAAACTTAGGGTTAAATACTTTTCTGGAAGACACTGGTAATAGATGGTGGCTCCAGGATTTGAGCACTTTTCAGCCTGACTCCGCTTGCCATGCTTTATTTATTTATTTATTTTTAATATTTTCATTTTATATTAATCACAGGTTATGTACTTTGTATCCCAGCTGTAGCCCCCTTCCGCATTCCCTCCCTATCTCCCCCATCCCTCCCTCATCTCCTCCCTGCTCCTTTCCAAGTCCACTGATAGGGGAGGACCTCCTCCCCTTCCATCTAACTCTAGCTTATCAGGTCTCTTCAGGACTGGCTGCAATGTCCTCTTCTGTGGTCTAGCAAGGCTGCTCCTCCCTCAGGGGGCAGGAGGGTCGAAGAGCCAGCCATTGAGTTCATGTCCAAAATAGTCCCTGTTCCCCTTACTAGGGTACCCACTTGGATATTGAGCTACAATTTGCTACATTCAAGCAGGGGTTCTAGGTTATATCCATATGTGGTCCATGGTTAGAGAAACAGTCTCGTAAAAGACCCCTGTGCCCTGATATATTTGGTCCTTGCAGAGCTCCTGTCGTCTCCAGGTCATACTAACTCCCCCTTCTTTCATATGATTCCCTGTACTCTGCCAAAGGGTTGGTTATATGTTGTAATATTTGCTTTGATACACTGCTAGGTAGAAAAATTGAATAGACCTATATCCCCCAAGGAATAGAAGCAGTCATCAACAGCCTTCCTACGAAAAAAAGCCCTGGTCCAAATGGATTCAGTGCAGAATTCTACCAGACCTTCAAAGAAGTGCTAACTCCAATTCTCTCTAAACTATTCCACAAAATAGAAACAGTAGGAACATTACCAAACTCATTCTATGAAGCCACAGTCACCTTGATACCTAGACCACACAAAGACCCAACAAAAGAAGAGAACTTCAGACCTATATCTCTTATGAACACTGATGCAAAAATACTCAATAAAATACTTGCAAACCGAATCCAAGAGCACATAAAAGATATC
>CM053765.1:17304525-17328566 GCA_028658305.1 Pachyuromys duprasi
TCCACCATGACCAAGTGGGCTTCATCCCAGGCATGCAGGGGTGGTTCAATATAAGGAAATCCATCAATGTGATCCACCATATAAACAAACTGAAGGAGAAAAACCACACGATCATCTCCTTACATGCCGAAAAGCATTCAACAAAGTCCAACATCCATTCATGTTTAAAGTCTTGGAGAGATCAGGGATACAAGGCACATACCTAAACATAGTAAAGGCAATATACAGCAAGCCTATAGCCAACATCAAACTTAATGGAGAGAAACTAAAATCAATCCCACTGAAATCACGGACTAGGCAAGGCTGGCCGCTGTCTCCATATCTCTTCAACATAGTACTTGAAGTCCTAGCTAGAGCAATAAGACAGCTAAAGGAGATCAAGGGAATACAAATGGGAAAGGAAGAGGTCAAAGTATCTCTACTTGCCATGCTTTAAATGACCACATTAATCTAACTGATTGGGCATTGGAAAGTTCCATAGGGCTTCTTTCACCTGGTTGTAATGTAGAATGGAACCAATAGCTGGATAAACCCTCCTAGCCTCCCCCTTGCATGACCAGGGCAGAGGAATCATGTCCAGACTATAAAGCCGGAAGAACCTTACCCTTTATCTCTTATTTCCTTACATGAAAAGTTGAGCTTTGCTTGAGAGTGTGGTGGGGGGGTTGGTCACTATTCTCACTTAGCGGATTCTGCCTCTGTGTTCCTGCATGTATCATGATCTGCTCTTGTGTATATAGAAAGTGTGAGAGGAGGTTAATTTCATACTATGTGGAACACCTGTCAGAAAATTAAGGCTTGGGTTTACAAAGCCCCAGACTCCCTTTGATTATTGCTGTGACTCATACAGGCAGAAGATAATCTCTAAATTATACAGGAGTTCATGATTAAAATATTTTGCCCCCCCCTTTAATAGTTCAGAAAGAAAGAATATGTGACTTTGGGGGCTCAGAGTAAAATTAAGTGATAAGAGAGCTAGAAAAGAATATAATAAATATGCAAAAAGGGACTAAAATAAGCATTTCTAATAGGTCCATCCCATAAGAAGTTTCTGTGTGTGAAATTGAAAGACTTCCTGGGGAATACCTTTGGCCCATTTGCTTTTAAATTCACTTTTTATGCTCTTTTGTTACAAAAAAATGTTTTAAGCTCCATTATCTTCTTGCAGTGGAACACGATCAAAGAAATGTTCTCTGAGCTATGGAGTTTCCAGAAAGTTGCCTTACAGAGAACCTTTGCAGAGGGCAGGAACATCCTGAGCTCCCTGTCAGCCCAGGCTTTGGGTGTAGGAAGCATTTTTGTTCTGATTTTTTTTTCTTCAAAGACCAAGGCTAATCTGTCAATGAAAAGAACTCAGAAATATTTATGGAGACCATCTGGGTTAGCCTAGCAGGTGAGAGAATGAAGGATAGCAATAGCCCCGAAGGGATTCTAAGTTAGCTGAGGAGACCAGACACACATCTATGGTAATGGGAAGTTTGGGGAATTAGATCAAACAGTAGAATTTGGAAAATTTTAACATTGAGAGTGAATTGCCACAGGAGTGACCTCTGGGCATGTGACGCTAGCACACCTATTGGTAACCAGATTATCCAGATTACCAAAGGAATGAGGGGGAGAAACGGGTTCCTGAAATAATGGGATATCATTGGCAAAGATCTGGAGTCTCATCTACCCCTCAGAAAGCTTCTTCTTGGGGGTGAAGGCAGCAGAAGGCCTGGGAAGTGTGCTCAGAGTTGATTTAAACGGAGAGTGCCTTTGCAGCTCATAAGACTCATGCCTTTGGTTTTCAGCTCTCAATTCAAACATGAATAGAATTGGCCAGAAGAGACAGGGAGAATGAAAACAAGGCTTTTTACATCTCAGCATATTTTATTTGTTCTAAAACAGCTTGGACAACTTGCACATATCAGATCTCTTTCCTCAAACTTTATCACACTGGGGAAATGACTCCCTCAGAGAGGTAACACCTGTAGATTTTTTTTTAACATATTATAGAGGGATTTTTGTTAATTCAGTGGCTTTGATGGCTTAAGAGGTTTTGTGGATTTATTTAGGGTTTTCTTCATTATTATCCAAACATTAAAGTTTTTTTAAGTGCCTTAGACTACTTAAATATTTCTTAAAACAATATTTAATGGCTATATGAGTTTTGTTGGTGTCTGAATTTGAGTTATTTAAAAGCAAGGTTGGTAAACCGACTTGATTATTGGCAAATGCCTTTGTTTTATTTCAGGTCTTTTATGAAGCAGGTTGATTTTTGACTCCTGTGGAGCAGATTATATTTACTTGGTAACAAAGAACACAAATGAGCTAATATGATCCCTATGCTCTTCATCTCACTAACCATGGCCTTAATATTTATAGCTAATGCATTGCTGAAGTTTAGCTATTTTCTTTTTCTTTTTTCCCTAGAAGCAAGGGAGTGAGAAAATAACGATTTATTGAGCACCTTTTACCTACTTTGTACTCAGTGTTTGCAAGAGATTTCTTGTGGAGTTTGTAATATTACCCTCAAGGTAGCTATCACTTCCATTATCTATAAAATGGGATAATAGTGCCTGTGTTTCTGAGATGCTGGCTATATTGCCAGACAATATTTGTATACTGCACAGCTTAATATCTTCCTCATAGCCATTATCATTATTATTACCATTTAAATTTTATTTACCTTACAAGGTTATTCAATCACTAGACGCTAAGATAAAGGGGACAGAAAGGATTCATATATTTGTGAATGAGCCAAGGGAATGAATTTACTTGATTTTTTTTTTTACCTCTTATATGTGAGAAGCAGGCTCATATTCCAAGACTCCTTAGAAGTTTAGACAGATCTTAATAAATTCAAATTTAATCAAGGCAGAACACCTATACAAATCTTGGTTTCTAATAATATTCTCCAGTGAAAGGACCCAGAGTTCTTTGGATAAGTGGCTGATTCTTGGGCTGGAAGGAAGTCCTCAGAATAGGTCTGGATCATTTTGTTCTTTCAAAAAGAAATTTCTTCAAAACTAAAATTAAGTAGACTAGCATACCATAATGATGGGGTATGTCAGAGAGGAACAGTAGTCAAGTGGAAGGCTTCCCATTGCCAAAGCTGGATAGATATGAACAACGAACCAGAAAAAAGGAATATAGGATTGTAGCCCAAAGTTGAAAATAAATGTTCATGAGTCCACAGTGTCATAAATAAATGATTGAACACTGAATGGGGAAGAAGAGACAAAGGACCAATACAGAAGAATTCACATGGAGATTCTAATTCCTCAAGGAGCTGGAAGTTAAAGTTCCCACTTTGTAAATATTGATTGAGCATCATGGCTTCTTTTCGAAGAGAAAAAAAATTACACAAGTGGTGAGAAAAGAGTAATTTTATGGAAGAAACTTTAGAGACATGATTTCTGCCAGGGCTAAAAAAAAACAAAACAAACAAACAAACAAAAAACACCTGCAAAGAGGTCACTTCATCCCTGTGCTATTTCTCCCAAGAAGCTAGAACCTCTGACTAAATGTAAGGAAACTGACAGGGGTTCCATTTTAGCGTTGCTTAACGAAATGCTTGGTCAGTACACTTCAAAACTTTTCAAAGACAGCAAGTGAAAGTTTAAGAACATGTCAGAGAAACATCGAGAGGATGTGATTAAATACAGCCTGATAAACTGGGTCGGAACCCAGCACAGAAGAGAAAAAGAAGATGGTAACTAAAAACCTCTTTGAAAAGTGTGTACATTAAGTGATAGCAAGTTGGTAATAGTGTTTACTCAATTGTAACAAGTGAATCAACCTAATATAAAAAAATTAATAATAGAAAGAAACTGGACACAGGGTATAGGAACAGCATTCCTCAAATTAAATTTCACAGGAGTTTAATTGGGCAAAGAAAGACGTGCAGATTGGGGAAATCAGAGAAAATTATGAGGCTTCCAATTTGCAGCATGGTCTACCAAATGTCATGGGCAGAAAAGGAGCAATGATGTACAGGAAATGGAAATGAGGTACAGAGAATGTTGTTTAGAAACTACTGAAACTAACATTCTGGAAGGGATCAAGCAAGACCTTGAACCCAGGGCTTGTTAGTTTTTTTTTCTGAAAATACTTTGAGATGAGTGAAGCCAGAAACACATGGAACAAGGGAGTAGGTAGTTAACTACTTTCTTTTTTATGTTGTGATTTGTGTGTGTATATACATAAATACGTATCTGTGATGCTGAATAACTGGTTGATGGGACTGTGCTGAGAGAACAAGAAACCTTGAGTAAATGAGTGTTGTGGTCAAAGCATGCTTCAGTATGAGGTCATTTGTGATGGTTTGAGAGTTACCTTAGTAACCTGTGCTATTGAGAAGGAAAAATACCCCTTTTGAGAAGCATAGGAAAGGCAGGAGGGATTTATTTTGGCTCATAGATTGAGGGTACAATTCATCATACTGGGAACATCAAGGTAGTAGGAACTTGAAGCAGTTGGTGACATTGTATCTGAAATCAGGAAGAAAAGAGCAATGAAAACATCCATGCATCCAGCTAGCTTTCTCCTTTTCCATGCAGTCCAGGATTACATACAGCTCAGTGTACGTGAATGCCAGTGTTGAGAGTGGGCCTTCAACTTCAATGAACATAATCAAGTTAATCCTCCCAGAAATGGTTAGGGGCTAACTATTCTAAGCAATCATCAACTTAGTCCAAAGGCTAATCTCTTAGGTGTTCTGGAACTTGTCAAGTTGACAGTAAATACTAACCACTAACCATAAACTACCTATCATTTGTGCGAAGAAACACTTGGGTAGGATGCTAGCCTTGAAAAAGGAAAGGAAGAACGTGTGTATGAGGCAGATGTCATTAGAGAGAGAGCATTACTGAATGGGAAGAGAAGGAAAGTCATAGTAAGCGTGAAGACTATAGATAGGAAAAATGAATGACATTTAAAAGAATCAGAGAGAAAGGCATAGTTAATGTGGGACAGCTGAATTTATTTGTAGGTGAGTTGAAAAAATGGAGGAGCTATTGGGACATTCAGATTGGGTTGTCCTATTGGCATATGAAGCTCTGGGTCTTGGGTTGAAACTAGAACTACAAATTGGAGGTGATGATTTTGGAGAGTTATAGAGATTCTGAGTGAGACTGAATGAACAGGGCATAGAAGGAAAAAATAACATCAGGATATAAACATATAGGATGCTCAAGGTCAGGATTAGACACCCAGGAGCAAGAATTTCATGTTACATTTTTGTTCCTTCGATCTAGCCCTCTCTTCATGCCAGTACTGAGCACAAAATAACTCTCCCAGATCTCTTGGACACAGTGGCTCTGTCTGGCTCAGGAATGACAAGAAAGTGCAGCTGTGTAGCGAATGATTTGTGTCGAGTCTCCAACGGCCAACTGGAAGGTTATTTCAAAAGGGTTCTCATACCGGGTGACAAATTATAATGTTACTGAGATCTGTGTGAATGACTGGGATTCCAAACTCTTTAAGAATTGAAGAAGCATATACATATAGTTGGCAGTAAAAGTTTTAACTCAAAAGAAAAGAAGCTGTGGCAGGTATATGATATAATAGAGCAACAGGTTTGGGCAAGATGGCTCATGAGCCTAGGTGCCCTCTCGGTTTTTTTTTTTTTTTTAGGAATCTAGACAGAAAAACAACTGAGAGCCCATAGGAAGAAGACTTCGGATCCTTATCCTGATTGACAGATGGGCTGCTGTATGTAGCTTTAGATTATCTGCTGTGTCAGGGCACCTGTCTCATAATTTTAATAATAATAAATAATGATAATAATAGATATGTATACCTTTATTCATATAGAAGGGTTGATAAAGAAGTTTTACTATGACACATCACTTCAATGGCAGATTCACTCTCACTGTGCTTGCACTCACTACTGATTTAAACTGGCCTTGTAATGTGGTTATCAATTTGACACAACCTAGAATGACCAGAAAGAAAGTTTCAATAAGGAATTTTCTATATTCGGTTAGCCTGTGGGCATATCTGTGAGGGATTATTTTAAGTGGATGTGGGAGGAGCCAGCCCACTGAGAGCATCACCTTTCCCTAACAGGGCATCCTGAACTATTTAAGAGTGGAGAAATGAAGTTGAGCTCAATTAAGTGAGAATGGTTGCTTCCTTTCTCTCCGATTTCAACTGTCGTGTGCTGTGATAAGCTTCTTGGAGTTCCAGCCAACTTGACTTCATGCTACAATGGACTGTAGCCTGGAATTGTAAGCTGAAATAAGCCCCTCTCTCTTTTGTCAGAATTTTTTATTACAGCAACGAAAGTGAAACTAGAACTCCTCATTTTCTTCCTAACAAGAAGTGTGTGATCACAGAATACCTCCAGGAAGGTGGGAACCGAACATTGTCTTGCTGGGTAGGGACAGTCACACTTTTTCAAGGGAAGGTACCCAAGAAGTGCCTAGGCTGTTCCTCTGCTTACCTGCCTCAGTGGGGTTATAAAATCTGCAAATCAGGACACCTGGGAGTGAAATGATGCACCATAGACAATTTCATCACAAAAGCAGAACAGAGCCATTCCAAGAACAGTGGCCTTTCCATGCAAACACAGAGGTAGATTTTGCCCAAACAATGGCATTTCTTTCAACGTCTGTTGGATGTGCTAATGGAACATTCTACTTTCTTTTCTTCATTTCTCATGGGGTTTTGCATGCCTTGATGTTAGCTTATATTTCCCTGGTGAATGTTTTAAACAATTCTTCATCCCATCCAGTATTTCAGCACTGATTTTACTTTTGAGAAATGTATGAATAAAATGTGCATCTCTAAAAACTGATTATTTTCCTAAAGAAAATTCCAAGGGCTGGAGGGCATTTGGAAGATAAAGTCAGGGTTCTGTGTGTGGGGATGAAGTAGGCTCAGAATCTTTATTGAGTGGAAGATGATGAGTTCAGGAGAGTGCTTCGGGCCTCTCTTTTCCAGTGTATCAAACTCCCTAATAATTTCAACTTTCTAAAGCTCCAGAATAATTATTTTCTGATAATTCACAGAGTCCCCACTCAAGACTTTCTTCATCCAGCCCCACATATTATACGCAATTAGCCATGTTTCATGATTCAAGAGCTACGATTTATAATTAGCCATTACTATAATGCATGCCGACCCCAAAGGGAATTGATTGCCAAAAATAAGCAGAATAAGCAGAGCCGACAGAGTGCTGACAAACCAGAGGCGGGCGGAACGGGTAATGGTTTTGCCTATTGCCCTCTTCGTCAGTGAAGCATGCACCAAGTTGCTGAAGGAGGACTTAAAAGTAAAAGCTCTTTTCATTCCCTTTAAAAGGCTCTAGATTAGAAAAAACAGTGAATGGGGCCTTGAAACACGAAGTGCCTCTCAGTGTTTCTGCCCTTGTGTGAGTGCTCTCCCAATGGGCTTGTTAACTTTGATGTGTCCTGATGGGCTCAAGTAGAGAAATTATAGGTACAACAAGCACGGCAGGCTAGCTTGAAACAGTGTAATTTGGTGGCTCAATCTATCTCCTCTTCATGACACCTAATATGCATGTCAGGAACAGAGATGAGACTTGGTTTCAGTAATTTGAAAGATTTGGTGATATCTCATGATATCTATGATTTCATGCTGATTAATTTCTTTGGATACTTGATTTGATCATGGGATGCCCAGATATTTGGCCAAATTTTGTTTTGGTGTGCATGGAAAAGCATTTCTTGGTAGGATTTGTAAGGCAGATTACCTGCCCACCCTTCCCTGTCAGGTTTATTCAATCATTTGGTGGTCTGGGAAGAATAAAAAAGCTTGTGCTCCCTCAAGCACTTTTTGTGATGATTAATCTCAATTATCAACTTGGTGGGATTTAGAATCACCATGGAAACACAACTGTGTGCATGTCTGTGAGAGACTTTTTAGATCAGGTACTTGAGGTGGAAAGACCCACTCTAAACGTGGATGGCCACACTCAGTGGACTTTGGTCTTAGACTGAATAAAAGGGGGCAAGGGAACTGGAGAGGCAGCAACATTCATTACTTTCATCTTCCTGACTGTACATTCAATGTATTTCAAGTGCCTGTCACAATGACTTCCCTACCGTCATGGACTGAATCCTTGAACTGTGAGCCAAAATAATCAATTTCTTAAGTTGTTATCTCAGTTAGGGTTTCTAATGCTATGAAGAGACCATGACAACTCTTAATAAAGGAAAACATTTAATTGGGGCTGGCTTATAGTTCAGAGGTTTGGTTCATTATCATCATGAGGGGCAGCATGACGGCATGCAGGCAGATATGGTGCTGAAAAAGGGACTGAGAGTTCTGTATCTGGATCTGCAGAGAATGCACTAGACTCGGTTTGAGCTTCTAAGACCTCAAAGACCACCCTCAAGTGATGCATTTCCTAAACAAAGCTACTCCTATTCCTACAAGACCAGACCGTCTAGTTGTACCACTCTCTATGGGGGTCATTTCTATTCAATCCACCTCAGTTGCTTCTGTCAAGTATTTTGTCATGGCAAGAAGACAAGTAGTTAATATATACTTTCTTCTTGGCTGTAAGCTGTGACAAATTTTGTTTTGTTCTGTTTTTTTTTCCATTATAGAACATGGAGAGAAACATTAGCTATTCTCACTTGTCAAAATTACCCAGTGATAATCATCCAGAACCACTACAGATGCTCTTAGTGTTCTAGGACAATTTAAATAAGTTTCTGCAACTAAGGTAATGTCAAAAAGAGTTCTTGAGTCTCTATGTTCAAGATCAAGTTGGTGGATTAGGTCTTATGAAGACAAAAAGGAAAGGATTTGTTTTGCTTGTTTGTTTATTCGTTTGTTTGTTTGACTTGAGGCTTATCCATTTTTACTTCCTGATTAGTTCTCTATCCTTCATACCTGGTTATTTTCCAGTTTCCTGTTTTTGTAAGGATTCAGATTATGTTGGGTTAGGGATCACTCTGGTAACCTCATCTTAGTCACCTTCTTAAAGAACTTATCTCCAAACATGAATGCATTCTGAGATTTGGGGGACTTAGGACTTTATCATCATAAGCATTTGGGATGGAGTCAAGAATAAATGTCAAACTGCATCAAACATCATTCATGATATAGTCAGACCTTGATACCAAATACCTGGGCGGCCTCAACTTCATCAAAAGAACTATAGGCAACTAAGGAATATTGAGAATGGAAGAAATCATCTTCTCAGGGACATCAATCGGTAATCCAATACCAAGTAGTCAGCCCTGAAAACATTCATACCAGTAAAATTATACAGACTGAGAAGATTATACATAGGGATATATATATATGTGATATGTGTGTGTATATATATATGCATGCAATAACAATTAATATAAAAGGTGGTGAATTTGAAAGAGAGCCAATAAGAGAGGGTTTGGAGGAAGAAAAAGAAAGGGAGAAATGCTGCAATTATATTATAATTTTTTAGAAAGTAAAAACAAAAATAAATGCTGGAAATGGCCTGAAGAAGAAGGAAGAGGAAGAAGAAGAAAGAAGAAGAAGGAGAAGGAGAAAGAGAAGGAGAAGGAGAAGGAGACATTTTAAATCCGCGGTACTATGAGACCCAATGCCCTTTTCTTTAAAAGTGTCTTCTGTTTTCCTTAATGGAAACAGTTGAGAGGATAAAGGTGGTTGACTGACTCTAGGGATACACAGAATGTGAAGAGGAAGAAAAATGTCTTTGAATTTCTAAATGGTAAGTAGAAAAATTGCAGTAGATTGCTCGGGGGCATCTGAGTATAAGAGTAAAGGCTTTTAACAATGTAGTTCCTCTGCGAACCTCCTGTCGTAAGATTCTTCTTAAGTGGGACACATGCATTAACCTTCTGTCTGACTTAGGGCTCCTTGATCAAAGGCGGCAGGAAGCAGAATCATTCCACTTATGGAAAGGGGGATGATTTATCAGCAGGAACCCTGGTATTTTGTAGCATAGCTGAATGATCAATGGCAGATAAGGCTGGGTGGCAGCTGAGGTCAGAAACGACAAGAAACAGGTATTCAATTGCCATCAGCGTGTCCATTTTTGTTTCTTGCAGCAACTGGCTTCCTTCTTTTCCTTTCCATTGCTCATACCTTTCTCTCTATTTATGAAGTCAGAATATAACCATCACCATTTCTAAAGCTTGTATCATAGAGTTTTACTTATTCAGAAAGCCATAGGTTCTCTCTGAAAGCTTGTTTGCTCCAGTTGGCCGAGAATAATACTTGGTTGGTCTTGAGTGTCTGTCTCCAGACCAATTCATTATGTCTAGGAACGGGGCTTTTATCTGTGCTTTTCAATATGGCTGTTGATAGCGCGATTAGGAGGAATGATAATGTCATAGGGAAGGGCACAGACAGTCAAGACTAATGGTGTCCTGCTTGTTTTGTTTTAGGACCTCTTATGTCTTTTAGAAGACTGACTACATTATCTAAGACAACTTGTATGACTATATTACTTAGGGACCATTAGGCTTTTGCTTGAAGGATTTAAACAATAAACCTTTGATTTTTGTTAATTAAGCACAACTTCTCTAAAAGTGAACTGGAAGACCACAAATGACTTATAATACAATATTCAAGGAACTTTTAAAAAGCCAGCCTGCATTAAATGTTTTAATAAGTAAATATCTGATGTCTGTCCAGGTGAGGTATCAATAGGAAAATCCTGTTTTACCCAGTAAAGTGAAAGTGAAATGAAACACTGTTCAAGTTATGAAGGGAGAACATGCAGTTAATCATTTTACACATCAGCTTGCTCACAAGGTCAGAGAAAATGTTTGCTCAAACTATCTCATTTCTTATATGCCTTCAGTGAGGAATGATTCTGGAGGAAGGTTCCATTTGGTGCCATTCAAAAGTTTTCATTGTGAATAGCAAAGAAACATAGGAGGCCTGGCCCACCCTGGAGACCCAGATTAATCTCATTTGGAGAACCACAGGACAGCATGGGACATCGAGTCTTCATTCTGAGAACAGTTTATTTCCCTATTCCAGTGTTCAGTCCTCTTCAGTGCCCCTTCACCTAGTTTCCAGTCAGAAAAACAACTATTATTTAAATCTAACTTACCACCTGATGGAAGAAGTTGAAGAATCGCTATCTCCCATAATTTGTGCCTACAAGTTCCTTATTATCTTCTTCTTGTAATTTCTAATCAATTTAGGATCCACCTATAAGCATTAAATGTTCAGGGTACAATAACGATAATGAGAGTGTTTACCGCTGAGTGAATCAGGTAAATGGAAATTAGTTTTACCTTTTAATAAGGAAAGGATTAGGATGAAGGACAACAATAAAAAGGCAGAAGGGAAGATAGAATTTCACTAAGAAGGTTTTACTCATTTTCATTTTGCAAAAATATCTTAGACAATACTGAAATTATGTCACGTTGATGCTCATTATGGCATTTGGTAGCTTAGTTACCCCAGAAACAAAAGGCCCATGGAAATCTTGAATGACAGAGAATAAAATTTACCCTTCTGGCTTTGGCTTCGTGTCGTTATCACAGCAGTACCTGGAAGTCCTTCTGTTCTTTTCTGGCTTATCTGCTGGGTTGACCTTACCAGCTTACCCTCCACTTTGGCTTCAAGACCCACAAAGATTGGGATGCCAGCTGGGCCAGCTACTGCTTGGAACACACATTCGAATCTGCATTATGCACACACACTGGGTTGCATTTCTTATGTGAAAAGTTATGTAATATTATTTATTCATGAATTCATGTTAATAATCCAAACATGATTCCACTAAAAAGTTTTTACTCATTTTCACTTTGCAAAAATATCTTAGACAATGTTGAAATTACGTCACATAGATGCTCGTTGACAAACAAAGAGTGTCATATTCTCATAGACTCATTATAAATTGAAAAACAACTGGCCAATTTAAAATGAAGTTAATATACACAAAGCTACTGGACATGGAAGCTTAGCAACACTGATGCTGTAGGGTGTTGGTGGTTCCCTCTTGGGATCATGGTATTGACGGAGAGCCTCAACTCTGCTGCATTCTAACATTGTACTGTACAGTGCTCACCTAGGAAAAGACCTAAACTTAATTATTTGAAGCATAATTTCTATATCATAAAGTTGAAGAATCATAAGTTGAACCATCATAAATCATCGGTTACCTAGATGATTCACCTAGAACTGACAAAGGAATCTGTAGTTGCATTCACCCAAAAATGTCAAGTCTGGGCTTGCTAGGAGAATTAAAGGTACACTATGAGAGCCTGTAACCCAAAACAAGTAGCCTCCAGATGTAGGGTACTTAGTTAATCATACAATAAAAACAGCATCCTAGGCATGAAAGACATATCTACCTACAGAATCACTGCTGCCAAGTAGTGGCAGCATGGTGCCTCTGTGTTTTAAAGAAGAAAGGGGCCCTCTGGCTGAGAGCACTCAATGGAGATGGGAAGGTCTGTTTTTAAGTCCCGTTCTAATCTCATATTAGACACATGGTCTTGGAAGTTTAGTGAGAGTTTTTGGCCAACTATTTTCTCACAAAACGGAAACATGAGCTTTTTAATCTATGAAAGGTATATCAGAGTGCCTACCACACAGCAAGTGCCCAAGAAACATCCAACACCATAATACCATTGTATTATTATCTACTATATTGTTACCCTTCTTTCATCTTAGTTCTATATAGCAAAGTCCTTTAAAATTTTAGCTGTTCAGTATGCTCTGCATTACCCTAAAATTGATTTGCTTCCTATATTTTTAGGTAGCAGTTTAAAAATAAATGAAATTTGCAATGGCAGCTTTTAAGGCTGGCTTGTGTACCTTCCAAGCCTCGGTTTGTTCCTTTGTCCTATGGTTTTCACTTTCCATTTTTTGTGTATATTTTCCTGAATATAAGTTTGCCATCTTATTTGGAATTAGAAATATCTCCTGTAACCAATAAGCCCGGTCTTTTATGCATACGAAAAGATACAATGAGACCAACTGAATTTTAACAAGAATAAGACGAAAATTTGAGTAGGGTGTGACATCATCTAGACAATGTTTACTCGTGTTTCAGAAGTTTCAAGTCTCTCTTTAATTCAAAGGACTTCTTTTGTAATTTATACATCAGTTGTCGGTAAGTTGTTAATTTTATCAAATTTTTTCAGAGATTTTTTTTCTGGCTTTACTGTGATAAGCTCAAGTGCAGATTTTGGAGGTATTTACCATAATTTATCTTTTCTGAGGTTCTTAAATATACGGTTTGATATCTATCATTAATTTTAGAGAGTGGCCATCCTGTATAGCTTCAAGTATGCCATCTTCTATGTTCTTTTCCTTCTATGATTAAAATTTTGTGTGCTTATATATTTTATATTTTCCTACAGTGCTTAAATATTCCTGTTTCATATTCTTTATGCCTTTCAACTTAGAAGGTTTCTATTGACTTTTTCAAACTCACAGTTTCATTTCTCTGCTTTGTCTAACACACTGATAAGTTCATGTTAGCATTGCTGATTTATGATACAATGAAGAAAGAATTGAACAGCGTTCCACCAAAGCATAAGGATGAATGACAACAACAAAAAGGCCACAAGGAAGCCCAAATTATAGCATTTAGTAGAGCAAGCTGCCCATAAGCAAAAGGACCCTGGAAAGGCCCAATCCCTAATACTTGCTCAGAGACTCTGTCTTTGAGATGTAAGGAGACAGCATCATCCTGGGTTGGTCCATCAGACCTTTAATCTGACAGATGGGCTTTAATGGGCGATTCCCACAGGTTTGACAAGGAATTGGGTTGTATTTAATGTTTTTAGTAACTGGGTGACAGTGGTTTCAAAGGCCTGTGGTGTCCTTGTTTTACTCTCCCAAATGGGCTAGGGCTTACCTCATGTCCTTCTTCAGGGACAGCTTGTATTTTACAATATTTTTGGTTGTGTTTTTCCCTCTATTGAGCATTTAAGGTCTAGTGACAGGGTATGAAGGAGGAGAAGCAGGAGAAGCATTCTTTCATTTTAATGATTAAATCTGTCTTTAAGGGGACTTATTTTAAGATGCAACTATTCCCAAATATTTCTTGGCTTTCCCTACTACAGAGATGAGGTAAGATATAGAGAAGATGCTCCTCTTCCAAGTAGGATAGCCGTGGTAAAATGGTTTATTTTTCTTTCTCATTGCCAGAATCATCTATCAGAGATGTGTTTTGACTCCTTACTATGAAAATATTGAGGAGCTTTATAAGGTTAAACCAAAGGAGGTTTGTAACACCATTAATGCTGTAGGGCTTAAGAATTTGTTCCCCAGGCTAATATCCTTTGCCCCAGCAATTCACCAACATAACCAAATAAGTATTCTTATCAGTTTAGAACTCTTGTGTTTACAAATCTTGGGTATTGTGCATAAAACAACAATGAGATTGCAAAATCAGCCAAGAGCCTCAAGACCCACTTTTGCCTCATAAATCCCGGATTTTAAATGGAGAAGAATCCCACTATCCAGCAACACAAACAGTAGGAAATGGACAGTTTACTGTGGGTGGTGGTTTGAATCAGAATGGCCTCCATAGGCTCACATATTTGAATACTTGGTTATTGGGAAGTAGTGCTTCTTGAGGATTAGTACAGTGGTTCTCAACCTTCCTAGCAGTGTGACCATTTAATGCACTTTCTCATGCTGTGATGGCTCTCAACCATAAAATTATCTTGTTGCTTTTTCATAGCTATTTTTGCTATTGCTATGAATTATAATATAATATCTGATATGCAGGATATCTGATATGTGATCCCCAAAGGGCTGAGACCGACAGGTTGAAAACTACTGGGTTAGAAGGCATGGCCTCATGGAAGGAAGTGTGTTACTGGGGATGGGATTTTCAGTTTCAAAAGCCTAAGCCAGTCCCAGTGATCCTTCCTGTTGTCTGAAGATCAGGATATAGAACTCTCTCCATGATAAAGAACTCAATCTCTGTAACTATAAACAAGTCCCAGTCAAATGCTTTCTTTTATAAGAGTTGTTATTGTCATGGTGTTTCTTCACAATAGAACACTGTCTTAGACACTGTGTGTAGCCAGTTGACTAAAAAAACAAGACATCTAAGCAAAATGGGAGGTTTCAGACAATATCTCCTTGCCCTACTGAAACCAGAAAATACAGAAAACAAACAAACAAACAAACAAACCCAGGACCCATGCCAATTACAGTCAGCATAGAGAACACTGATTTTTATTTTATGGATGCTGATGGATCATGGAATAGTCTTTCAGAGTAGGGCCAGAGAAAACCAAACAGGAAACCAGGGGTTTCCCTACCTCTATGTATCAAGAAAGCCACAAGTTGAACAGTAAGTGACAAATGTGCCTGTCCCTTCACACTTCAATATGACCATTTGAGCCTCCTTATAGCTGGAGCATGCACTCTGCTTAGCAGCATGAAGTACCCTTCACTGGGTGACACTTGGGATAAGGCATGTGGGAAGACTTACTGTTTTCCCCCATTTGGCAGCAAAAAAAGGCATTCCCTCCTGATTCCCATTTGTCTTGTCCTTTAGAATGGGAAATACATGGTAGCCAGGAGAAGTTGAACATTTTGAAAATGTAAGCCAGGATTGGAATATGACATGCCTTGTTTGGGGATGGAGAACTGATTCAGTCAATAAGAGCATTTACTGTTTGCTCGTTCAAAATTCTAAAGTTTGGTTCCAAGCACCCATTGTTGGCTCTCACAACTACTTGTAACTCCAGCTTCAGAGGATCTGAGGCCCTCTTCTGCCCTCTGTGGGTGCATGCACACACGGGGCAAATATTCAAACACATATACACACAAATAAAACAATTAAAATGCCACACTTATGCACTCAAGCTTGAATCAAGCAAACTCAAGACAATAAAATCCCAGGGAGTCCCCAACTTTTGAGGTAGTAATGACTACCTCCAGTAAACAGTGTTCTAACACCTATTTCATTTAAAAAATGTTAACTAGGTCATATTAATTATACATAATAATGGGTTTCATTATGACATTTTCATAGATGTAAATAATGTATCTCACTAACACCTTTATTTTACATTTTAATACAGTAAGGGAAATGTAATTAAATGCTGGTTGTTTATGTAACACTAGGAGCTTTGAAAGGTCACTTTCCCACATGTACAATTTAGGGTCATTACTTAAAGGAGAATTAATGTGGAATAAGGATTTCTGTTGCTTTGTGCACAACATTAAACCCCCATGTGCTTTAACTATAAGCCAAGCTGGTGATAGGATGGGTATGAAATAATTCACAAAAAAACCACATATGAATATTTAGGACAGAAAAATACATGAATGATTAGAACATGGGAGACAAGTTGAGAAAGGAAAACAGAATAATTACTGGAGAGAACACTAGCTCATCCCAACAGTGGTATGGAAGCCAGTGTGTGAGAAGCAAACAAAATGGGTCTGCCATGATTGAAGGTGAAAGAAAATACAAGGCCCAGAACTTATGCCTCAACCTTCTTCAGTCTACCCTCATGACAGGAAAATTCCTTACACTCACTGTGGAAACCATTCATCTAATTCTCATTTTACAAATGAAGAAACTAATAGGGAATCTCATGTCAGAAACAGCTTATACCATGGGATCATGTGGCTTTCCCAACCTATAAATGAAAAATATAATGATATTTATTCTGTGCATTGTCAGCCTTCTAGGCCTAGCTAACCAATTCCAGATTTAGCTTTGGAATTCTTCTCAATGCAGGAATAAGCTGTGAACAATTGATTGGAGATGACATGTGAGCTACACTTTATTGGCCATTTGTGTTCTAAATGTTGATGTGTTTTTCTCTCCTAGATATCCACATGTAGAGACAGGCTGAACAGGAAACTCTTGTGAAAGGTGTAGCATTTAAGTTTGCATTTAAAAGGAGGAGTAGGGAATAATGATGTCATCATGGTTTAGTCTAATATATTAGTATACTGATATTTCTAAATGAAATGTAATTCCAAATCTGAGAAAAGAAGACTAGGACACACACACAAACACACACACACACATGAGAGAGAGAGACAGAGACAGGGACAGAGAGACAGAGACAGACACAGGGAGAGTTGAGAGAGAGAGAGAGAGAGAGAAACAGACAGACACAGATAGAGATAGAGAGGGAAAGAGACAAGACAGAGACAGAGACCACTGGCCGCCTGTTATGGGCATCCACATATCAGCATTATTTGGAGGATAATTAAAAGCCTAGACTCCTGCCTGGGACAGGGTGGCCCAAAGTTAGATGCATGAACCAAAATACAAGCTTGCTTAAGTGTTTTCCAAATCTATAGAACTAAATTTGTAACCAGTGATTATTCTGTGGACAGGGATTTTTTAATTTAACTTTATTTTTTATAATTTATAATAAATTTATAATTTATTCACTTTATATCCCTTCCTCATCTCCTCCCAGTCCCACTCTCCCTCCCTCTCCAACCCTATTCCCCTCTGCTACTTCCTAGAAAGGGGGAGCCCTCTTCTCCTACCATCTGACCCCCAACCTATCAAGTCTCATTAGGACTGCTTGCATCCCCTTCTTCTGTGGCCTGGCAATGCCCACTCCCACCAGAGTGAAGTGATCAAAGAGCAGGCAACAGAGTCCATATCAGCACCTGCTCCCCTTACCACGGAACCCACATGAAGACTGAGCTGTCTATGGGCTACATCTGAGCAGGGTGTCTAGGTCCTTTTCAAGCATGGTCCTTGGTTGGTGCATCAGTCCCTGAAGTTTCCCTTGGGCCCAGATTTGTTGGTCTTCCTATGGAGCTCCTTTCTGCTCTAGGTCTTCCTTTACCCCACCCTAGGGAGAATGCTTAATTCTTATTCAGAAGGGCAAATAGAATAGACACCAGAAGCTATTGAAGAGAGGGAACAGGATGGAAGCCTATAGTAAATATCCTCTGAAAGGCTCCACCCAACAGGGAATTGAAGCAGATGCTAAGACTCACAGCCAAACTTTGGACAGAGTGCAGGGAGTTGTAGGAAAGAGTTGAGGAATAGAAGAATCCAAAGTGGACAGGAGCTCCATAAGTAGACCAACAGAGGGGAAGGGTTTTGATAGAGGCTTCAGATGGGCCATTGTCAGGTTTATGGAACATTCGTTTTCAGGAGCACTCACTGTTCTCATCTCTAAGCACTCACTTTGCCTTGGCCTGTTCTGGATGAATCTTCATAGACTGTCACTTTATACCCTCCTGGGCCCCAGAGCCTATCCATGTCAACATCCACTCTTCTACAATTACCAAGACCTTAGCCTTTCTTTTTGCTGACAATTCAGGCCTGGAAAAACTCTCTTTTCTAATTACTTTTGTGTGTTTCTGGAGCTCGCGCAGTGGGATCGTTTGTTTGGGTAGGGCCCAAGCAATACATGTTGCCTTGACTGGGTTCCCCTTAAAAGGTGGTTTGATCTCTGTATCCAGCTGTATCATTGTTCTCCTGCCTTTGGCTCTCAGCTTTTCATGTTGCCCTGTTCTCTCTTCTCTGTAAAAAATAACCAAAGTCGGCTGTAATCAGCTGACATGCTCACTTTCCCTTTTCAGAAGCCCACGGATGCCTCCGCGCCACCTTTGGTTCCAGCTGAGCAGAGACTGAAGCTGGAGGGCATCGCTGCCCGCATTGTTCTTGGAATTCCTGAATACTCCCTGTCTTCTCTCTCAGCAATAAGAAGGCTGCTCTAATTTGAGCAGTTAAGCCCATTTAAAGCTAGAGAAGACTTAGACACTTTGAGGTTCTTTTCTCAGGGAGCTATGGGCACCCATATGTTATAAGGCATAAAAATTACGCAGTTCTGGAGTTCAGAGTACACACAATAGCTGACATTAGAGAGAGACCAGGTAAAGTTTGGGTTTTTGAGAAGAGGCTTCCTCTGGGTGGGAGACAACGAATCCAGTTGGATGCTGGGAGTGGTGCCTGCTTCATTTGGAATCTTGCTCCCCTACACCATCCCAGGGGGAGACATAGCATTTGCTTAGTAAGTGTAGTAAGTCAGGCACAGTTCTGGTGCTGTGGCTGTTCAGATGAGCAAGAAGGGACTTATGCCTTTTTATGCTTTAGTGTAATGAGGAAGATAACTTAAATGATTATTATAGTAATAATAGCTGGTACATTGACCTAACATGAATTGTGGAAATGTATTTAGGACCAAATTCTTCCTTTCCTCCAACATTCATTTATACCTATTCGGTGGGGCTGATTTTCCCAATCCTTGGATGAAACCCAGGAAAATTCTCTTGGGTTTTGGTTATAATTAAAAGCTTTCTCATTGCTTTCAGCCAGAGAAACAACCTCAATTATTTTAACTCCTAAACTATAATAGAAAAAAACCCTCAGCTTTATTTTGTTTTTTTTTAACTGTGTTTTTTGTCTTTAAGCAACATATAGAAATAAAAAAATTTGTACCTATTAGGTGGTTATATAATGTTAAATACATGTTTATGGTTCAAAATGTTTCATCAAGTTAAACATTTTTATTCCCTGAAGCACTTGCTCTTTCTTCATGTGGAAAAAAACACAACGTATTCTTCTGACCTTTTGAGATATACACTGTATAATTCTTGGCTACTGTTATTGTACCAAGTGCTACTCATAACCTACCGTTATCCCCCAGTCATCAATTCCACAGTCTCCAGCCTCTAGTAACTATCATTCTATGCTCTACTTTCATCTTCTCTAAGATCATGTTTTAGGTTCCCCTTGAGAATAAGACCATGCATAGCTTGTGTTTCTGAGTCTCCCCCCTGTTGGCTGCCCCCCTCTGTAAGGGAAAGGTGAACATGTAGAGGCTGATCCAAAAAGGCAGACAATGTTAGCTTCTCTTTTGACTCCAAGAGTTGTTAGTTGGTTTTCTGTTACTATAAAAACTACCTGAAGTAGATAGCTTATAAAGAAGAAAGCTTATTTTGACCCAGCTATGGAGGCGTCACTCCATTTTCAGTTGACGTGCTGGCTTTGGGCCTATGGCAAAGCCATGTGTCATGGAAAGAGTGCATGACAACAGAGTAAAACCTGCAGGAGACAGAAAGCAAGACAGAGGAAGGAAAATCCCAGCAAAATCTTTCAATGGAATGATCCTAACGATCTTAGGACCTCCCATTAGACCTCAGTGCTTAAAGGTTCTGCCATTGCCAAACAGTGCCACATCAGGTCTAGTGACTAACGTATGGTTCCCTAGGAGAGACATTCAATCCAAACAATCACAACAGCTCAGTATTTTACTCCTTTGTCTAAACTGGCCAGGTGTCCATGACTCCTTTAAGGGAGCATTTAAGGAGGCAAGAGTATTTATGGTTCTTACTTATTGTGGAAACTACAATAATGGCATCCCCAAATGTTTCCAGCCTGTTTTCTGGAACTGATGAACAGAGTATGCCGCATGGTTAAAGGAAAATTAAATTTATGGATTCACTTGAGGTTGCCAATCAGCTAACCTTGAGATGGTAATCTTCTCCTGGATTACTCAGGTGGGCTAAATGAAATCCCAAAAGTCTTTACAAGGAGAGGCAGGAGAGAGTCAATGTGATGTGACTCAACATGAGAAAAACTCAGCTGGCCTTGAAGAGGGAAGAGGACCATGGGCCAACTGTCCATCAGATGATGGAACAGGCACAAAAAAATCTGTTCTCTTTTTCACAGCTTTGAGGAAGGGAAAACAGCCTTACTGACACCTTCATATTAGCTCACTGAAACCCACTGAAGATTTCTGACCTCCTGACAAGTAAAATATCTGTGTTGCTTTAAGCCACTGTTTGCAATGAGTTGTTATAGCAGCAATACAAACTCATATACTGATCAATTCTGACTTAAGTGTGCCTTCATTTCTTGGTTTGACAGACTACAGCAGTTTCTTTCTCTCTTGGGGTTGTTCTCTTATTTCTTTTTCTGCTTCGCCAAATCCCTTTTTCTCATATCAAACCCTGAAATCCTTCCAACACATGCAGAAATGTATTTTTGCTGTTCCCTTAATATAGGAGATCACATATTTGCTGTAAGTGGTTACTTGCGGTTCCCTCCTCAGCTCTGAGGCATTTGTAACTTATATGCCTAAAGGATTCTTTATGACGACCCCCTATGTCTTTCCAGATCTTCTCACATGTGACCTGTACATGGCAAAGAAAAATCACTTATGCCTCTGGTGCAGGCTAATTTGGTTTTGTCCCTCCCTTATCCCACAGCAGAGAACAAGCTGTGTCCTTCCTGTTTCTGGAGCATAAACCACACATCTCCTCCAAGTGGTCATGGTGAGTGAAGCCTTTCCCTACTTGGAAGTGAATGAGTGACAACTTTTCCTTGTGAAGGCAAATCATAATCCTTTCTACCCTCACTGTGAGTGAGGAGCAAGGAGGTTCAGTGTCCAGTTGTATTTGCTTGGCAAGTTCTACTTGGTTGCCTCAAATGTGGACATAGTCAGCCTCTTAATGGTCATACACACACAAACAAAAAAATGAAAAGGGTAGAATAAAGGAAATAAAGAATAGCATATATAATACATGCCCTATGTTAACTCTCAAAAATTAACTTGTTTGGAATTCAGCTCAGCCCTATGATTAGGCAAAAATATGTTAGTTAAGAGAAAAGAGGCAGAGTAGACCCTACAGTCAGTAAGGGATGGAGCCAGAACAATGTAGAGAGAGGGTGTGCCCACTGCCCCTCCACAGATGAGTTTCTGTCTCTTCTCTTCACTTCCCAGACCCTCTCTTTCCTTCAAGTCCTTACCCAAGAGTCAGCTGCTCTGTATACTCTTCCTCATTGCTGAGACACTTACTGTCTTCCCTCTTCTAAATGGGCCCCTCTCTGCACATATGGGCAGCTTCTAATTGTTTCTTGTGTATTAGTCTAGCCTCCTGACTTCAAGTGGAAATAAGAACTGGGAACAAGTTTTAAAACTGAAAGACGAGTTATGGCCCAGTGCCCTCGTCTCTGTGAATTCAAATGGACCAATGAACAGTTTCTCCTGCCCAAAGTCACAGACCCAGTAAGGTGTCATTCTGACCCAACTCTACAGTTGTTATGTTGCTATGGAGAGCACTTAGCTGGGCCCCTTGATGTCTGTGTTCAGGTGAGCATGACTTTATTGTTTTCTCCAAGACAAAGACGTGGTTTTCTTGTAAGAAATGGTATTGTAACAAAGAACTGTTCAAATCTCCCAAACTGCTGAGGCAGAAAAGGTGCTTGGAGATTTGAAATATAGTCTTGTTGTTCAGATCTCTACTAACACCAATGGCCTCCTGTGATATGAGTGGGAATGACTTCACACAAGCTAGACACACTGTTGGCACAGACACCCACAATAGCCTAGACTTCACAGGAAGGATAGGAAATTGGGTCCTTTCATCTGCCATAGGGTTCTCTGGGGGAAGCATGGACTGGTTTCTGGAGGATGATATTTTGCCAGAGTCTTTCCAATTTCTTCTCATTTACTTACTGCGGACCCCTCTTTCCATTGCTTCAGGGACTGGAAGTCACAAGACAGCATGTTCTCCTCAAGATAAACTCATTGCCTCCACTTCCTCACCTCTTGTTTTGTGATGACAATGGGAGGTCCTACTGCCTCCTACCCATTCTCCCATCTGCAGCCTGTTCTACCTGATCTATCCCTTCTTGGAATCTGATGCCAAGGATGGCTTCTTTCTCTCTCATTTCATCCGTTTGCTCTCCTCTTCCCCAAAGCATTTTTTTCCAGTAGATTGTGTAAACAACTGAATTCCCATCACTAGGAAAAAAAAAACAAGCAAAAGCAAAGAAAACAAACAAAAAACAGGAGCTATAAAAGACAAAGCCAACAGTCTGTCCTCAGCCTTGCTTCCTCTGCAGGCAGCACTCTGTGCTCCCTCTTCCAACGTGATCTGGCTCCTATCCTTATTTCTCATGTTCTCAGCTCCGTCTTAGGCCCTCTATGACACTTGGTCCAGATAATGTCTCATCTTTTTCTTCCTGACTTCTCAGTACCATCTATGTCTCTACATCCTTTCCACTTTGATGTCTGTGGTCCAGTATCCCAATTTTCCTCCTGCATCTGGTGCTCTACCTCCTTTATTGCAGACTCCTTCTATACACAGCCAAAGGAGGGCTTAGAGCTTTGCTTGGTACTTTCTCTTTTCTGCTTTTACCTCTCTCCCTGGCAAATCTCATTACATAACCTTAACTTGAGTTACCACAGATGCAGTCAATACGTCTTCATGTCGGAGCACTCTTGGAAATCTTTACGTCTCTAATATCTGACACATTTACTAGGAAGTCCTAGATCATCAAATCAGTGTTGTCAACAGGGCACTGAAAACCTGAAAGCTTGTCTTCACACCCAAAGAAATGAGTTCTCTATCTGAATCCTCGTCTCATTTAACACAACACCACTCATTTGCTCCTGTAACTCAATGAGGAAAGGGGTGCAAGCTAGATGGCTTGCAAAGGGCAGAAAATTATCTTTTACAGTTCTGGGGTTTGGGAACTAAAAGATTGAGTTGTTAGGGAAGCTGATATCTAGTGGGAGTCTGTCTCCCAGTCTGTAGATGGCACCTTTTCTTGTGATCTCATGTGATATAAAGTAAGGGGGTGGGTCTTTGCTTTATTTCATAAAGGTATTACTCTTATTCACAAGAAGTTTGCCACCAGATCTAACCATTCACCCTAAACCTTGTCTCTTACTACCACCATCACACTGGAGGTCAGGATTTTAGTACGTGAATTTGAAATCTGGAGGATACAAACATTCAGTCTACAACTCTCTTGTCGCTTTTTCTACCATTTCCTCTCATGACTGACATTGCAGCAAATCTGAGCATTTTACTCCTGATATCTCTCCATTTTTAAAATAAATTTATTAATTTTTATATCAATCACAGGTTAGGTACTTTGCATCCCAGGCATAGCCCCCTTCTTCATTCCCTCCTACCGTCCCCCTCCCTCCCTCATCTCTTTCCTCCCCGCCCCCTCCAAGTGCACCAAAAGGGGAGGACCTCCTCCCCTTCCAAACAACCCCAGCTTATCCTGTCTCCTCAGGGCTGGCTGCAATGTCCTCCCCTGGGATCTAGCCAGTCTGTCACTCCCCAGCATGTATGGGGGAGGGTCAAAGAGTCAGCCATCAAGTTCATGACTGAAACAGTCCCTGTTTCCCTCA
>CM053765.1:17329066-17362361 GCA_028658305.1 Pachyuromys duprasi
CAAGGTGGTTGCTGGCGGACCTGTTCAGTGTGTGCCCACAGTCAAAACGGTCCCCTGTCGCTCTCAGTCTGAGGTGGTTCCGGTGGAGTCAGTAGGTGTGCACCTGCCGTATGCCAGCGGGTTGAAGCAGAACCCAGGTCCTTTCCCGACTGTCCTTCGAACTCACACAAGGACTGAGGTTTTTGCTGGCGGGTCCGAGCAGTGTGGGCCCTCAGTGTGCAGGTCAGTCAAAACGGTACCCATTTCCTCCTCAGTATACCTGGGAGAGTGTGTGATCCAGTCTAGTATGGCGGTTGCTGGCTCCCAGAGCAGCTGCTCGCTCAGATCAGAGCTGTGTGTCGCAGGTCACCCGGAGATTTTTCCGGGGAATAACTGGGTGTCCCTAGGATTTTCCCGCTTGATTTTCTCACCATAGGATTTCCGCTCACCTGGCAATCACAAATGCTGGCGTTTTAGGTCCCAGAGTTTAGTCTCCGGTCGCTGCGTTGTTTCTGCTGTCCTACTCCTCAGACACAGTGTCCTCTTGTGGCAGCCATCTTGGATCCCCGATGTCTCTCCATTTTTATAATTCTTTCTACCATTCCCACTACCCACTATGTCTGTCATTTATGTCCTGGTTTGTTCCAGTGGACCCACCAGCATCTTCCTACCCGTTTTTATTTTGGTCCTTCTCACTCCCAAAGGATAGCCACAACATTTGTACAGTTAATGTCTGATCATGGTATTCTTCTAATCTGTGTGTAGAGATTCCTACCCCATTTCCACTCAGACAGTCAAACTTTAATACTTGTTCTTATTATAAAGTTTGGAAAGCTGTATTTTACTGAGGTTCTCTGTGTAGTTGGTTCAGCTGCAGGGGCTCATCTTATACCAAGGATCTCCTTCTTTCAGGTTCTTGGAAACACTGTGATAGTTGCTTCTATAAACTTCTGTCACTTCTCTCTGTCTTTTCACTTTGTCCTTCTGCCAAGTTAATTATGACTTTCTGTCTTAGTCACTGTTCTATTGTTGGGAAGAGACACGATGACCAAAGCAACTTGTATAAAAGACTCACTTAATTGGGGGCTGGCTTACAGTTTCAGGGGCTTAGAACATTATCATCATGGCAAGGAGCATGGCACTAGGCAGGCCTGGTGCTGGAGAAGTAGCCAAGAGTTACATTCTGGTTTGTAAGCAGAGAGAGACAGAGACACAGAGAGACACACAGAGAGACAGAGACACACAGACACAGAGACAGACACAAAGAGAGACAGAGGGAGAGCAACATAGAGAGAGAGACACACACAGAGAGAGAAACTTACACACAGAGACAGAGGAGGAGGCTTCATGTGGGCTTTTGAAAACTAAATGCTCGCCCATAGTGACACAGTTTCTCCAGCAAGATCACACCTCCTAATCCTTCTAAACAGTTCCACTCTTTAGTGACTAAGCAGTCAAATATATGAGCCTATAGGGAGTCATTCTTATTCAAATACCACACTCTACTTAGATAGCAATAACTCTATTTCTTCCTTGGAAGCTTCTTTCCTGGCATGACATTCTCCAATTGTCTCTTCCAAAAACCCATGTTACTTGACAGCATTTAATTAGGTCATGACATCACATTTATTCAGGGAGTATACTACTGATGCCTGTTTTCCACTGCTTTGGACTCCTCCAAGGCAAAGACTGTTTGGGTATGATATGCTCCATTAAAGATAATACTTACTAAGCATTGCCTAATTTGTAAGTTATAATTATCAATGGATCTACCCAAAGAGATGAAGCAGGTCCAGGTCTTGAAGGCCTGAGCAACTATAATTTGGCTATTTGTTTTTAAGCTAAACAACAGACCATAGACATAAAATTTCTGCACCCCCCTTGAAAGCTGTCTCTGATGTTTAAGCTTCATTGACTTTGTAATAGATGTACTTCTGCCCAGGTATGCTAGTTGTTCAAAAGTGACTCTAGGCTTGGTTGTTCCAGTCTCAGCTGCTGAGAGATGTCTTGGGAGATGAAAACAGGCAGAGAAGGGAATTGTTGTGTCTGTGGATTCCAGCCAGCACAGGATTACATAAGAAGGGCCAAAGCACTGTCTTGGGTATATTGGCCTCCACTCTGAGTACATGGAAAACATCAAGAAAAAGGACAAAGACCTCTTTCAAGAGCTAGAACTTAAGTGCATGTGGTGTTCAGGACTCCGCATCATTCCGGAAACAAATGACCTGTGTTTGACTCCTTTTTATTATAATTACAAATCATTTAGCCCTTTGCATATTGTAATGGGTTGAACCACAGCCCCTAAATGATAGGTCCACATTTAAATATCAGGAACCTGAAAACATGACCTTATTCAAGAATTTTAAAAAAGGTCTTGGAAATGTGATTAAATCAAGGATTTTGAAATGAGATCATCCTGTATTATGCAGCTTGACTTCAAATCCAATAATCAACTTTAAAAGATTTAATTGGCTTATCTTTGTGATTCTGGACCAGGGGTGCACATTCACTCTAGGTAAACTGATGTAGGAGGAGGATATAGGGGAGAAGATAGACGGGTCAGGCACAAAATAGGAACTGACTACACTATCTCCAAGTCAATTTCCTTGTAAGGTTAAAGCAGCAAATGGTCATTTTCTTGTGTCATAAACACAGGCTTACTGGAATCCATTTTTTTCCCTCAAATTTGTTCATTTAGTTTAATTATGTGACAGTTAGCAAAAATGATTCTGTTGGGGTTTGGACTGGTCTTCTGGAGGCCAGAGACTAGTTTAGAGCATGGCCAAGCTAAGGAGTTTAAGGGGGTCAGAGCTGGAAGCGGTTTTACCTCTAGCGTTTTGGAGTAGTATGGTCTGGCCACACTTTGTTTTTGAAATGTCTTAACTGCAGAACTTTGAGATAAAAGTTCTATTCCATTAAGTGAGCAAATGTGTTGTCATTTGCTAGGAAAGTCTTATAATTCACAGAGAAAGTATCTTACATTCCAACTTACAATTTCTTTTTTTAGCCATTACTTTTGCCAGCCAGAAAAGTAAACGTGCATGTTTTCTTGAGCAACCCTAACAGAGGACAGTTTGTATGTCTCATTCCTGTCAATCTTTGTTCATAAGAGTTATTTTTCTCTGCATTCATAGATTTGAAGGAAAGCATTACAGTATGCCAAGTAGAAGGCAGATATTCTCACAAACTGGAGGTTGTGCACCTCAGATCTCAAATAAATGGCCTGGTATTAATAAATAAATATTATTAGTTATTAGTATTTGACAACCACTTGAAAAATTGAATTTATTTTTATTTGTAACATATCTGGCAACTACAGACATGAGTAGGATTCTATCTGACATGTGTTTGGAAGGTCCAGGCTTAGCAGGACCAGAGAATATGGCTCTTATAATGTGAGATTAGAAGATATAAGTTCCATTTTTCTGAGGAGGAATGTGTCTATCAAAGTCTAGATGTAAGGCAGCAGACTCCTTCCTTTGCCTGTCAAAGTCAGTGGTGAAAGAACAGAGATTAATCATTGTAATAACAGCGGCAGTGGGCTGTCAGCTTGGAGAGTGAATCCAGATGAACATCCCTCTCCGTGCCATCAGTTTTAAGCAAATGAAAGGCCCAAAGCAAAGAGCAAAAATAACAGCTGTAAACTGAGAGAATGACTCTAGACATTGGAGATAGTAACTGACAGAATTTTCCTTTTCTTACTTGCTCTGCAAGGACGACTAGACACTGCAAAGCTCTACTAAATCAACAGTTTTTCATTTGTGATTTCTTTGTAGTTCCAACAAGGTATGTGCTCAAAGGTTCTTATTTACTTCTGCGTGCCTATGGTTGGGCACACAGTGACAATAATGATAATGACAATAGTCTTTAACATATGTTGCATACTTACCTTCATGTATTCTTGCAACAACCCCAAAAGGCTCATTATTTCCATTTGCACTTGAGGAAACTGAGGTGCAGCACTGTGAGGCAGGGTGCCTACATTGTGTGGTTAGTGGGAGTGGACATGGTTTTGGATCTATGCTTCTGAGCCCCAGATCCCTTGACTTTCTCTCTTCCTAAGGAAGATGAGATACGGGGCCAGTGGGTAAAGGTGCTCGCTGCTGAGGTTGGCAACCTGAGTCTGTCCCCTGAGAGTCAAGAGGTGGAAGAGAACTGACTCCTGCAAGTTGTCCTCTGACTTCCACATGTATGCACATATGAAAGAATGCGTATTGACACAGGAATGTTCAAGCACACACGTGCGCGCACACAATTATAAAAACAATAGCAGAAATGTTCAATACGCAAATAACAATAAACTCAATCTTGCTGAGAACATACTGCATGTCTTTCACTGTTGCCTGTTTCATATGTTAACTCATTTCATATACCCCAGTATGTATAATTGCCCTTTTATTTATGACTTATGTGTACTATAAGAAAACCAAGCCACAGGCACAAAAAATTACCCAGAGCTCATAGCTATTAAGTGGTCTTGTCAGATTTCCAAGCCAGTGTATCTGACATATTGTCCATCTAACCATGAAGAGTTTCACCTGTCATATCAATAAGTCTTGAAGTTCATCTTCCCTGTAGCTGTGTGTGTGCGTGTGGGTGCTTGCTGGAAAGACAATGGCAGTATTTTAAGGCAGTTTTAAAGCAATCACTTAAAAAAAAAACAGTCTATTGATAAGTGTCAAGGAAGAAAATAAAAATGGAGGAGAATTGGCTGGAGGCACTTAGAACAGAGTCAGGAGGCACAGTAAAGTGTTCTTCATCTGCAGCAGACACTCACCAGAATGTGAGTTGATATTTGGACTGAAACACAGTACAGGTTTCCCACTCACAGTTATCCTTTGCTAAACTTCTGTCCAGGAGACTTTTCCCTCAAGACTACCTGCAGAGCACACTGTACCCCACCCCTTTCTTACAGCACACTTGAACTTTTGCCAGCACAATGCATAATAGCTGACTAGCAAGACATGTAATTTCTACCCTTATTTGTGATTCAAAGCTATTAATAAAGACATACAGGATTTCTTGCATCCATGTCCTTCTGAACAGCAATTTTATTTAGATCCAAATAGGTGTTTTCTTTTGCTCTTGGCTGCTTTGGTTTTACTCTTACTTAACATAAGTGACGAATTCAAGCTCATTCCTGACTTCATCAAAGCACCCTTCCCTGAACTTTAAAGTGGCTCCACAGTGGATGTGACTATGTAAAGTGTGATATTCAGATAGAAAAACTAGCAGAACCTCAAGACTTGGGAAATGCCTTCTCCCCAATTCCTCCAGTAGCTCCATTGTGACAGGTCCTCACACAAAGCAGAGCAAACTAAAATCTCAGATACGCCTGTTTATTTGAGGTTCTCAATTTTTGTATCAGAATTAACCAGGAAGCAAAGGCTTTTATTTCGTTGGTTTGGGCATAGTCTGAGCAATGGGATTTTAAAGCCCTTCTAGGTGATAAAGATTCATAGACAAGGTTAAGAGCCACTGAACTAGAGCCACGGTTTGTAACACTGGTCGCACATTAACATCATTTGGAGAGCTGTAAAAAATATCGCAAGGACCAATCAATCTGTCAAAAATGGGTGACATTTAAAAAATGCCTGCCCTAGTGATTTTGATGTGCAGCCCAGGCAGAAAATAGCACATGTAGGAAACAAAGTGTAGGGCATGGGGTGCTTTGGCTATATAATTATTCATTCAACAAGAATTTATAGCGTTCCTCAACAATACAGGCGCTGAGTGGGTACTGGCATTTATATAACTGTACTTAGAAACAGCTCGCAAACTGGCAAGCAAGCTGGAGAAGTTATTCATCATCTCTGTGCCGCGGGTTCCTCATCTGTGGAGTGTGTGCCACTAGATGTACTCCAGGCGACCATGCAAAACCACATGTGGAGTAAGTTCCTGTCATTTTAGTCCAGCTGAGTGACTAGCGGGCTTCAGGCATCTACCTTCAACAAGACCACAGCCAGTTAGACAGGAGATGAATATCTAAATAAGAAGTGGTCAACCCATGGCCTGGCTTGTTGTCTTGAGCAAAAAACAGTGATTTAAAAAAATTTATTATTTATTGGTGTATTTCTGGATCAGAGGGTGCTGTTGCCTGGAACTTGAATTATACTGAGACAATAGACCACATCCATGAGTACTTGCTTGTTACTATTCAAAGGAACTTTTTTGAAACTGCTTTTCCCAGGATGCTTTGCGGAATAAGGCCCATCTGCCACATACAGCAGCTGGTTAGCGGAAGCCCAGAGAATATCATTTTGCCTTGACCTGTCACCAAATGCACTCTTTTTACTTTATTTTGAGGGCTTTCAAAGAACAACGCAGCATCTATTTGTATTGTAAAGACCCTCGATGTTCATTTCAGGATAACTTATCTGGAAGTAACTTGTCTTTATAGAGTCACGTGGTGTCAGATGTGTCTAGGCCCCTTCGACTTTGTGAGGGAAATGGTATTCTCAGCAACTAAAGGAAAGTGACACTTAGGAGGCATGTGCCCCACTTCACAGTATAAGCTCAGGTACACCTGGGTTCAGAGGCAAATGCCCTTTGCATCATAGTCATGTGATGGCTGCCCACCTTTACCTTGAGTTCATACTTCTTATTATAGCTTGTAATTTTGTCAAGGAGAATTTTCTCTGTTAGAGTTAGTTTAGTAGGGAACTGAGAATGTACATCACTGCTATGACCTGCAGAAGTGGCCCTTGCTTTTTTCTTCAGATGTGTGTTTACCTGTTTGAAATGCTCCTAGAGACATAAGTCACCTTAAAGTTAAACAAAAACAGGACCATTTCTATGCTCCATAATATTTTTCTGATATTTCTTGTTTTTTTTTTAAATTTTCTACCATAACCCATCTTGTAATTTGAGAGACTGTGGACATCTGTTAGATTTTTGTAATTCTTGAATATTTTATCAAGCTTTTCCAAATTTCTGTTAATGCCAACATGTCTAATGGTATACTTAGAAAACTTTGTTGGGCAAACTATTGAAAAGATAAACTAGTAGACAAGTAAGTTTCAGTTGAGTTAGGCATCTCTTTTTAAAAATGTAAGTCACAACCATATACAGCAACTGAGCACTTGAAGTGTGACTTGTTGAGATATGCTTCAAATGGCTGGAGATTACACATTGAATTTCTGTAATAAAAAGAATGTAAGATATTTAGTATAAGGTAGATTACATGTTGAAATGATGCAATCTTGCACATGGTGAGTTAAATATACAACTTTAATTAAAACCGATTGATTATACCTACACTTTTTACCTTAATTATGACTTTCATAATGTTTACATTGGAAGATCAGAGAGAATCAGAAACCTGTGCATAGTGAATACTTATGGAGGGAATTGTAGGATCTACTGAGGATGGAGTGAAACAAGGAAATAGCAATAAATAAGTTATAGAATTTTGTGCTATTTCACATTTTGCTATTTGTATATCTCATTTTGACCCAAAGGCAAAATCTCCTGTTGCAAATACAACCTGGTATTGATAAATATCCTTTTCTTTTTTGCTATTTCTGTTGTAATTAGAACTCAGTCATCATCAGAATATAGCTGACAGCTCCAGCTGACAGTTAACCAGAAATCTCATAGCTCTCTGCTGGCTGCCATGATGTTCTGGCACCAAAAATAATGACTGATGGGAACATACTTTCTCCTGAGGCCTTAGGAGGGGCTTCTTGGGCACAGTGGGGTTGCTGTTCTGATGTGATGAATGTTCTCTGGGTTGCTGAGTCAAGACTGGGAGCCTCGGGCCCACCTGGCACCCTCAGAACAGTTATAGAGAACAGGCTTGGCTCTGGGAAGGTCTGGGCCTAACAGCCCTTACTTAGAAGAGTATATATATTAGTGCCAGCCTTATGTATATTCCCTAGAACTCACCTGAACTGTTTTTGGGGACTGATAGGGATTAAGTCAGAAAACTCCACAGGAATTCTGGAAATAACTCAGAGAGAAGGGAATTATTCCTTTCATCAATCTGTGGTGAATCTTTAAAAAGTTTTAAACAATATTCTGTCCAATGATAAAGCAAGGACTATCATATCAGCTATTATGGTTAATGTTCTAGGATGTGAGATGCCTATACAGACACTATTTCTGGGTGTATTTATGAGGGGTTTTCCTAACGTGAGCAGATTTGGGTGGGGGCACTGAGTAAAGCAGACGACCTCAATAGTGTAGGTGAGCCCCATCAAACCTTGGATGCTGTGAATAGAAGAAGTCAACAGAAAGCAAGATTCTTTTTTTAATGTTTTTTAAATTAATTACGTTTTATTTACTTTGTATCCCCCCCATAAACTCCTTCCTCCTCACCTCCCCCTTCTCCACACATGCCCCTCCCCAAGTCCACTAATAGGGGAGGTCTTCGAAAGCAAGATTCTTCCATCCAGCTCTTGTGTACCTGGTTTCTTGGAACGATGCATCTTATTTCTTTGTCCTCAGCTTGAGATGAGCCCCTATTCCTCTTAGTTCTCAAGCCTTTATTATCATAGCACTGGCTGCTCTGCATCTCCAGCCTAGCTGTGGCATGCCATGAGACTTCTCAGCCTTTGTAACTGTGTGAGACAGTTCCCCATGTTGGTTCCACTTCTCTGGAGATTATGGACTGGCCCACCATCATGAAAGAAACCTGCTGGCTACCTGTTTCTATTACTCACTGCTGTGCGTCACAAAGCACAGTAGCTTAACACAATAGCTTCTTTATTTCCTAGGGTTCCGAGAAATATAAGAGAAATATAACTTGCATTACATCATAGCAGGGACAATCTGCTTGTCTTGGAGCCATCATATTTGCAGTCTCAGCCAATGTCACTCAATAGGGACTGTCCAAGATGACTATTGCCCTATAATTGAGATTGTAGGGTTTTTTCCCTTTCAGCTAGGCATTATGGATTTCTTTGGCATGTTTTCTCTATGTGGTAAACTTGGAGTTCTTTCTAGCTTGGTGGTCTCAAGGTAGCTGGATTTCTTATATCGTTGATGGACTACTCTAAGCAAATTTAGAAGTTTCCATGTGTGTCAACATTAGTCTCTTCACACTATTCAGACAAGAAACAACCATGACCCAGAGGCCCTGGCTTGGCACTTTCAACTATACTTTTTATTTAACGTGAACTCTCCTAGCATTCACTACTATAGTATGGATTATTTTCCTATTGTACATAAATATTTTCTTTATAGATTGATATTAGATTCTGTGGTCTAGTCTGTAATCATGGTCAAAAACAGACAGAATAATGGCCCTGTGACTAATATGAATGACTGCTGCTTTTTTACTAATTACAACAAAAATCCCATTTCTTTTCTTCTGCTTTCTAGAAGAAAATTTTAATAAGATATCAAATCATAAAATTGCTTCTACTTTCTGACAGTGTGTATTTTAGGGCAAAGCCCTATTGTTTCAAACTCTCCCAAATCACCTTCCATGAACCTAATGGTATAACAATCCTTTTCCATACACTCTTATTAGAAAAAAGTTAGAGCATCCTGTGGGGCGCAGTGTCTCTCCTGTAGTTAGCTAACAAGTCCAAATGACTTCCATAATCATTGGTGTGCTCCTGGTAACCTTTGTTTGTGGGCTAGAGACAACCAAATGTGATTTTCCCAACTGCATTCTATTGACTAGGGCAAGTTACAATGCTCAAGAGAAGAGGAAGAAGTCTGCCCTTGAATGAGTGCAAAAAACAAAGTTACTTCATTGGAAACAGTTTCTAAAGGTACCATAGTGGCATGCAGTGGCAATTTTCAGAAGGCAGCTAAGTTTTAACTTTAAAATGTATATATGACACTGTTGCTGTCCATTGCTTAGGTCATATTTTCTGGCTTGGCTTTATTCAAGTAATGAAATGATTCAGCATCTCTCTACATCCTCGGAATGATGGCGTCTCTGTTTGTGTTCTTAAATATAGAGCATTGGTTATACTTTGTTTCATCCAACATGCTCACATGACCTCTGATCTTTCCTCTGAGGATTACTTCCTGCTTTGTAGTGGGTCTTCTTGATGGTCACTTTCTGGAACTGGGGACAAATGGCTCTACTGGGTAAACTGCTGATTTCACCGTACTAACCTGTGGGAGTATCGCTTGGGCCAACACTGCCCTCTTTCCGTGTGCACCTTCATTCCTCTCAAGAACAACTGCCTGACTATTGTGTACAAGATACTTTTGCACAGTGATTACCATGCCCCCAGCACCTGACAATGTAGTGTCTAATAGCTCAGACCCCTACATTCATCTATTTCAAGGGGGAAACAGGTCTGTGTTATGTCTTTCTTCCCTCTATCCACAATGAGTAAATGGCTATATTGCCTTGATATTTATAACAACAAGGTAGATGATGCATATGTAGGTATGTGATATATGAACATGTAGATATATAGATAAATGACAGAGAAAAAAATCACCCTATATTAATTATGGATAACTGTAAGAGTGTTGGGTTTTCTTTTTTCTTTCTTTTCTTTTATTTCTTTTCAGAGCTTTGTTTGCTTTTGAATTTTTTTCTACCAGGAACATATATTGCTTTTGTAATATAGCCAAACTCAAAAGATGAAGTTTAATTACAGAGAAGAAGGAACTATAGCCAGAGTACTCTACTAATTAAGATATTTGGAGGACTCTTTCCTGAGATTGATATTTGTCACTACTTTATAACATTGCCATCAAACATTTAGGACATGGGCTGGGATGAGATAGTGGAAATGCCTATGAGTTGGTTTTTTTTTTTTTTCCAAGACTGGGTTTCTTTGTAGCCCTGGCCATCCTGGAATGTCCTCTCTTGACCAGGCTGGCCTTGAATTCAGAGATTTGCCTGCCTCTACCTCCCAACTGCTGCGATTAAAGGTGTGTGCCACCACCTCCTGGCTGCCTGTAAGGTTTTTAATACTTTAAAGATGTGAAGAGAGCAGGACTTTGTAAAGAAATGAGGTCTGAGCAGTACACGAACACAAGACATTGGATATATTAGTAGAGTAATCCACTTAGTTACGGAGCAACTTGGGGAAGGAAAGAGATGAATTTCTTGGCAGGGAGTGAATGCACAGATTGTGCTCAGGAGCCTCAGAAAACATCACCAGGACTCCACTGTGGAAACAAGACAGAGATGATGTCATCTCACAAAAACCATCCTTCAGGGACTTTGCCCTGAACAGAGCTCTAACAAGTCCCGGTACAGACAGAGTTCCAGTAAGACATGGTCTGTTTCTAAGGATGGGTGCGCTTTCCTGCTGCCTGTTGAAGTGAGAAGGCAGGGGAGGTAAATGTGTGCCCTTTAAACACAAGAAAGGGGGAACAGCATGGCTCCTTTCCCCATATATATATCACATTAACTTTTTCACCCATATATAGAAAGAGTGAACCAAGCAGTATAGTTTAGAACCCACATAAGCACCTCAATATGCATCCTACTGGGCCATGCACATTTTCACATATTACAAACCACTTATATTACAACAAGGACTATTCATTGAGCACCTACTGTGTGCCAGATGTTATAATCTATCCGTGTGCTGTTGAGACCAAACATACTGCCTCTTACTTTAGAAATGAGGTAAGTGACAGAGAGGTTAAGTAACTTGCCTGAGGTCATGTCGCTTGCGTGAAACCATTGTAGGAGATGGAATGCCATATAAAGTCTCCTGCCTTCAGCCCTGAGATAATGCTATTAGCTTCACTGAAGCCTCTTCAGGTCTGACTGTTAAACATGCCTTTTGTTCTGAGAAAATGATTTTTTTTCCTGTTTTTCATTTTGATTTCACTTGTGTCAATCTTTATTGTCGATGTGGTAAAAAAAAAAAAAAAGACTCCAATGGATTCTGCCTCCAAAGTTCCTAACATTTCCCTTCATCTGACATTTATCTATTAAATATCTGGTCCAGTGCAAACATACGCAATGATTCCCACTTACAGTGTTTTACTACATATTAAATTTTCTCTTCTTGTTCCTTTTGGGCAAAACTGTAAAGGAGCAATCTCAGCAATCTGGTAACAAGAGCAACAAGCTGTGGGGGATTCAAAGAGTCATGTGAGTATTCGGTATTAGGCTGACATTTTCCCTTGGAATTTTTTTTCTCTGAATGATGCAATTTGAAATAAATCCCCTCTAGTGAACACCCAGGGCTTCTCAGCAGAGAGTTATAGAGATGATGAAACGTTAAAAACAAAACCCCGAGGAAGAGACACAGGAACTGAACATGTTCAGCTGCAGGATGAGAAGACCTCGGAGGAAATAACTCCATCAGTGTGTGTGTGGATGTGAGGGATCGGAGCAAAGGCAGCTACAATTGTGATTAGACAATATCACACACACACACACACACACACACACACACACGTACATGTATAGAATTTTAAACAATTGAAAATTTATTTGGTTTCTGACTTAATAGTACTAACAGTTAGCAGCAAATACGTCCTATCATCAGGCACTGATTATATATGCCACAGGTGCGCTGCTAATTTAACCCTCACAGTATTTCTGTAAGGTAGAAGTTAACATTATTGGCATTATTGGTTCACATACTGGGCCAAGCACTGGTTTTCTCAAGTAAGAGATGCGTTTGCTGGTCCTGAGTACTACAGGCATTTAGCAAATGGACGCTGCAAATATTATGTGCCCTTCTAGGCCTAGGACAGTTTCCTAAAAGGTAAACTTGGCCATCTGAGAATGCCATAATAATTCTTTTGGGGGGACATTTTATCTCTGAATAAACCACCGAGTTGCTGAGAAGAAACTTTTCCAGTCTTTGGTGTGACATGAAGGTGTTTCTCATATAATAGAGCATCTGGGTCTTCCAGCATACATTGGTTACAAAGGACACTGAAAGAATGCCCTACTCACTCATAACACATTCTTTAACAATGGTGGTATAAAGGCATTGCAAGGTGATTATTGAAGCTGAAGTCCCCAGGGTTTATAGAGTCTAGTGATTTCCAGATTTGACACTATAAGAATCTTCCAGAAAATCTTGAAAGATACAGATTCCTGGGTATAAGTCCTTGAAATTCTGATCCAATAGGTTTGTTAAATAGATGCTACTCAGCTGTAATAATTAACCACCATTTCATGTAGGAACCATCAATCTAGTCACATCCATCCATTAGTCATTCACAAGTGTGAGTGTGAGTTCTCAAGATTATAGGACTAAACTCAATACTAGAATTTTGTACTCTTCTTTCCCAGCCCTTAGTTCTGTCATTGCTCAGTGTTAACTTCTCAGTGATTGAGTCTTTCTGAGAAAACCAAAGTGGAGGAATAGTAAATAAGTGTCTCCCTGAATCTCCAAAGCAATAGTTATGGGGTGTGTGCCCTCTTACCACTGACATTCACTGTGCATTTTTATTCTAGCCCCTTAATTTGTATCATTATTAGTGTATTTATCATTATTATTAGTGCAGGCCCTCAATTGATCAGGTAGTGGATGCAACCACCAGCTTACTAATTAAAAGTTGCAATTTTTAGTACTTCGTTACTAGGTGGGCTTGTGATTGTCATCAATTAATGAATAGCTTATCTATCTATCTATTTATTTACTTATTTATTTTTGGTGGCTTGAAGGTGATAAGGGGATGGTGACTTTAGTTAGTGACCCAACCTGATGTCTCCATGATAGGGGCAAAGGAAATAATTTTCACTTGATACAACTTTTGCAGAGTTATAGAGTCATTGAAGATGCTACCGATTCTATGCAGAGGGTACAAATGAGCAAGTGAAAGATTCCACATGTGTAGGGTACATGTGTTACAACAACAACAAAAATCTTGACATAAGAGGTATACTCTACTATACTTTAGAAACAAGAGGTGATGTACCTTTGCTTAGATTAGGGGCAGACTTGGTATTTGACCCATATCTTCTTCCCACTCCGAACTCAGAGTTTTTTTTTTCCTTTGTTTGTGTTTTATTTTGTTTTGTTTCTGATAACACTAGAAAAAATGTGTCAAGCTAGGGTAGAAGAAGGCAGAGTCCATCTAGGCAGCCCCAGCCATGTGTGAATATGAAGGCCATCTGCCCACTCTCAGCTTCAGGACTCCATATGCTCTTTCTAGTTTTCTTGTTTAAACTCTGGGCTAAGTGTAGATGCATTTGAGGGCTGTCGCATTGGACCCCCCCCCACACACACACACTGGATACCCCATCTTTGAAGGCTTGACCAGTCTGGACCATGCAACTCAGGGCCTTCTCTGTAGCTTATGGTTCGGCCTCAGTTTATGGTCAGGACTCCTTAACTGCACCTTTATGTATACTGCATCTGTCAGCCTCCTGCCTTTGTGTCTGCCAGTGTTACTCTTTGTTATACACCCTCCCATGAAAGAACATGACCCGAAAAAGACTGCCATTCGGAAGCTAGAAAGGCTGAGGCTGCACTGTGTGGCACAGCCTGAGGACGGGACCCTAGCTGCACATGAGGATTTATCTTGACAGCACGGGTAGGCGATGCACCTTGTCTGCTTGCAACATCACTCTGGCTCTGAACTATTGAAGGAATGAAGAATATGGGAGGGCGGTGAAACATGAACTGAATTAAATTGCTTATTGCAGAATTCAGGGTGTTCTGAAAAGCAATGTTTTATAGATTCATCTTACAAACACAAGATTCTAAGTGGAAAAACTATATCCTCTTGCTCCAGGCATTTCTTTACAACAGATTTTATCCCTGAGAGCTCTTCTCTGCCTTAGCCAGGAAAGCACGAGTCTCTTAAACTCTGGATCAGCACAAAGCGTCTCTTTTTGCTCCTGTCCCCTTGGTGTTACAATAGATCACTGCCTGTCGCAGCCTGGCTCCCTCCTCTTCTGGGCTGCTATGGCTTAATCTCTGCATGATAATCCTTGCTATTATTGCTCCGTCTTCTCTGGGGTGACCCCAGCATGCCACAGCTTGCTGAAAGGTAGGTCTATTAGGAGACACTAGTTACAGCAGTAGGAGACAGCAATAACACACACTGCCAACCAGCTTAGCGTTTGACTGATAGGTTAGTTTAGACCAGAAAATACTGTGTCTGGATTCCCATGCTTCAGAGCAGGTCAGCAGCACCAACGTGCTGTGTGTCAGTGCCTCTAATGCAGTTGAGTTAATCAATATCAATTAACTTAGTTAATTGTTCAAGCCTCCTGGATTACCCACTTCGTTCCAGGATCTATTTCACACGGCAGGCAGACATGGGATACATCATCCGTGCAGCTTCAGTATTAGAAAATCAGGCCAATTGGATAGGAAGATTTATTTAAACAGTTACTTGGGTAAAAAGCACTGCTGGCAGCTGAGAAGGCTTGGTGGTAGAGGTGCTCGCTGCTAAGGCTGGTGACATGAATTTGATGCCCAGAACCCACATGGGAGAAGAAGAGAACCAACTTCTGTGTGCTGCTCTCTGGCCTGCTCATGGATGCAAATATGTGCACGAACACATGCAAACAGTGAATGAACAAATGCTTTTAAAAACTAAAAATTACTAAGTAGTTACTTGTGCTAGGCAGCATGAACAGTGTCTGGGGAAAAATCAGGTGGTTTCTGGACTTAAGGGGCTCAAGCACTCCCAAGGTAGGGGAATCAGGTGTTTAGGTAGAGGAATTTAAAGGGCTCACCCAGTCTCGTTCCACCATTCTAGCTCATCATACCCTCCATATGAATAAGGATATGCATAAGGAGGGATTCCTCACAGCTCCCCGAAACAGCTGTCGAGGTCATTTCGATTATTGGATTCCAAGGTGTGCCCATTTTTTCTCTCAATTTAGCCACATGAGCTAGCCATATAGGAATTACATCAGTTGCTTTCCTTTGTTGTGCTAAACACTATGACCAAAGGCAACTTATAAAATAAAGACTTTATTTGGGTTTACAGTTCCAGACAGTTAAAGTCCATAATGGCAGAATGAAGGCATGGTGGCAGGAACAGGAGGCTGAGGGCTCATGTTTGTTGTTGTTGCTGTGTAGGGTCATAGGACAAGCTAAATTTGAGTGTGGTTTGATAAATGACTTATTTTTCCTTCCTTCTATCACTTTACTTGCCAAAGAAATAATAAAAATTCATCTAAAATCATTTTTGGCATCAATTTGTTTTCATTTCTGTCTTCATTTTCTTCAGTGTTTCCTTGATATCCCCATGTTACTCCCTGTTGAAATAGAAATATCTATTCTCTGCTATTGTACATTGGCAGTAATAGTTTCCCTTTTAATTTTACAGGGGTTCAGAGCTATGAGATTGCTTTGAGCCTTAGAAGTGACTAGACTAGCTTCTGAACAGGTTGGGGCTGTTAGGACTGTAGGGATTCTTGAAGTTAGACTAATGCCTTTGCCATAATCCCATGGGTTGCAGGAGCAGAAGGTTATGCTTTGAAACTTAAATGTCCCCTGAAGGTTTTATTTATTTTTTAAGTAAAAATATTTTTTAATTTTATATTAATCACAGGTTATGTACTTTGTATCCCAGTCATAGCCCCCTCCCGTATTCCCTCCCTATTCCGTCCTTCCCTCCCTCATCTCCTCCCTGCACCTTTCCAAGTGTACTGATAGGGGAGGACCTCCTCTCCTTCCATTTAACTCTAGCTTATGTTTTATTTTACACATTTGCTTCCCAGCTTGTGGTACTATGTTGAAAGTGGGTGGAGCCTTTAGGAGGTGGGGCCTGGCTGGCAGGAGTCTGTTTTTAGGGGCAGGCACCTGAAGGCTATACCCACCTCTGATTAGGGCCTGTAGCCTGTTTCCTGGTCTGAACTATGTGAACAAGACATGGCCAGTTGCTCCCACTGTCAGAAATGAACCCCTCCCATCAGGCCTTCCATGGTATTGTGGACCAAAACTTCTAAAACCATGAGACAAAATAAATTCTTCTTCCCTTGAGTCGCTTCTGTCAGGTGTTTTGACATAGTGATTAAACTAATGAACATGAAGAAATATGAAGAGACTGCTGGTGGTAGGGCAAACAGAGTTCATATGCTTGGCAAGTTGCTCACACATGGGCCAGAACCTCCTCATAGTGCATTGGTGACCTAGGTTTAGGAGATGACTATACAGAGGCTTTGGGCTAAGGACTTGTCAACCTCCCCCTGCCATGATCAGGCACAAAATCTCAAGACTCTGCCTGAAACTGGGAAGTTTAAACTCACCTTACAGCTCATTGTGAGGGCATGTTTGTCAGGACAACTGATAGAGCTGATTTCACAGTAGTTTCCTCACTTGGTTTGTAACACCTAAAAACGGAGACTATGGCATCTAGGCCATAGTCTTCATTTGTTCTCTTGACTCTGAGCATGGTAAGGCTAGGATTGTCTGGGACTGGTTGCACCTAAAAAGGGTGTGGAGTCAAAGCTTGGGAATTTGGTCTACTGTTAGGCTGCAGACAATTGGATGTTCCCAAAGATGACTGGCTGATCTCTGAGGACTGGTCAGAGTCAGGCAGGAGTGAAACCAAATTCCAGTTCTCTTTGGGACTCATTTACTTCCTTTCCTTAAATACTTGGATTCTATGTGCTTCTTATAGTAAGATTTTGAATGGGTAGAAATTGGAAATGGTGAAGAGTCTTCAGAGCTGGGGAGATGGAGAAACAATCAACACTGTTGGTCCCAGTTTTCACACTTAAAATCAAGATTTTTTTGTTTGTTTTTTGAGACAGGGTTTCTTTGTGTAGCCTTGGCTGTTCTGGATTTCCTTTGTAGACCAGACTGGCCTTGAACTCACAGTCATCCACCTGCCTCTGCCTCGCAGATTGCTGGAATTACAGGTGTGCACCATTGTGCCCAACTAGGGCAATAATATTTGGACATAAGATAACATATAAACTCTCTCTCTCATTAAGAGAGAACAATCTAAGTGCCTCATGCATGTAAGCCATGGCCCTAGCTCACGGCATGTATTACTAAAGTTTAGTCAAGAGCTTGTCTTTCTTCTTTCTGCTTTGATTAAATGAAACACATAGTTCTATTTTCATTTCCTTGAATAGTTTGCAAATGATTGATATAATATTTAATATGGCTCTGTCTAGTGAATACTCTCAAAAGCAGCTTTGAGAGCCCTAAGCTTTCAGGCTGCAGAAGTACTGGGTCAGAAGGCACCTTAACCCTCCTCATTCGGTGACCAGCACTGACAGCCAAATGCTGAGCTATCTTGAAATGTGGGTATCATTGCTCCAGTGTTGCCTCCTACAGAAAAACATTGGATTCATCCCAGTTATTTTGATTTATTGCCAGAATTACCTGCACCGAGTTCAATGCTAAAATAATACTTAGAATGATGAATTATAACATGGACTTCATTTTCTTTAAATGTCACATGTTATAATGTCCTGATTTTTCTGGGAAGACAATAACATGCATCATGCTTAGGTTTATGTGTTAACTGTGTTAGGTTTTAGTAGACAGTTATTCTGTTTAACACTAATCCAGGGATGATTAGTAACTTGGAGATGTGGTTATTTTTTATGAAAGACATTATCTTTGATGATGATTTAGATGGACTTCACCAAATAAATTGGTGGAGTTAAGAGCCAACCTGAATTTCCATTGGGGAAGAAGAAATTATCCTTCTAGGAAGCAGAATGAGCTGTTGGTTGAGAGTTTCCATCTTCCAGCCTGTCCTGTGATTTCAGACTTGCTAGTCCCTATTACAAACATGCAAGTATATTTAAATGTATGCAGACATGGGGCTGGAGAGCTAGCTCAGCAGTTAAGAGTAGCTGTTACTCTTGAAAAGGACAGAGGTTTGGTTTCCAGAACCCACGTGATAGTTCATAACAATGCTTAACTCCAGTTCCAGGGCATCTGATGACCTCTTTTGACCTCCACAGACCATGTAGGCAAAATGCTCACACACAAAAATAAATCTAAACATGAAGAAATATTGTTTACATGTGTTATATAGAGCTGGTTTTTATTTTTTGGGAGAATTCTGAATGATACAGAATTTGATGTTAAGACTGGTTTTAGAGAAGAAAGGAGTTGGCTCTGGAGTCTGATTTGACATGAAAGTGCTATTGAGGCTTTTTCCATGGGTGAAGAAGTCAGTAGCAGTTATGGAGACATATAATATGCTGCCATTAGATATTCCCAATAAATGTATATAAAAGCAAAGTTCTGTGATACCATGTATTTGATGTTTTATGATATTTTAACCATACTGCATGTAGAATGAGATTGGCTGGTTTTACTGTGTTAGAGAAAGTGAGGAAAGCAAAGATGAGCTCAGTGCTTATATTTCCAGCTGTTTAATGACCTAACATCTGTTTAAATGACCTAAAACCAGGCTGCTAGTACCAGGTATCTTAAGAAAGTATTTAATATAGAACAGAAATCTATTTCTAACCATTTTGGAAGCTCAGAAGCTAAGGCACCAACAGAGTTTGTGTCTGGTGAGGACTCACTTCATGATTTCACACATGACCACATTCTGTAGTGTTCTCAAAGGGCTGAAAAGGCAAGAAGGCTCTCTGGACATAAATCCCATTCCATTCATAACAGCATTATCATTTTGCTTAGCTACCTAACCAAGGCAACTTATAGACATGGGTTTATGGTTCCAGAGGGTTAGAGTCCATGGTGGGTAGGTAAAGGCATGGAGACAGAGCTGGACCGGTAGCTGAAAATTCACATCTGGATTTATAAACAGGAAGCAGAAAGAACACTGGAGATGGAAGGAGACACTTGAAACCTCAATATCTCAAGTGCCTCATCTCACCTAACACTCCCATACCTCCTCCTAACCCTTCCCAAATGGTTAGACCAAGCACTCAAGTGTTTGAATCTATGGAGGCAATTTTTATCCAAACTACCATTGGGGCATACAGAAAAAACCAAATGAACCTGCAGATCCCGAGTCCCTGGAGTCTGCTAAGTCTCATTTGCCAGTGGAAGCAGACCATACTCTCCCTTTCTGAAGAGGGAACTGTTCTTTGAAGAAGTAGTAAAGATTTTCTCCAATGTGCTTGCCCATCAAGCCACCATCAGTTCTCCTCCAAACAGACAATCCACTCATCCGTGCTTCTAAAGTTATAAATAGACCCAACTTCTGGAAGGTCAGATAAATAGTGTGACCCACAAAGGTCAAAAAGAACTGTGTGTTTTATAGTTTTGTAGGCAGCAGAGAAGCCCATTTTCTGAGTCTACAGATCAGGGCAATGTGTTGGGGGTTGGACTGATGCTTGTATTTTAATGCTAATTACTAGCCCTCATGATCCAGTTACTGCCTGGATCCATCTATCCTTGTGTAAACCTGTGTAAGACATTATTCCTGATTGGTTGATTAAAAGGCCTAAAACTTGGGAAGGGTAGAGTGGGGTAGGTGTGGCTAAGGTTCCTGGGCTTTGGGTTCAGGAGAATCACGGGAAACAGACAAGAACGCAGAAAGACAGAAAGCAAGAAGGAAGGATGCCACAATGGATTAGCATGGAGAAGGGAGCAAGGGCCAAGAGGATGGACTCCACTAATGTTGTAAAGGCCCAAATGAATAATACAAGAGAGTATTTATAAGATTATGGACGGAAGGTAGCCCAGACAATGATGGCATTGGACAGGGCCTGGGAGGTGGATGGTGAGGTTATTGAAATCGAGTAGGTAGAAATATCTGCCCAGCCAAGGTAAATAGGCAATTATAAAATCTAACAGGTGTCTGTGTCTTATTAATTGTGATAGAGGGTTAAATAATACTGCAAAAATAATGATAGGATAAATAATACATAACGTTATATGGCCCAATACCATTTTATTGCCAACAACAGCAATGGGATATAAAGTTTATTCACAATGGCCAACTAAACAAGATGCCTGGATTATTTTGGCTTAAGGATTTAGGTAGGCTGCTAGCAGTTTATTGGTGGTTGAAACATGGCTGCCTATACTCACTGCAGTTGAAATTCCAGACCACTTTGGCACTTTAAAGAATGAATACATCTGAGGGCTTAGAGTGTCTGAGTGGATTTATCACACAAGACCAACTTCTTCACCCTGGGAGAATCTAGAGGGCGTAACTTTCACTTTGACTTTGAGAAATAAATGTGAGGGCAGCCTTAGTAGTTCTTTTTGAAAGAGCTGTGTTGTTACTCATTTCTGTAGGTCAAAAGTTCATTGAGAACCACAACTACCAAAGCAAGAATCAGAACACTGTGTAATCAGTATTACTCATTATAGGACTTTGTGAATCAGACAAAATTCCAGCTACTAAAGCAGTGATCAATAGTATTAAGAGATGCTCTGTAGCCTTTTGCTAATCAGGATCAATGATCTCAGTCACCATAGAAACTCCCTTCCTTTCCTATTGATTCAGAGGCACAAGGAGCCCAAAATGGCCACATGGAAGCCTCGACTTCTAGTTCAGTGGAGTAATTGCTATTTCTCATTAGAAATGAAGACCTTTAAAACAACAGAAAATAAATCCTGGATATAAGGTCGGGAAGCAAAACTCTGTTAGTGAATCAAAAAGAATAATACGAATTGTTCATTTTGCCACTTGTATCCTAGATCCATGAAAGATAAGAAACAGGAGTATATATTAACTACTGATATTGAACATATACATCCTGCTGAATGTTATTGGTCTGGCCCTGCAAGGTACGAATGCTTCGCTGGCATCGTGATTAGGTATTCAGATAGCTATTTCACTGTTTGACCACTTCAGGATGAAAGAAGAACCTGGAATTATGAATTCCATAATCCCACAATCATTGCCACACTTACTTAATCAGATGTCAGTCTATGACCAGAAGCAAGGCTAGATGCAGTGTTACCATGGGAGATAAAGTATTCTGTAAGTCTGTTGGGGCAGTTCTGGCAAAAGCATTGCATGCAGGGAAGATAAAACATATCCAAAACAAATGTTTATTCTAGTCAAAACTAAATGCCCTTCACAATGACTATGGTCTGGTATATCAACCTGCTAGTGAGTAGTTTTCTGATAACCATGGAATAATGCTATAAACAGGACTGAGTTTTAGGTACTAACAGATTGGGCATTCAATAGAAGCTACAGCCTTGGCCAGTAGAGTCAGGTTGTCTATACACAGCCTTTATTCCTGTCACCATGACTGTTTTGTTCAGGGATACATTTGACAACAGTAGCTATGGAGTGAAGTTGACTGGCATCCACACTGTAGGTCAACCTATCTCTTTCATTAATATCTCCCTCACTTGCCGCCATTCTAGTCAACATGCATATGTGACACAAATACCTTCATGGATTTTGCCCATTCTGGAATGTTAGTCTACCTACTCTTCCTTGGATATCCCTGTTCCCATTTTGCCAATGCTGTTCATTCCAATTCAGCAAAGCAAATAATCAGTTGGTCACAGAGAACGCTCTGTGAGATTAGGGACACAACTTTGTGGAGAAAAATTTGGCAGAAGTAGAGACCATGATAATTGTGGCAACCTCTTTATAGTCAATATAATACACCACACAACTGTGTCTATGAATACCACTGTCTATAAACAATGGGGATTCAATATGTCTGGTAATGGTAAGTTTGTGATGCATGGCTCAGGTCACAGGGACATTGATTGGTTAGTGATCAGATGTTCAGTCTCTGCCAAAACCAGGAGTAGGCAAAAAAGGAATAGGTTTATTTTATTTTATTTACAAAGAATAATGGGGCTTTTCCCAATCCTAAGGGTTTTTACTGTTCAATCAAAATGTTATTAGTGTAATGGACCTGGGCTAAGTCCTTTGTGATTTAAGACTGGATAACTGATATATGCCTGAGATAGTGTTGGTATTGTCAGCTAATTTTTAATTGTTTTTTGATTAATATCTACTGGTAAGTTTATAATTTAAAAAAATTATGAGTCTGAGTGTTTTGCCTGAATGTCTGTTTTGCACCACTTACATGTCTTATTCCCAAGGAGACCAGAAAATGTTGGATCCCTGAAACTGAGTTACAGATGGTTGTGAGCCATCCATGTGAAGGCTTGGAGTTGTACCTGGGTCCTCTGGTAGAGCATCCAGTGCCCTTAACTGATGAATTATCTCAGCAGTCTATGATGAATAGTTAAAACAAAACAAAGCAGAGCAAAACAAAACCAGCATTTACCAGTTGAACAGATGAATATAAGGGAGATATTGAGTTCCTCATGTAACGAAGCTGGGTCGGAATAACATTGTAATTGGAGCCACCATCTGGATAAGTTAACAGTAGTACACTATCATTCTTTGAGATCCGTCTGTCTTTTGTGCAGGCTAAATTGGAGAGCTGATGGGGGGTGTGATGGGAACCATCACCCCTGCATCTTCCAAATTCTTTCCATTGCAATCTCTATGACCCCTCTAGGAATGTGGCAACATATCTGGTTCAGTATTTTCCTAGATTGGAACCACTTTTAGTAGTTTCCACCTGGGCTTTCCTATCATAGTTCCTTTACTGCACAGAATGAGAAACGTGTGGATTCTGCTAATTGGTAACAGTCTTCGTTGTAATTGCGCCTTGTAACTGAGACAACAACCGCAGGAGGGGCTCAAAAATCCGTGGAACCTGCTGAGTTATGAATCTGAGCTAAAGCTCCATTGATCGTCTGACTTCCACAAGCCCGTATTGGGCCTCCTACAGTAACGCTTTGGGTTTTCTGAAATTCTTGTCTGTCGGGAGATAGAGTATAGCAATCTTCAGAAAGTGTATTTTTCTTTTGTCAAGGAGTAGTCATCTAGGTAAAAGACCATAGATCCCTTTGGAGAAAGCAAGAAGAAAGATAAATGGTGTAAACTTTTTGAAAGAGTGGCAAACCCTCATAAGGACTTGCGTTCTCCTAGATTCAAAGGGTTCTAGGCCTGTAAACTTGCTTGGGTCAGAGGATTAACTACAAAGCCCTGACTCTTTCTCAGCTTGCTATTACTGCCATAACAAAATAATACAAAGTGGTAACCTGAACACAGACATCAGAAATTTAAGATCAGTATGTTGACAGGTTTGGCTTCTTTTGATGTATCTGTCCTTATTTCCTAAATGTGTTACTCAGCTTTATATCTATTAAAATAGAGTTTAAAAAAAAACAGCAAAGATTGAAGGACTAATTTTGGCTTTTATTTTAGAGGTTACAGTCTGTGGTCATTTGATTCCTTTTTCTCTGTGCCTGTGGTTAGGCAAAACATCATAACATTAGAAATGTCTAGTGGAGGAGGGTGCATACCTTTTGAGATAGAGGGACAAGAAGAGGAAGAGGGACAGGGACCAGGGGACAGGGACAGGGAGAGAGTAGTTTTAAAGTACACACTCCAAAGAACTATTTCTTGCACTGGCCCCTTCCTCCTAAGTTTCCACTACCTCCACAAAGCTCAGTTGTGAATCAATCGCTGGCATTCTCAGAGCTCTCTATGGTTTAAACATCTTCGGAAAACCCTAACCCAGAACTATAGCATTGGTATCAAGGCTTGAACATGTCAATGTTGGGGGTAAGTTTTAAACCCAAATCATCTACAGTCTTACTGTGTACTCATGTGGCCTTTTCTATATATTCATCTATCCCTGGTGTCTTTCTTCTTCCTGTAAGTACAACAGTCATGCTGGTTTAGGGCCTCTCTCTTTAGAGCTCACACAATTCAACCATACATGGGATCTGGACTTCAACATCTGTGTTTAGGGGATATAACTTACCCTATACTGCTCTATTTTGATAATTCAGTTTGGACTCTTTTGACTTGACCTAGAAATTTTCCACTGACACAGATCAAGAAAGAATTTCCATCTATTCGTTTTATAGGGATATCACACACCATTAGCCAATATCATAGATCTCTGCAAAATGCACAGTGCTTCAGCCTGTGAATAAGACATTGAAAGACTCAGTGGCCCAACACTGTGAGTGACCCTGACCCTCGAGGAATGAAATTTTGGTTCACTCTATGTCTTGATTACCTTTATATTGCTATAAAAAACCCTGACAAAAGCAACTTAAAGGAGAAAGAGTTTATTTTTGGCTTACAGTTCTAGGATGCAATCAAGTCTTTCATGGTGGGAAAGTCATGGCAGTAGGGACTTTAGGGAGCCAATCCCATTGTGTTCATAGTCAGAAAGCAGAGAATAATGAATACTCAGATCATGTTATTATTTTAATACAATACAGTAGCACAGATCAGGGGATTGTGGTACCGATGGTTGGTCAGGGTCTTCTATTTCAATTAACTTCTATTTCAATTAACTTAATCAAGAAAACTCACTACAGGCATGCTCAGAGGCCTGCTCCTCAGACAAGTGTACATCTCATCAAGTTGACAGTTGAGACTGATCATTGCACACTACCTGTCAAGGGAAACTGTGATTATCTTAAGTGATTGGTGAGGACAAGAGGCATTTGGATAGGACTGTGAAGCAAGTTACTTATAACTATCAGTAATATAACCAATCAGCTTCAGAGACAAAGATTAGAATTGTTCCCAATATTCCTTAATTCTTAATTTTTATGAACATATTTATGTGTGGATATGCTTATGTGTATATTAGAATAGTTTTGACCCTTTATAGAATACAAAATACACTAAAAATTGTTTTTTTCACCATATTTAAGTTGCAAGGTATGAGAGATCACATGAACAACAGCTAAAGAGTTTGAATACTCTTCTAGAGAGTTAGCTTATTAGGGCTTGTATGGAATAGTTACATCTTTCTAGCTGGAAATAGAACTTTACTGTTGTTAACACAGTGTAAGATGTGCTTTGGTGCCAACTTGACAAGGCATGTGTTATAAGTCATGTGTCTACTAGGCTAGATTACTGTTTGTAGCTATTTACTCAGACTCCAACTTAGGTGTTGTGGTGAAATTGTTTTCTAGATGGCATTAACATTTACATTTAGAGCTGGTTGTAACCCTAGCACTCTCAGGAAGTAGAGGCAGGCAGATCTCTGAGTTGTAGGCCAAGCCAGGACTACATAGTGAGGCTGCTTCTCAAAACAACAACAACAAGTAAACAAACAAATAGGAAAAAGCAATAGCATTTATGCTAAATTGATTTTAAGTAATGAATGTTATTTTTAATATATGGGTATGCCTATTCATTTAGTTGGAGGACATCAAGAGTAATACTCAGTTCTAATATTACTACAACTATGTAGCAAAATTAACTTCTCTTGAAGCTAGCTGATTTTCATTACTGATATTATAAGTAATTCTCCAGTTTATTCCAAATTTTCCTTGCTGTCAGAGTAACATGCAATGGTTAATCTTAACTATCAACTTGACAAGAGCTGCAGCCATCATAGAGTCAGGCCTCTGAGAATGTCTTAGGAATTCCTGACTTGACAACTCTATCATAAGATAAGCTAATTCCTTGAAAAAATTATATATGGTGTATGTTAAACTTTCATATTTTATTTATGCATTTATTTTATTACAGTTTATTCACTTTGTATCCCCTCCCTCACCCCCTCCCAACCCCTTCCTTCCTCTTCTTCCCATGTCCCTCCCCCAGTCCACTGATAGAGGAGGTCCTTCTCCGCTCTCATCAGACCCTAGCCTATCAGGTCTCATCAGGACTGGCTGCAGTGTCTTCCTCTGTGGCCTGGTGAGGCTGTTCCCCCCTCAGGGGGAAGTGATTAAAGAGCCATCCACTGAGTTCATGTCAGAGATAGCCCCTGTTCCCATTATTAGGGAACCCACTTGGACACTGAACTGCCATGGGCTACATCTGTGCAGGGGTTCTAGGTTATCTCCATGTACGGTCCTGGGTTGGAGTATCAGTCTCAGAAAAGACCCCTGTGCCCAGAATTTTGGTTCTGTTACTCTTCCTGTGGAGCTCCTGTCCCCTTCAGGTCTTTTATCTCCCTGTTCTTTCATAAGATTCCCTGCACTCTACCCAAAGTTTGGCTGTAAGTCTCAGCATCTGTTTTGATACCCTGCTGGGTAGAGTCTTTCAGAGGCCCTCTGTGGTAGGCTCCTGTCCTGTTCCCTGTTTTCTCCCTCTATAACTGCATGCCATAGCTATAACATATGCATATGTGCTTACTATAATAACTCCTAGAAGCTAGGAAAATGCTAACACTTACTATTACAGTTCATTATAAGGGGTACAATTAGAATTTCTAATGAAGTGCACAGGGTGAATTCTGAAAGGTCCTAAGCATAGGAGCTCTTTTCCCAACACTCTCCAGGTGTTTCCCTCTGCTCACCAAACTGAAAGCTCTCTGAGCCCACCTGTTCAAGACATTTTAATAACCTGATTTCCAGTCCAACCCCTCCCCAAGGCCAGGCTGGTACAAAATGCCCCTGCCTCTGAGTGGCACTTGGACTTTCTGGTAATCCAGTTCCCAGGCTGAAACTGTCTGTGAGTTCTACCCCTACTCACCTCATTGGAGTAGACTCCAGTGTTTTGTAAAGGGGTCCATTGTGATGAAGCAAGGACACACTGATCACTCAGGGAATTCCAAGTGTCTCAAGGATCTCTATGCCAGAACCATATATGTGTATACTCATCACTCTGAGGCAATATTTCAGTCATTTTTGCTTTCTTCATGAATTCCTTTGAACTCCTTGATTTCTGTTTTGTTCCAGTATCAAAATCTCCAGATTTTCACTGTTAGCAGTAGCACCCACTCTCCAAAGAATATCCTTCCAAAGAAGTCCTTTGATTAAGGCAGCTGGACTTTTCTTTTATTGCTTGCCATTAGGAGCCAGCTGACACACATGTGAAGAACTCCAGCGAAGCAGCCAGCAGAATGGGGCCCAGAGTGCTGTTTGCATATGGCATTATGTGGACTGAGTTTGCAATGTTTCACGTGGGTGTAAAATTCCAATTTACTTCTCTAATAAACCCTTCAACAATGGACCTGCTCCCAATTTAGTTGTACATTATTTTAGCTAAATACAGCTTGCTACAAAAAGACCTTGTTTTGACCTCATAAGAAAACAATGTTGAAAGCAACTGGAGGAAAGCAAAATATACCCTAAAGTTAGGAGAGGAATTCACTATGTTTGTGTTTCACGGCTGGCTCTGTCCTTATTGCTCTCTCTCTGCAAGACAGAAACACCTCATGTACATCTGACTACCGTTTAGTGTTATCAGACAAATATTATCCTAAAAGGGCACATTATGAGAAAAGACTTTCTCTGCTTCTTGGGTGTGTTTTGTGCTTGTTGAAGCTGAGGTCGCAATAGACCACTTGATTAATGAGCTGTTTTATTGGGGTGCAAATAATGCATGATATTATAAGACCCATATGTTGTACATTATAAGGGCATAAAACTTACCTTGCCACAGAATGAAAAATTTAATGCATCCTTCTTGAAAAACATTTATCGTGCTGAACAAGAAGCATGTGGGTATTTCTTCTGTTTAAGAAATGGATGATTTTCATGCCAGATTTGTTTAGATTTGGTGTTAACTCATGTGTGTGTATTGTGTGTTCATCAAAAGTAACTTTATGATGTGTGCCTCCCAGTCTGTTGAAACTTGTAAAGAGCAAAACAGCTGGTTCTGACAACACACTGTAGCTGTAACTACAACCTGACTGATTGAGAATGAAAGAGCTAGAAACTGGAAAGGTTTAATTATAATAAAATATGGGAGATTAGAGATTGGCTGTCCATGTGCTATCAGGCAGTGAGTATGAGAACAACATGGAAATGCTGAGTCTACTGGACAAAAATTTCAGAGCAACAGAGCTCCTCAGGGTTCAGAGACAAACAAGGCGGTGGATATGACTCCTGATGCAGTAGGAACGCTTTGATCAGTGTGAATTGCACTTCTGATGTAGCCATTAGTGATATGGAATGAGGCTGATCACCGTCTTTAATCTGCCTCTGGTTGCTGCCTGCCTTAGTGCTCGTTCATCTCATTGTTTTCATGGAATAGTTCACTGCTTGAAATGACATTGTTTACTATGTTTTATTTCAGAGAATGGGCTCCTTCCTCATTTGACCTTTTCTTTTAAAGCTGAAAACACAGATAAATGCTTGGAACATGTGAGAACTCAATAAATAGGGACTAGGAAGATGTCTCAGTGGTTAAGAGTGTCTTTTTCACAAGAATAAGGATTTGAAATGGAATCCTTAGCACCCAGGAAAAAACTGGTTGCGTCTGTGTGTGCAAATATAACTTCCAAAACTGTGCAAGGTGATGGGGTTTGCTGGTTGTGAGCCTGCCTAGCTTTGGGTTCAGGAGAGACCTTGTCTCATGGGAATGATATATAGAACAGTATAGGAAAACACCCAGTGCCTTTATTTGCCCTCTGCACAAGTGCATGGATACCTGCATGCACACATCTGCATACAACACACACACACATGCACACATACACAAGAGAATAAAAACTGCAGCAGAACTCACTAAATGTATACTCAAAGTTAAATTTAAAAAGTGGAGTGGTGCTCTCCTTGTGGAGTTCCTGTCCTCTCCAGATCCTACTATTTCTCACTCTCCTCGTAAGATTCCCTGCACTCTGCCCAAGTGTGGCCATAAGTCTCAGCATCTGCTTCGATAGTCTGCAGGGCAGAGTCCGTCAGAGGCCCTCCGTGGCAGGCTCCTGATCCATTCCCTGTACTCTCTTTTTCCGATGTCCATCCCCTTTGTCCTTCTGGATAGGGATTGGGCATTTTAGCAAGAGTCCTCCCTCTTCAGGGGTCCTTCCTGAGACCGATGGTCCAACCAGGTACTATGCATTGAGGTAGTCTAGGACCCCTGCAGAGGTGTGGCCCATGGCAGTTCAGTGTCCAGGTGGGTTCCATAGTAATGGGAACAGGGACTACCTCTGACATGAACTGATTGGCCTGCTCTTTGATCATGTCCCCCTGAGGGGGGAGCAGCCGGGCTGGGCCACAGAGGAAGACAATGCAGCCACTCCTGATGAGACCTGGTGGACTGGGATCAGAGGGGAGGAAAGGAGGACCTCCCCTATCGGTGGTCTTGGGGAGGGACACAGGTGCAGATAGGGGAAGAAGTGAGGGGTTGGGATGGGAGGCGGGAGGGAACTACAGGGGTATATAAGGTGAATAAAGTGTAATTAATAAGAATTTAATTAAAAATAAGAGAAAAAAAAGAAGTAGGTCATTCATGAACTCAGTGGCTAGCTCTTTGACTGCCTCCCCCTAATGGGGGAGTAGCCTTGCAAGGCCACAGAGGAGGACAATGCAGCCAATTCTGATGAGACTTGATAAGCTAGGGTCAGATGGAAGGGGAGGAAGACCTCCACTATCCATGGACTTAGGGACATAGGAGGAGATGAGGAATGGAGGGTAGGAATGGGAGGGAATGAAGGAGGGGCTACAGCTGGGATACAGAGTGAATAAACTGTAATTAATATAAAAAATAAAAATTTAATTAACAAAGAAAAATCAAAACTACCGATATTAATTCATAATGGTAGAAAGTGGGTAAGTGATTGACTTTAAGGTGATTAGGCCAGAGGGGCAGACGCGAAAGGTACATAGAAGCATCTCTGGATAATAGAAATTATCAATATATTGCTCTTGGATATTAATTTAACAAAGAAAAATTCTTTTAAAACATGTAAATTTATAACTTCTCTTTGGATATGTTATCTGCCAATAAATAAGAAAAACTGTCAAAAAAAAGTGGAGTGGTATCAGCCTCTCCATCTGTGATAAGCACTGAAATGGTTTTGTCAACATGACAGAAAAGTGCTGAACACAGGGGGGAATAGAATGATTATCTTGCATTATTTTGCATTCGTCACACTCCTTATAACAATAATGATGATGATGTAATAACTGCTGCAAGATAAATATAATCAGCATTCCTAGTAAGGAACTTGCATTTGACTGTGGTATTCAGTAACTTAATATGCTTTCACAGTAAAGTTTCGTGAACTCGGCTCAAGCAATAATTATACCAATTATTTAAGGGGGACAGCCTTCATGGCTGGAAAAAGAAACTTCTTCTTTGAAGCTGTAGTCTATTAAACAAGCAAATAAAGAAAAAACTCCAAGTGCCAGGTGTAGGATACCTGTAGTAGAAGTTTTGGTTTCTTAAAAAATCTGGTTATGCTATTTATTTGTTTTAATCCCAGTTATAGGACATGGGGCTGCTTTAGTTTATCTGTGTGGCTCAGAGAGGGGCGTGGTCTTTGCCAGCTACAGAGAGTGGAATTCTGAGGACTCAGAGAGGTTATAAATATCAGAGCCAAGAGGGGGGGGGGAGGAGGGAGAAAGGGAGAGAGGGAGGAGAGAAAGAGAGAGTGCTTCAAGGAGATGGTTGGGGAAGAAGAAGGGTGCTGGTTTGTTTGTTTGCTGTTTTCTGGACAGTTGGATAACCTGATGACTGAGATTGGTGTTACCCCAAAGAACCTGTTGACCCTAACCAGCAGGAACTAAGTCTATAGAAGTCTACATCCCCTGTCCCTTCTAACCTTCTTTCTCTCTTGCTAGGGTTGGAGGGTTGAAAGGAAAGTAGAGGAATAAGAAATGAATAAAATGGAGTTTAAAAACTAGTGCCAATAGATGTCTCTTAAAAATTTATTGGTCAGAGTCTCTCTGAGGTGAAACAAAATATGTTCTTGTCATATTTTTGATTGCCCACCAGAACTAGATGGTAAAACTCCATTACTGAAGACCCCATAAACCTTGGCTGTATGTTACTGAGAAATCAAGCTGGAACTGAGCGGGAAGCTTTTACCAGCTACCAGCTACCTTTCATGGTGATCGAAGGTGCTGTGAGGATTGTTGGGGGAGAGAAGACATCAGTGGTCTCATCCAGCTGTCTACCCTGTAATGTTGGCCAGGCAAAATGTGTCCACTTTCACCATAGTGTCACAACAGTTATGGGGGTAAGCAACCACTTTCTGATTAAAGGCCAATTCAACAAAGTAGAATCAATACCTACTATTGTAAACTTACTGAATATCCCACGGCGGAGAAAGTAATAGAATCTTGGGGGACTTAATTTTGTTATTTAGCTGAATTAACAATGTTGGACACACATATATATATATGTGTGTGTGTCCAACATATATATATATATAGATATATATATATGAAAAAAATATATATATTTCACATACATATATGTTTATACACATAGATAATTACCACTCTTCATTAGTCAAAAGAAGATTGTTGGGGAATGAGGGAGGGGGCTACGCATGGGATGCAAAAAACCTAACCTGTGATTGATATAAAAATAAATAAATTTATAAAAAAATATTATACAGGGGATCCAAGATGGCTGCCACGAGAGAACACTGTGTCTGAGGAGTAGGAGAGCAGAAACAACACAGTGACCAGGAGACTAAACTCTGAGACCTAAAACACCAGCATTTGTGATTGCCAGGTGAGCGGAACTCCTACGGTGAGAAAATCAAGTGGGAAAACCCTAGGGACACCCAGTTATTACCTGGAAAAATTTCCCAGTGACCAGCAGCGCACAGCTCTGATCTGAACGAGCAGCTGCGCTGGGCGCCCGCACCTGCCATTGTAGACTGGATCGCACAGTCTCGCGGGCAGTCTCAGGAGGAAACGGGCACCATTTTCACTGAACTGCACACTGTGAGCTCACACTGCACCTGGGTTCTGCTTCAACCCGCGGGTGTGCTGCAGGCTCAGACTGATCACCGGAACCACCCCAGACTGAGAGGATTGGGGGACCGTTTTGACCAGTCTGCACACTGCGGGGGGGCACGTCGAACGCTTCCGCCAGCAAAAACTCAGTCAGTGTGTGTCCGCCGGCGGGTCTGGGAGAAACCCGAGTTCTGCCTCAACCCACAGGTGTGCGGCGCACTGATCGCCCGAACCACCACAGACTGAGAGGATCCGGGGACCCTCTTGACCAGACTGCACACTGAGGGCAAAAGCTGCACACATCTGCCAGCAAAACCCCAGTTCGGGTGTCTGTCCATGGGCCAGACAGAGAAGACCTCGGGCACCATTTCAGACAGGCCTGCATACAGCGGATGCACACCAACCCAAACCCACTGTGTGTGCCCCAAATATCATCTCAGACCATGGTGCACAGCCCCTGGCCCAGAAGGAGGCACCAAATCTCCATTCCAGGGAAGAGCCCTTAGCAACAAACCCAGGGCGGAGTGCACAGTCCCCAGTTGACATCTCAAACCTGGACACTCAGACTCTAGCATAGAGTGAGGAGTAAAGACTCCAGACCAGAGGGGTGACCAGCCTGCAGTGCTCACAGCTTCTAGCACAGAGCACAAAGCTGGGCACACAGAGCCCACAACAGAGTTCAACTGAGACACAACACACACCAACAAACCACGGGAAATCCATGATCTTCTTGAAGAATACTCCTGACACAAGAGATTGACAGATTCAGACTGAAGTACAGCCTTAAAGCACAAACAGCTCCCTGATTATATATAAACAAATGCCCAGAAATCGGCGAAAGAACTCACCCAACAAAAATCAGGACACCATGGCCCCACCGGAAACACCCAAAAGCAGTG
>CM053765.1:17362861-17376706 GCA_028658305.1 Pachyuromys duprasi
AGATGAGGGAGGGAGTGGGAGGGTAGGAGGGAATGAGGGAGGGGGCTATGCCTGGGATTCAAAGTACCTAACCTGTGATTGATATAAAAATAAATAAATTAAAAAATATTTAAAAAAAAGAAGATTGTTATAGTTGCACAAAGTGCTAAGAATAAGAGATGGTTTCTTGTTTAACCCTAAAGAAAACATTCATATCATCTTCCACAAAGATTGATGGGACATTGTGGAAGAGAAGATGAAAATATTGTAATAGTGGGAAAGTAGGAAGATCTGTGAAATGCCATCTTCTGAGTAATACACAGCCACTGCAATCATGAATTCTCAACAACTATGGATGACTCTTGCATAAAAATATCCCATCAAAAAACATATAAGGATAGAAGGTGTGCTGGGATCCTACCCCTCAATGCTAAACTCTTATGGAAAGACATGGGGAGAGGATAAGTCATGGCCTTCTGTTGAGTACCCACTGATGACCTCACCAGGTTCCAATAGATGATCCCGCTTCAATAGTCAAAGAGATGGTCCTAGTTATGCTAAATGGTTTACATGACAAAACCAAAAGTCATGAATCTGGAAAAAAGACAGATAGGGGATTGATAGGTTAGAGGGTCTTAGGGCAGGTTGGGGGATAGAATAACTGGAATACATTATATGCGTGCATGGAATTGTGAAATAACTAGCAATAAGATATATTAAAATGTGAATAAAAAGTTGTCTGTTACAGAAATAAGAATGTATCACTTTGCATAAAAATTATGACTTCATCAAGAATTAGGATGCTATGGCACTGACTTAGCTTTAAAAATCTCCAGTCAACGATTTATACTGAATTGAGTCAGAATGCTCTTTAGGACCCCCCTGTGTCTACTGGTCTTCACCATTTTCTCTGAATTTAAGAAAGTAATATTTTTCTCAGAAATTTCCAATCTTTCAGATTGTTAGAATCTCACATGCTCCCCTATTACTTGACAGAATTTTATTGTGCATCTTTAATAAAATTATTCTTTAGGGCAAATGCATGTCACAGCTATTTTATTTATAAAGCATACATAGGCTTTGTTCTTTTTTGTTGTTGTTCATTCTAAAGCAGTTATTTGATATCCATAAGACATAAAGTTGTCAGTTGCTTTCAATACAGGGATAAAGAGAACATAATATCTGACGTCAAAGAATCCTTAAGCAGCTGAGGCAGGCACACACAGAGACAATTATGTTGATTAAAAGAAATAAATAGATCTCAAATTAATTTTGCCTGGAAGCATTCTTATCTTTTCATTGAAAACACAACTGCTTGTGGAACTTTGTCATGGACTGATCTAACTTACAGCAGATCATTACAACGATGCAAATATCCCTTCAAGATCTGTGACATCAAGAGCAGGTTGTGATATAACCTGGATTTCTCAAGAATCTATAACCTGGATCAATCCTGCAGTCTGACGAACAGATAAGTTAAGTCTACATCTCCACTTGGAAGACCATTGGCCATCCCAAAGTTGATACTCCAAAAGCAACCCATTAGCATCCCACTTTCCTACTACTTTGATGTCAACTCTTAATTGACATCTTTCTCTCTAACCTAACAAGTCCTGCTGGTCTTTCCTTGTAGAATGTATCTCTAATCTAACGGCGTCACTCTGTTTCTGCCTTCTAGTCTAGGATTTCACATGCATTGCCCTATGTTTTTAGCTTGCCTCCCAGATGAAGTACCAGCTATTTTAAGGTCTTTGTCTTGTGCTTTAGCTCTTCTTTAATTCCCAGGGTCAACTTGGCTCTCGTGGAGATAAATAACTTGCTGTTATTGGTTGTGTTTTCACTCTTGCGTCTATGCATCTGAGTCTGAGAATATTGCAGTTCTTGTCACTGATAACTTGTCATGTGTTTGGGCTGGGTGTTTTGTTCCTTGGTTTCTGTTGCTCTCTGGTATTTTGGAGATTGTGGTAGGAGTGTGTTGCTGGTTTGGGATTCTGGGATCCTGTCATGAGTGGCCACTTGGGGTTCCAGATAACTGTGTTTCTACATATTGAGAACTGGCTCTTAAGAATTGGGGTGAAGGGAGGGGGTCCACAAGAGAGGACCACCAGGTTCTCCTTAGTCTCTTGGGAATAGGGGAAGAGGATGGAAAGAGACTACAATAGGTGCTACAGAGCCGAGGATGAGACTGGTGAATTGGATTTGAGGGAGAGAGAAGACCTCACTTCACTTATGTTCTTTGTTAGCCTACTTGCTACTCTGTCAGGCTTGGCTTTCGAGTTCCCAGGGAATGTCTTCTGGATTAGGGGCTGAGATACCAGGATGAAAAGATCTGTCTGAGATGGAGGCGGAGGTGGGGTGGGGAGCTGCAGCTGATCTGTTACAGAGTTGGAGGAAAGGCTGGGTGATTGGCTGCACAGAAGAGAGGAAAAATGGAGATGTCCAGTCAGGCTATCTGCTCCCCTGATCAGAGTGGTCAGTGGGTTCCTGCAGAATAGGCTTCATTCTTAAGCTTTCACAGATAAACCAGTGAGATTTGATTCTTCCTGATTTAACTTCTTCTCTTGAAGCCAACTCATGAGTTTAAGGCTATTTCTTTTCTCCTTGATAGAGTTTTACTTTCCACCCAGGTTGTCTTATCTACTGGAAGGTTGGGCACGGGGAGTCCTCAGCGTTGAGGGGCTGTAATCATGGAGTTTCACTCCCCTTGCTGGGTCACTGCACCCTGGAGATTCCACTCACAGATATTGATTTTCTCACAGTGAAATTCTGATCATTTCTTCCAACAGGTTGTTTTTCTCTGGTTAACAGCTTCTCTGTTAACCCCAGAAGAATTTTAGTCTTTATTTACAGACTTCAAAAATCATGTCCCACATAATAGGCCACTCAAGTTCAAAACAAAAGCAGCATAATAAAATGAAAATAATATTTTATATTAGCCATCAGGTTTTAATACAATATATACTAGGTATTAAAACTCAAGAGATTTGGGAACAGTTGATATTATGGTGTGTGATTTTTTTGTGTGTCTGTATTTCATTGCTATATAGTCTATAAATCCCAATGCATAGTGTTACAAATTTTATTTAATATAGTTAGTGAAACAAGTTTTTTTTTTTCTGTTTTGATGAGAGTACGATGAGTAGGAACATTTACAATATGTTGGATAGTGTCTCGAAGGGGTAATGATAGACAACAAGTTTGTCAGGGCCTAGGTATCTGAGCTTGGTATTGTGGTTTGATTTGCCAAACAATCACATATTTTTCATGAAAGTGAAATAGTTAAGGGCTTTGGAAGCCTCTAGTTCCTATTTGGTTTACCAAGAGAAGAGATGAAATCCATTTCATGTAATAAAAGACAGGGGCTCAAGGCAGCTTGGTGGCCAATAGTCTTTGGTTGATGGGCTTTTGTGTTTGTGTAACATTAGGCTCCATCAGCTTTCTGATTGGTCTGTAGAAATTTCAATTTTCTAAGTGGGTGTTATTCAGTTTCCTGGAACCTAGCTACACACCAATATTTTCTTTGATCTACTCTGTCTAGCCTATTGATTATTTCTTGAATTTGGTTTTCATTAATGTAATAGTAGCAAAAGTTTAGGGAGTTAAACAGTAAAAGGTTTATGATGGAAAAATAGCTGCATACAGGAAGGTAGCTTAAAAACATGGAGGAACTAGATCAGAGGTTCTCAACCTGCCTAAGGCTGAGACCCTTTCATACACAGTTCCTCATGTTGTGGTGACCCCAACCATAATATTATTTCATTGCTACTTCATAACTGCAATTTTGCTGTTATTAATTAAAATGTAAATATCTGATATGCAGGATATCTGATATGTGACACCCAAAGGAGTCACAACCCACAGGTTGAAAACCACTGGACTAGAAAGAAATATTGTAATATTGTTCTTGGATTTTACCGTCTGGTCTTGGAGTACTGCTCATTGACTAATCTCTGCCCAACATGGGAGTCTGGGTAATGGAGAAAGTAGCCTAGTAATCATCCATTCAGAAACTAATACCCATGAACAAGTGCTATTGTGAGGGTGAAATGGGATAAATATTAAAAAGCACCCAAAGAAGGCAGCATATAATGGGTCCCCAGAACATTTTTCTTTCCTTCTCATTTCTTTTTCACGTTGATCAAAATAACGCTCCTTTAAAATTGAAATTCATTTATTCTACAAATATTAATTATATTAAATAGCATTTTAACAAAAGGCAAGACTGGTTCAAAGAATTTTAGGTGTTTTAAATGTTAGTGACACACTGAATAATATTTGGCTACAGGTGGACAAGAAAAGGCTCTTCTCCATTTCTCAGAGTTCATAGTCATGCAGTTACCTGTTCAGCTTGCAGGCCTTGGGAACTGAGATCTTTCCTAAAGTGCTCATGGTCCCTGCTATGTCTACAGAAGGTCTCAGAGTGGCTCTTCTCTCAGAAAGGTATTGGAACCCCCCACAAACCAATATCTATGCTGCAAAGTCTTGTTGCCTCAGACCACTGTCTTCACATGGTACAGTGAATCCCAGTGATGTATACAGACTTCTGTACCCACCTGGTTTGTCTGCAGCAGCCTTCTTTGACTTTTCCCGTGCCTAAGAAATGACTCTCTTTGTGTTAGCATATTTTGTTTTCTGTCAGGAGTGCCCATGATGCCATGTGTTCTGAAGGGTCTCCACAGACACTTTTCCCCTTACTCATGGCCCTTCAATGAACAGAGCTTAAATTCATAGATTCTTCAGAGAAACCATCAGGGCCAAAGAAAAAGGAACCTTTGCTGCATTGCAGCACCTGTCTCTGTTCTCCGAGGATGAACTTAGAAGTGCTTAGCCAGAGCTGCTGGCCTCTGAGAGACATTTCTAGCCTCTCCTAAGGGCTGGCAGGCACAGTGTAGCTGAGAGTCAGGCTGGGGCTTGCTTCCTGGGTCCAGGACACAGAAAGGAGAGGTGAGAGGCATGGGCCACCTTCGGGTGGTGCTTACCCACATAAGCCCATGTGTGGTGGTAGTCTCTCAGTTTCTCCTCTCCTCCTATCCATAATCCACTCCTTTTGGGTTCCTCATTAAAATAAAAATCATCAACCTTGTTTTAATGTGGCTTTTTGTGTTTCATTTCCTTTGTTGGTTAAAAAGTGTTTCCACTGAAACACCGTGCAAGCTTTCTATATAGCACACACATTTTGAACATTTTGTTCCTATTAACATAAAATATTATTCTCATTTCCCTCTGTTGGGAAGAAAGTGGAAAAAAGCATTATAAAATTTAAAAAAATCCTCTTTGTTATGAAGGAGATATGAATGATTTATGAACATAATAAAGGTAAGTCTCTTTGGTCAACATTATGAATTTAAAAATAAGACTTCTCAGATTTTTGAAATGATTTAGATGAAAGTAGGCACTGAAATAACAAAGGAGACCAGGTAATAATGGGAATTCTCTCCCTCCCCCAGAGATGTGGTTTGCTCTCTAACCTTGGGAACCCACATAAAGTTGTCCCAAGTTGGATCAAGGGAATGCCACATTTAATAGCCTGATTCCAGATATGTTTGCAGCCCATCTGCTCTCCTGACAGACACATTATGAAACTCCTTCTGCCATTTTAATAACCCTTTGTAGAGCACATATCACCAAATCTTACCAGGGAGAGGGAGGAAAAGTCCTTGTCCGCAGCCATCAGTGTACTTGACTGTTCCTCCCTAAACATACATTGTTAGAAGCTTGACCCCTACATCCCCATGCTACTAGAGGTCAAACCATTAGAAGACAATTAGGATGCTGTACGGTCATGAGGTTGGTATTAGTGGGCTTATAGAGAGAGTGGCTGGAATTAGCATGTTTGTTTTGTCTTGCCTTGTTAAAATGTCTGCCACACTGTGATGCAACAAGAACGCCCTCATCTGTGGCCTGCCTGATACTGGTTTTAGTCTTTAACTTTCTGGCCTCCAGAACCATGACCCAAACAAAGACATGTTTTTGTTTTCTTGTTTGTTTTTGCCTTTGGTTTTTTGGTTTCAATTATAAGTTACCTACATTTTAGTATTCAACTAGGGAACAGAAAATGAGGCAAGGTTCTTGTGCTCGCTGACTACTCCTCATTGTGAACTTCTTCCAAATCCACCAAAACCCCTCTCTCCAGCCACATCATGTTGAGGCATCCCATGAGACCTTTTGATCTCTGCATTTTGACCAGTTATGGTTTTCTGCAATAGTCTGCACCTGCTGCCAAGAAAGAAGCTTCTTTGATGAGGGATGAGAACTACACTTATCAATAGTTGTTAGGTTAAGTATTTAGAATGCAGTTAGGAATTGTGCTGATTTAGCAATGTGGTGGTAGGTCCTCCTCTAAGATTTGTGATGTTAGTAGCTCCAGAAAGTGGAGAAGGGTTTCCAGTCGCAAGCCTGATTTTCCTCTTGTTATAAGGGTCTTAACTCCAATCAGATAGCTGTTGGCTAATGTCAAGATCTGTGTGCTGTTATTGTACTTTTAGGTATCCTGACATGTTGATCATTGTGTTTTATAGGTGACATGTCTGGATAGGACCAGGACTGCTTTCCTCTCTTGGAAGCTCCCATAGCATCTTATGATAGCATGAAATGTAGACCTTGGGAAAGAGATATCCTGATAACATACAGCTTGAATTTTTTTGGCGTCATAATTCTATCTTTTTTTTTTGAAAACTTCATACATGAGTACACTATCTACATCACTTCCATTCCTCACTCTTCCATATATCCCTTCCCAAATGCATAATCTCTTCTTTAGCTATTACCGTTGAATGTACACACATATGTGCATATATATACATGGTCTAATGTATCCATTTAGCTTCCTCATAAGTGTCCAGGGCTGACCAGTTTGGATTGCGCTTCTTATGTGGGAGGTTGTCCTTGATTCTTTTTCTCTCAGCAGCCATTAACCATCTGTAGCTCTTCATCTAGGGATGGGGCATGCGAATTTTCCCCTGTCCACCTTGACATGTCAACTGGTTTTGCCATTATGTTGATCTTGTGCAGGCAATCATATTATTGAGAGTTTAAAGGTGCATCTTCCCTGTCAAATATGTAGGACATTACCTCATAGGAGACACACACCAGTCTTCTGGCTCATACGGTCTTTCCACTCCTTCCCCATGATTGTCCTTGAACCTTAGTGTAGCGGTTGCATTGGAGATGTATTTTGACTAATAATTTTCCAGTTTTTAAAATATATTTCTTCTATTCTTATCTGTGCAAACACTCTGCCTTTTAAATATCCACAATATCTTGTTTTCAATTAATTCCATCTTACTACAGTTTACAATTACCATTGTTCTTCATTGTTTTATTGAGTTATTTAGGGCTTTTCCAAACTGTTGAATGGTTTTGCTGGATCTTTGTGTGTTTTTATGTTGAAAGCTTTTCTCAACTGTCTGACCATCCATTTACATGTACTAGATTATTAAAAACTTGACTAGAAAAAATGAAAGTGTGAGTGAGATGGGTTTATTTTTAATTTTATGTGTACGTGTGTTTGTCAAATTACAAGTTAGCGTACCATGTGTGTGCCTGGTGCTCATGGAAGTCAGAAAATAATATCATATCCCTTGCAACTGTAGTAATATATGGTTGTGAGATGCTAAGTGGGTGATCAAGATTGAGCTATGGTCCTGTGCAAGAACAGCCAGTTCTCCTAACCACTGAGCCATCTCTATACTCCCCGAGTGGTGTGTATTAATAGGTAATGTTGAAACTAATGAGATTGGAATGATTTGTCTATGAAGATAGAAACTGTTTTGGTTTGTGGCTTTAGTCTATGGTCAGTTGTCTCGCATTTGACAAATCAGCACACCATGGTGCTTGGTATTGGGAACATTCTCAATTACTTAAAAGATTTACCTCATTTTGCTATTCTTTAAGTTATTGTGGAAGATTTCTCCAGTCTCCCTCATTAGAAGACTAGATCTTGAACCAGACATCGCATGCTAGCTTCCATTTTCAACTTCCGACCTCTCTCTTTCCTGGATTGTGACCAAAGTCTTGAGTATTTTTCCATTTGACATCATCTTTGTGTGTGTGTGTGTGTGTGTGTGTGTGTGTGTGTGTGTGTGCTTGTATATCCTGGAATGGAGAAGAAGCCTAGGAGCAAGCCACTCCACAAAGAGACTTTTTTTTTTCACAAAGAGACTTTTAACTGCTTTCTTTCTGTATGTTATGAGCTGAATTGGAAGTAGAATCATCAAAGAATTAATTATGCTATAATGAGTAATTAAGATGGTCTATAATTTAATATGATTAGTTCCTTATAGGAAAGTCTGGGCATAGACAGCGATATATGACGATCAGTTGACTGCCTGCATGCCAAGGACAGGGCCTCGGAAGAAATAAACTCTACTGATACATTCGACTTGGAATTCCAGTCTCTAGAACTATGGGATATTTAAATTTCAAATAAGTCATTGAATTAGCTTTCTGTTCTTGTAGCAAACAGCTGAGATAATAAATTTTTGTGTGGAGGTGGAGTTTATTTTGGTTTGTGGTTTCAGTCTATGGTCACTTGGCTTCATTGCTTTTGGATGTGTGACAAGTCAGCACATCATGAGGCTTGGTGGGGCAAGATTCAGAGAGAGAGAGAGAGAGCGACAGAGACAGACAGAGACACACACAGGGAGACACACAGAGAGAGACAGAGAGAAACTATTCCACCTACAACGTCCCCTGATCCCCACCTTTTAGGGAATAGCCTCAATGACTCAAAAGAAATCTCCTACTAGATTCCAAATCTTAAAGGTTTCTACCACCTCCCAGTAGAGCCCAGCTGCAGACTAAGTCTGTAAGACATGAGCCTTTGGGAGGAACATTATAGATCTAAAGTGCAGCCATCATCCAGGCAGCTGTTCGTCAGTATGGCAGCCTTGACAAACTAATAAACTGTGGCTTTGGGCCTTGTACATTACTCTTGATTTTCATGAAATCTGCTGTCTCCAAATTCTACAGCTATCGAAGGCTCTGTAGAGTAAACACTGTCTCCCTAGGACTGTGGCCTCATCTGCTACTCTCTCCATCTCCACTCTACCTTTTGCTTGCTATGTTCCTCAAATTTGTTAAATTTGAAAAAAAATAACCTTTAAATCTTCCTCCCATTCTCTGTCTGCTATGGTTTTATACTCCGAATAGTTCCTTTACTGCCATCCTAATGTATTTTCATGAGAGGGAGAAGTTATAGATGGGCTTTAACTCAAACTATTTTTTTTTCTGAATTATTTTTTCTTTAGCGATTGAAAGCTCTGACATGACAGATCTTTTAAAGCATTTTTTGTTGTAAGTACTCGGCCTGAATTTGTTGCTTTTCAGCTCCAGATGAGGCATCTTTTTCTTGTTTTGCGGCAGAAACTTCAGCTGTTAGCATCTCCTTGACTAGATGAACTTGTTTCTGGCCTTTGCAAGTAGAGGGCTCTGGAGGGACACTGGTGGGAGAAGGTCATTCCTTCCCTGTCCTCACAGGTTCTATGATGACCGGAGTCTGGTAGGATAAGGCTGTGGACAGTGTGTGGAGTCACAGGGACACAAAACATTCAGAGTACGGCAGGCAGCACAGTATCAAACTCCTGTTGCATTTCAGTATCACCCTAACAGAAATCCTTCTGCCTGAATTATGACAATGGCCTCAGACAGTGTGTAGATAAATATGCTAGGGCAGTCTCAGACACAGATCACATGCTGACTCCTGTTTTGATGTGTTCTTTTAGCACTTTGCTGGCAATCCCTTGTGCCCAGCCAGTAAGTCTTTCTATTAAAATTCCCTGTTCAGATTAACAGTGTGGTTTCGGTCTCCTGCCTGGACTCTGATCATTGTAATGGCACTTTTAGACAAACGTGTGGCTTGCATCATGAGCTAGCAGACGGCTGTTGTTCTGAATTTGACAATTCTGTACAGAAATGATGAGGGAGGGAGTGACCGAGACACAAAGAACAGAGTTCTAAATGCTAAATTGATAAGCCTGAAAGCACTGCATGCAAGACCTTCTCAGTGTGTAGAAGGAAGTTTGGGGAAGCAGTTGAAAGAGGAGGAAAGAAATCTCTCTTCTTATCAATTATAAAACACACAGTTTCCAGGACTATCCTCTAACTGCCGACTGAGCAAAAGGCTCAGCTTTATTTTAGTACAATTTCCTAAAGATCTTTATGTGAATTTGAGACTGTAGAAAGAAGCAGGTTATTTCTTCCTGGGTCCTGTCTCCCCTTGTTTCAAGGTGCATGTATCCATCCTTGGGAAACCTCTGTTAAATGCTCTCTAGAGGGACAGTCTTTCCCCTCCCCAAACTTTCTTTAGGCAAAGAACATGGCAATTCGTTAGCTTTCTGTTTTCTTGACTCATCTCCCTGAGATTATCCTCATCATCTTTATTAGAGATTTGGGTGTCTGCAAATTCTTCAGTGACACATTTACAGGCTGCTTTTCCTTTGTGCTCACAGATGGCTAATCACAATCATAACACACATTTTACTGGTTGAATTCTCAGAGGGTAACCTTTCCTCCAAGGTTTCATTTCCACACCCACATATTGTCAATTCTGTGACTAGACGCTATGATAAAAATTAGGACAGAGGATGCCCAGTCTCTATGCCATCCCAAAGACATGGCAATAGCACCTTCTACAAATTAGAACCAAGCTAGAGACATTTCTGCCAAGTCCCCTGCAACCTTTCATTCCTGTGGCAGGATCAGGAGGAAAGCAGAGGGAAAGGATCTGCTCAGGAGCAGGCCTGATGTAAAAGCATCAGCAGATGGCAAAGCCTTTGCCCTCACTGCTCATCAATTTTCCTCTTCATTATGATACAAGCAGGGAAGGTTGAAGGGTCAAGTGTTGGAGGTGATGAATGAAGATGGAACAGTAAGCAGAGGATGCCTTATTGCTGGTGTCAGATTTAAACCTCTACTGGGGAAAGGGGGAAGAGGGAAATCATTATTTTTTTCCTTGCTCACTGGTGCTGAGAGTTTGAAGGGACCTGGATCACCAGCTGAACTATTTCCACTGCCCTCCCCTCCACTTTAGACCAACAAATACATTTTTTTTACACATAGACTATGGGGCCCACAAAGCATCTTGCAAGTATAGACAGTGGCAAAGATTGTCCTTTCTCTATATAAAATAAACTGAGGTCAGTCTGGAAAATGGAAAGTCGCCTCAGAAATGGAACATTCTCTATGCCAGGATACAGTGAGATATTGGCATGAGCAAAGGGAACAAGCATTTAGCAGCCAGAAGTTGGAGTGGGAATGCCTGTGTGGGCCTCCTCATTCTTCAAGAAGGGATCTCTCTCCGCTCACACACTCCGCTCTCTGCCTCCCCTCCTTCTCCACAGAGAAAAACCAGGGGCATCAGCCACCAGCATCTTTCCAGACTTCTTTCTACTTCAATTTCATCCCTGCCTAGTTAATGCCTACTTCTAACGTTGTCCCCTGTGTGGATTTGTCTGCAGAGATAGTGGCTAAGGTCTCAAACATGCCTGCCTTATCTATGAGACCACTATTTAAGTACTAGAAATGAGCAAATTAGCACTGCAGACTTAGTTGATTGGCATCTGAAACCAAAGGGGCTAAGGAACTAGTTGTCTGACTTATTAGGTCGTGGATGGGCACCAATTAGATTCTAATGACACTTCTACATAATACTAAAATATTTCTAAACTTTATTTGTCCTATCATAGTATGTATTCTGCAAATTTTATTGCTTAGAAACTTAATTGTAAGATGAAAGAGTATATAAAAAGCCACCATGAAGGAAGCAGACTACCACAATGAAGAAACCAAACACTTTTTTTTAAAGAGCCGATGGTTCTGTCCCCTTTTTGAGGGGCTGATGGGCACAGAATTTTCTCTTTCTGTGTCTGAGGGATTTCACATAGAAATTAAAGGTAACATTTGGGCGGTGGTGGTGCACACCTTTAATCCCAGCAACTGGGAGACAGAGGCCGGAAGATCTCTGTGAATTTGAGGCCAGCCCGGTCTACAAAGGGAGTTCCAGGACAGCCAGAGAACCACTGTCTCAAAAATTAAAAAAAAAAAAATTTAAAAAGGAAAAAAAAGGAAATTAAAGATAGCAAAAATATTCATGGAATTTATGTAATAGAGTTGTGAGTGTAGAAATTATTTGTCTGTGATACAATATAATCCACAATCCACAATGCCTACACATGGGAAGGACCCAGTAATTTTAGTTTTCACCATAATTACCATTATCAAGTAATGTTTTCCTTTCTAAAACAGTCATGTGATTTTTTTCTTTGAGTTTGTTCATATGGTGCATCATGTTGATAGATTTTTTTATATGTTGAACCATCCCTGTATCCCGGGGATAAAGCCAACATGATCATGGTAGATGATGTATTTGATGTGTTCCTGGATTTGGTTTGTGAGTATTTTATTGACTATTTTTGCATCAATGTTCATGAGTGAAATTGGTCTGAAATTTTCTTTGTTGAGTTTTTGTGTGGTTTAGGTATCAGGGTGATTGTGGCTTAATAGAATGAATTTGGCAATGTTTCTTCCATTACGATTCTGTGGTATAGTTTAAGGAGTATTGGTATTAGCTCTTCTTTGAATGTCTGCTAGAATTCTGTCCTAAAACCATCTGTACCTTTTTTTGGTTGGGAGACTTTCAATGACTGCTTTTATTTCCTTCGGGGCTATAGGAGTGTTTAAACTGTTTGCCTGATGATGATTTAGCTTTGGGAGATGTAATTTACCCTGCCTACAAGATGTGCAAGGATAATGATAGAGCAAAGGTTGAGGGAATGCCGAACTGATTCCTGGTCCAAAAAGAGACCCACCCTACCTGAGAGTGCCAACCTCTGACACTATGAACTCTGTTGCACTTGCAGGTAGGAACCTGTCAGAGTTGTCTTCTGAGAGGCTCTACCCAGCAGCACCCCAGAACATATGTTGAGACTGACAGCCAAACATTGGTGGATGCTTAGGGAATCTTGGAGAAAAGTGGGAGAAAAGAGAAAAGGACCTGGAAGTGACTAGAGCTCCACAAGAAATACAACAGAGCCAACTAACCACGGCCCAGAAGATTTTGCTGAGACTGAAGCATCAACCAAGGTTGCATGAACTGGACCTAGGCCCCCTACAAAGATGTATCAGATGGGCAGCTGAGGCTTCAAGTGGGTACTCTAATAAGGGAAATGGGGACTGCCTTAGACATGGACTCACTTGCCAGCTTTTAGGTCACTTTTCCCTGGCGGGACTGCCTTGCCAGGCCACAGGGGAAGAGGACATATCCAGTCCTGATGCAACTTGATGAGCTAGGGTGGTTGGAAAAGGGAGCACCCCTTCTCTGAGAAAAAGGGGAGGGGGAGAGAGAGGGAGAGAGGGTGGGATGGGAGGAGGGAGCAAGGGGCTACAAGGATGTAAAGTGAATAAAATAAATAAATGAGAAAAATACCACAGTTGGCCTGAGGAGAACATTTAATCTGTAAAGTATTTGGCAGGTAAGCATAAGAACCCAAGTCCTAGCCCCAGAACCAGTAAAATAAAGCCAGGATTGGTAGTGAGCATTTGTAATCCCAGCACTGAGGAATCAGAGGCAGGCAGGTCCCTGATGCCTGTTGTCTTATCAGTCTAGCTAATCTGAAAACTTCTGGTTTAGTGAGAGAACAGCATATCTCAAAAATATAAGATGAGCACTGACTTCTAACACACACACACACACACACACAGACACTTCAATATATATTGAGTGCCTACTATTTGATAGTGTAGTAAAAATTGAAAACAAACTATTCCATTTAATTTTGGATACAATAATTGAAATTGAATGAGGGCAAAAACTGCAAAGTAAAGACTGTATTAGCTTAGAGTGTCCTGTTCATTTTAGACAAAGCGATT
>CM053765.1:17376806-17396970 GCA_028658305.1 Pachyuromys duprasi
GTAACTGGACCAGGGTGAGAGCACAGTTAGGTCTGATGGGTTCAGAAATAGTGGCAATGAACCCAAACAGATCTGGGGTGAATAGGACTTCTTAGAAGAACTGCATCTGTACAGTAAGGGCAAGAGATTGACCAAAGAGAAGTTTTTCTTAAACGATTACAGGAATTCTCATTTCACTTGATGAAGATGGGTGGGCTGAGATAAAGTGAAAAGCTTTGTGCAACATACTTAGACTAATAGATGTCAATTGGATAGGCTGAGTTTTAGATGCCTTGGTGGCCTCTGCATGCCACGTTTGTGTTTTCTATAAAGTTTTACAATCCAAAAACTATTAATTGAGGCTTTTCTAATATTCCCAACATTTTAGGACTGACTGACAATATATTCTATATATTCCTGGGACTGATACTTCCTTTTAATGTTTTTTTTTTTGTGTGTGTGTGATATACGGAGAAAAACATCATTTAGACACTGCATGGTGACAAAGGACTGTAATGTTAGCTATTACAGAGGGCAGGGCCAGAGGATCAGAAGTTTATGGTTGCCTGGGCAACAAAGTAAGTTCAACATCAGCCTGAACAACTCGGTGAGAGCCTGCCTCAAAGCAATCAAAATGAAACCCTCAAACAGCAGCAACAAACAAAACAAAGCCAACCAATCAACCAAAATAGCCACAATCTTATTTGGAATGTTAATCCCTTACTGAGTTAGTGGTGGAGCTGTGCCTAGAATTTGAACTAGTTCACTTACTTATTTCTGAAAAGTTGTGATTCTAATCTGAGCTCTTGTCAGTCCTAAAATTCTTTCTACAATTAGCCAACTCTTAGGAAGCTGTAAGCCTAACAATGTCTTTGGATAAAAGCAGAATCTTGTTTTCATGCAAATGAGGTTTCATAAATAAAAAATGAGGGGGAGAAACAGACTCAGTGCCAAGCTGTAGAAAAGTAGATTTTTTTCAGACTCCAACAGCTTTTTAAGGAATTGTTTTTCCATCTGCATCTTATAGGATTGCTGGGAAAACGCAGATAATACGATCATGTGCGAAGAGTAGACTGTCCGCCATGAACCGATTATTTAGATGCATATTATTGGGATCTTGTCTGAGTCCATATTCCTCAGCCTGAGAGATGAGGAGTAGCCAGGGAGCCATTAGTAATTGCTGAGAAACCAATACTGCAAATCTGGAAGTAAACTGCACACAGTGCCCTATCAACACCCCATTACTTACCCATGCTCTCTGAATCAGCATTCTAGGCCCTGCCATAGATGCCCTGTAAATTACACACTTGTAAATTACCCATTAATAACATCTGCCAATAGCAGTACAGAAGTGGATAATGGTGTTTTCCCCCCAGCTCCATAGAAGCTTATTTTCAGAGTTTTGATTTTGTTTTTCTAGCATGCCCAAAGAACTCAGATCACCCATGGACTGGCTTGGTAGTGTTTTGATGTTTATTCTAGTTAATCCGGGCTGCCTCTCTGATCTAGTCATAGCAGAAACGTCAGCTTAGCCACATGCCAGGTTTCCTGCTAGGCATTTGGGATTGGAGTGTCAAAAAGGACAGTGCCCAGTAAAGGCATTATATTAAATCTTTTTTTTTCTGTACCAGCATATTGGAGGGTATGTAATTTATGAAGAAAAGGAATTTCTTTGGGTTACAGATTTGTGGGCACAAGTACAAAACTGGCTGGTCTACTGCTTCAGCCTCTGATGAGTGACCTATTGACCGGATTCTAAGAAGAACAGAATCATGGTTTTCCCCCATCCAACTGAATAACAGTATCATGGGAAAAGAATGCATTATGGAATAAGAAAACAAAGTTAAAGGGTGTAGTTCTCACTCTTCTAACCAATTCTGGTGGAATCTAGCTAGATTCCTTGAGAACTACCTTAATTTTTCCCAAGGACAGTGTTCTCAATGGCTTAATTAGAAATGTCCTGAAAACAGAAAGAAAATTTCTCTGACCTCACTCCTCACATATTCCAACAATCATTAATTTCCCATTCTCTGCATTAAATAAACCTCTTCTTTCTTGAGAAATACAGCCTAGTGCTTTTGTGAGTCATTGCCTCTCTCCCTATTCTCCGCACAGCAAACCTTGAGACAGTTTAAGCAGATAAGCCATGATGGGTTTGCTGGTCCTTCAATGCTAAAGCCCATGGTCTTTCCTCAAACCCACAATCCACACAGTACTTCCAGCTGATCCCCCTTCTCTCTTTCTCTCAGATGCCCAGCTCATTCTCATGTGAGAGACTTCTCATGCTGTTCACCCTACTAGGAATGCTCTACCCAGTGTTCAACAGATCTCAACTTAGATGCCTATTTGCAGAGAGCCTTTTCTTGACTGTCCATCTACTCATCATATTCCACCGTCTCACTGACTTAACTCCTTTCCTAGGTTGTATCACCTGCTGAGGTCACCTTGTTTGGGTAGCACTTTCCTAGCATATATTCTCTATCCCAGTAGGGATCTGAGTCCTCGTGGCATGCCCAAATCCTAGTCTCATTGAAAGAGCACAGTGAAGCTCCACACATTGTTGTTTGGTGTGTAAGGGTGGCAGGTATGAGACCTGGAAGAGTATGTATTCTGTGATATCAGTAGATGAATGGCAAGGCTGAAGACAAAGATGACTGTCATCAGTTTTAGAAAAAGTAATGTCTCTAGGATTTCAGTTCTCCACTTATAAAGCGGTATTTCCCATATTTGACTTGGGTTCATATGGGTTGAGGAAATGTGCTCATAGATATGAGGAACTTATGAAAACTATGAAATGACCCACTCACACATTTAACTTTAATGTGTCTACAGAGTCCAGGTTCTGGGAACTCAGAGAATGAAAAGTATATATTCTTTCCCCTCAAGGAATCTACTGTCTGTTGTGGAAGAGAAACACAGAAAAAGCCATAAAAATGTTTTATGAGACTATTATTTCAAGCACTCCCAGCCCTAGCATCTAACCTCCAGTTGTTTGTTATCACAGGATGTGGGTTCATTTTGTTTCTCTCAAGGGCTGCAACCTTCTCTAGTTTTACACGGGTCTTCATATCTTCCAAGTGGCCTATAGCATCTCTGCTAGCACCATGTTCTCAGAAGGCACTTGGACTGGACATTCCAGGATATTGTTTTTTTTTTTAACTTAGACCCCCAAGTCCTGGACCTCCCAGCTTTGAAACTTGACCTTCCTTCTAGGTCAGGTAGTGTTATGGTTTGCTGGTTGCAAACCTGGATATATGTGAAACTAAGGAATCTCAACTGATGAATTGCCCACTATTAGAAGGACACACCTGTGGGAGCTTTTCTTCGTTGCTAAATTATTTAGAAAGACCCGGCCTGTTCTGGGCTGTATCATCCCTAGGCAGGAGAGCCTGGGTTGTATTTAAAGAGTTAGTCAAGCAAGCCAGAGACAGCAGAACAGTAAGTTGCAGCCCTCCACGGGTGCTGCTTCATTCCCTCCCTCAAGGTAGAAACCTTATTTCTTGACCTGGCTTTCTTAGTGATGGACTATAACCTGTAAGGTAGAATAAACCCTTTCCTCCTTGTAAAGCTGCTTTTAAACTTGACATTTACCACAGCAACAGAGAATAACAATAGGGCAAAATTGGTACCACAGACTATGGTATTGATTTGATGGACCTGCCTATGTTGTTTAGGGGGGGAATTGTGGAAGGAGTTTTAAGCTTTGGGCTGTGAAAGGTCACTGAGTGATAAAGAGCTTAATGAGCTGCTACAGGAGCTTTGGAGACAGGAATGTTGAAAGAGGTGCAGATGATGGGAGACCTGGCTTATGAAGTTGCAAAGAGGGAAGTAAAGACTCTCGGAGCTGTTCACATTATGTTACAGGTTAAGAATCTGTGAACATGAAGCTTTTGCTTTACTGGGATAACTGATGCTAGTTAGCTGGGGCCGAGGAGTCATCTGCGATTATTAAGAGACCAGAAGCATTGAGGTGAAATCTTCTGGGAAGTACTTCCTCAGGTCCAACAAATAGAAGCTTCGGTCAAGTTGGGGCCCTGGCTGCATGTTAAGCTGGAAGCTGATCTTGGCAATGTTTAATGGTCTTCCAGACTGTTCTTGTTTGGGCAATATGAATGCTGCAGGAGTCACAGGGAGAATAAGAAGCTTTGTATCATGTGGCATGCATGGAGTCCCTGAACAGGGCCAGGAGAGACCATTAGTGAAGACACAGAAGATACAGTTGCAGCTGTGACCCCTACATAGTGAAGAGGCAGGATCTGTGTGCTGATCACTAAGGACAGCAGCAACTGTGGAGTGGAGCCAGCCTGAGCCTAGGAGATAAGCTCTCTCTCTTTCTCATGTGTGCCACATGCACCTGTGCACTCATGCACAGTGGGTGGTGGAGCTGAAGAAGTGTGTGTGTGTATGGCGGGGGGGTATCTCCCAAGCCTTTTGCAGTCCAGAAGATCATGAGTGACTCCCATCTGCCAGGTTGAGCTGTTTACATTGCTTGATTTTGGTTTCATTTTGTTCTGATTGTAACTGTGCTGTGGTTCTTTCTTTTTAAAATGAGAAGTGGGAACTCACTTGCCAGCTTTTTGATCACTTTCCCCTGGCAGGACTGCCTTGCCAGGCCGCAGGGGAAGAGGACAAACTCAGTCCTGATGCAACTTGATGATCTGGGCTGGATGGGAAAGGGAGCTCTCCTTCCTTATCTTTGAAAAAGGGGAGGAGGAAGGGGGAGGAGAGGAAGGATGGGGCTACAACAAGGATGTAAAGTGAATTAAAAAAAAGAAAAATATATATAAATTTTGGAATTTAAAATTTTTGTTATTATTATTAAAAAACAATTTATTCATTTTATATCCTGATTGTCATATCCCTCTCTCAACTACTCCTGATCCCACCCTCCCTTCCTCTTCCCCTTACCCCTTTTCCCTAGTCCACTGATAGGGGAGTTCTCCTCCCCTGTCATCTGCTCCCAGCTTATCGAGATGCACCAGCCAAGGACCAAGCATGGAAAGGACCTAGCCCCCTGCTCAGATGTAGCCAATAGGCAGCTCAGTCTTCATGTGGGTTCCCAAGTAAGAGGAGCATGAACTTATTTGTCATGAACTTGGTTGCCTGCTCTTTGATCACTTCCCCCTGGAGATGTGGCCTTCCCAGGCCACAGAGAAAGAGGATCCAGGGAGTCCCTTATGAGTCTTAATAAAATTTTGCATTTTATAAGTGCCTACAGATAAGAGATTTTTTTATTTTTAAAGAGACTTTGGGCTTCTGTTTATTTATATATTTTTAGTTTTATTTAACATTTTTCCATACAGTGTATTTTGAACAAAAATTTTTCTTCCCAGAAACTTCTGCTCAGGTCCTCCTCAGCTGCCTACTCATTCACTTTATGGCCCCACTCTCTCTCTCAAAAAAAAAAAAATCAAGGTAAACAAACAAAAACCCAATTATACAAAATAATACAAAAACAATGAAAGAAAGAAGGGGTTGGTTTGTCTTTCACAATGCCTCCTGACTACTGGGCCTGCTCTGAGTGTGATTGATATACTCAGGGGCATTCTATCGGTGAAAACTGACCTTCCTTTTCCCTGCGACTATCAATTGCAAATAGCTCCTTGGTTGAGGATAGGACTTGTGTGTTGGGATTTTGTCTGGTTTGAATCTGTGCAGGTTCAGCAGATGCTGCTACAATTTCCTCTTCCACATGGATCCCTGAGCCTTGAGGGAGGGCTTTGGTGAAGACACCCCATTTGTGACTGGGTGTTCCAAAGTCTCCCATTTTCTGCATACTGTCCAACTGAGGGTCTCAGTTCTCAATTACTGCAAGAAGCTTCTCTGATGAGGGCTGAGTGATTCACTGATCTATTGACATGGTACTCTGTCTTTAGGAGTTGTTTTATTGCTATTTTTCTTTAGCAGAGTAATAGTAGTAGGTTTTCCCACAACCTATCTGGTCTCATGTTCTTGGTCACTTTTGCTGACTCCTTGTTATCATTGGCTTTGTGTTTCTCCTTTGACTGCCTCACTCATTTCACCATGTTTATTTATTTATTTATTTATTTATTTTTAATATTAACTTTTTTCTTTTTCTTTTTTAAATTAATTTTACTTCCTTGTTGTGGCTCCATCCTGTTCTCCCCTCCCCTCCCCCTTTTCTTACCTCACTCATTTCCCTTCTTTTTTTTCTCTCTCTCTCAAGTTTGATCTGACATAGCTTGAGGTCTATTGTAATACTCTGTGCCTGACAAATGTGTTTAGATCTTTCTAAATCTCAGACTTAAGCCATGTTCCCAGAATTCTCTGTTGTAGCCCATAAATTTGTCAATCCCAATGATTACTTTAGGTTCAGTACATGTCTACCTCTCAGCTTGTTTTGACTTCGGACCTTTGATTGCTCATCTTTTACCCTTGCCTATATGTACACATTTGGCATACAAAAGAACATTGTTCAAATGTAGGTTTCTAGGCGGGTTGTGTGGTAAGAATGACTTCTAACCTGCCTGTGCTCCTCATGGTCTATATCTAGGATGTTCTTTCCCCATCTCTATAAGACCAAGTACACAAAGCATCCACTTTTCAGCACCATGGAGTAAAGAGGAGAAAATGTCAAGGTCAGAGTTCCAAAATCAGGATTTCTCAAAGCCCTGGCGCCCTCATCGCTCTTTATTGGCTAGCTGAAGCTCTAAGTATCATTTGCTCTGCTTATGTTTTACCTCAAGATCAGAACCATAGCTGGTTTGAGAGAGGGGATGGCTTTTGTGGTGGTAGGAGTTGATGCAAAAAAGAAAAAGATTAAGGAAATGCTTCTTTTTTTTTTCAAAGATTTACAACAGGCCCACTCAATAAACTCATTATTTATTGCCCGATGCTGATTTCTTTGTGATGATTACTCTGGCATATAGTCTATAAGTAATGGCAACTTAACAGAATTGGAGAAGTATAGGCAAGGGGACCTTGGAGAGTAATTGCTCTATCTAGTATATATGTAGGGTTGTTCCTGCTGATGATTGGGATGGAGAGGAGAGGTAGGAGCCCCCTTGAAATTCATGGGCATGTGACTGCTGAACCTGACACTGCTTCGGTACGACCTGTTTTGCAACCAGTGATGCCTGCCTCAGATCAGCAATTTGTTTCAGAGAATGTTTCTACCCATCTAATTCTTCCTAGCTTTTCATTTTTTTCAGAGAGTTGGTCAGGAGCTCTTCTTTTAATGAATGTGGTGTATGCATTCCAAAGCGTTCCTTCTATAATTAATAACAATAAAATCTGGTTACCTGTGGAGATCGGAGACATTGAAAAAGTCCCAGGGAAGGTACAAGATGATACCAGCAGGCTAGCCCTAGTACCATCTGCTTTCTGGTTCCCTTGCCCAGACTGCACCTGTTACACAGAGACCCCACCTGCTTTGGAGTGCTGCCTGCTCCTCAGGCCTTCTCTTGATGCTTTCTTTAAATAGAAAGAAAAGTTGCATCCCAGCTAGTGATGACTCTCATTTAGGAAAGGTAGCATTTTGCTCAGGTTGCCTACTTCTTATCTGTCTGTAGTCAGATTGGGATGGTCGCCCTTGTTTACATAGTGCGTTGACAAAAACTATTATCCTGAGACACACATCAGAGGTATGCTCAGGACAGGCTTTCTTCTTCTCCAAAGTGGACTCTTGTTGGTTAAGGGTTTGGTACACATAGTAGGTACTCACTAAGCAGCTCCAGAGTACCAACTGAGCAAGGAGGAATTCTCAGGTGGCCTCTGGGATATGCTAAAGGGCAGTACTTTTGCCAAATGGCACCATTAATGCCATCATTTGAACATGGCACATTAGGGTTGTTTCCTTTGACACCTCTATCTCTGTTGTTTTCATTTGTTGGTTGTTTTTCAGAGGAGAAGACTGAACCAGGGCCTTGACCTTGATAAGTGCTCTACCACTGAGCTAAATACCCAAATCCTCTCCCTCTAACTTTTCATTTCACAAACCAGTTGATCCTTGGTTGCCTTTATGTGGTCTAGTGGTTGGGTCATGGATCAAATAAATTTTCATTCTTTAATTATTTTTATTAATTATAATTTATTGACTTTGTATCCTAAATGTAGACCCCCTCCCTCATCCCCTCCCAATCCCACCCTCCCTCCCTCTTCCCCAACCATATCGCTCCCCCAGTCCACTGATAAGGGAGGTCCTCTTCCCCATCCATCTGATCCTAGTCTATCAGATCTCATCAGGAGTAGCTGCATTGTCTTCCTCTGTGGCCTGGTATGGCTGCACCCCCTAGGGGGGATGTGATCAAAGAGCAGGACACTGATTTCATGTCAGAGGTAGTCCCTGTTCCCATTACTAGGGAACCCACTTGGACATTGAGATGCCATGGGCTATATCTGTGCAGGGGTTCTAGGTAATCTCCATGAATGGCCCTTGGTTGAAGTATCAGTCTCTGAAAAGATCCCTGGGCCCAGATTTTTTTCTCTCCTTGTGGAGCTCCTCTCCCCTCCAGGTCTTTCTATCTCCTCCTTCTTTCATAAGATTCCCTGCACTGTGCCCAAAGTTTGGCTATGAATCTCAGCATCTGCTTTGATACCCTGCAGGGTAGATCTTTCAGGGTCCTTCTGTGGTAGGTTCCTGTCCTGTTCCCTGTTTTCTCCCTCTTCTGATGTCTGTCCCATTTGCCTTTCTGAGTGAGGATTGAGCATCTTACCCAGGGTCCTCCTTCTTGATTAGTTTCTTTAGGTGTATAGATTTTAGTGTGTTTATCCTATATTATATGTCTAACATCCACTTATAACATCCACTTACATGTCTAAAATCTACCATGTGTATCTTTCTGCTTCTAGGATACCTCACTCAGGATGATCTTTTCTAGTTCCCACCATTTGCCTACAAATTTCATAATTTCCTTGTTTTTAATTGCTGAGTAGTATTCCATTGTATAAATATACCACACTTTCTGTATCCATTTCTCAACTAAGGGACATCTGAGTTATTTCAGGCTTCTGGCTATTGCAAATAAAGCTGCTATGAACATGGTTGAGCAAATGTACTTGTATACTTGTACATCTTTTGGATATATGCCTAGGAGTAGTATACCTGGATCTTGAGGTAAAACTATTCCTAATTGTCTGAGAAAGCACCAGATTGATTTCCAAAGTGGATGTATAAGTTTACATTCGCACCAGCAATGGAGGAAGGTTCCCCTTTTTCCACATCCTCTCCAGATGTTTTGTCACTTGAGTTTTTGATCTTAGCCATTCTGATGGATGTAAGGTGAAATCTCAGGGTCGTTTGATTTGCATTTCCTTGATGACTAAGGACGTTGAACATTTCTTTAAGTGTTTCTCTGCCATTTGATATTCCTCTATTGAGAATTTTCTGTTTAGCTCTGTACCCCATTTTTTAATTGGATTACTTGATTTCTTGCTGTTTAACTTCTTGAGTTCTTTATATATTCTGGATATTAGCCCTCTGTCAGATAGGCATTTGGTTATAGTAACACCAAGCAGACCAAAACATGTAATGTGTAAGTATTTATTTTTTCTTTTTCTTGTTTTTATAAGTTTTCTTTGCTGATACCTATGAGAAGAATAGATATTTTCTCAACATATCTATCTAAAACTTTCTTTTTCTCCTACTTATTTACTTTTTCATTCGTTCATTCACTTTATATCCTGATCACAACCCTCTCCCTCCTCTCCTCCTAATCCCACCCTCATACCCCCCAGTGTTTCCCCATTTCTTTTTCCTCAGAGTAGGGGAAGACCCCCATGGGAATGGAGGCATACCCTGGCACATCAAGTCACAGTAGGATTAAGCATATTCTCTCCCACTGAGGCCAGATTAGGCAGTCCCACTAGGGAAAAGGGATTTAAAGGCAGGCAACAGTATCAGAGACAGCCACAGTTCCAATTTTTAGGGGACCCACATGAAGACCAACCTGCACATCTGCTACATATGTGTACAGTGCCTAGGTCCAGACCATCCATACACTTTGGTTGGTGGTTCAGTCTCTGTAAGCCCCCATGGCCCCAGGTTAGGTTACTCTGTAGGTCTTCTTGTGGGATCATTGAACCTTCCAACTTTCTCAGTCCTTCCCTCCGTTCTTCCACAGGATTCCTCAAGCTTTTCCTATTATTTGGCTGTAGGCCTCTGCATCTGTTTTCATCAGCTGCTGGATTAAGCTTCCCAGAAGACAGGTATGCCAGGCTCTTCAAGTATAGCAGATTATAATTAATAGTTTCAAAGTTTGGCTCTCTCCCATGGGATAGGTCTTAAATTGGGCCCTTCATTGGCTGGCCATTTCCTCAATCTCTGCTCTGTCTTTATCCCTATATATCTTACAGGCAAAACAAAGTTTGTGTTGAAGGTTTTGTGGGTGGGTTGGTGTCGCCCTCCTTTCACTTGAAGTCTCATCTGGCTACAAGAGATGGGCACGTAGGGTTCCATATCTTTTGCTGCTAGGAGTCTCAGCTAGGATCACTCCCATAGACTCCTTGAAGTCTCCCTTGTACCAAGTCTCCAGCTTGTCCCAGAGATGCTAACCCCCGACACTCATTTCCATTCTCTCTATCTACCTGCCCCACAACATCTGATACCCTTCCCCACTCTTTATCTCACCTAGTTCCTTCCCTTCTTCTACTTCCAATGTGTATTTTATTTCCTTTCCTAAGTGAGATTCAAGCATCCTCCCTTGGATCATCTTTGTAACTTAGTTTCAAATATAAGCAAGACTCAGGAAGAGTAGTGAAGAAATGATAGCTTGCTCTCAGATAGTTCCACAAAATGAAAGAAGCTACAATCTTCCTAACTCTAGGAAGCCTAAGTAGAGAGAATACAGTTATAGTCTCACAAATGTCTCAGAATCTTGTCATCTATGGGGATAAATTCTGCTTTTTTTCTTTCTATAAATGTATACAATAATGACATAGATTGGGGACAAACTTACACATGGTTATGTACAGCAAGGAATTGCTTTACACATGGTTTGTTGGAAATGAATCTGTAGTTCTGATGGTGGTCTCTCCATCTATAATGAATTCATCCTACTTTAATCCTTCAACTGTAGTTCAGAATACTGCTTCCAAAGAAGTCTACTGAATAGGGAGGAGAGCTTTAAAGTTGGAATGGTTCAGAGAGGCTATAAACAGTAGAAGAAATATATCTGGTGCCTAATACCTTTTATTCCTACTCAGAAGGAGAGAGAAAGAGAGAGAATGCTTGTGCCTTTGGTAATGACACTGAAGACATACATTGGTGTTTTTGATATCCTTGACCTTGGATGCTTGTCTTTTCCTTTCAGATTACTATTGACTAGCTATTATTTGTCTGGGATACTTACCAACTAGAGGCTTGCCCTGATCGCAATGCAAATACAGAACATCTTCATTTTTTATTAAATTATCTTTGTTCAGATAAACTACTTAGTACAGGCTCACGTCCAAGTAAAAGCAGAACTGTAGTCTGAATGATTATATTAAAAAGCTAATGAAGATGAAGTGCTTTGGGATATGATTAGGTCACAAGGGCAGGCTTCTCATGATTGGTGTTAGTGCCCCTGTGAAAGACATCCCTGGTGCTTGCTCATCTCTTTTGCCATGTGAGGACAGCTGTAAGAAATGGGGTCCACCAGACACTGAATATACCAGAATTATAAGCTTTAACTTCCTAGCCTCCGGACCTGTGAGAAATAAATTTCTGTTGTGTTGTGAGTCTTTGATATTTTGTTACAGTGATCCAAGTGAACTAAAATAAGTATTTCTGGCTTAGAATTTTCTTTGATTACCTGGGAAATTTGTTGTACTCTCATATAACACTGAAAGCTACCAGCTACTGTGTGGGGAGTCCTGTTACACCTGTTTTATGGTAAGTAATTATTTTAGCTTTTGTTTGCTGAACCTTCCCTACAAGTTATATGCTCATGTTAAGGTGTGTTTATCAGGTTTGGGTTGATCCAAAACACACACGCACGCACACACACACACACACACACCTTAAACTGACTCTGGTCCCAAAGGCTGGGTCCAGTGTTTTTGGAGATATGAGACTAACCAAATTGTTGGTCTGTCTCTCCCTGAGTTTTAAAAGGGTTAATTCAGTGCAGGCAAAGGGTAATAAGATCTCCATAAATCAAGGGGTGTGAGTATTATTGTTGTTATTGTTTTAGTTGTAACTGAAGATGGTCACTTATTGAAGGACTTGGATCTTTACATATGAGTGTTCTTGTTGGTAAGGATGTCTCCTTGCCTTAGCAGCCTAGAGACTTTCATTGTTGCATGCTCAGGTGACTCATGACCCAGTCTTTCCTGATTTTTTCCCCCAGTGGTTTTCATGTAAGATTCTTCTACTTTTGGGCAATATGTACTCTTACTATTAGGCTAAGTACCAAGCTGGCCTCTTTTTTTCAGTTTTAGGCCAATCAGATTCTTTGAAGATGAGTGACTTCTATTCACTCCCCAGCCCTCCCATTCTAGGAAAACTGTCTTAACTGCATATAATTGCTAGATTAGTCTGTCGACTCAACTGGTCATGGAGTGTTCATATACTGCATTGAATATTACTCAGGTATACTGACAAATGAGTAATTTTGGATTAGTGTTGATGTTTAAATTGGTAGACTTGGTAAAGCACACTGCTCTCTCTAATTTGTGTGGACCTTCTCTAGTTGGTTGAATGCCTGGACAGAACAAAAGGCCAACTTCCTCTTGAGCAAGGTGGTACTCCTTTTACCTCAAGCCTTTGAGCTGGGACATGTATTCAAGCTAGAGAATCCTAGAGCAGCAGATAAGGCTGCTCCCCTCTCGGGGTGGGGGGAGAGGTGGTCAAAGAGCCCACCTCTGAGTTTATATCAGAGACAGTCCCTGTTCTCCTTACTAGGGGACCTAACACATGGTCTCTCTCTGTGTATGTATATATGTGTATATGTGTGTGTGTGTGTGTGTGTGTGAGCATGTGTGTGTGAGTGTGACTTATGTGTGGGTACTGTATGTACATTTTTGTAAGTGTTTGTGAAGGTGGTGTGTGAGGTTGGGTCACCTGCTCAATCACTCTCCCTATCTTATTCCTTTCAGGCTGTCTCACTGAACCGGGAGCTAGACCGAAAGGTGGCACACTCCAGTGGTACCCCTCTTTTGTCTCCTACAAGGTTAGTGTCACAGACATGCAATGCCTAGGTTTCTATGTGGTTACTGGAGATCCAAACTCGGAACAGTCAGTGCTCTTCCCCGTACAGCCAGCTCTCCAGCCCCAGACTCTTTTCTAGTCATCACTGTTCCTTTAGCCTATAGAGGAGTAAGCTCTCATAGCTACCAGTTAATGTCTCTAAAGATCATAGCTTTCATTGTTTTCTTTTGTAATTTTGGGACAATGTTATCAGTGTCCAGACTCATCATCAAGGACTAGGAGAACATAAACAGCTCAGGGCTTGGCATTTAGTAAGCGGTAGCTGCTCCGGTGGTCATCAGCTACTTTTCTTTCTTACTTGTAAAAAGTATGGGGGAAATTTTTTTCTAACTACACTCCTAGCAGCAAAGTGGGCCCCAAAGCACTGTCTTGCTCATAGTTAGCCTTGGGGAAAGTAAATCACATTTTCTATTTAAGGGTGATGTAACATCGCCACAAAAGAAACGTTATCTGTTTCAACCTATCCATCATTCTCTCCATGACTCCTCGCAGCTCCCTCCCTGAGTAGGTGTTGGCTTTTACCATGGTTGCGATAACCTCCAATGTATTTCTGTCTGCCAGGATGATTGATGCATGGCTAGGAGCGCTGCTGTTCCGTTCTGCCTGTGATAGAAGGTGTGACCGTCGTGTTACCGCTGTGAGGGAGCTCGGGCTGAGCACTGCGTGGGCACAGCCACGGGAACTGGTTTCTAGGAGCTGTGCTCTATGCAAGAGACCCCCACTGTTGGCTGTCGTACCATTGCACTCTTTCCTCTTGGGGGAGGTGACAGTGTCCCCACGAGTTTAGGGCTAAGGTGGCTTTGTGTTTAATGCCCAGTTCCTCTATATTCTTGAACTCTCATAAATCTATGCAGCACATAGATCAGAAAGCCAGGGCTCCCTATGGTCTCCATGTGGCCTTACATGACCATAATAGAGGATTTAAGAAATACTTTGAACATGTTTTGTTGTTTAAAACAGTGGTGTTTTGTTAGAGACTTTCCTTTCCATCCCCCACTTGTGCCATAATGAGAAATCTGTAGGGTCAAGGTCATCTGCGTCACCTCCTGCAGTTTCTTGGAAAGAACCGAAAAACCTCTTACGCTGCTGATAGGGCCTCCTAGTTAGGAAGCCTTGCAGGTGCCCTGTCCCATTAATCACCTTAAATGCAGATCTATTTAGTCTTCTAAGAGTAATGAACTAAAGCGACAAGACCCTCCTGGTAAGAAAGCACACAGGCTGTGGACAGAGAATCCTGGGTTTAACATTCAGAAATAGCAAGGCAGGTGAAGCATTTGTACATAACTATGCAAAGTTCATTCTTTTTCTATGAGGTTCTACCCCTCCATGCCCCCATCTCTACAAACTACGATTTGTGCCTGTCACAGGAGACAAGTGAGACTTAACAGCACATCTGAAGTCACACACAGCAGCTAAGTGGCAGAGTCAGGATTTCAATCCAGATTTAGAATCAAGATTTGTCTGATTTCAAACTCCAGTCATGAACTGAAAGTTTCAAACAGGGTCAATCTTGGCTGTAGATTGCTAAATAAGTCCACCTTTGGGAGTTTATTTTCAAGCCTTTCAGGTTTTTTTTCTATTATTAATGAATGTATAAGCAAATTTCCCCACAGGAGAGCCTATAAGTAAAAATAGACCATTATGCCAAAGCCCCATGAAACAAACAACAAAAAGATTGGACCATTCAATCCTTCCTTTTGTCATTAGTTCAACTTCTGAAATGTATCACCTTCACAGCCTACTGTATTAGGAAGAGAAGTGAATTAACAGTAAACAACTGTTGGTTGACACTGACAGAACAGCCCACTGCGATACTGCATAAACTATTCACCGATACTAGTGGAGTGCTATGGAGACACAAATTCATACTTTTCACCATCCCAACCCATAATTGTAACCCAACGTTCATTCAAATTAAAGCTCTGTAAGCCTTTACAGGGCCAGGGGAAAAAAGCTATGCTGCTTTTTACTGGCTGATTTATTGTTACATGACAATATTGGTTATATTAAAATTTAATATCAGTGCTGTCTTTCCACTGTAAGTCTTGTGCTGAAGAGCTCAGAAATTATTTCTTTTTAAAGGGGACATTTATTGCACTGTATAGGCAGGTATGTAATTCCTTCCTGTAAGAAATCCGGGGAATATTTTTTTCTTTCAGCACGTAAGGACTTTTGATTTGCACTTATTGTGTCACCTGGGTGCAGAGGAAGGGTGATATAACCCCCCCCCCCATCAGCGTAAATGATGCTCTGTTTGTTTCTGTATTCTTTTCTAACACCCACTATTGACAGTGCCTCACAGTTTATTAGGCAGGGAATTCAGCCTTTTCCTGTAAATGTCAGGGAGAGAGAATGGCAAAATGGCTTTGAGTTTCAGCCCAACGTTCAAATGGGCCCCAGCCACATGGTGGGGATAAGACAAGGCTAGAGAGTTGTATCATAAAGTTCTTGGCTAATTCAACTCTTAGAACCAGTAAGAAAGACTCTTAGGTATACATTACAGCCTTCTGGTCCTTACAGTGAAATAATTCCATGTACAATGTTGAATTTACATAGTCAAGGTATCTCCTTTGCAGTGGCTATGTTCCAGCTACTGTTTTTTTTTTTTTCATTTTTCCCTATTCTGATTCCATCCAGTCACTCATCAATCCACTCATTCCTTTGGTTTTTATCTTGAAATAGGTCTTGCTATTTAGCCAATGATGGCCTCCAATGTTCGGTCTGCTTCTCTCTCCTGGGTTCTGGAGGTTCAGCTGTGTGCTACTATGCCTTGTGCTTCTCATCAACCTCTGAAAGTATATGTTCATCTGTGAAGACAGCATGTGGGAATTATGACATAACAAAACTTCGTAGAGAATTCAACAAAACAGAGAAGACAGAAGTTATTTGTTGCTGATTTCATGTTCATTTTACTTTTCTTTCTTGGTTACAGAGCTGGTTTTATTTAGAGTGACATAATGCTTGCCTGAAAGGTACATTTTCCCAAACTCAGTTATGATCTGATGCAGCAACTTTGACTAATGGGATGAAAACAGAGGACATTGGTTAGATGCTCTGAAAAGTAGGTCTGGGATGGTATGGATCATTTTGCTTTTATAGCCCGAGTTGTTTCCCACTGGGTTGCAGGATGATGGCTGGATCTCTAGCTCCAATGTTGAGTGAGAAGACAAAGTTTAGGCATTGTAATAAAGATGGCAGGAGAACGTGTCACATGAAATCTGGGTGCCTGAGAGGTTAGTCTTGGGGTCACTGTCTGCTTAGAATGCCCGTTGCTGGGAGCATCCACTTTTTATTATTATCATTTATTACAATTTATTCAATTTGTATCCCTGCTGTGGCCCCTACCTTGTCTCCTTCCAATCTTACCCTCCCTCCCTCTTCTCCCTTATTTCCCTCTGCTAGTCCATTGATAGGGGACGTCCTTCTCCCTTTCTGTTTGACCCTAGCCTCTCAGGTCTCATCAGAACTGGCTGCATTGTCTTCTTCTGTGGCATGACAAGGCTGCACCCCACAAGGGGAGGTGATCAGAGAGCCTGCCACTGAGTTAATGCCAGAGAAAGCCCCTGCTCCCCTTACTAGGGACCCCACTTGGAGACTGAGTCTATTGGCTACATCTGAACCAGGGTTTCAGGTCCTCTTCATGTATTGTCCTTGGTTGGGATATCATTCTACTTTTAATTTACTTTTTTTTTGTACATACAGTCGTTTACTCTTACTCACATTTAGGGAAGCTCATTCCCATGGTGTGGATATACTCAAGTAACCCTTTGGTAAAGTTTCTGTGTCAAGGAATGGGTTCATTTGCTATTAGCCAAGATTGGTTTGCCTTCCTGGAAGTGGATTCGACAAGGTAATCAATCAGATGATGAAAACTCAGCTTAAGTTAGTCTATGATCATATGGGAGGCCCCCAAGAAAACTAAGCTGCTTTTTCATTCCTGACCTATAGAAACCATGTGGGTGTAGGAATGTCTATGGTTGTCCTAAACTGTAAACTCAATACAAGATCAATATAGACTGTAATATTAAACGTGTGTTCTTATGTATGTATTTTAAAATGAATGTATCAGGAAAAGCATATCAAACTCAATTGATATTTGAAGATCCTATAAATAAAACTACTTAAGGCACTTAAGATCCTCCTTTAGAAAAAAACGCATAGTTAAATATGGTTATGAACGCCTTTGCTTTTAGCTACTTTTTAATGACTATAGCAGTTAAAAATCCTCATGAACTTCACATTCTACTCAGCCAGCATTTTCTTAACAACCATATGGTGAGTCAGAGTTAGACTGAAAACTGCAGTCTCTTCTCTTATAGCACTATGCCCTTCTCCCAGCCCTGGGAGGCTAGACAGCCCATTGGATACCAGATCACAGAGAACTAAAGATTCCCAGAATGCCTTTCTTTGCTTTCTAATGACACTCAGAGTTTCAGGGGCAAAAACCAGCCTTTGGAAGGGAGCGTGCTTTCCCAATTTCAAATTCAATTTAATTCGAGAGAATGAAACTGCCTTCTCATTTAAAGTAAGGTACACATGGTCAGCCACCTGTGTTCCTGCTTAGTGCCAAGCCATCCTTATCTATCCAGGCCCTCAGACAGACCTTTTTCTGTTTTTCATAAATTCTTACTTTTTTTTAGCTTTAAAGTGGTCAGCACCTTCCTTATTAATCAGGAGCTCAACTTCAGGCTGTTGGCTTCTAAGTGCCTGCATCTTCCATCACTCACTGAACCTGTTTGTAAAACTTACTGGCAGAGCATGCAAAAACACCGTTCCTGCATGTCCCAAGTTTTCTTGAGCTATAACATCTTTGGGCTGCAAATTAAATTTCAAGACCTGAGGATTCTTGACCACATGATTCTGTTTAGCTATCTTGTTTTACCCTGTCCAAATCTTGTCCAGTTTGAACGGATAGCAGGAGTATTGAAGATTCCGAGAAAGTAGCAGGAAAACCAGTTGCAGTAGAAGGGGCTTCAGGGCATTTCTGTAACAGCTCCATGTTTGTCATAGCAACAGGGGTGAAGGCTCATCCACAGGGCAGTTCATTATCACTCACTTCAGACCTTCCTGTTTACTCCAAGAATCCAATTTTAACTACACTTCATTGGTAAATATCAGCGCCTTTAGCAGAGTAATGTCAAATTGTCCAGCTGAATTTACTCTAATTCCCCTGGTTAATTCACTGACTATCCAATCACAGACCTCATGACCACTTCCACAGTGCTTTAATTTGAATTTCATCATCTGCCTTCTCTACACTTTCTCTGAGCATATGTACAGACTCTTGACCTAACTTTTGTTTCAGTCTGCCTATAACCCTCCTCCATCATCTCCTTCTCCTGCTTCCTCCTTCTCTCCTTTCCCCTTTCCCTCTCACTTCTTCTCTTTTCCTTATCTTCTTCTTTGATCCATCCTCTACTTTCTCTCCCTTCTTTTAGAGAGTTGTTGCATTCAGCTATCAGCAAAACTCTGTACGTTGAAGGAATCATTTTTGGCTGAAATCTGATACCCTGAAATATTCAAAGGCTGTCTGTATGTATTTGTTCGTCTGCTCTCATGATTATTAGTGTTGTGAATAAATATGAACATTGAACAACTGGGCCAGCCACACAAATAGGTTTGAGAGAATAATTAGAAGTTGAGATTTTTTTAAAAAAATTTTATTAATTGCACTTTATTCACTTTGTATCCCCCCTATAGCTCCCTCTCTCCTCCCCTCCCAACCCTTCGCTTCTTCCCCTTTCTCCACACATGCCCCTCCCCAAGTCCACTGACAGGGGAGGTCTTCTTTTCCTTCCTTCTGATCCTAGTCTATTAGGTCTCATCAGGAGTGGCTGCATTGTCTTCCTCTGTGGCCTGGTAAAACTGCTCCCTCCTCAGGGGATGGTGATCAAAGAGCAGGCCAGTCCCTGTTCCCATTACTATGGAACCCACTTGGAGGCTGAACTGCCATGGGCTACATCTGTGCAGTGGTTCTAGGTTATCTCCATGCATGGAACTTGGTTGAAGTATCAGTCTCAGGGAAGACCCCTGTGCTCAGATTTTTTGGCTCTGTTGCTCTCTTGGTGGAGCTCCTGTCCTCTCCAGATCTTACTATTTCCCAGTTCTTTCATAAGATTCCCTGCACTCTGCACAAAGGTTGGCCATAAGTTTTAGCATCTGCTTTGATACCCAGTAGGCAGAGCCCTTCCGAGGCCCTCTGTGGCAGGCACCTGACTTGTTCCTTGTTTTCTTCTTCTTCTGATATTCATCCTCTTTACCTTTCTGGATGGAGATTGAGCATTTTAGCCAGAGTCCTCCCTCTTGATTAGTTTCTTTAGGTGTACAGATTTTAGTAGGTTTATCCTACATTATATGTCTATATGAGTGAGCATATACCATGTGTGTCTTTCTGCTTCTGGGATAGCTCACTCAGGATGATGTTTTCCAGTTCCCACCATTTACCTGCAATTTTCATGATCTCCTTGTTTTTTTATTGCTGAGTAGTATTCCATTGTGTAGATATACCACAATTTCTGTATCTATTCCTCAGTTGAGAGGCATCTGGGTTTTTTCCAGTTTCTGTCTATTACAAATAAAGCTGCTATAAACATGGTTGAGCAAATGTCATTATTGTGTACTTGAGCCTCTTTTGGAAATATACCTAGGAGTGGTATGGCTGGATCTTGAGGAAGTGCTATTCCTAGCTGTCTGAGAAAGCTCCAGATTGATTTCCAGAATGGTTGTACAAATTTATATTCCCACCAGCAGTGGAGGAGGGTTACCCTTTCTCCACAACCTCTCCAGCATGTGTTGTCACTTGAGTTTTTGATCTTAGCCAGTTTGATGGGTGTGAGGTGAAATCTTGGGGTTGTTTTGATTTGCATTACTCAACAAAAGACTGGCGAACCTAATACAAGAACACATCAAAAATATCATCCACTATGACCAAGTAGGCTTCATCCCAGGTATGCAGGGGTGGTTCAATATACGGAAATCCATCAATGTGTTCCACCATATTAACAAACTGAAAGAAAACACACACACACACACACA
>CM053765.1:17397470-17425466 GCA_028658305.1 Pachyuromys duprasi
TCTGAAGAAAGAATTAGAAGAAGATATCAGAAGATGGAAAGATCTCCCATGCTCATGGCTCAGCAGGATTAACATAGTAAAATTGGCCTTCTTACCAAAAACAGTCTACAAATGCAACGCAATTCCCATCAAATTACCAACACAATTCTTTACAGACCTCGAAAGAAAAATTCTCAACTTCATATGGAATAACAAGAAACCCAGAATTGCTAAAACAATCCTCTACAATAAAAGATCTTCTGGAGGCATCTCCATCCCTGATCTCAAGCTGTACTATAGAGCAACAGGAATAAAAACTGCATGGTACTGGCATAGAAACAGAATGGTAGATCAATGGAACCGAATAGAAGACCCAGAAATAAACACACACACTTATGGATACCTGATTTTTGACAAAGATGCCAAAACCGTATAATGGAAAAAAGATAGGATCTTCAACGAATGGTGCTGGTCTAACTGGATGGCTACATGGAGAAAAATGCAACTAGATCCACACTTATCACCCTGCACAAAACTAAAGTCCATGTGGATCAAAGACCCCAATATAAAGCCAGACACACTAAACCTGTTAGAAGAAAAAGTGGGGAAGAGCCTGGAACTTATTAGCACAGGAGATAACTTCCTGAACAGAACACCAACAGCACAGACTCTAAGATCAACAATCAATAAATGGGACCTCATGAAACTGAAAAGCTTCTGTAAAGCAAAGGACACTGTCATCCGAACAAAACGACTACCTACAGATTGGGAAAGAAGTTGAGATTTTGCAAGATCAACTAGCTCTCTCTCTTCTGGCATGATGGAATAGTGCATAGACCTTGTCTGTAAAATGATCCTCAAAAACTGAGCCATCTTGTGACAAAACCTGATTAGATGTGCTGTCGTTAGGGTCAAAGTCTTGTTTAAGACAGATGGGATACCAATATGTGGCCCAGGGAGACACATGTGCAGTGTAAGCCTTTGTTCCTCTTTTGGATCCCTTTCTGTGAATCTTAAAGACAGTTCTGTGGATGCTGCACCTTAAGGTCACTGCTTTAACAGAGCAGAAAGACACCACTAATACCCTGGAGGCTCCCTCATTACTAGGAGTCACAGTGGTACATGCTGAGCCTCCTACATCCTTTTCTGTCTTTCAATTACAAAGAGAGGATGAAGGTCTAGGCAGCTGGAATGGTGGTCTCTTTTATAAACTAAATCTTAACTATGCCTTAATTAACAGTGGGTTGAGTCCCCTTTAAGACTCACATATTAGATACCCTGCATACCTATATCATGATTCATAACAGTAGCAAAATTACAGTCAGGAAGTAGCAACAAAATAATTTTATGATTGGGGAGTCACCACAACATGAGGAACTGAATTAAAGGGTCACAGCATGAGGAAGGCTGAGAACTACCGCCTCAGTAGCTGCATAATTCCAGCAAGTGTCTTTGCTTTTCTCAACTTCCATGCCTACCTGTGTTCGAAGAAGTCAAACAAGTAGCAGAATTTTTCCAGATTTTGGAAGAAATTGAAAATAAAATATTTTAGAAAAATTAAATGAAGGAAAGAGTTGTCTACTGAGTGGCAGGCACATTTACACACTTTTAATGAACAGCTAATTACATCACTTTCCCCTTTCCCTTTCTTTCCACAAGCCTCTCTCACGTACCTGCCATCTAACTTTCTAACCCCTTCTATGTCTCCCCATCACTCTCAAAGTGAAAGCCTCTTCTACCCTGTTTTTTCTTCTTATTATTTTATACACACTAACACACATGTACATGTTTGCAGACATATAGAAATTCAACGTGTTGAGTTTGTTTTTGTTGTTTGTGGTTTCAGGGCTGATCACTTTGTATTGGACAACCAGTTAGAGTGTACATTCCTGGTACAGGCTAATCCACCTAAAGCTCAGGAGTCATTCGTTTGCAGTTCCCTGTCCAGAGCATTACCCTATGACATTCTCTACCTTTGCATTATCCTCTCTATTGGTATTGCCAGTGTTTACCTCTTGTTTTTGCAGCCTTTTCTATGAGAGATTCTTCCTTCTTTTCTTCCATCCTTCCTTCCTTTCTTCCTTCTCTCTCTCTCTTTCTTTTTTACAGAAGACTTCCTATTTTTCTGTTCTTATAGTCTTTCCACCTTCTTCCTTGATGGTCCTTGAGCCATAAATGGTGATCTGCGATATAGATATAATCCCTTGGAGCTAGGCTCTCCATGATCTGTTGAGCTCTGCGTTGTGTCCAGTTTTGGTTTTCTGTGCTGGTCTCTGTTTGCTGCTCTGAGAAGCTTATGAGAGGTGGTAGCTACTTATATGTGAGTATAAAAATAAGATTTAGAATGTAGTACAGAATTATGCTGGGCTAGCAAGGTGGCAATAGTAAATTCTTTTTTAAGATCCATGACCTCGCTAGACTTAGGTAGGTGACTAGGTTACCAATACCAGGCATGATTTCCCTTCTGTTGAGTAGGACTTAAGTTCAATTAGATGGTTGTTGGTTAACACCTACATGTTAGTGCTGGTACTTCCTGTGGTTCATAGGTGTTTTTATCCAGATGGGACTATTAATTGTTTCTCTCCCTTGGAAGCTTACATAGTACTTTCTGGGACCAGGGGCACTAGACTCCAGGAAGCAGGCTTTAGAGTCAGATCCACCAAAACTATCTGAGTCCTGTATCCAAACTCTGCAGTGTCTTCAACTGTAGGGGCTTATCTTCAGCTTCTGAGAGGCAACCGAGGGCAGCAAGCAAAGTCTGTATTGTTTAGGGAGTTACTTATACTATCCTGTCTGACCATTTGAAAGATTTCTTATTACCAGGCAGATCATTACACACTAAGCAAAGAAGGATTAATAAGAAGACAATTTCTACCTGTTATTGTCCTGATTTGTGGCTAGGATTACAAGTGTGTGATACTCAAAGGAAGCTGTAATCAAGGACAGAGTGGGGGAAGTACAATGAAGAAGATAAAACTGATAGATGCATGAGGTGTAACAGGAAGGAAATTCTCATTTGTAATGAGGGATCATTCTGGAAAGCTGAGAAACTGAAATGCCCAGTCTTTTAGACTGACCTATCTTCCTGTAATCTTCTTTGATAAAAAAGTGCCGCCATTTGGCGCATAATACACCCAGGAGCCAGGGTGTATGCTTGAAGGCTCATTCCATCTCACAGTGACCCCTGCCATCTTCCATCTTCATCTCCTTTCTGTTCACTTCCTCTAGGATTCTCTAGCTTCTTCTCCATCTGTTGCTTCATTTAAAACTGTTGACTGCAGTCATATTTGAAAACATCAAAATCATTAAAGGTGTAATCTAGGTCACTTTCTCTTGAATACTCCACAACAGGGATTCCTAAGTTATGGACCGAGAATGGTTGAAGAACTGGCGGGGAAGATGTATCTGGGCATATCTGCAGAATAATTTTCTTAATTGCTAATTGATGGAGGAAGGCCCAGTCCAATGTGCATGGGACCATTTCTAGATAAGGGGGGCTGGGCTACATATATATGTGGCTGAACAAAGGAGAAGGAGAAAGCCAGTAAGCGGCATTCCCCTGTGGCCTCTATTTTGGTCCCTCAAGGATCTTGCCTTGAGTTCCTGCCTTGGCATCCATCAAAGACAGGCTATAACCTGGAAACAAAATACACTTTTTTCCTCTTGCAAGGTAATTTTGGTCAGTGTTTTATCATAGCAACAGAGAAACGAAAAAGGCAGGGATGGTTGCTAGATAGTACCCTTGTTATCAACAGCTCTCTAGTCTTCAAACTACACCAAAGTATGTAGAAGCCACTATCTGGGCTTCTGCTAACCTTGGGAGCACAGTGATAACATGATATGGGTTCCATCTGGATACCAGTCTGGGATATTTGATGGAATGGAGTGTCCTCACTTAATAGAGCAAACTGGAAGGGATTCTAAATGAGAATTTTCTGCATTTATATTCCCGTGAAGGGCTGTGTTGGGGCCATTACCATTTCTGCTTGTTCTGTTTATTCAGCATGAATGTCTGAAACATGCCCTTGTTCTGCTGGCTTTTATCAGATATTCAGTCCCAAGGTACCACAGGGAATATCTTCATTATTAACATAATAAGAGGGAAGCCGGCTGCTTGTGAAAACAGAATATTTTCAGAACTTGGCCTGTGTTACAGACTGGCTGCTAATTAGAGCCCAGTAACCAATGGCAGGGTATCAAAGAATGAAGCAATTTACATGGACGCAGTAGAGTGTTATGACAGCAGCTGGGTAGCCTGCTCAGTTTAGCGTTCTATAGCAAAATAAAAGATATCAGGGAGGTAGAACCTAATAAACAAGGACCGCCCTACCTGTGAGTTACTTTTCTTTTTTTAAGTACATGTTCAGCCCTGACTGGAGATGAGTCTGTATTTGGTCATGAAAGTAGCCTGAGGGGGCCCCTCCCTCAGCTTCTCAAAGGGACCAGGAAAGGGCTGTCAGAAGAGAAAGAATTCCTTTCTCTTGATCAGCCTTAAGCTTTTCATCACAGGGATTATAAATATGGTGTATTATATAACACTACAAAGACTCAACTAATTCTCTAGTATGTAAATAAACAGTGATAACACCTTCACATCCGTACTTGATTCCTTTTTTTTCTCCAGAGATAAGCACATGTATCATCTTTTGTGTACTGAATTCTCTCTATCCACATACACAGAAAATAGTATTCTTTCTAAAAATGTGCACGAATAGGATTATACTTTCTCTATGCTTTCTTTACCTACTATTTATTGAACCATCTTTCTCTGTTATGAAATACAATGTCCATGAATCCCCAAATACATCAAACATGACCTGATATGGCAACAGGCACCTTTGTAGGTGTGATTAAATGTAGGTGGGGTATGTGGGTGAGTTCCAGGGACTCACAGCCGTCATTATGAAAGGAAAAACAGGACGTGAGCGGTACAAGAAGTGTGACCACAGCATTGGGGATTATAATGGTATAGCCAGATGCTGGGGAATGTCAACAGCCACAAGAAACTGACACAAAACTGACTAATGCATGGGGCTAAAGACAAGAAAAGGCTGACGGCTAAGCGTGATTATAAACATGCAGTTTTTCTAATACCTGCCTTAGCCTGCAAATCATGACACAGAGACCTTTATATTTGTTACTAATAGCTTTAGGCATTATGGCTGGGCAGATATTGAACTATTAAAATCTGCCTATGTTGGCCTGGACCTCTTCCAAGCCATGTGACCTGTTACCTGCCTTCTTAGTCTCACTCTGGCTGTTCCTTGTTTATCCGAGTCTTCATGGTGACTCTTTCATGGTGACTCCCTTGTCCCTGAGACCCATTCTGTTTTTCTGGGTCCTGGAAGTACCACCTTATCCTCTCCTCCCCAGCTACTGGCTCCTCAGCTCTTTGTTAACCAATCATAGGGTGGTGGAGAACAATTTTTACACAACATTGAGACAGGAGATGCTTCATAATTACAATTTTGAAGTCTGAACTACAACCAGATCTCTGGGTACAAAAACCAGCAGTTGAATACCCAGTGCACCAAAACATCCTTCAACACTTCTTTGGTGATTAGATTTCCACCTGAGAAGAGTAAACTTCAGTGTGTCCTTTGGAGTGTCCTGTAGACGCGTTTGTGGGGACATTTTCTTTATTGCTGGTTGATAGAGGTGGGTCTAGCCCACACTGGGCAGTGCCACTCCTGGACAGGTGGCCCTCACTTGTACAGGTAGCTGACCACACCAGAGAATGCATATAGTAAGCTGCATTTCTCTGTGGTCTCTGCCTTAGTTCCCTGCCTTCAGTTCTTACCTTGGCTTCCCTTGGTGATGGAATGTAAACCTAAACTGAAATAATCTGTTTCCTCCTCTTCTTGCTTTTAGTTCGTCTTTTATCACAGCAAGAAAAAGGCAAACTAGAACGGTCATCTAGAGGTTTTATTTTTGTTTGATTTTTTTTAACGTATCAGTAGCATTCTATCTTAACACTTACTAAATTATGGCCTATGAGCCAAATCAGTCCTCATGTATGTTTTTATATAGCAGACATGCTCAGAGTAGTGAACTAGTGGACACTTGCAATTGGTTTGACTGTAGATAATGCTGACTTTTAGTCCTAATTAAGTAAAATATTATCTTCAAAGCAAAGAATCCAATTCTCATTAATGGACCCATATTACAAACATTTCAGTTAAAGATTGCTAATCACCTCAATTGGGTTTCATTGTTGGCTAAATGTAGTTAGATTTCTATAATAGCCCTTTGAGTATATACTCCTAGTATTCATAGTAAACAACAATACAAGCTATTTCTTGAATGTGTATGTGTGTATGAGGTGTGGTGTTGTATACACATGTGAATATTGTGGTATGCTAACTGAGGCCCAAGGACAACTTTCAGTAGTTTGTATCTTTTTCTCTACCACATGGGTTCTGGGGATTGAACCCAGGTGACAGAGCTTGATGACAAGCATCTTTATCCAAGTAGTCATCTTCCTGGCTCCATCTTTTTTCTTTTTGGAATGCACGTGTCTTTCCACTAGAGGGAGCAAACAGGAAACTAATTAGTTTTAATGGGGCTCCAAGGGGTTCTTCAGCTGGCTGTTCTGTCTTACACCTTTGAGTAAACAGAAGGAAAGTGAAGAAAACTAGGGGTTCTTGTATCACCCTCCTGGCTTCATGAACCACCCTATCTATTATCAATTCCAGTTTAGTGAATCAACAAATTGCTTGGAGCAAGCAGGCCATTTTCTGGAAAGGAGTTAGCTTTAAATCAGGGACAAAAATCCGCTTTTATCTGAACTTGTTTGATGATACTGCGGCTACTTAAAGGAAAACCTAACTTTTCACCATGAAATTCTGCATCAGTGAATTTGCTAGGATAAGCCTTACTCTCTAAACTAAGAGGGCACATAAGTTCTCTTCTGAAGGAGAGAGAGTCTTTAGCATCTCTTCACACCCTTGAGCTGAAAGAGGTGTTATGCATGTTCAGAAATTAATATGGTTAAGAATTCACATATACATAGCCATGAGCTTTCTGAAACATCTATATGATTACAGAACTCTCATTTTGTTGACATAGGAAGGCTTAAAATTTTTGATACTATAAAGTCCAGATAGATGATTTTAAATCTTTGCCTGACTGAGGATAATATCCAATAAAGGATGAAAAGATTCAAAGACCCTCACTAATTACAGAGAAGTTGATTAAATTTGATAATTTTTGTGCTAGAACCTTTGACACAGCAATTTTGCCAGTTAAATTGGTATACCAAGGCTGCCTGTAGCGCAAAGCCAATAATTTATTAATGTTGCTTAATGCACTTACTGATTCAAAATGATTCTTGGAAACAGATTATTGCTCACATTTCTTTAATATTCTACTTGATAGAGTTAGTATTTTTATACTGTTGTTGGGGTAAATCAGCACTATACCTGGACTGCACCATTGTTACTGTAAATCCCTGCTCATTTTTTCCCTCAAGCATTTTATCAGGACTTGGGAACTCTGCCACTTCGCTGAAATTCTGTTCTCGTTCAGCATGTAGATGTTCTGGTGCTGTGATCTCCCAATAGAGTGTTCTGACTGATTCCCTTTGCTGTTTACAGCAGTTCACACATAAAGGTCGTAAGGTTCTGACGGAAAATACTTCAGCTTTCAAGGGAAAAGGTCCACTCTTTAGGACATGACCCGATTGCTGACGGGATTTCTCTCTCACCTGAGATAATAAACGCTGCACCAAGCTTTCTGTACCCTGAAGCTAAAGGACAATCATGAGATTTTTCTTAGACTCGTGGGATGCTGTGTATTGGTTTTCACATCCTTTATAATAGCTTTGCCCCTCTATGCACTTCCTATGAAAACAGCACCAGACTGAGTTTATCTTCATTGGGAAGACCATCATGAAAAGGATTTCCCTTCCTTGGCTTAGATAATTTGTTTCTGATGGTTCTTAAATCTGGAAAATGCAGCATTAAGGTGCTGACTTCATTAGCTCCTGGTGAAGATGTCTTCCTAATTTTGTATATGGCCACCTTCTTTTTTAAGCTTTTTCTTCTTATAAAGCTATTAAGCCCACCAGGAACACATCATCCTCTTGACCTCATCTAGCCTTATTACTTCCAAAGCCCCCACTTCAAAATACAATTACATTAGGAATTACATCTCCAGTGAATTTTTGAGAGACACAGTTAAGCCAGCTGTAGCTCTTTTCCCTCTCCTTGTGTATAATTTGATTTACAAACCTGTATGTCAATGTATATAAGTGCATATACTATATATATATATATATATATATATATATATATATATATATATTCATCTGAATTAGAACATTTCCCCCTATAGAGAGGAACAGGGCTCAAAGGACTCAAGGTGCTAACAAAACTCATCAGATCCAGAATGCTGATAAAACACAAGATTCAGGAAGCACAGAAAATTAAAAGACTCAAGAGTTCACTCACAGAGGTTGTAGGAGCAGTAAATAGTTGCGTGTGGGAGGAGAATCTTCCGTGAGTTATTAGTGGTGTTAGTAGGGAGCTCCTAAGATGTAGCTCATGGTCATCACCCGTGCTCGGGTGGGAGTTTTGATAATGCAGCTTATTATTTTTCTCTTTTAAAATTAAAAATAAATAAGTTTATTTTTATAGATTCTTTGCTCATACAATTTGTCCTGATTTTAGTTTCTCTTGCCCCCACTCCTTTCAGTTGCTTCCTATCTCCCCTCCGTTCAGGATCCACTTCCTCTCCGTCTCTTGTTAGAAAAGAACGAACTTCCAAATGTTGAAAACCAAACATGGCAAAATAAAATATAATAAGATGAAGTAAAAACTTTCATATCGACATTGGAGACAGCAACCAAAGTTGAGGAGAGAGTCCCAAGAGCAGGAAAAAGACTCAGAGACCCACTCATTCTCATAGCCAAGAGTCCCATAAAAATATGAAGCCAACAGCTGTGACATGTACACAGAGGACCTGATGTAGGCCCATATAGGCCCTGTGTTTGCTGCTTCAGCTTCTGTGAACACCTATGTGACATGCTTAGGTGATTCGGAAGCCATGATCTCCTCGTGTCCTCTTTCCCATCTGGCTTCTTACGGTCTTTCTGCCTTCTCTTTTTCGGATTCCGAGCTCCATGGAGAGGGATTTGATGGAAAACCTCCAGTTTAGACTCTCTTCACATGTCTCTGCATCAGTTCCCATCAGATGAAGCTGATTTTAAGGCACTGGTGCTCCAGGAAGTAACTCCTCATCTATACTCCTCTAACTCATTCCAAGTCTTTGACCATGTTTGTTAATTAATATAACAATAAGGTATTAAAGGGTTCTTGTCCAAGAGTGTGGAGGAAGAACAGGTCCACTGTGTATTACACCCACAATTACACCCAGTAGCTAAGGCAACTTGCAAGTGTTTCAGAGCAGTAGCAGAGAAGACTCATGGGGAGAGTTCTCATTTCAGGACATGAATTTTTGTTTTTTCAAATTCTACATAATGTGGAAATTCTTTGAAATCTGGTCAACTGCGGCATAGTTCAGGAATATCTTAAGAATTTCATTTCTTGCCTTCATCTTAGTCTCCCTCTAAAACGCAATTTTATTCAGATAAATGGTATTTTATTTAACTAAATACCATTTATTTAACCTTGTTCCTTTACTTCCCTTGCTCAGGCATGCTTGGAACCACAGTTTCATCAATGAAGCATCACAGCGCTCAACTCCTCCTCGCATTGATTTATAAGTTGTTCTATTGGATGATCCTGAGCTTGGTGCACCTTGTTCATGGATCTTTCGGTGAAATTGCAGAAGGAAAACTCTAAGGAGAATATTCTGTGACAACACGGGATACAGAATACAGGAAAAGAATGATTTAAGTCATCTCGGTCAGTGCCTTTTGAGCTCAACTCATCTTTGTCCTGTAGTGAAAGATACAAAGCAGCAACTATGTGGGTGAAGCATGCCTTTGCAGTTTTCTGTGGTTTTAGCACATGATGGCAACAGATAGGCCTTTGTTTGGCACTGAGCCGCTTCAAAAATTGACTGCAAGTAGATAAACTCTTTGCTGTAATCCTCTCGATGTTGCAAATTTTGTTTCTATTGAAATTAGAAGTTATATTTATAGAACTTATTGTACATATCAAGATGTTCCGGCAAATTTTTGTGCTAAGACAGCTAGTAATGGATGTAGTAAGATACGCAGTTTGAATACACTTTATAAGACTGATTCAGATGAAATGACCTGTAATCCTTTATTCACTGAGCAGTGATACATACTGAATTAGGAACAACTACTACATCTCAAGATGCAGTTAATCCTTACAGTGGCGGTTAAAACCACTTTATTAAAAACTCACCAAATTATGAAAACATATTAGGGAGTAATTGTAGTAAAGTTGCAAAAATGTTTTATTAGTAACATCTGAATCTTTGAAAAACTGTTAAGATTTTAGGTCGTGCCTATCTGCCACCTGACAGTGCATTTGAACATCCGTTTCATCATATTCAGCTGGTCCTCTGAGTGGATTAGCAGCAGTGGATTTCTGTGTCTGCTTTCAGGATGGACTGGGGTCATTCCATGCTAGCTGGCTAATTCTGCAAGGAAAAATAATTTCAGAAAAAAGCATTTTCTTTATATAGGATTCCTGAAGACATTTCCAGTGAGAGAGAGGCCTGTTTTCCTGGGCATATTAAAAACTAGTTCAATAAGGTGCAAAGGATACAATGGCATCATAATGAACATTGTCTTTAGCACCTTTATTTCTGGAAAAATTGAAATGAAAATGGCATTTTCAGAATAAAACTACCAGCCAGGCATGGTGGTGCACACCTGTATTCCCAGCAACTCAGGGAGGGAAAGGCAGGTGTATCTCTGTGAGTTTGAGGCTAGTCTGATCTACAGAATGAGTCCAGAACAGCCATGACTATATAGAGAAGCCCTGTCTCAAACAACCAAAAATAAATAAATAGATAACTAACCAAACAAACAAACAAAACAAGCAACGTCAATGGAATGAATTGATTGTCCAAGTTTTGCATTGGTTTTAATAAGGACAAGCTGGTACTTTATGAAAGTACCATCGCAACTAATGATGGAATATTCTCTATCTTCCGTACTTGTAATTTCTGATACTACAAGGCCAAGATTAATTATCCCAATGCATATTAATATCAAATAAAAGGAACTTTCATGACCCACCAGCTGAGGATCAGAACTTCATGCCTTGGATCCTCGAGATTGAGTGTTATAGAGAAAAATGATACAAAAGAAGACTGCCTTTGATGTGGGGCACCATGCCAAGTTTTCCTCATCATTTATGTACTACAGTCAAGTTTCAGGTCCTTGAGCCTTGGGTCTAATACTTTCAACTCAAGGGGAACCCTCCAGACTTCTGGAAGTGTATCCCAGTGGGGATCTTAATTTACAGCTGACCATGGAGCTCGCATCTCTAATTCAGATGACATCCTGAATGCAGATTGTTTTCCCAAGGTCACAGGTCTAGATTCTTTTCCTCTCATCATAAAACTCCTGTTCTTTGATCTCCTGAAAATGAGAAATTAGAATCTTCCATCAAAAGACTTCTGCAGAAAATTTAACTCAATATTGGACTAATCACAGTAAATCCAGATCTTTCTATGATGGTAGAGGCTTTTTAGTATGCATTTTGACTGAACTGACTAGAATCCTAAGTGTGACCATTTGTCTTAAACTTTATAGCTGATCCTGACTATGGAGTTAAGTTTTCAACTATAGCTTAAAGAATGGAGAATGAAAGGCCAAGGAAGACAAGGGATTTTGATGGTGCCATTGTCATTCTAGAACCAGTTACAGGATTTTTATTAGTCCACACCTCCAAACCTACATTCTAGGTCAAAAGAAACTGACCAGCAAATGTTAGCTCTGCTGGTTGGCTACCGTGAATTAAGGCTCATTTCTCAGGGCTAAGGTTGAATACAAGTGAAGTGATGATTAGAGATTTCTTCTTGATATTTGCTGCTATGACTAATCCTACATCCAAGGCTACAGCTGCCTTATGACAGTCTAGATTTAACTTGCTCAAAGAGCCTTAGATGGATAACACTGTACTATAGGGCCAAGACAGAAAGGGTTTGTATATTTATATCTCTTCCTGAGACAGACACTGCTGACATGGTAGGAATGTAGTTTCAAAAGTTAGGAGGTAGCTTGCTTAAACCAGATTGGCTCCTCTGTGATGGATTCTTGGATTTGTTTGATGCATACTGGTTTGGTTCATGGCACCTTCCTAAGCAGCAAATACAGTTCCTTTGTATCGCCATCCTGATCAACATCACTGTAATCTCCCCAGAGGGCTGTATTGTCTTGAGAATCTTAATTGCATGTTCACAGCCACCAACAACACACCAGATGGCTTTACTGCGACTAAAGAGACAAATGACAAATGAGAAAACAACAAAAAGGATCTTTCTTCAGTGAACCAGATATTGTGACTTACATATCTGTGCTGAGACAAACAATCCAACAACAATGGTCACAAGGAGTATTGCTTACACATAGCATTGTCCGGTCCTTCCTAAAAAGGAAGCTGCCAAAAAGGTTAGGATATTTTGGGTCCATTCTCCATCAGAGTAAGACCTTGTTCAAGAAGATTTTGCTTGCAGTAAAATTCAATTAACTTTCACTTGTCTCATGTTTTCTTTGTTAATAGTATTTAAAGTCAATTAATGAACTTTGAAATCTTTCTGAATCACTATTCATTTAGTGTATTTGTCAGAGTGCAGCTGAAGGTAGAAACTTTGCTAATAATTTGAACTTAATTTAGAAAGCTTAGTCCTTTAGTTTGGAATTGATGACAAGAACACTAAGAAAACAGTTCTGCTCCCTGAACCCCTATTTACCAATGAACAGGAGTGTCTGATGTTAAGGTTGGTGGAAGGTAATCTTAACACATTATGGTCAGTGGGGTGTTGTGTTGTTGAAGAGATCCAGAGGTCTTGGCTAGAACTACTGTAGCAACAGGTCACTGGAAGGTGAGAAGGAGTGGAAGCTGGGTGGGCAGGATTGCCCAATAGCCACACATACCACTAGAGATCACTGGTCTACAGAAAACAATCACCAAGATGTAGAGAAACTTCTTGGAAAGCAAACGTCCTGGTGTGTTGGCACTGATTCTCTGGTAGGTATTTGGTTAAATGGAGCAAAAGAAAATCTTAATCAAGAGAAAAGAAAAGAAAAGAAAGGACACAGAATCATGAAACAGATAAAAAACAAAAACAAACCTGGATTTGAAATTAAAAGGCTGGGAATTCAAAGGCTGATACATTCAGCCAAACATAAACAATAGAATATAAGGCAAAATGATCAATGAGGAGTAAAGAATATGTACCTGGCTTAAGTTGTAGTTGGATGCTGAACTTTGGAATGCACTGTGTTTTTTTTTTTGTTCTGTAATTTTGCCATCCTTTTTATTATTATTATATTGCTGGTAGTGGGTAAGTATCTTGTGTGGCCAAAGGGATTCTGAGTATGGCAGTCCTAGCATTTCACTTCCTGTTTTTCTGCTTTTAGACTTTAAGTTGTCTTAAAGTTTTCTTTATAATCAAATTAGTTCTGCATTATACAGTTTTGATATTCTGCTTAACAATAGACACATGTAGAGAAAATTCTGGAAGATACATATGGTGTTTTCATCAGTGGGATAGTTTGGAAAATGTTTTCATTTTATTTTATTCCTAAGAGTTTAAGTTGCTTTCTTATAGGCATGCAGTGGACCTGGAGAGGGCACAGAAGGAGATGAGGGAGGGAAAGTGGGATTTGGGATAGAATGAGGGAGGGGGCTACAGCTGGAATACAAAGTGAATAAACTGTAATTAATATAAAAAATAAAATTAAAAATAATTAGAAAATAAAACTAGTTTCAATGTTGAAAAATGCTGCTTAATTGACTTTGGATATTGTCACTGAGCATCTGTTTAGACACTCAGATATTTCTATGGCATAGCCTTTCAGCCTTCTTGTAAGGACCAGCAGCTGGTAACTATATTATGGGTCGCATTAACGCCATATGGGTGCTCTTTCACAGCCTGGTTTTCTGATCATGTGCTTGGAATGCTTTCCTCTTGTTGAAGCACCTTCCCAGGCATTTGTGGAGTGAGAATCTTCCGAGAGAGGCTGACCTGACTCCCATCTCTCAGTCTTGGGGCACACAGACAGCAGGAGCTGAGGGAACGTTTTGACCTGTTTGGTTCTGACATAAGGCTTGCTGCCTGAAAGGTGAGCAGCTGGAGAAGGGAGGACAGCCCTGGCCTGTCTGCTGCTAGATCTGTGGGACTGGCCAGGAGAAAATTCTGTATCTGAACTGTAAGCATTTTTACTTTTTCTTCTTTTATTGAAAATAGTTTTTCCCCTCATATTAATATATCTTTATTAGTTTCTTCTCTCAAAACTCCTCCCAGAATCTCCTCATATCCCCTCCCACTCAGATATATCCCCTTTCTGTTATTGTTGGAAAACAAACAGGCTTCTAAGGGATGATAATAAAACATGAAAATACAAAACAAAACAAAACAAAAAACACCTCATATCATAATAGGACAAAGCAAACAAATAGAAGAAAAAGAGACCCAGAGAAAGGCAGAAAGAAACAGAGACCCAGTTCTTACACCCAGTAATCCCATAAAACACTGAGCTGAAAGTCAGTAATATGTATGCAAAGGACCTGTAGAGTAAAAAGAGAGAAGAAAAATATATACATAAAATAAAAAATAATATAAAATCTTATTAAAGAAAGAAAAATAGAAAAAAGAAAAGGCCTTGACACGACATACAATAAGGAACATCCAAAGATGTCATTTGAGTTTGAGTTTGTTTCCTGTTAGCCATTTACTGCTGGGCATTCAGCCTACCCATAGGAGTCATTTGTTTCCCCAGTAAGATACCCTTGGAGAAAACTGAATTTTCACTTGTAAGTGGCTATCAATTGGAGATAGCTTCTGGGTTAGGGATGGGCATGTGTGTCTATTTTTCCTTTCTAGGACCCCCATCTGGTGCAGAGCTGTGTGGGCCTTGTGCATGCTGCCTCAGGGTCTATGAGTTCATATGAGCATCCATGTTGTTAATTTAGACGGCCTTGCTTTCTTGGTGTCCCTTACTCCCTCTGGATCTTACACTCTTTCTGACTCCTCTTCCATAAGGTTCCTGGAGCTCCCATTTAGGGCTGAGTGTTCTGAACTCTCTCATTTTCTTCATAACGTCTAGCTGTGGAGCTCTGTATCTGTGCCCATCTGCAGCAGGAGGAAGTTCCTCTAATGATGGAGGAGCAAGGCACTGGTCTGTATGTATAGCAGAGTGTCATTTTACAGCTATTTTTTGTTTGTTTGTTTGTTTGTTTCAGAACAGTGGTGTTGGGTTTTTATCCTAGGCCCCTGGATTAGCTGGTCTCAGGTTCTTGGTTATGGAGGCAGTATCAGGTATGGGTTCTATCTCATGAAACGGCCTTGAGTCAAATCAGGTATTTGTTGGTTTCTCCCACAGACTTTGTACCACTCTTTCACTTGCATATCTTGCAGTCAGGACACAATTGTAGAACCAAGGGTTTGAGGCTGGGTTGGTGTTTCCATTCCTCCTTTGGTATCATGTTGAGTTCCTTTCTATCCAAAGACTTTAGCATGTTGGGGTGAAGGCTCTATGTAGACAGGCTCTCTACTTCTTCATGTTCAGTACATTGTATAGGTGGTATCTTTAGCTATGGTGCCTTGCTGTCAGTTTGTGGTGCGCAACCTATAGTCTTGGTAACAGCATTGGTTGTTTGGAGGTTCCTGTGGACCACTTTGGCCAGCACCTTAATTATATGAACCCCAATCCTAGTACTGGAAGCTTCTTTGGTGAAAAGAGGTATCTAGTTGGGGCTCTGTCTCCTCACTATTTGGCAGTTTCATTTAGATCCCTATAGTGGTTTGAATAAGAATGACCTCTATAAGCTCATATATTTGAATGCTTAGTCATGCAGGAGTAGAATTTTTTAAATTGATTACAAGAATTAGGAAGTATAGCCTTGTTAGAGTAGGTGTGGATTTGCTGGAAGAAGTGTGTCACTGGGCGGGGGCGGGGGGAGCTTTGAGGTTTCAAAAGCCCATGCCTGGTCCAGGCTCTCTCTATTTGCTAATGGCCCAGGATGTAGTTTTCAGTTACTGCTCCAGTGTCTGACTGTATGATGCTATGCTCCCTGCCAGGATGATAATGGAATAAATCTCTGAAAGTGTAAGGAAGCCCCCGAGTAAGTGCTCTCTCTTATAATAGGCACCCTGGTCGTGGTGCCTCTTCACAGCAATCAAATAGTGACTAAGATAATTGCTTTCATATTTGTATATATTTTGGGAAGCTTCTAATGTATTAGGTTTCTATATGGCCCTTAATTTCAGCTATCTCTCTCTGTATTCTCTCTTTCTTTCCCCTCTTCTTTCCTTTCTCCATTTGATACTCCTATTTCAGTCCCTCTGTCCATTCATAACTATCTGTTCTATTTCTCTTTCCTAGGAAGACCTATGTGTTGCTTCTGAGTTTCTTACTCTGTGGTTTTATAGATTGTAGCTTAGTTATCATTGGCTTAATAGCTAATATTCCCTTTCAGTAAGTACATCCCATATTTGTTTTTCTGGGTCTGGGTTATTGCATTCAGGATTTTTTTCCAGTTCCATCCATTTGCCTGAGAATTTCAGTTTTTAACAGCTGAATAATATTTCATTGTGTAAATGCACCAATTTTTCTGTATTCATTCTGTTAAGAGATATCTAGATTGTTTACAATTTCTGGCTATTATGAATAGAGCAGCAATGAACATGGTTGAGCCAGTGTCTCTGTGGTAGGCTGAAACATTCTTGGGTATATACCCAAGGGTAGTCTTGAAGGAGATCAATTTCCATCTTCCTGAGTAAGTGCCCACACTAATTTCCATAGTGGCTGTACAAGTTTACACTCCTACCAGGAACGGAAAAGTGTTCCCCTTGCTCTACATCCTTGCCAGCATGAGCTGTCACTTGTTTTATTGATCTTAGTCATTCTGACATGTGTAAGATGAACTCTCAAAGTAGTTTTGACTCCAATTGTCTGATGATTAAGGATGTTGAACATTCCTTTAAGTGTTTCTCAGCCAATTCAGTTTTCTTTTCTGAGAATTTTGTTGGGATCTGTGCTGTTTTTTTTTTTCCATTACGTAATTAACTTATTTACTTTACATTCTGATCAGAGCTTCTCCTCTTTCCTCTCCTTCCAGTTCCTCCCTCTCCACCCTTTCCCTTTGCCCCCTCCCTTTCTTCTCAGAGAAGAGGAGACCCCTCATGTATATCAATCAACCCATTTCGGCATATCAAGTAGGACTGAGAGCATCTTCTTCTATTGACGCTAGGCAAGGTGGTCCAGTTAGGGGAAAGGGATCCAAAGGCAGGCAACAGAGTCAGAGACAGCCCCTGTTCCTGCTGTTAGAGGTCCCACATGAGGACCAAGCTGTACATCTGTTGCATATGTGTGGGGGGACTCTATCTGCTCTCTGGTTGGTGGTTCAGTCTCTGTGAGCACCTATGGTTAGTTGATCTGGTAGGTTTGTAGTTTGATTTTTGTGGTGTCCTTGACCTCTCTGGCTTCTGCTGACCTGTCTGGTTCTTAGGAGAGTGTAGTGGCTATGTGTTGCATGGGGTAGGAAATTCTTCTGGGATCCTGCTAGGTTAGACCTGGAAGTTCTGGGTGAAACGTGTTTCTAGGTATTTGAAGCTGAGACTTAGGAGTGAGGATGGATTAGAAGGTTGGGTGATGAGAACCATTGGAGGGAGCAAAGCAGCATGTTCCACCAGGATCTCTTTAGTGCCGTGGCAACAGGGGCAGAAAGTGAGTAGGGGCCGCAACATGTAGTCTACTACAGAGCTGTGGAAGAGACTGGGGGTTGGATTTGGAGGAGAGGAGAGAGAGTTAAGATCTGAAGCTAGCCTACCTGTTTTCTTGGCCCAAGTGGCCTGTGGATTCTCAAGGAGTGACTGCTGGAGTTGGGGCCTAGCAATGATTTGAGGAAGGAAGGTTGAAGGGGAAGGTCTAAGTGGTCTGCTGGAGAATGGGGCAGGGCAGGAGAGGAGGTAATACCAGGTGGTCTGTTACAGAGCTGGGGATAAGACTGGGGTATTTGGATTTAGAGGAAAGAAAGGAGAGGTGAAGATTTACAGTTAGCCTACCTGCCCCTGACCTCCAACATGGCCCTGGATGGGCTTGTGGGTTTCCAGTGAAAGACTGCTAGAGTTAGGGGCTAAGATAAAGCAATGAGCAGGGGCAGGGGGAGTTGAAGAAGAAGGTCTATTTGATCAGTTGGAGATGGAGATCAGAGAGGAAGGGAGACCGCAGTAGCAAATGAGACTAGGAGGGGCGGCAGGTTGTATTTGGAGGAGAGGAGAGGAAGTAGTGAAGATCTGCAGCTAGCTTCCCTGCTTCCCTGGCTGGGCAGGCCTGTGTGTTCCCAGTGAATGACTGTGATCATTTTTAAACTTCTGACATGAGGATTAGGTGTAAAAGGTTTACTGATCTAACAGGGAGTCTCCAGATTCTCGAGCTAAACTCCTTTTCGTGACAAGCTACAATAAAAGCTCAACACTGGGGCAGAGTCTGCACGACAAGCTTTTTTACCATGAGCACTTTAGTTCTTTGCCAGAGTTGGATGTTGAAAAGCCGGGCTGCATGTGTGTGAACACTGACAACCATAATCAGAGAGGGCTCAGCAGGCCTTCTTTCTGGGCCATGCAATGTGCCTTGTGAGGTGAACATGAAACTCCAGTGTGTCTGAGATTGCAGGGTTGCTGCTGAGGTGTACTTTTATTTTCCCCTTACATAGACTACTTGTGACATTCAGGGAAGGGGCAGCCAGCTCTCCTACTGGTGGCAGGAAGGCATACCACATCGGGGAAAAGACAACAAAGACCACAATGACTGGGGGTACAAAACAGTAGCTTTAGCTAATACAGGCAAATACTAACTGTCATTGAAGACAACATCGTGTAGCCTTCAGCCTTTTGCTTCTTCCTGGGTCCTGCAAATGGTCCTTTCTATGGAGCTTCCTGGATGTCCCTGTAACCACAGTGGTATCATTGCTAGGTAAGATTGGCCTTTAGCCTGCCCACTACAGTCTTTGTTCCCAAAGCATTTTGCAAAAGACAGAAAGAGAAAGAATGAAAAGAACTTAATGAGAGAGCAACCACCCTTTCTGATGTCTCTTTGTTTTGTTCAGTTTCCTATCCAGTGGGGTCATGGGGACCACATGTTACTGTCAGACACAGGAGGCAAGCAGAGGATTAATAGGAATCACATGTTTATTCTAGTTAGAAGTCAGATGACTTTGGAGAGGGCTGTGTCTATGCCCCTGCAGATTCCAAACCCGACAGTTGCCCATCGCTTTTAGGGAAACTAGGGAATGCACTGAAGTTTGCAAATTCAGCTAGGCTCAGCATTTGGAGTGTGATGTACAGGCAACATTTCTTGTGGAAGATTAGGAGGTGACACTAGGGTGCAGTGTGACATTAATACCGATCATCAAATGACAAGTCCTAGAGTTACCCCAGCCTGTGGAAGAGTATTTAAATTGGGTTAACCAAGGTGGGACTACCCATCTGACATGTGTATGAGACCATTCTCTGAGCCAAGGTACTGGAATGAATAAAAAGGAGAAAAACAACAGGAGAAGTAGCACTGATCGCTCTCTGCCTTTTCACAGTGGGTGCAATGTGGTCGCATTTCTTGTGCTCCTGCTGCCGCCTCTTTCCTATCATCATTGACTGTGTCTCTTAGAACTGTAAGCCACCCTAAATCCTTCCTTCCTTAAGTTGCTTTTGTCGGGTATTGATGACTACTCTGGCACAGTTTATAGCCAATTGGAAGTCTTTATTCCGGCTAGCTGGGATACCCCTTAGGTATTCAGGGACCTAGGTGTGGCCCCGGGTACCCAGAATATGCAGTTTGTGAAGGCAGCTTCTGGGATGGGAGTGGGTGCTTCACAGACGTTAGCAATTTAACAGAAGCTAAGATAAACTGTTAGCTGTGGATGTTCTATACAAATGGACAAGTTAACTTGGGCATCCTGACATTGTGGGTCTTTAAGCAGAGTTGGGTAATTTGCGACGGGATTCACCCTCAAGGAGATCAATTTCTTGTGAAATCTGAAATGATCTCAGCAAGAAAACAAGATGGAGGAAACTTTGCATTGTCTTGCTCTGTCACAGTATTGTGTCACAACCATGAAAGAGAAGTAGCTATACAGGTAGGAAGATGGGCGGGGCTTGAGGAAACAGTCTTTGACTGTTTGACTTTGGGAGTGGACATTTCCTTTCCCTTCAGCAGTGCTGCTGGCTACAGATCCTTTCCCTCTGGGCTTAGCATGATGAAGCCCCAATGTTTGAACATTGGAAGGAGGCTCATCGGAACTCATCTGTAGACCTTGAGGGGAGGGGTAGACCTAGAGCCACACTTAGGATCAGTGCTTGGTCCTTGTTTCCAGGATCACAACAGTATGGCAGAGGGATGAATCATTTTTCCAGTAACGGGAGGTCAGCCTTGTGGTTACCTTACCCATCAAAATCCCGTATGTTCAGCGGAGTTTCAGTTGGATCTCAGGTTGATTGTAACTTCTGCTCATTTAGAATCTCCCACAAGTTTCTCCCTCCCCCGAACTCCCAGATGTTGACAGAGGCTCAAACAAATGCCCAAATTGGGGCAAATGACAATTCAAATAGCAATGTGTTCTGTTCTGTTTTGTTTTTATTAATTTTAGGCACAAAGCTCTTCTTTTTTTCTCTATGGTTGAGACTTAGTAGTACTGTGGAATCAATGGAACAGCCACTTTTTGGATTTCATAAATAAAGGGGGAGTGATTAGCCCAAAGCCACACAGAGAATGACAAAGCTGAGTTTGGCTTGCTTGTTCAAGCAATAACACCACGCTACCTTCCAACTGTGTTCTGTCTTTTACCAACATCTTTACCTTACAATGCCTATGAGAATAGTAAGAAAACTACTTCATAATCAAGGGTAGTGGCACATGCCTGTAACCACAGGACTTGGGCAGTTGAGATGAAGAAATGAGATTTCTAGTCCTTCCTGGACTACCTATCTCAAGAAAAAGAAAGGAAGAAAGATTCAGAATAGGACTGTGATGACGATGCGGCAAAAGTAATCTGCAGGAGTGTGAGAGCCATACCCAATTTTTGGGACCCCAGGACTCTTTTTTTCCTCCTTGACTCACTAATAAAGCAAAGGTGTGCCTCTGTGTGGGCACAGATTGCACTTCTAAGGTGCAATGACGGTAGTCCTAGCAGTAAATTCACCCGTGTGAGGCTGTTGGTTTTCAATGTGGGCAATGTCCATACTGTAAAGGAGTCGGGATTTTTTTTTTAAACTAAAGATGACATCTTATGCAGCAGTCAGGGCATGCATGCAAAGTTCACCTGGAGCTTGTGCAGCCCCAAGAGAGGTAAGCCTTCTGTATCAACAACATAAAAACTGGAGCACAGCACCAAGGTAGACATAATAATGGTAATTAATATGTGGCAGGTGTGTTTGTATGTGTATGTGTGATTTCTTATTTAATATTTGCCATAAACCTGTGCAATGAGTACTGTGCTTATACCCATTGTACAGGTGAGGACTTGGTGATACTGAGGCTGGAGGGTGCTACAAAACTGCCCAAAGATACCTTATTTTAGAGATGATATTTGCCTGCAAGTCTGTCTGTTCCTGTGATTTACTTACTGTTGCCAGAATTTTTTCAGGTCTTTCTTTAGGTCTAAAAAGAAACTGTATTTTTTTTTTTTGGTATGACAACATTGTGATTTACTCAGTCTCTATAATATTACCTGTTCTCTACTGACAACTGGTACTGTCCTTAACTGAACCTTCTACCAGCTTCCCTGGATGCTTAGATGGAACGGTAGAGTGGTTTACAGATGCTCAACCCACACTGGTACAATTAATCCATAACAGCTCTTTGAGTTTAGGTTTTATCACTTGCATTATGCAGATTGAGAAACATTAGCTGTCCACAGACTAAGTTAACAAGTGTTGCATCTAACATTTGAACACTCACACCGTCCTGGACCTTAGAGAGTAGTGAATGTGATCCAGGATCTTGTCTTAAACTATGATTCTATTGCCTAAGATATGAGGGCAATAGTCAGTAGATATTCTCAGATGGATATGTGTAACAATCCTGCTGAGTTTTGACTCTAACTGCAGGGTTTGAAATAGTGCCTACAGTTCAGGTTGCCTTGTGTGACAAGTGACACCTTCACATGTTATAAGTTCTTTCCTCAGTACAATGGACCGGGAATTTTACCTATTTTCACATAGAGACCTGTCCTTTTTGTTATTGGAGATTGTGGCTGCCATCAAGAGGGATTGTTTGCTTACTTCGTGTTTGCTTACTTCATTGCTGGTTTGTTGGTGTGAGCAATGGTACACGGCTAGCATTTCTAAAACTGAGGGGAAGAGATGCCGAACTCACCTCCTCCTCTGAGCTTGCCAGTGAATGTTTGCAGAGCAAACAGGAGGAGCCATAATAAATATTTCAAAGCTGGAAAGCAAGTTTTACAGCATCGTGGCCTTACAAATGTCCGCATGTTGCTGCAAACCGTCTGTGGGTGTGCATTAAGGTGATTCATAAGAATGGGAAGTTGATCCCCATCAGCCTGGCTGGATAGATCACCAGTGGACACGCTATTATGCCCAGTCTTCATGCTTTCAGCATTATAGCTGCCATTTATTTCTACTATGTCACGGTGAGAAAGGTGGGAGAGTTTACCTGGGCTACAAGATAGAAACATCTTTACAAAAGAACGGACATCGTTCTCTGTGTTCCGATAATAAATAAACCAGCCAGGAAAGGAGTATTCTCCTAAAAGGCCTGAGTGAGTTTGCCCTAGGGAATCAGCATGGCTTGATAAAAAGTCATCACTGGAACACCCTTTACTATGAGGCTGCTTGCAGCTAGTACCCAAGAAATGCAGAAGGATCGTGACATTTGCAACTGTCAGCTTTAGGGATTGGCATTACAGATTCTATTATGTGTGACAAAAAGGAGGTGTTTATCATGTTCCTGACTGGGTAGCAACTACCATCTATGCAAGGGTTTGTATGCACACACATATGTATATGGACATGTGTGTTAACTCTTCTCTGTCTGATCACTCCTCCTAGAATCCGGAGGTTCATGGGTCTTTTCCTTATTCTTATTTGGCACTTGGTTATTCTAGAATCCCTGATGCTTGTTGGGGGCTACTGTGCAGTTTCCTGTGTCCTAAGCTGGCTTTCTAGGGAGGTCAAATAAAGGGAAGGATCACTAAAGCTCAAAAGTGGGCAGAAATTGTGATGCTTTGAGGAATGGGTCCTCCTCTGTGCTACTACGGTGCCTCTCTGTGTATGGATGGGTCTGTTCTATATCCACCATATACAGCTACTATCCTTCAGGTCTACTTGTAGCTATGGATAAAGAATAAGGAATGATTTTGTTGGTACTGTTTTCAGTAGTTAGAAGCCAAATTGTCCATCATGTATGACTAAGAAAATAAATTATGGTTCATCTGCACCATAAGATATGATACAATCAAAAAGATACAGTTACACATGTGTATATTGATTTGAAACTATTTCCAAGATGTGATGTAAAGTGACAATAGCAAATAATAAAGTAATGCTTATTATTGCTTAAATGTTATGTATAAAAGCAAAAAATACTTCTCTGCCCATTGTTATATATTAAATAGATGTAGAAGATTTCTTTAAAAAGGCTATATCACTGCTCTAATAACACAATCTGTGGGATTTAAATAGTGGAAATGGATTTTGTTTTGTATTTTTCCAGGCTAGGATTCCAAGTTTAAGCTATCAGTAGGGTCAATTTCATTCTGATTCTTCTTTTCTCTCCATGGCATACAGATGGCTGCTGTTTTTATTTCCCTTTTTTGAATTATACTATAACTATATTATTCCTGCTTCCCTTTTCTTCCTTCAAAATCTTCTCATATGTCCCTCCTTACTCTCAAATTCATGGTCAGATGGCCACTTTAAAAAAACAACTGCCTTGGTGTGGTCTTGCTCCTGTGTATACATTCCCACTGTCTCTGTGTGTGTCTAATCTCTTGGCAGAGGGGAGCTGCCATATTAGATTAGGGCTTATTTGAATGGCTTCATTTTAACTTAATAGCCTCTCTTTAATGGCCCTATATTCAAATATAATCACTGTCATGAAGTCAACACAGAGTCTGGGTTAGGACTCAATTCTGTCTAAAGAGAAGCCCACATACCATTTTTAGAAGTCATCTTGAGGACAGAATTGTGAGCCTTGGAAGAACAGGAATATATTTTTCATTGTACAACTCTAACATAAAGTGTCTGAACAGGAACCTTTGCTAAATTCTTCTTAATCACAAGTGATTTTAAAAGAACATTATTTCCAGATCTTCCCATGGTCTCTTTCCACTTGCTGCACTGTGACTAGGAGCATGCTCTCATTTTACAGAACCATGGGGTCAGTGGTAAATTGCATCCATGCCCACTGATGGAATGGCTGCCAAATCATATATGGACCATTTATCACCTTCTCGAGGGCCTTTTCTTCTTCTTACATTTCTATTTAGAAAGTGGCTGTTTGAGACCATATATTTTGTGAGGCTACTTGAAACACAATTCTAGTTCTAACTCCAGGATGCATTCTCATCTTTACCCAGTGTCAGTGTGTTTGTTCTCAAGTATAATTAGGACTCTGTTGGAACACAGATGGCACAAGCGTGTGGGAAATTGTCCCTTTTGTTTTGCCAAAGAAAAACATACAAATAGGAGGCAGAAAGTTTACTACAATTCCCTCTATCTCTACCTGCTGTTGCATGGCCAACAATAATTTTCTTTTATTGGACAATCATTACTTTGGACATCTTCACTTCTTTCTACTTGGTTTACTAAGAAATGCTGCTATCCATTATCATCTGCGGTGATAATGCCGTGCTGTATGCATGAATGTGCATGTGCACATTATACTGTAATGCTTCCACAGTTGGCAAGTGATACTATGACTTCAAATAAATGGGGGCAGAGATGTTCACATAAGCCAAAATGAACACACGAGTCCATACTTTGTGGCAGTGCTATTTTTGGTGCCCTCTCACTTCCTGAGTATTCATTTCTATTGGCGGAAGGGTGTTGGCTGGGAGCACCTGACTCAAACAGTCAATGGGCAGGGCAAGCTGAAGGTATGTTGCCTCAGGGATCCAGAAGTGTTATTGATGATAGGCAACTATTGTTCAGAACAAGCCTCTTAGCAGTTTAGCTGGGATGACTTCCGTGAATGCCTACATTCACCGTGAGGCTTCTCTGGTAATTATGACCTGGGTTGGTCATGCTGGAAATTTCTTCAGGGAGTTGGTCTTTGTTGACACCTTTCCCTTTTTCCCTCCTGCTCTTTCTCCCTTAAGAGTTTTCAAGAATTTGCTTCCATTCACATAATTGTCATCAGGCCTTCTTCTGGGCTACCAAAACAAAAATGTTTACTACTTTCTGCTATAACATGCCTATCCCCAACATAACAAATAAGTAATATTAAAAACAACCCCCCCCTGTTTAAATTATTTTTATTTTCATTTTAAAATGATAAAGATTCCATATCCTGAAAGGAGAAGCCCAAGAGGTGTGTCTTCAGGGATAGGTGCTAGAAACCCAAACAAAGGTACTTTTCCTTTCTCTGTTTCATTTTTGGTAATTTCATATGTGTATGGAATGTTTTGTGTATAATCATATTCAGCCCCTAATACCAACTCTTATCCCTCTCCCATTCTTGCTAGCTTCATTCTTATTCCTAACTATTCATACTTCTGCCGCCATGTCTTTGTGTGTGTGTGTGTGTGTGTGTGGTTAGCAACAGCTCTGGGTGATTGCAATGACTGTGCCATAACCAGAAGACAGTGTGTCACGTCCTCTCCTTCCTCTAGTTCTTACAATCTTTCTGCTTCCCTTTTTGTGATTTTTTTTTTGCCCTAACCTTGGAGGAGATGCAGATGTTCTTTCTAGTGACCAGCAATCAGACACTTATTATCAGCTTTTCTACCAGATGTGAATCTCTGTATTAACCATTACCTTCTTCAAACAAGATTCTCTGTTCCAGACTAAAAGAAACAGTATTATATGAGCATAAACATCAATATTTAGGAGGTAGTTGAATATGTGTTCATTTAGAAACAAAACAGTAGTACACGGAGCCTATGACTCACCAATCATGGCCTTTGACAAAGTTTGCAATTCCAGGTGCGTACGATTTATAATGGAGCATGCCTACATGCAGTTGGTCAACCCCAAACATCCTTGCCACTATTGCACTAGCGGCAACATCTTACCTGGCGGGTCAGAATTGCAGAACATTGAATCCATACCTGGGAAGCACCATTGATGCTTCACGCATTAGAATGATAAAAAGACATAAGCTGTCCTGGAAGGAGCCAAGCTATCTGCCACTGTGAGGCACCGCTCCAGGAGTGTCATACATTGTTGTATTTGAACTGACTTGCCCCAACACAAGGGAGATTCTACCCAAAGCCAGATTCTTAGTCCAGATTTTAGTGGCTTAATCCTCAAGTGTAAATTTTCTCTGCTCTTTGAATCTGGCTTCCAAGTTAATGCTTTTAAAATGCAACTTTTGTGATGAGAACTTCTCTGCCTCTGAAGGGATATTGGGGGGGGGGGGAGAAAGAAAGAAAATCGGTTTTCCAAGTTTATCTTTCCACAGTGATTTATTTCCCTAGGAAAGGCTTAAGCTCAAATGTCATTTCTGGTTCTCACTGCTGCTCCTCTTTGTACTGAGGGTCTCAGTAGAGGAGGCTGCACAGAGAACTCAGCCCCAAGGTTGCCCAGGTGGTCTGGGTCCTATGCCAGATTCAACTTTGCTTGCCTGCTGTGTTCTGTAAGTGCTGGCGGCTGGTATTTGGTGCAGGGATTAAGCTACTAGCTCTGAGAACAGGCTTACAAATGTCACTTCCTCAGGGGTCATCTGGCTCATGGTGGGGCACAGAAGGGACATCATCTAGGGCTCTACAGGATGCTGCCCAACTGACTACAGGAAAGCTCCTGGCTACGTGAGTACCAGTTGTGCGAAAGCAGTTAAGAGTTTCTGCAAGTTTTTAAAACTTCGCTCTGGCCCACATGCAACAGGGGCCATGTATTTGTCTGCTATTGTCATCAGATTACTAGGGGAAAATTCTTCCAGAGAAGATCACTCAGTAGAATCCACTTGGAAAGATGAAATTGAACATGGAGCCAGGGCATGCTTAGACAAGACCCTGAAGGTAGATGGCTGGTGTGCTCTGCTGGCATATTGGTGTGAATGAGCTTGTCCTGCAGATGTCTCAATCACTTTAGTACTTGACTCCCAGTTGGTGGCACTGTTTTGGGGCAGTTTAGGAGATGTAGCCTTGTTGGAGGATGTATATCATTGGAGTCAGGCCTTGAGAGTTTAAACACTGCCATTTACAGATTGCTCTCTCCACTTCCTTCCTGAGGGTTCAGATGTGAGCTATCAGCCTTCTTCCCCTCCTCCTCTTCCATCTTCTCCTGCTCTTCCTCCTCCCCCTCTTCCTCTTTCTTCTGTTCTTCCTTCTCCTTCTCCTCCCCTCCTCTTCCTCCTCCACCTTCTCTTCATGTTCCTTCTCCTCCCCCAGTTCTTCCTCCTCCTCTTTTTTCTTCCTTCTCCTCCTCTTCTTCTTCCTCCCCCTTTTCCTCCTCCTCTTCATCTTCTGCCTCCTCCTCCTCTTCTTCTTCTTCTTCCACCTCTTCCTCTTTATCTTCCTCCTACCATCATGCTGTTTGCTGTCGTACCTTCCCACCATGATAGACTCTTATCCCTCTGGTGTTACAAGCTCAGAGAACTCTTTCTTCTGTAAGTTGCCTTAACAATGGTGTTTATCCAGGGACTGTTTCAATCATGATCTTGATGGCTGACTCTTTGACCCTCCCCCATACAAGCCGGGGAGTGACAGACTGGCTAGATCCCAGGGGAGG
>CM053765.1:17425566-17449615 GCA_028658305.1 Pachyuromys duprasi
AAAAAAAAAAAAAAACCAATGGTGTTTATCACAGCACCAGAAAAGTCACTGATACAGTGGGTAAAGGTCTTCCTGTCTCAATTTGTCGCTGTCTTTAAATATTCAACCCTTTGCATACTGAAAGGTCTTTTAGGCTTAAGATAAACTAGGCATGTAGGTTCTGCTAACACTATTACTTTATGAGGCCTGGACATGAGAGATGATGGATTCTAAGACTGAATCAGAAATGCCTAAGGATTGGGATATTAAGTCTCGATGCTTTACTCCTTTATGGTATCATAACCCTCATGAGCGATTGGGTATGAATGTTCTTCCTCCATTAAAAAAAAAAGCCAGGAAGTTTTACTGTGGTAAAATTACACTGCTTCTCTTGTCACAGTGGTCCACCCTCCAGTGTTTAGGAGCACAGGCAGGAGAGAAAAGTCCTCACTCTGGGGTGCCGGATAAATTCATGGTTATTAACCTGAACCCAGAAGCTTACAAACATACAGTAAAGGGGCTGGAGTGATGGCTCCTTCCACAAAGTGCTTGCTGCACAAGTCTGAAGACATGAGTCTTGATCCCCAACAATCACATCAAAGTGAGACACAGTGGTGTGTGCTTAGTGTTGGGTAGGGAGAGGCAGGCAGATCCCTGGGGCTTGCTGGTCGGCCAAAGAAGCCTAGCCAAATAAGAAGATGGAGAGCAATCAAAGAAAGACACCTACTTCTGACCTCTGGCTTCCATGTGCACACACATGAACATGGACACACACACATACACACTCTATAAAAATACAAAACTGGAAACCATAACAGAGAAGCAAAAAACAAGTAAGAAAAAAAAATGCTCAAACAAAGCTGTTGAGTGTTTTATCATGACCATAAAGTACCAGAACTTGGGTTAATTGTAGCTTCATCTTTGAAAATGAGTAGAAATCACATTAGACTTCTTACATGGTAAAACAGTGAATACTACAAGGGACAAAAACAGAAATCAAATGAACTTATTGCAGAAAGAACAGGGGTTCTGCTTTGAGCTCTTACCACAATGACCATGACAGTTTATATTATGTAGTAGAGACAGGAATGACTAGTTTCAAGGACGTAGGTTTTGTCAGTTTTCTAGTGCTTTCTGGTAAATCACTACCCTCAGTTTCTTATCAGTAGGGTGGGGTTAACAGTATTTCTTATCAGGTTTGTGTGAGAAATGAACAAGATAGTACTTACAACAGTGTTTGACATAAAAGTGCTTTTAAAGTATCAGTTAATAAGGAACTGTATTTTGGCTCCTGTGTATTACAGCTAATACTTCAACTAATTTCTACAGCTCTGTGAGAAGTGGTTATGCTGTGTCCATGTCTCCACTGGGCTGTGTAATGGACACTTGATATTTAAATTCTCTAAAACCTGGCTTTTCAGTCTTCTCTTCTTCTCAATTGTAGCAAATGCTGTGCCCACCCCTTGCATTTTCTGAATCCTGTTTGCTTTACTTCTTCATTACTCTAGCAAACAAAGCATCAAGAATTCTAGTGAAATTCTGTCCATTTACTTTCAAAATACGTTCCACCCCAACTATCCTGGTCCTAAATTGTCAGAATGGTCCCCTAATTCTTCCAGCTCCTACCTTATTAAATCCTACAATAACCTATTTTCAAATTCAGCCAGTACACTTTCATGAACCCGAATCCTACAGGAAACCTGTTATTAGGATGATCTGAGACCTGTGTATGAGTGTGTGTCTGTGTATTTCCCCTGCCTCCCTTTGCATACACATGTTGTATGTCTTTGATGCTATGATCTATTACCATTCTGTCCCCAGCCTTTCTCTTTAATCATTACACTGTCTTGTGGCTCCTGGAGTAGGAGGTGGCGGGGGAGGGGTGCTCATTCCCTGTTTTCCTTGCTGGGAATGTTCTCTCTTTATCACTGTCTGATTCCTCTTATCTAAGAAGACTTCTATCTGATTCCTCTTTTCCACTGAGATCCTCTTTAGCTTCCCCCATTTAAACCATGTCTGTCCTGCCTTCCTTTTTAATTTTTTAAAATTTATTACAATTTATTTACTTTGTATCCCAGCTGTTGTTCCTTCCTTCATCCCCTCCCAATCCCGCCCTCATGCCCCTCCCCAAGTCCACTGATAGGGGAAGTCCTCCTTCCCTTCCATCTGACCCTAGCCTATCAGGTCTCATAAAGACTGGTAAGGCTGCTCCCCACTCAGGGGGAGGTGATGAAAGAGCTAGCCACTGAGTTCATATTAGAGACAGTTCCTGTTCCCCTTACTAGGGAACCCACTTGGAGATTGAGCTGCAATGAGCTACATCTGTGCAGGAGTTCTAGGTGATCTCCGTGTATAGTCCTTGGTTGGCAGTCTCAGAAAGACCCCTGTTCTGTTGCAAACTTTATGGCTCTCCTGTCCCCTCCAGGTCTTTTTATCTCCCTCTTCTTTCATAAGATTCCCTGTACTCTTCCCAACGTTTGGCTATGAGTCAATGGTATATAGTCACTTAGAAGTGGATATTAGACATGTAATATAGGATAATCATACTAAAATCTGTACACCTAAGGAAGCTAAGCAAGAAGGAAGACCCTGGGTAAGATGTTCAATCCTCATTCAGAAAGGCAAATGGGATAGACATCGGAAGAGAGAGAAAACAGGGAACAGGACAGGAGCCACCACAGAGAGCCTCTGAAAGACTCTACCCAGCAGGGTATTAAAGCAGATGCTGTGCTGCCATCTTCACTCTTTCTTCTGCTTTTCATTTTTGCATAGTGCTCATTACAACATGACCTACTATTTCTGCCTCTCCAGCTAGACCATAAGCTTAAGTGGGGTTGAGGTTGATGGTAGGAGAGATAATTCCTACTTTGTTCATTGCTGTCTTCCTAGCACTAAAAAAAAAAAGTGCTTAGAAAAATCATAGGTTTTTAATCAACATTTTAAAAAGATAGCCTGCTACATTCATATATTAGAGGTGAGAAAACTGAGCCTCAAGGAACTAATGCTATCTGTACTGTTGGGCATTCGTGCAACTTGCAAGGCATTAAGGCACTGCTGGACAAATAGATGATAAATTTGAAATCACCTTTAACTTCTGGTCTTAAACAGAAAAAAAATATACACTCCTACCTGCATTCCCCAACCCTGCACTGCTTCTATAGTGAAGGGAAGAATGTTACAGACTAAATTGTGCCCTCCAAAATTCCTATATGGAAACCAAAGTTTATATTTGCATTGTGTTCAGAAACAGGACCTTTAAAAATGTCATTAAGGGGCAGCAAATACGTGTGAGGCCCTTATCTGATAAGATTGGTGCCCTGATAAGAGAAGCACACAGCAGGAATGGGAGGCAGGGAGGATAGGCTGGGTGAGGGCAGTGACAGGGTGCCCTTAGCTGTCCATCGAGATTGGCCTCAAAAGAAACCAACCTAGGCTGGGGATTTTCTAGCTTCTAGCACTATGAGAAAACATATTTTATGACAACCATTCCAAAGTGTTTGCTTATGATGGTTCTCGAAGTCTAAGGAAGGTAGGTAATATGCTTCAGTCCCGTTTGTGTGCCTGAAAGACCTGGAAAAACACGACTCTGGAATTCTGTGATTAGAAAGAGCCAAAGGCTTGTTGTAGGAAGAGTGGGCTGATCCAAAGCAAATGCACATTTACAGAATCTACACTCAAGTGAAACAGAAAGGCTTGGTAGGAAACCTGTAAGTGGCTCCTCTGGCTGTATCAAGGATGTCTTCTATAAGGATGGCTTGGGAAAGATAAAATAGACTATGAAATTCAGGACTCTCTCCCACACATCCACATGGACCGAGTCTGTGAGTCACAACCATCTTCCTCTCAAAGGCAAGGTGGCAGACTGAGGGCTCCTTTCCAGGGGACCTATAATGCAGTCAATATGGGATTTTTTTTTTTTTTGCAAAGAGCTATTTATTATTTTAACAGCTGTATGGTCTACTTTCTTGGATTAAAAAAATCTACCTGTACCCACAAATGACTTATAGGGGTTGGAAAATGTAGCTATAAAATTCTCAACTTAAAAAAATCCCCCAGGTTTTCCAAATTTGTCTCCAAACCACAACATTTTTTCCATTCTCACTTACTCTTACTCATGAAGGATTGAGAAAGCCAGCATCAGTCCCAGCAGCCAGAGTTGGACTGGAATTTTAGTCAAAGGTGTACATGTTATGACAATCCCAGGCAGGACATGTCTTCTTGGATACCAGCTATGTAGGAAGAGCTAGTGCCTGTAAGCTTCAGCACTGCCTGTGACTTCTCACTTAATTTTCTTTAAGATATTTGTCTTCAAAGAGAGATTTGCCTTGAAGCACTACTAATAACTTTGCTATGCGAAGCTCTGTGGGTTATTTGTTTGGAGATTCTACATAAAGTGTTAACATTATCATGACACAATTACTAGTAAGTAATCATCTGATTGCCATAAACACGTCTCTCTCAAAATATTACAAATTAATATTCATGCTTTCCTCTAATCCACCATTCTGAGATAATGTATGTCTGTATTGTTTATCAAAAGTCCATATTTTTCTCCCCCACTGAAAGGAGGAAGAATTGTTAAGTTCCCCATCCGGAGCCTCTTTTGGCTGAGAATGAGTTACTCTAAAAACGGTCTCTTATCCTATTATTAAGCCACCCAAAATAAAATACAAATAATTCTAGGTAAAACGTCTCCACACCCTTGGAGTTGCATTATTCAAAAAGCTATTCTAACTCATTCAACCCTGACAGCTGAGAAGCCACACAAGAGCATGATCATTTGAAATTGTCACATAAAATTGTAGTTTCAGGTGTATTTCTAAGCTGATGGCTTAGTTATTGTTAAGGGGACATCCTGGAATCCCACTAGAAAAAAAATACAAATGCTTCTTCCCAAGCTTCACATATTCCTAAAGAAGGCAACCCTCAAACAGACTCTGGTTTTGAAGCACAAGAATCCTGAAAATGATCAGGGAGAAGGAAGGCAGGACCAGAAAAACAACTGGGAAATGTTAATATATTCACAAACCATTGGCGTACATGGATAGAGTTAATAGTGCATTAAATTTCTAAGTATAATGATAATCTTATTTTCTGAAAATCCCATAGGTAATACTAAAAATGTATTGAGATGGAGCTAGAGTGGTTAGTCAGGGTTAAGAGGTTAAGCCTGCATACTTTTCCCTTATAGAGTACTCAAGGTCTCTTACTACCCACATAAGGTGTCTTATAAACACCTGTTATTCTAGTTCCAGAGAATTCAATGCCATTTTCTGGTTCCTCCATGAACACATATACACAAAAATTAAAAATTCCATTTTATATACCTATATCTTCTATCTATCTATCTATCTATCTATCTATCTATCTATCATTTATCTATCCATCAAAACTTTTACTAGGGAAGAAATTTTAAAGATTTGAATAATTTTCATGTGCTCAATGTATATCTAGATCTCTATGTACATTGGTTATGCTGAAAAATGTTTAGCAACTGCCTGTCTTAAAACAAATCTATAGAAACCCACACTGATAGCCTATTTTAACATCTGCAATAAAAATAACCATCTTAGGGCTTGATTCCAAGCTACCAGCATGCCCTCACTAAATACAAAGTTGGGATGGAGGGCATACAATTAGCTTTTGCAAGTTAGTGCTGGATATTTTTGGAAAAGGACAGTAAGACTTGTAGACAGCATGCTCAATTTAGAAAAGCATTTTCAAAGATTCAACACACCTTTGAAAAGAACAGATTTATAATAAAATGAAACATACTTTGTTATGATGATTTACTGAGCAAAGTGAAGTTTTTAGGTCAGTATTACTTTTGATAGAATCTTATGGTGCCCACCTGTTCTGTATGATGTTGGCATGACTGTGAGGGTGATGGGATTTGGAACCTCAGAGACCTAGGTTTGAATGCAAATTCTGCCATATAATTCCATGAGTCTCCTCCATGGAGAAGATAATTAGATACTCCCAGCCTCCTGAGTGAATTTTCTCCTGAGTGAATGGGATGTTGAAAGTCAGTCATTATAAAACACTTTGTGCCCAAGATGGTGATTAGACATGGTGGTCATTGAATATTACCTGGGTCTGTCTTGATTGTGCTTTATAAGAAATTGTTATAACACTTCATATCCTGTGTTCTCTTTCAATGCCTAAATCTCTGAAAAATTTCCTCTCTAATCATGTACATTTAACCAAGCAATAGAAGCTAATATTCTATATATTCAAAATAACATTTAATAAATATTTCTTAAATGGATGGATATGTGAATATTGGATTATTTCCCAAAGTTTCTTCAAGCTGGGAATCACAAAAGACACCTTTCACCATGCTATAAAAATAGTATCCAGTAAATTATCAAGTACTACTCATTTTTAATTTCTTTTTTAAATATATAATAAATTATTTTTAATTATTTAATTATTTTATTAATCACAGTTTATTCTCTTTGTGTCCCCCCTATACCTCCCTCCCTCCTCCCCTCCCAGTCCCTCCCTCCCTCTTCCCCACCGGTGTCCCTCTCCCAGTCCACTGATAAGGGAGGTCCTCCTCCTCTTCCCTCTGATCATAATCTATCAGGTCTCATCAGGAATGGCTGTATTGTCTTCTTCTGTGGCCTGGTAAGGCTGCTCCCCCTCAGGAGGAGGTGATCAAAGAGCAGGCCAATCAGTCCCTGTCAGACAGTCCCTGTCCCCATTACTAGGGAACCCACTTGGACACTGAACTGCCATGGCTACCTCTGTGCAGGGGTGACAGTCCATCTCCATGAGTGGTCCTTGGCTGGAGCATCAGTCTCAGAAAATAACCCTGTGCCCAGACTGTTTGGATCTGTTTCTCGCCGTGTGGAGCTCCTTTCATCTCCAGGTCTTACTATCTCCTACTTCTTTTATTTAATTTCTAAGTATTTCTTTACTATGTCCCTCTGTCTTTATCTAGGTTTCTGCTGTTGGTTTATGGTGTCATTTTCTCCGAATCAGTTTTCTGTCTCTTATCTTAAAAATGTCAGAACTATCCTTGATAAGACTGTTTTCAGTCAGACATTCTATATTCTTTAAGGTCAAAAGTTTTCTCTTACTAGTTTTTTTTTCAATAAAATCATATAGAGGTCTGCATACAAGATGCTCAAGGAATGTTTTTTTCTAATATATAATGAGTTAGCTACTTTGGGTAAAAGAATTCTTTTAGTTTTCTGCGTTTAGAAATTACTTTTCAAAATACTAATTCCTCAGACCTTTGCACTCTATTATTTTTGATAATTTCAAAGTCCATGATGAAGACCTTCCCATGTTGGTGTCCTGCAATTCAGGGGTAGCTTGTGGTGTAGACATTCTGAGGCCCTGCTTTTTCTGTGTAAGAGACTACCTATGCTCATCTTTCCCTCACTGTTCATTTTCTGCATCACCAACCCCAAGTATGTTGTTTCCTTCCCTTTGGCCTTCTTCCAACTGGAGGTACAAACAGAACAATCAAGTTGTAACCTCCTAAATTACTGGATGTTTGTGCAAGCTCTACAAAGTTAGAGTTGAATAAACAAATATTATACAACCCCTGTAAGGAGTGGATTTCCGCTGACCTGGATGAGAGACAACATAGAAAGGTAAGGTTCACATGCAGTCCCATACTTCACAATGGCATCATTGTGGTATGAGTCCAATGATAGACTGCATATTCAACAGTGCTTACTATGCACTCCAGTGATGTCATGATCAAGTCAGTATAAGTGTACTCTGTAATGGACTGTGTGACTAAACCTCTTAACACAGTTCTCCAGACCTACACTCATCCTGCCTTCTTTAAGCATGAGAGATGACTGATGGCATTCCCATTGCTTATATCTGGGTGTTTACTCAGAGATAATGTTGCTGTAAAGAAAGCAACATTTCCAGTGCAAGTAGGATAAGAAATCGGGTCATTTGAACACATTTGACAGTGGCTGACTTCCAGTGCACTTTCCAGAATTGTTACAACCAGGAATTTCCACAGTTGATTTTACTGACACACACATGCACACGCACACATGTGCATGGATGTAATTACAAGCATGTTGTTTCTATGAATCCTACGTTTATTGTTAGTCAGAGAACTTGACACTTTTTTTGTAACTCCGACTTCAAGGAGACTCCTTAATGTTCTAATAGAACTGAACACCCAGGATTTGGATTTGTGCCCACTACTTAGTGAAATAATCTTATTTAAATTGCTTAACTTCTTCAAGCCTCAGTTTCTCATCTCACACCTTTTCTGTGGATAATGAAGGGCTTTGCTGGGGGTAATAAATTGATCTTCTATCACAGGGTCAGCCTGATGTTTAGGTGGTGCTTAGAAACAAGGAAATTTTTCTATCTTTTCTGTGATCTGTGGGTGCTCTCTCTTTATTGCCTAAATCTTTTCTTCCTTTATATATACCTCAAGTTTCCAGAAACTCATCTCTTCCTGTTATTCTACAGCTCTCACATGTTTTATAACAAGTAGATAAACACATATGACATTGTGGTATATTTCCTTATGTTGGACTGAGCAAGTGTGTCTTTGTTTTGGATTACATGCTGTCTCTTCTCAATAAGACTTCAGAAATTGTTTTATTTTTTTACAAAAGTATTGCTCAAAATTATTCAACAAACAGAACAATCCATTTTTATTAAGACTATGGAGCAGAATATTTGATTGACATTAAACTCTAGAATGGATCAGCTAGTAAGGGGGGTAACATTTTGGTTCCTAAATCTTTAAACAATGAATGAATAAATATACCAGTGGCTGGTTATATAGCTCAGCTGGTAGAATGCTTGCTTTGCATTACATTATGTGTTGTTTTTATCTTTTGCACTGCACAATCCCTGCATGGAAGTCTCTTCCTGTGATCCCAGGTCTCAGGAGCTAAAGGCAGAAGAATCAGAGGCAGCATTTGAGGCCAGCATAAGCTACATGAAACCCCCCACCCCTTAAAAGTAAAATGAAACAAGCAAAACCACTCATTCTAGATCTTTCTCATTTGGGTTGAATCAAATATCCACAGGGTTTCTTATAACTATTGAATTCTTTCATTATCACATTAAAATTACACATAGTTTTGCCATCCACATGCTACATTGATGTGTGTATGTTCAATGTAATGATAAATCAAGCTATACATATTTACTTCCTCAAATATTTATCATTTTTTTCATCAAAGCATTCAAGATCATTTCTTCTGGCTTTGTTGACCTGTATATACATTGACCTGTGTATACATGTATATAAATAACTGTTAGCTACAGGTGATATGGAGTATATTGGATCAGTAGCACAAAATCCTTTTGTCTAACTAACTTGTCACTTAGTATATATCAACTAAATTCTTGCATCACCCTGACATCTTCTCTGTTACAGGTAGCTAGTATTCTGTTTCTAGGAACTGGAATAAGACACACTATGCTTCCTTTTACTTCTTATTTTGCCATCTCTGTGCAGGATATCAATTAATTATAATATAAAGATGTTTGCACATAAAAGTGAATAGGCTCTATGAACAAGGCAAATATTGTATTTATAATGCTCTTGACCCCATTTTCATCCCATATATGCATTTTTTTTGTCTTTGGGATCAAAGTTCTCCTAGGAAGTTAATAGTTCAATGGATCTGGAAATCTGAAGTTATGCGACACTATACCCATCAGAGAACATGGATTTCATAATATGTGCTAACTCAAAACAACACAGTCAGCAAGGACTGTGGAGAGAGACACTGCCACCTTTCTCTCATTTAGCTTGACATTTTCTCCATCAGACACATCTCCGTGGGGTTTCAGATCCAATATATCACAGGAAGAATTTGGCTTTGCCAGCTGGAAATGGGGAGAAACGGGGAGCTGGCATCTGCAGTATCTGCCAGGGATTATTCAAGGCATGGCAAGAACAGAGCTTTCTGTACACGAGCCAAATGAAATTATTAAGGTTAACCTTCTCACTCAGCACTTAATAGGTAATCAATTTTCACTCCCAACAGTGGAGGGTAAAAATTCAAGGCGGGAATGATAATGCTGCCTCCTCACATTTGTGACGGGCTGTTGAGTGTGCCAAATGATTTTACATGTATTATTTCATTTAGTTTTTGCAGCAACATAAAATTGGCGGAGCACACATGCATGCATGCCATGCATTAATTCTGCATCACTTATTTAACAAGTACTTTGGGCCCATCTAGCAGCCACCTGTGGTAAGCTTTGGGGACAAAGCGGTGGTGAAACAGACAAGCATCTATTTTGTTTTCAGCAGGGTGGAGAGGGATGTGTTTCGATGTGACCCAAGGTCACAGGAAGAAGAGCTGTTTGAAACCTAGGCATGCTGCCCCAACCTTGATGCTGGATCACAGGGCCATTGTATGTGATTATCATAGTCAGCTTCAACACAACGCTCCCCTCTCTGTGGTCTAGGGAGCACAGTAAATCTGCTGCGATTTTCCTTATGGTTCATTTAAGTCTACCATGGGTAGTCTTATAATCTTTCGGGGAGCCCTCTGACTCTCTCCACAGAGGTTTATCATGGTAAAGTACTGCCCTGTGATTTCTACACTGCTTATAGACATCACAAAGGTAACACTGCTCCGAAAACTACAGCTTTCTCTCTGATATCAGGAAGCTGTGTGTAAATCTCCATTTTTCTACAGTTTTTTTTTACACCTATCAAACATCTCTCTACATCCCAATGTCAATGAAAGTTTTATCCCATTCTGTTTTCTGCATGCCTTTTTGGGGGTTCTGTCATCTCTTTACTCTCAAGCTTGGGCGCAAATGCCAGAATGTCTATAATAGCGTGCCTCTGTACAGAGGCCAACAATGTGAGGCTGTATTTTATCTTTGAGTGGGAACAGGAAAGAAAGCAAATGACTGAAGAAAAAACAGCTACACATTACTGTATCGGAGTAGTTTGACGACACCATAGAAAAACCAAACCAGGGTAGTGTGTAGTGGCTATCATCCAGTTTCTGATTGGAACTTGTGCCCACGGTGAGGAGAGCAAATGAAGACAGCCCTGAACATGAGCCCTGGACAGCTGTTGGGTCTTACTCACAGTTGCCTGGACATCACCTAAAATATCAAGGTCAGCATTACAGAACTCTTCAAGGTCAGGGTAATATAGGGATTAGAGAACAAATCTAATGTGTTTCATGGCATGGAAACCCATTGTATGCCTTGAACTTAATAAGGAAATAAAAGGTGTGTAGGTTTTCCAAACGGTTATTAACCAACAAAGATGAGATGCACCAGCAACTCAGAGCAAAGGGTGAAATAAAATGAGCCACAGGGGAACTGTACATGGACAATATTAGGAATCCTTTCTCACAAGTAAAAACTTGTAGCCTTTGGGTCAATTTCCTTTTATAGAGAAGGAAGGTCACATGTGGAAAAAGTTTATTAAGAGAAACAGGTGATGGGATTTGATGTACACATTGCTAGATCTCACTGACCCACGGAAACATTTAGGGTCTCATTAAAAATGTTGTACTTAATTGATTTTTATTTTTTTTTTCTGAGAAAGGGTTTCACTATGTAGCCCTAGCTGTCCTGGAACACACTATATTGACTAGGTTGGTCTCATACTCACAAAAACCGCCTGCTTCTGACCCGTGTGTGCTGGAATTAAAAGTATATACCACCACTCCCAGCTATTTGTAGGGCATGCTGTCCTCAAATGTTCGACTCCGGGGGCGGGGAGTGTCAGCCTCTTCCGTATGCTTTTCTGTAGCTTATCTGAGACTCATCAGTGAACGGATTTCTACGTGAACTCCTAACACATTGACCTTGCCTCTACTCGAGTTCTTTTTTTTTCTCTCTCTCCTAGTGTTTCCTTAGTTTACTTTTCTCAGGATTTTCTCCCATAGCTTAAAGACGGTTATCAACCATCTTTTGCATTATTATGCCAGAGGGTTAATTCTCAGAACTCATATGTGCAAAGGTTGAGTATCCCAAGCTGATACTCCCAAATCTAAAATATTCTGAAACTCTGTAACATTTTGAGCATGTATGTGATGATGTACACAGAAAGTTCCGCATCTAGTTTCGTGTGATGAGTGGAAGTCAAAACACGTGCACATATAGTCCTGTGCTGTAAACATAAAAATTCGTTTTAGCTCTGTGTACGACCTGTTCAAGTAGCATAATTGGATTTCATGTTTAGATTTGCATTTGGACTCCACAATATCTTGTTTTATATATATGGAAAGACTAGAAAAAAATCTTAACTTTCCAAATACTCTTATTCCCAAGCAGTCTGGATGAGGAATAAGATCCTTTATTCTTGCTGTGTGGGCAGCCCTTGTGAAACTTCCTATTCCTCCCTGTAGAATATTTTCACCTGGTCTCTCAGACACAGCATCTTTGCAGTTTTCCTCAGAGTTCACTGGCTGTTCCTTCTCAGCATTGTTTTGGTAGTTTTTCTTTATATCTTTGCTTGTGTATTCCTCTGTTCATGGACAGCCTCTCAGCTCGGGCTCATTCTGAAGGCCAGCTCAAAGCAGTCTCACAGCATCGCCACCAATAAGCTGGTGGTTCCCCAACCCACACCCTAACTCAAACGTCTGTCTTCTCGGTGTCTCCACTGGGTTATCAAGTAGATGTCTGAAATGCTGAGTGTTGGAAGTGAACATCTAAGATCTACATGGTCCGATTCCTAAAACACACACGCACACAGTCACACACATGTGCACACACACAAGGGTTGAGGTAGAAAGAACTGTTCCTCTGTTGCTCTCATTGCCAGCTGCCGTGTTTAGTCATACAGATGAAAATCAGCAGAGACACATTTGACTCTTCCCCTTTTGGTTCCATTCCACATTTGACATGATCTATAAAACTTTGCTGTCTCCTCAAAATACACATTTAGTGTCAGCATTTCCTGCTATGTCATCTCTCCACTGGAAGAGCCTGGTAGCTACCTTTATCTCTGGACTGGATCTTTGCAGTAACTTCTCAGTTGCCCTTGTTCTATTTATCTTCCTCTCCAGTCTGTATTCCCAATTCAGTAATTATGGAACCTGAGGACTTGTAAATTAAAGCTGAGGCGGTTGGTGAAGCTCTGTAAGTCCAAGCTACCAGGAGATTAAAGCAGGAAGATCAGAAAACATCATTTGCCCGCTCTGCTGAGTGAGTTCAGTGCAACATACGCACTATCGGATAGAACAGTCCTAAATTTAAAATGATGTTACAATGACGAGGGAAGGTAACTGTATAGTGATAGGTGGATAAATCCAGTGGAGGAAATAAAGAGCATATATGAACACACTCTTAGAGCATTCAGGTACACAAAGCAATGATTTTATTCTAGGCTCAGTATGTCAATGAATCCTCCACATTTCCTTGTTGGCTTATCTTTTTTTTCAAATGGATGACATAATAGCTTTTTGAAAGACTAAAAGTTCTGTGGAGGCAAGTTTTTTTTTGTGTGTGTGTACATTTGCATATATATGTGTGTATATGCATACATGTGTATATGCATGTTTATATATGTGTATACAGGTGTGTGTATTTATATGTATGTGTATATGTGCTTGTATATGTGTGTTTGTATGTGTGTGTGTCCTTTGTTCACTGATTGCCATTGGCTTTCAATGAGTAGTTGCTAAATGAATGAATAGACCCATGTATTTTTCAGCTCCTTACCCTTGCTAATATGGAGCTCCTGCTTCTTCATCTTGTACAAAATGCCAGGCATGGCGGTCCTAGGCTAGTGGATTCACTTCGCTGCTGGAAGCCCTGCGTCTGAATGGACTGGACTGTGCGGTCACTTAGCCACGTGCACCCTGGCTTATGCTGAGTTCTTTCAAAGGCCTTTCTAAGGAGTTTCTTCAATGCTGGGACTTATCTTCCTGCTCTTTTCAGTGGATTCAAAACCAGCTCAGAGCCAGGTCAGGAGGGCATGGTATAAATACCCTCCAATCTCATTCATTCTTTGGGGCACCTGAGCTGAATACCTTTTTTTTTTCTATGAGTAGGAATAAAGTGAAGCTTTAAGGCCTTTTGAGTCAAAGTACAAACTACACAGAGAGGTCAATATTCCCAAATTTTATAGAGTCTACCTCTGGGTTCTGTTGAGTAACTCCATCCGTGATAACTGGTCCAGCCAGATAGGATAGAAAAAGACAGGCCAGGATGTGGATGGTGTGGCAGAGCGCTGTGAGGCATTCGTTTCTGCCCCTTGGAAGGAGAGTGAGCCCCCTTCATATTTTTCTTCAGCTCGTCCAGAGAAAAACTATCTCCTGAGCATCTTTTCCCTTTTATTTTTCATTTGTCTTCTCTTTCTCTGCCTCTTTCTCTTCTCATCAGAAGATGGCAGCAGAGATCGCTCTCTTGGGCTGCTTCGGGCTGCGGCTCCGTCTACCATCTGTCCAGCAGGACACAAATGCTCCCCAGTGAATGAATGCAGGGTGACATCCTTTCCAAAGGGAAATATATATATATATATATATATATATATATATATATATATATATATATATAATCAATTTCATATGAGGAAAACAAATTCACAGACTACCACTGCATTTATCAGTTCGTTCTGGCCAAGGTGATATAGGAGTTGTGCAAAACTGAACTCCCAATAGTGGGCATCCTCGGGTGTGTTTCTTCCATAAGTGACAAACTGCAAGGCTCCCAAGAGAGACAAGTGCTACCAAGGCCGACTGGACTGCTTAGTAAAGTATCCCGCTTAGCTTAGCAGCCCTGTGTGGAGCCAGGCTGTCCGTGGAGCCTCACCCCCACCCTCTTGCAAACACATAGTCCGAGTGCCCTGCAAAGGCTGCTTGGGCTTTGCTCCGATCTTTCAAATCGTACTTTTTCCTTGTGGATCCCGACCTTGTTTGATGTCTTGGTTCTGCAGCTGAGGAACACAGTCCCTCTCCACTGCCTAACGTTATCATTTGTGTCTGTTTGGGAAGTCAGATATTCTTGGACCTATTATTTTCTCTAACGTGTGGGAAGAGACTCATCTTGAATTTTTGTTTGTTTCTCCCCTGCCCTTCCAATTCCAAATGTGTTTTTTAAGGGATTAGAATTATTTTAAAAAGCTTGATATTCATAAGTCTGTAAAAAGCCCTCATGACAAGGTAATGGAAATTTAAATTATTAGTTTTGTATTAGTGTCACTTCAGCTCCAGCGGAATACCTGATGGAAATTGGTTTTAAAATTGGGAGTTAGATCACATATCAGAACAAGGGGAGGGAGGTCTTTCACTTGCCCCGTTCCAAATCCCAGCAATCTCTGTGCTCTAGCCAGCTTCTACCTGTCCTTTACCTCTATATTATAAGGAGAAAGAGTCTCCTGAAAGTATTGCATTTGTTTCCAGGTCCCATAGAAAAGAAATGGGTCTCATGACCATTGCAACAGACAGTATTATAGGAATGGTTTTACCTGGGTGTACTTAGGATTCTTATCCCACTTCTAGGTTCATTTTCCTTGAGCATGCTGGTGCTACTATCTGAACAATATTAGGTTTCTTTTTATTTATTTTTATTAATTACAGTTGATTCACTTTGTATCCGCCCTGTAGCTCCTCCCCTCCTTTCTTCCCAACCCCACCCTCCCTCCCCTTTCTCTACCCATGCCTCTCCCAAGTATAATGATACTCCTATCATTATAGGAGGTCTTCCTTTTCTTCCTTCTGATCCTAGTCTCTAGGTTTCTTTCAGTAAGAAAAAAAAAGTGTGACGGTTGTTGCATAAGCAATTGGCATGACACCTCTCGAAGGCAGACCTTGGATGCATGCACTTTGCTTTGCCTGTAAGGAGAGACATCACACAAGCTCTTTTTGTGGGTGATAGTTTACTTGTGGGTCAAGCGTTAGAAGAAGATTGGGATACTGATAAGAAGGGGATTCTGGGAAGTGATGTGTAGATGGATTGGATACACAGCATGCGAATTTATCTGTGCCTACATGTACACTATATTGACAGACAACTAAAGAAGAGGCTACAGTGTGTGTGTACATGTGTGTGCATGCGTGCATGTGTGTGTGTGTGGGTGTGGGTGTGGGTGTTAGAGATAGTCATTGAGCTCCTGAAATAGGCCCAGCACTTAGAACAATGTCATGAAAAAAAGTAATTCTCCTCCCTATGATGATTGCACCAGGTGCGATGAATGAGATAAGGAATATATTTTACTTCCAGGTAGATAAACTGACACTTAATGTATTGCCTCATATCTTTAGGGAGAAGATGTAGAGTGAGGTCCTCAGCTTTACTGGGACTGCTTGTAAAGTAGAAGCATGCTGTCACTATTGCCTTTACCAAGAAAGTAAACAGGAGTAAAATGCATGTGTTGCTTATGTTCAAGCAATAGGTGTGGGGGGGGGACTGTGATTGTTTATCTGTTGCTCATTCGGTGTCTCCTCCCTTCCCTTCTTCACCTGCCTTCCATATCTGATAAGGCAAGTTTGGGAACAATTTTTGTTATTTTGAAGTTCCTGGTTGGAGTTTTCCAAAGAAAAGAGGCTCACATTTGCTTCTGTGGCAGCTGCTGTCGAAATATATGGGAATTTATAGGTGCTTAGCAACAAGCCCTGGAGAATAATTCTCTTTGCTGCTGTAGATGGAAAAAGAGGGTAGGAGATCCCTGGGGAAGTTGAGAGTGCTGGATGTGTGCCGGCGAAGGCCTGAAGGACAGGGTCAGTGTTCTGGTGCTGTGATTAGCACCATGATCAAGGTGATGTATAGAAGAAAGAGTTTGCTTGGGCTCATGGTTCCAGAAGGCTGAATCCCTCACAGCAGGGAACTGTGGCAGCAGGCAACAGACATGACATCACAAATAGTGGAGAGCTCACATACTGAACTGCGATCAGGAAGCAGAGAGAGCAAACTTAAAATGACATGGATCTTTTTTTTTGTAGGCAAAGCATTTTTTATTTATTATTTTTTTATATTAATCACAGGTTATGTACTTTGTATCCCAGCTGTAGCCCCCTCCTTCATTCCCTCCCAATCCCTCCCTCATCTCCTCCCTGTCCCTTTCCAAGTCCACCGATAGGGGAGGACCTCCTCCCCTTCCATCTGACCCTAGCTTATCAGGTCTCTTCAGGACTGGCTGCAATGTCCTCTTCTGTGGCCTAGCAAGGCTGCTCCTCCCTTGGGGGAGGGGAGGAGGGTCACACTTTAAACTCTCAAAAGTCCTCCATCAATTATGTACTTCCTCCAAGGAGACCACACCTCCTAAACCTCCCCAAACAGTGCTGCCATCTGGGGACCAAGTATGCAAATGCCAGAGCCTTATGGGGGACATTCTCATGCAGACTACCACACTGTGGGAGTTTTTTTTAGCAATTCAGTAACTCCTGTCCACAACTGGAATGTATGTGATGGTTTCTCTTTCCTCATGTAATTTTGACATATTTAAAGGTTCACAAAATTGTAATTATTGTATCTATGAGCACAGTTATCTTGTAGTGTGTGTGTGTGTGTGTGTGTGTGTGTGTGTGTGTGTGTGAAAAATGGTTCAAGGGGCATCATTTCTTTAAATTCTAAAGTGGGTCTATTGTCCCAATGAGATGTGAATAACATAATACTACATAGAAAAGTCTCTCTTATGACATTCTTTTCTCAATTACTACTCAATGTAATTTTCCATGGTTAAAATTTTATGTACTTTTTTTGGTAACTTCTGCTATTTTCTATGGTTTTCTGTTTAAGGTTAAAATGTAATAATAATAATTAAAAATGTAGTTTTAGTGTATTTTTCTAAGGTTAGTTTCTTTCTTTTTTTTTTTTGACTCTGACAATATTTCATAGGCATCCTTCCAAGTTTGTGCTTGCAGACACAGCCTCCTCATTCTCTTTCAGTATTTCTTTGAATGATGTAATATAATTTATTAAATCATATTTTCCCACTGTGGGCATTCATGTTACCTCTAATACTTCCAATTACGAATAGTATTGTAGCAAATAGTCTTATAGCTATTTTCATACCTACATGAGGATTTAGAGGGAAAAAAATCTTACAAATCGAATTTTTGGATGAGAAAACGTAAACATATCTCAGTGTGAGCACATTCCAAACTGTCTGAAGAAAATCTTATTTTGATTCACAAAGACTATTTGAATCTTGCCAATAGCTCTGATATCATAAATTGGCATGATTCATATCAAAACTTGGGAAGAGGTATTGAACTTGACACCTAACACCCCATAACTCTGGTGGGTACCTAACATTTGGCACCAATCAACTAATTAAAACTATATTTGAAAGGGCACTAATCTTGGAGCAGTTTCATTGCAGAAGGGTGTTTGTCCTTCCCAAAGGCTAAAGAGGCAACAGGATAGTCAGAATAATCTTCACTCTGCCCTTTATTCACTCACATTTGTTCAGAGGTGTTTTCCCAGGCATTACTTTCTCTATCATTTCATGTAATGGATCATAGCTTGTGGTATACTCTATATAGGCCTCCCAGATCCTCATTTTTATTTTCATTTAAATTGTACTTAAGACCTTCCTTCTTCAAAGGGCTTTGGGCTCGTCAGCTAATGTGGAAATGATCTGAACATCAAATCTGAGGAAGACACTTTTTCAGTGATCTGGATATTAGTCACTAGTGGGTAGAGTACAATCCCAGCAAGCCTGGAAGCCCCATTCCAACTCATCAAATGCCCTGAGCACTAAAAGACTCGGGGATATCATGAATAGAATTTTTCCCCCTTCATTGTGTACTTTGTGGGCTTTTGGTAGAGTCTGTTAGTTCAAAATAACCAGACTACCAGATCTAGACTTGAAATGAAGGGAAATTTCCATTTAAATGAGTGAAGACTGGTAATTACTGAGCACTTATACCAGGCTAGAGAGTTTAGATAGATTATTTAAATTGACCTCCACACAACCCTGTGAGGCAATTGGCCATGTTGTATTTAATTGCAAAGGAGAGAGCAAAGCAGACAGTATGCAATAAATCTGTCTGTCCACCTAGTCATTGTTCGCTAGGGATTTAGTGTCAAATGTGCTACCATAGGGTACACAGCCCTACTCACTGAGCACCACAAGGACCCAGCCATGGAAAAAGCTGGAGTAGACCTAGCAGTGATGGAATAAATATAGAACCAACATTAAAGGGTTGATTCTATCTGCCGTCTCCATTATTAGCTCAGTTAAGTATTACCTTCCCAGAACAAATAACCTTAATTTTTAAAAAATCTCTGTGATTAATTTGTGGGTCCCAGCAGTTCATGCATGGATATCTTATTTCTTTAAAGTGGGCCATCTCATAGCACTATTGTTTTTTTGTGGGGGACGAGTCTTTGTTATGTGGTATGAGAGGTACATCCTATGAGTAGTAAGAAGGGTCATGTTCCCCTCCATCTTCTTTTCACTAGCTGCCAGTACCTCCTCCAAATGTAGCGATCAAAAATGTCTCCACAGTAGGCAAGGAAAAATAAGGTGAAACCATCCTTTCCCAAAAATCCACGAGTAAGATTTATAATGGGTTTGCATCAAGTTCCCACTGCACACAAGTGTACATATCTAGATAAGCAGGCTATTTTCAGTGTGATACGCACAGAAGCAGGCTTATCTGGACTTGTTAAACATAAACAGGAATGATGTATGTGCAGTTAAAGAATGTGTCAAAGTGTTACTCATACTGAGCCTCTGGGCAGGTGTTGCAACTTTAAGTTTTTTCAATTCTGCATCATGATTTCTCAGAGAAGTAAAATTCGGAAAGTGATTTCAATTTCTAATTGTTGAGGCTCAGATAAAAAAATGACCCACAACTAAGAAGTATGAAACCCTGGTCTAAACTCTAGGAATTTTACACCATTTTACGCCAGGTTTCCTAGGGACACAGGGAAATGATGCCCTTTGTGATTGGTGCCTTTTAAGGCACAGTGAAGCAGGCAGATGACTGAACTGGAGAATCAGGGATCTGAAAATGAGCCTGCAACTGTCCCTGCCTAGCTATGTGACCTGGGCCAGGTCACATGGACTCTTTAGGGTCAAATCTTATAAGAATAATGAAATAAAACCTGAAATGGTCATTTTTTTCTAAATAAAGACATACAAGATTGGTTGCATTAATGGCTTCCATCTTTTTGTTATTCCTGATCCTCTGCTGGGCTGTTGTGTATAAGGTCCCATCAGTGTGACATTAACAGGCCTGGCACAAGAGGAGGCTGCAACAAATGTTCCCATGTTTCTGCCTCTTTTTGCCCTGTGCACTCTCTGCAAATAGGATGTGTTGTTGATCCCAAGGCTAAGAGAAGAGACAAGGATTCATGTAGTCTCTCTGTCCAGAAGAGGCCACCATTGAGACTCCAGATGTGTGAGCAGCCCTGCCAAGATCAGCCACAATCCTGATCCTACAGCTGAACAGCTGAACCATGTGGGCATTAGGTGATAGTTCTGTGTCAACTGAGATTTGTGGTCCACTCTCATTGAGAATCTATGCTCTATTTAGGCAACACTTTAGTGGGCCTCCCAGAATATAGAGGTTGAGTCTACTGCTATACAAAGTTCGGGTCTAGAAGTGGGTAAGAAGGTTGAATCTCTCTGTATCTAAAACAAAATGGGAGGGGGTGATTTTGGAATTTTGAAGAGAGCTTTAGAGAAGAAAACAGGGAGGGAGGATAACCTCCATAACAGCCAGTTATGGAGATGATGCAATTCTTAGAGAGGATGAAGCACTTCTTATTTGGAAAGAATATGAATCAAAAGGTTGCTATTCTGTTGGTTGACACATCCTAAAATAAGCCTACCCTCAGGTAAAAGTCAGTGATACACACTACACATGGACACACAAACAAACAAACAAACACACAGCCCAATTGCTACATAAGTTTATAAAAAAGTGTCGTCTCAAATCCTGGCTTTTTTATATGTTGCCTGACCACATGTGCCCTCCATGACCTCTCCCTCCAACCCTGGTCAGATTCCAGTCATTTTGGCTATCCCTCCTATGATACTTAGCTCAGTCAGACACCCTGCAGACAGCCAGGCTGGCATTTATCAAGGCAATAACTATGTGAGGAGTTTAGAGGCTCTTTGGCAGTCACAGAAAAGAGTCTGTATCTTCAGTGATACAAGAAGGAAACAGCATAGATATGGGAGGAGAAATGAATGTTTCCAGGGACTCCATGGAGAGCAGTGGACACATGCTTGTTCTTCTTATCTAAATAGTCCAGAGACAGCTAAACCCACTGTGCTGGGAGAACAGGGCACATCCAAGGGAAGGCACAGGAACCTCACAAGCATTCACATTTGAAAAGCAAGTACCTTGGTTGTAACCCAGGTAACTGGAAGTCTTGTTCTCAGACATACAATTCTTTCATGCCATCTTAATGAGTGGGGGTAAGGTAGAGGGGTAAGCATCAGTGAGAGGGTGGGTTTTGGTGGGGGAGGGGGACTAAGGAAAAGCATGAAGAGGAGTGACCCTGTTGCATATTCTGGGAGTCAGTTGGGAGCCTCTGGCAGATGTGTGACCCTCAAGCACATCTTCCTCTCTATAGGGCTCTCGGTAGCAGAAAAAAAAAAAACTGGCTCCTTTATTTGTCTGGTGCTCAGTGATTCTCTTTGTAAATTAAAGAAAATTCAGTGCATGCTAAATGGTGGGAATGCATTTGTAGCTTAAATATGTGATATTTAACTATGATGGATTACCCAGGCTAACGAAAGGTTGACAAACCTCAGCCGTGCGTCACGCTCTCTGAAATGAAATAGAAATCAATGAAGCAGCTAAATGCCCCCTTAAATGCCAGTCCCCCTTTTCACTATAAACCCCCTTCTAATTCTTTCATGAAAATAAATGGAAGGATTCTTCATTACATATTCATTTTCTGAATCCACTTTGCTCATTAGGTTGAAATAAGGGGTAGGTGAGGGTTTATTAGGGAGTAAGCATATCTGATAAGCATTAAATTACTTCTGATGGCTTTATGTATTTAACAGAGTTAGCAAATTAGCTTAGGCTTTGATCTAATGGAGCTGAGGCTGATGAGGGCTGTGGATTTAACCCTGCATTAAACAGAACACTGACCCCAGGAGCAAGGTGAGGGACTAAAGCGCATGCCCCGATCTTGTCCTTGGAAACATGCCTCTTGTTCTGGCTGTTTCTTACTGCCTACAGTTAGGTGATTCTGCCATCACCGTCTCCACCCCGTCCCTCTGAAGGTCAGCTTTTGGGTTTCACATGCCAGATTTACAGTATGCCTGAGCATTCTGTTTCATAATCAACAAGTCATGAGTCCTCTCATTTGCTTGTTTGCATTTTTCCCTTCCCCTGGAGACATTGCGATTGTTACTTGTTACTTGTCATCTCCTTCATGACACAGACTCAAAATGTTATGGTTAAAATGGCTTGTTCCATGCTGTGCTGGTTTTCTTTTTAGCCCATTCCTGCTTTCATCCTGACACTTCTCCTTACTGTTATCAGAGGGGGAGAGTATATAACTCCTAGTTGTGTTGTAAATGAAAGATGGTAAGATGGGCTTTGCACTCCCCTGAATCAAATCCAAATTAGGAAACTACTTATAGAAGCTATTTAATTTGCACATAGTTCATGTACTGAGAAAAGAAAATGCGGTCTGAGGGTGGGGATGAGCAGAGGTAGATGCAGGGATTAAACGTTGGGTTTCGTACAGAAGAAAGAGTAAAAAGAACCAATGGTTAGTGTAAGGGATGGCAGGATGCCACAGGGGTCAGTGCTATGCACCTCTTTAGTTTTTATGAGGTCCTTAATGCTGTAAAGATAGCTGAAACCTTCCACTTTCAAATATGCCTGTAGTTTACAGGCCTTGAACATTGGGAGAGTAGGAGAGACAATCTCAGTTTTCTCTACCTTCAAGTCTGATACAAGTCAAATGGCAGATATGAGATACTATAGGTTGGATCTTAGCCATCTCCTAGAAGCTCATGCATGAAAGACTTAGTCTCTGATATAGTAGTAAACAGATGTGGGGCTCTTGGGAGGTGATCGGATCATGGAGGTTATGATATCATCAGTAGATTAGCCCTTTTAGGGATCCAAACCTTCAAGGTAATAGGGAAGTGGTGAAAATGTCACAGGATGTGGCCTTGTTGGAAGAAGCAGAGAGTTTTCTTGTCCCTGCCCCTTCTTCTGTTTCTGTTTTGCTTGCTTCCTGGCAGCTGTGAAGTGAGCTGCTTTGCCTCCCTGCCAAGATGCTTTGTCTCACCACAGGCCCAGAAACAGCAGGCATAAGGGTCATGGACCAAAACTTCTTTCCTCATTTAAGCGTTTTCTTTTTTTTAACATTTTTATTGTATATTAATCACAGGTTATGTAATTTGTATCCCAGCAGTAGCCCCCTCCCACATTCCCTCCCTATCCCCACCACCCCTCCCTAATCTCCTTCCTGCCCCTTTCCAAGTCCATTGATAGGGAAGGACCTCTTCCCCTACCATCTAACTCTAGCTTATCAGATCTATTCAGGACTGGCTGCAATGACCTCTTCAGTGGCCTAGCAAGGCTGCTCCTCCCTCGGGTGGGGGGGGGGTGTCGAAGAGCCCTATTTCAAACTATTTCATGTCCGAAATAGTCCCTGTTCCCTTACTAGGGTATCCACTTGGATATTGAGCTACCATTTGCTACGTTCAAGCAGAGGTTCTAGGTTATATCCATATATGGTCCTTGGTTGGAGAAACAGTCTCATAAAAGACCCCTGTGCCCTGATATATGTGGTCCTTGCTGAGCTCCTGTCCTCTCCATGTCATACTAACTCCCCCTTCTTTCTTATGATTCCCTGCACTCTGCCAAAGGGTTGGTTATGTGTCTTAATATTTGCTTTGATACATTGCTAGGTAGAGTATTTCCGAGGCCCTCTGTGGTAGGCTCTTGTCCTGCTACTTGTTTTCTCCTACATCCAATGTCCATCCCATTTGACTTTCTAAGTAAGGATTAATCCTCTTACCCCAGGTCCTCTTTCTTGCTTATCTTCTTTAGGTGTATAGATTTCAGTATGTTTATCCTATCTTATAGGTCTATATAAGTGAGTATATACCATATATTTCTTTCTGCTTTTGGGATATATCACTAAGGATAATCGTTTCCCGGTCCCACCATTTGCCTGCAAATTTCATGATTTCCTCCTTTTTAATTGC
>CM053765.1:17456528-17472242 GCA_028658305.1 Pachyuromys duprasi
ATGGGGGAGGGTCAAAGAGTCAGCCATCAAGATCATGATTGAAACAGTCCCTGTTTCCCTGAATAGGGTCTTCAGCCCTACACCAAGTTATCATGGGCCCCATCCGTGCGGGGGTTCCAGTCCACATCCACACATGGTCCTTGATTGTAGAAACCATCTCTTACAAGACCCCTGTGCCCGGCTCAGTTTGGTCTTTGTGAAGATCTTGTTCTCCCCAAGTCTCAACAACCTCCCCCAGCTCTATATTTGTTTTTGAGGAAATAGTTTATCCAAGGAAATTGCAAAGCTGTCCAGAGAAAGTCTTCACTTATCCCCCCTTAAAGAATCTCAAACTTCCCAACCACATAGCAGAAAAGTCTTCACAGGGAACCTATGCAGCTCTGAGAGAGGAACACCGTTTGGTATCTGCTTCATATGAGTTTGTGGAGGATGGCAGACAAAATGTTTCTCCCTAAAAGTCAGCACCAATCAGAGAAGAGCCTCTAACTTGTTTTGCTTCCATCAGGGAGGGAAAATCTTGATGGAGAGAAAGACCACCATGTGTTTTGGTTACCTGAGAGTTCTTATTGCAGTGAAACTGTGTTGCCCTGAGAACAGAGGCTTGGGGGAAGCTGAGGAATTTGAGCATCCAGCTCAGACCTAGTGGAGCAAATTGCAACACCTTGAGTCATTGCATTTGAGCTACAAGCCGAAACTGGCCACAATTTTTCCTGTATCACTTGGAAATAATGGGAGTTTCTTGACTGGAAAGAAGAGTCTGCACTAGTGGTTAGCAAAAAGGTAGATAGTGAAAAAATGCTAATCTGCTCTGACATCTATTATGTTTCTCCTTTAGTGATAGAAATTCCTAATATTTACTGGAGCTCATGGCTTCTTAGCTGAACAGTACATTTGCAAGCCTTGCTTGACTGAATTCTGCACTTGAGTGAGCAAGTGTGTGTGCCAAGCTTTGTTGAGACACTAAGATGAGCAGACACAGTGTTCCCTTTAATTTGCTTACCCCTCCATTTCATGTGGCATACAATGACAATCAAAGGGGCAGAGATAGCCATCATGAACCATGAGCTATAATCTGCATAGTGTATGTATCAAAGTGCCAAGGGTACCAAGTGCCTGAGAGTCACTGCCATCAAAGAGCCCTTTACATTCTTGGGCTGCTGTGTGTAGAGTCTTGGGTTTCAGAAGAAAAGCCTTCCTGTTAAAGCCAACACTTCTGGTGGTTTCTGGTTGGGGAGCTGACATCTACTTTAACCAGCACATCAGAACACTATTTCTTGTGAAATTCAGACGTGAGCTGTCAGCTTCTCCTTCAGAATGGGACTGTGGGGGCATTCATCGTGGGCTCAGAGATTCTCCTGCCTGCCTCCAATTGCTTCAAAGTAGGGTTGGCAGCAGCTTTGCAGTGACTCATCTCTTAAGCCTGCTGAGGCGGCAGGATGTTTGGGGATCACTGTCTGGCCTCACCCCGGACAGGTTGATAGGAGAGTGTGATACGGCTGTGCTAAGCATCCTGCCCAAGAGCAGGCGCCGTCTGTCCTAACTGCAGAAGTACCAGGAGCTGGCAGGGCCGAAATGATCTAATTGAAAAGAAGGCTGTGACCTCTATCTTCTACTTATGAATCCCTACAGCTGCCACTATGTTCCTGCCAGCTGATGAGGCCTGCCCCCTGCTCACAGGCTCTGCCTTGGAACCCGCCAGTCTCCAGGTCTCTGGCACAGCTTTGATACAAGCAGCCAGCTGCTGTAAAGGCTCTTTCTCTGCCCAAACTCCTTAGGAAGAAACAAAATGCTTTTGCTCTTAGAGCCAAGTCGATTATATTAAATTCTTCGGTTTTGTCCCATAGATCCAGAGCATGGCTTATTATTCAAAGGGAGGTCCCAAAGAGAGCATAGGGTTCCATAAGAAAGACTGACATTCTCTTGATTTTGCTAAGTCTCATGGTAGACACCACATTAGGAATCAATGAGATTTGCATAGGTTTGACCAGCTCTTCAATCGATTAGCTTGGGTGATCCTTGTGCCATAGCAGGCAAATTATTTTTTCGCTCTCTAACCATGAGCCTAATTGTAGCACCTGTGAAATGTTTTTGTTTGTTTGCTTGTTTGCTTTTAATGAACATTTTTCACTTAGCTCCTGAGTGGTGCCGGGTTGAGAGAGAGCCCTAGGGAGGTGTCAGATGCGGCTGACATTTTCATCTTAAGTCTTTGGCTCACTAGACATGCAACTTACTAATCATAATAGTCCTTCCAGCATCTTCTGACATCTAACCTTTGAGACAACCAGAGCCTCCTGCTGGGGGATAATGGGACTGATGGAAGAGTCGGGACGGCTGCAAACACATCCACACTGCAGATAAAAACCCCGAGAAAGTAGTGCCAGGGAGGTGTCCATAGGCTCCAAATGAATCTAGACACCAATGCTGAGCTCGTCTCTGCTCTGTTAGAGCTGGGATCTAAGATGTCCCCACAGGTTCATGTTTTGAACACTGGTCCCCCAGCTGGAGCGGCTATTTTAGGAGGCTGAGGGACTCCTGGAGGTGGGACCAGCTAGAGGAAGTCAGTTACTAATGGAGGGCTTTGAAAGTTCCTGTCTGGCCTGGGGCTTCAGGTCTGTCTTGCTTCCTGGTCTGCTGAGCTGTCGGGTCCTCTGGCCCATGCTCCTGCCACCATTAGCCAGGCTGCTCACCTTGTTTCTTCCTGTGGTGACACAGAAACCTTTGGCAAACAGGAGACAGAGTCAAGCTTCCCTCCCTTATGTTGTGACTGTACCAGGGACCAGCAAAGTCACTGACAGACGGCCTGCTTCATGGAAACTTGTATTCTGGAGGGTACTGGCTAAACACTACTTTAGGGGCAGTGAACTTCCTCCCAACGCACAGAGCTCACTAGTTGACATCCTAAGTCCCACTTTGATTTCCAGTGTTTGAATGACCTTTTGCCTCTTACCCACGAAAATATATTTGGGTGGACTAAGAAAAATAACCACTTGGTGACTGCTTCCAAAGGTGACCGATGTGCACCAAGGCTCTGCTTGGCTGTAATTTCCCAGCAAGCATTTCTTCTATAGTCTCACAGCATGGCCCTGACAGTGAAATGAGATACCAGAGGACGGGAAAAGCTCTCTGTCAAGCCATGCAAACTCCAAAGGGCAGTTTCGGGTAATAGTGAGCTTGAGATGCACTGGGGGACTTTTCTGCTGGCATCTTAGAGGCACCAGCCAACAGGCTGGATTCACCTCCCAAAGTGCACAGAAGGTGGGGAGAAGCTCAGTCCCACACTTCCTGCGTTGCAGCCTGGGTACCTGATTTCAGTCCCTAGAGGCCTCACCCAGGGCCAGGGGTTGGGGTGGGACATGACAGCCATTAAGATGTTTGCTGCCCTTGCCAGGGTTTGCATCTCAGTCTGTGTCAGGTGGCTCACGATTGCCTGCACCTCCACCTGTACAGGTCCAATGCCCTCTTCTAGCCTCAACGTCATTTGCAAATATGAAGCATGCATACGCACACACATAAACACACACACACACACACACATGCACACACATACATACACACACTCACACATATACACACTCATATACACATGACCTACACACACATATACAAACAAGACAGACACACATACACACACTTGTACACATATATACACAAACTCCTACACACATGCACATATTGCACACACATACACACAGTCACACACATACATACATGCACACACACAAACACACAAACACACATACACACACACATGCACACATACACACTCACACATACATACACACACACAAACACACACACAAGCTGAGCGAGATTCGACCCCAAGTGAAAGCCTTTAACCTAGTTGTGGAGATGCTCTGTTTGAAACTACCCCAGCTGGAGACAGAGGCTCCAGAGTGGGAACTCAAAGAGTGAATTTCGAAGGGACAGAGGAACATCCAAGTAAAGAGTGTCCCCCCCACCCCACCCCCAAAGCACGCCGGATTATAAAAGGCGTTAGAAAAAAAAGACTCTGGGAATAAACGGAGAACCGCTCGGACAGTGACGGAGGTGATCAGAACAGGACGCGGTGCAATAGAAGATGGAATCAGAACGAGGGGAATAAGGCGAGCACTGTCAATGCGCGAGCCTCCGCTGCCCTGCGTCTCACCCAGGGTTGAGCAGATAGAGAAAGGGATGCCGGCTGATGAGAGCCCAGGCCTGCAGTCCAGGCTCATGGGCACCGATCCACACCTTGCCCACGCATTTGTGCCCAAATTTCATTTCTCCCAACCAGCTGTGAACTTTCAAGTCTTCAAGATCAACTGCTTGTTGGGCTTCCCCTCCATCTGACATGGTAATGTTTATCCATCTTCAGGCCACTAAAATCATACCTCCCTGCAATATCATGACTAGTTTCTCTTTGAGGGACAGAACAATAGAACAGAAAAAGAGAAGGAAATAGATTAGTGCTGACAGACCCAGAATCAAAGCATGGCTGTTACTGAGCAGTTGTGTGACTTTAGGAAACCCAGGCAACTTCTCAGAGCTATTCTGTTCCATAGCCAATGCGCTATGTCACATGTGAGGATTCAAGATTATAAACTGTAAATACAGTCTTAGCCTATAATAAGTATGCAGGAAATAAAATCATCCTCATTTTAATAGATTAGATAACACAAGACAAACTGAGTGAAATTAGTTCTAGCCTGTTTGTATTTTGTTTTTAGCTTTAAATACTTCTCATTTAATATCTTTAAAAATTAAAATATGGTGGCCATGCTGGGAGTCCAAAGAACTGCAAAATTTATTGTTTCTATACTTTCAGTTTTTTTATTAGTTTTAAAGAAAAATACTGTTTTCTTGGAAACAGTAGAAAACAGGCATACAATAAGAATAGAATTAAGGATGGGCTTAGAGGTAGGAAGATCAAGAGTTGAAGTTCAGCCTAGACTACACAGCAAGTTCCCAGTTAGGCTGACCTATGTAAGACCTTGTTTCAAAACAAACAGAGAGACAAAACTAACCTTAAAAGTATTTTGAAGCAATAATTTCAGGTAAAATGCCAGATTCAGGGCAATTTTGATGCTTTGTTTATTCATTGTGTGACCATTAAGTCTACAATCCTTTATTCTGCCCTGGTGTCCTATTTTATCCATTTCAGTATGACCCAAAGGTGACACAGATGAGCCTCTCAGTCTCTGACACATTATGACATCCTCAGAATCAAGGCCTCACTTGGCACTAAAACGTCATGTCTTTCTGGTTGTAAACACATTTTGTTTTTGTTTTTCTTTAAGAAAGCCCAAGTCTTGTAAGAGTCACTGGTACTTCTAGCATTTTCTACCATGTCCTAAGGGTGGAGGTATGTACTTGTGTGCACAAGTCATTTGTTCCAAACAATGACACTGTGATCTCTGAGGCTGAAGGGGTGCCGGCTCTCTCTTGCAGTTACAGAGCTGGTGAGTGCCACATATCCCTGGCAACCCTTTCTGAATTCTTACAGTCTTAACTGCTCTTTAACATGGCATCCTGGGAGGACACATCAACACTCAAAGACCATCCCCTCATCGCAACGTTTTTAAGAACGACAGTTTGGCCAAATGATTGCCCTCTGCTAGTAATCAGGTGTGAAAGTGCCTTTCAAAGCAATATCCTTGGTCTCCACAAAGCAAGAGGCCACAGGCAATCAAAACCAGAATGACTAAGCCTGGACAGGTGACACTCGTAAGCCCCCAATTCTATTTGAACTGTAGAGCAGAGCCTGCTTCTGCCCTCTGCTGCGCTCATTGCTATGCACACTATCTGAAGAATAATAGATCCATCCTGGCTCTATATTCCCATGACAGCCAGCCAATCATTTCAGCAAAATCATGCCCCACCTGCCCAGCTGCCCACAGAGCTCAGACTCTCTTCCCTTCCACAACGGGATAATGAAGAGAAAGCCTGTAGCCCTTAAGTGTTTGCACAGGGTGCCTGAGCGCAGCAAGGTAGTGAGATAAGGGATATTTCAGACTTTCTTTTGCTTGTGCGAATAGCACATGATTGATTTCAGAAAAAGAAATATATTTCCCTGCAGACATATTTTTATCATTTGCTTGAATTCCTTGATGCCTTACTCACCGTGTGTATAGGAGAGCCAGGTCTCCTTCAGAGGGGGATGGAAGAGAAAATGGATAACACTTGAAGCCTGAAAAAAAAATGTATATAAAGGTACTGCCAGATAAAACGTTCTGTGACCTATAAGCTTTGGAACGGGTCAGAGGGATTATGCGAAGGCTGACATTTAGAAATGATGAGATCCGTTTGGCTGCTGCGTTTGCATGTAGCACGCCAAAATACCTTCCAGAACCTTCCTTCTGGGGGAGCCTCCAATGACACCCCTATTGAATAGCAGGCACTTTCACCCTGAGGGTGAGAGCCAGACTTAGGGGGTCACCTTGTGCTGACGTTTACAGGGTGAGATGAGTTAATTTGAAAGGACATATTCGATTTAGTTAAATTCTCAAATTTATGTACTCTTTAAAAAGAAGGCTTATGTGAGAGTAATAAAAATGGAAATTATCTGAGAGAATCTTGATGGGGAGGGAAGGGCATGGTGATGGTTTGGTTTGGAAAAGTGGGTAGAGATACAGGGATTTGGAAACCATGGGCTTGGCCACATTATTATTATTATTATTATTATTATTATTGCTTGATGCTTAACACATAAGTCTCAAAATGGGCAGAAGGGACTGATTTTGAGCTGTTTAGCAATCATCTCAGGACTGCTGTGTTCCCTGTTAAGAGGTTAGTGATTTGGAAGTACACTGGCCTGGAGGCATACACCTTGCCTTATGCACAGGGTGGGACCTAAGGTAAGGTAGTTTTCATGCAAGCATCTGTCTTGGTACTTTGCACACATGGGAACCAATCTGAAGAGGAATAGTTAATTCACTCACCAGGGCTGTCTTATGAAGGTGTTACTGCACTTAGGTGTGAATACCATGCAGTCTGGTATTTGGGGAATGTATTTCACAGCAAACACTCCAGAGAGACAGACTTGTCTCCGGAATGGCTACAGGCGGCCTCCTTCCCCAGCTGGCTCTTTCCCCAGCAGCCCTCTGCTTTTCCTGCCCTGCCAGCAGGGAGACATTGAGGACTGACCTATGGCTTATCCCAACACTCTCAGACTCCAGCAGGAAGGGGTCTCTGGAGTGGCTCTGGGGGCTCATCTATACGAGAGTAGGCTGAGGAAACACAGAAGCTGCAGCTTCGGCAGGTCAGTGGAGTAATGGAAGCCAGCTGTTGGTGAGGGGAAATGGCATACTATTGATCGAAGCTGGGGGGGTAGGGAATTAACAAATCTTCGAGGGTAAAAATTTATGTGTCCAGCATGCTGTTTAAACTGACGCAGATTGTAATTTCCAAGAAATTACTTTCCAGTTCTTGATTTTACACCAATTCCTGACCGTATTTCCCGATTCTATCTCTATGGGCACAGCTCCGTTCTTTCTCTCTGCATTTACGTTCAGTTCAACATTCGTGTTGCTGTGTGTTGCTATGCTTTCTCAGGCTGCACATAGCCCACTTTCCTTTCCTTCTGCATCTCTGATGCAGAGCCATTTCTTTGAACTCTCTGGGATTCCATCCTTTTCGTATTTTCCCTTTCCTGGTTTAAACTACACCCTGTCCCCACTAACCTCCCCCGCCCCCCCCAACTGCATGCATGTTGGCTTCTGTGAGTTTGTGAGTCTCTGAGACATGTCCTGGCTATCTGTGACAGAAGAAGCTACACAACTGCAGCTCTGCCATGTACACTGGTTTCCCTGTAGTCATCACAACATCAGAGCATAACCTGAAGGACCAATTTCCCAGAGCAGTCCCCATTGACTTGTCATGCTTTTCTACGCTTACACGTATCACGGAACACCATGTTAGTCAACGGTAAATACACACGTGTCATATATGTCCGTGCTTCCGTAAGATTACTGACATGACAAATTCCCATCACTTACCAAGAGTGTAGCCAGTGTAATGTAACTGTACGATGTCTTACGTATAGATGTGTGAAAACACTAGTGCACACACATGCGCATTATCCCCGTGGAAGCTTTATGCATGCAACAAAGTTACTAACAGCAATCCATGGTTAGGTGTTAACTGTCAACTTGACAGAATGCAGAACCATGCCTGTGAGATATTACTTCATTGTGTCAATTGAGGTGGAAATACACACCGACTGTGGATGTCACTATTCCCTGGAGTGTGTAAGTAAAGAAAGGAGCTCAATGGCAGCACACTATTATCACTCTCTGCTTTCCCATAGTGGGTGCAGTGAGACCAGGTTCTTCAAGTTCCTGCCGCCCTAACTTTCCCACCATGACTGAGTTTACCGTTGAATCATCATGAAACCTTTCTCCCTTAAGTTCCTTTTGCCTGAACTTTTATCTTCAGCAACAGAAAAGTAAATGAGAATTTTTTGCAGTGCAGAATTTTTATTTGTTTATTGCTGCTCTGTGTATTTACTTTACATTTAAAATTATGACGTTGATTTATTAATTTAGTTCCTTTGAGGCAAACCGCTGTCTAGTCCAGGCGGACTGAAAACTTGTGTTGTAGTCCATCCAGGCGGGCTTCAAATTCACAACAAACCTATGTTGGCCTGAGATTATATGATGAGCCAGTTACGGGATTCTGACATGAGCCATTGTGTACAGCCGTATTAAGCTTTTTGTAGTTTTGTTGTTAATTATTTCTTTTTTTGGTACATGTTTATGTTGGTGCGGGCTAGCCTAGAACTCAGTAAGTAGCCAGAGTGACCTTGAGCTCCTGATTTTGCGTCTATCTCTGAAGTGCTAAGATCTGGGTTTGTATCGGTGCTGGGGGTTGAACCCACGGATCTCTGCACAGCAAGTGAACACTCTATCAAGTTAACCACATCTCTAGCTTACCATTACTTTGAGGTGTACTCCTTCCACAGTGTGAAGACTGCGCTGGGTCTGCAGCAGCCTTCTCCTGTTTACTCTGCCTCTACATCGCCTCATTTCCTTTCTGCGCCTTCCTGCGTCTTCTATTGTTTTATTTATTATGGCATGAAGTACAATAGGCTATCCTGGGGATGCTTACATCCGTTATCTAGCCTTGGGCTACACCACTTAGGCTTCTACTAAGTACAGTCTGATATGTGAACAATGACAGCATTGCCTAAAAAAGTGTACATTCCTCAGAACATATCCTGTGATCGGTGATGCTACTGCACGGTGATCTCCTGTGCTGATAGCGTCCCCTCTGGGATATTTGCAGTGTCATGCTTAAGTTGGTTTGAAGGTAGCAGGCACGGACACAGGCAGTTCTCTAGCGTCAGCTCCCATAGTGTTTGCGAGACAGAAACAGGCTATTGCCAAGCACGTGTGCTGCTGTACTCCTCTTTTTTTCACAACCCCCTGGTTGCACGCTTTGTAGCACATGTGGCTGGTTTAGATTAATTAAAACATCCAGGAACAAGATAATCTGGGGTCGGATGGAAGGGGAGGAGGTCCTCCCCCGTCAGTGGACTTGGAGGGGGCGGGGAGGAGATGAGGGAGGGGTGGGGAGAGTGGGAGGGAATGAGGGAGTGGGCTACGCCTGGGATGCAAAGTACCTAACCTGTGATTGATATAAAAATAAATAAATTACATTAAAAAAAGCATGTTTTAAAGAATGAGACAACATTTTATTGTATCATATTATATTATTGTTTTTTGAAAGAACATTTCTCTATGTAGCCTTGGCTGTCAGGGACGTACTTTGTACACCAGGCTGGCCTCGAAACCACAGAGATTTGCCTGCCTCTGCATGTGCTACCATTCCTGGTTGAAACCTTTTGATATTGATGATGTTCTAGTGTTGTTTCTTTCTACCCAGAACATTAGTCTAAATAAATGGAATTTCAAATCTCAAAAAAAAAAAAAAACCATCCAGGAAATGGCCTTTTGATCACTACATGTAAATGTGTTTGATAACTCTGAGCCTGGTGCATAGCTGATTACAGTAGATGTGTGCTTGTACTTGTGTGTATGTGTCTCACTCGTGAAAGTGTGCATAGAGACAAGGTGTCAAGCATCTTCTACTTTTGTCCTTCACTTTTGTTTTAAAGATAGGTTCTTTCATTGAATCTAGAGCTTATGATTTAGGTTAGTCTGTCTGGTCAGGGACCCATTTATCTCCACCCATGGTCTGAGATCTAGGGTTTCAGAGGTGTACCTTTGCATTCTACCTTTTAAGTAGGTGCTGGGGATCCAGACCCAGGTCCTCATGTCTATACAAGAAGCATTTTACCCAGATCCCCACACCCTCTCTCTACTTCTGAGACAGCCTCAAACTTGCTGGCCTCCAATCCACCGTGTAGTTGAGGATGACTTTGACTTCTTGATGTTCCTAGCTTTCCATCTGGAGTATTGTAATTGCAAGCATGCACTTACTGTATCTGGTGCATGCTCCGCTGCAGAGTAAACCCTGGGCTGTGTAATGCCATAGGTGTTCTACCACCTGAGCCACATTATCAAACCTCAGAAAACTTTTAACTGAATCTTTGAGTTCCACATCATGCACCCCAGTCCCCCTCATTGCCCTGTCCCCTCATATCCACACCTCACCCTTGAAAGGCGCTTCCTAAAATAAAAGAAGCAAGAAAACAAACATCAACAATAAAAACAGAGCATAAGTTGAGTTTTGTGAGTCCTAGGCATAAGACACCTTTGGCCTCCAAGCCAGGCATCAAGCTAGCATGAACAAGGGACCGCCATCTGCTCTGTCCCTGACCGATGAAAGAACGACAACAACAACAAGGGGTCTCTTTGCCCATTTCTAGGGGAACACGTCTCAGTTTTTATACTTGTTTTAATTCATAAAAAATTGCAGAAGAGGACATTGCAGCCATTACTGAAGAGACCTGATAAGATAGAGTTAGATGGAAGGGGAGGAGGTCCTCCCCTATCAGTGGACTTGGAAAGGGGCAGGGAGGAGATGAGGGAGGAAAGGAGGGGATTGGGAGGGAATGCGGGAGGGGGCTATGGCTGGGATACAAAGTACATAACCTGTGATTAATATAAAATAAAAATGTTAAAATTAAAAAATTATTGCTTCATTTCTTTAGCCTGTTTTATTTTAGAATCTTGTCTTTCTTTTTCTATTTATTTTGTGCCATCAAGCTTCGAGGCTAAAGCCGTAAAATTTGAAGTGCTAGTGAAACTCTTCTTGTTTCTATCTCAGTCTCTTTTTGTCCTTCTGTCTCTCTGTGTATCTCTCTCTGAATCTCTGTTTCTCTGTATGTGTTGTGTATGTGTTTGCGCATGCATGTGTGTATGTGTGTGTATATATATATATATATATTTGTATATAACCTAGGATTCAGCATGGTCATTGGTGTCAGGTAAGCACAAAAATGTCCTAAAGACATGCTTTAGATTTCTCACACAAACATCTATCAAAACAGAATAGTGCTTATTCCCTAAAATCTTGCACCCTTCAGATGTCAATAACAAAGAAAGCAGAATTTCATTATCTTCCAAGTCACACAAAATCTCCCCCACCCACTGCATCTCTGTTCTCTCTTTTCTAGATTAAAGGATGTCATTCCCTCAGAGCCTCCTTGTCTAGCTATGTGATCCTATTCCTCCGTTTCAGAGCCCCTCTGCCATCCCCTACTCTACGCGTGAATGACATTCACTCGATGCCTGGAGTACAACAAGAATGTCTTTTTAAGGATCAGCTCCCTCTTTTCAAAGCATATGACAGAAAACAACAAATAGCTCAGCAAAATTGATAACTGGAAGCTTTATTGGGAAAGCATTACAGAATCGGAGAGAATCAAAGAGATGTGGGCAGTGACTGAGATTTTCCCGTAAGTAATTTTGTTAATAACTCCAGCCTTCTTTCTTTCTAGCTCTTACAGTTTTAAAACACTTTCCCCATCAAATTAATTTGCATATTTTGTATAAAGAGCTCTGATTGGCTGACCTTGATTCACATAGTAACACTTGAACCAATCGCTCTAAGGATCTGTCCAGGACTGAATTAAATGAGTCTTCCCTTGTGTAGAGCCTGGAAGGGAATGTTAAAAGTAACGAGGAGAACTAGTTATTATGAGTTTGGCACAATACTAGAAGCCACATTTTTCATCTTCAGAACAAGGTCATGGTGGCATTGCGCATCATCATAGCGCTGTGCAGAGACCTGTGCCCACACAGTGAATCTTAGCTCCCCTGAAGTTCCCGCTTGCTAACTGGTTACCTGATTGTTCTGTGTGTTGTACTCGCCAGGCTTGCTCTGAGTCACTATTGAATTACATCCTACTTTGTCAAGCAGGCTCTGTTCAGCCCACCACACAGTCTTCTAAAGAGCTGAGAAGAAAAGAGCAAATCCCCCCAAAGTTCCTCCTGGATAAGAATTGGATGTTCATGTGACATTCTGAAATTCTGTGCATTTGTGCTAAATCCACTATTACAGCCATCCCATGATTGTTTAAATTGAAGAAACCTGCCTGCCATTTTTCACAAGGACATTTGTGGGCCGAGAACTCAGTTAGCACTCCTTTTGCTTATCACATCACTTGATTTACTGGGGGTGGAAGGAGAAAGGTAGGAGGTTTGACAGGCTCAGCCAGCACCACTCAAATACCACAGCAGAGGGATAAACCTGTTAGCCAAACAGACTTTCTAAATACCGCCACAAAGCAGGAAATAAAGCATGCAGACAGGAATGAGGCTCCTGTCCAAGCATTACAGAACCTCTATCACACTTCAGCAAACTCAAAACACACACTCTCTCTCTCTCTCTCTCTCTCACACACACACACACACACGTATATAGCCTTCCCTTTATAACTGGTAACCAGAGAGCTGACAGTATAAGCTTAGTGTCACACCAACTCAGGTGCTGACAACTTATTTTTATAGAGTAACCCAGAGAAACCCAACAGAGGCAGACCAAAGTCAGAGACAAACCCATAAAGGAGATGGGGACACACAATTTAATCCTTGCTGTTGGTATACACTGGCTCAAAAAAGCACACAGAGAGTAATGTGTGATTGGGGTGTGTGTGTGTGTGTGTGTGCAAAGGATAAAGAAGTATGAAGTGATAATCATTTGGAAGAATAGCATTTTCTTAAAGTTGTGTCTTTCTAACCTGGTCTCCTTTTTCTGGTGAGGGAAGGAATTAGACTCTACAGATAAGGCCCTAATGAAGCACTTCTAGCTTTTCTGTCAGTGAGGTCACTAATGCCTACTACAAAAATAACCACCCACCATCGGCTCACATGGCAACTCAGGACCATGGAAAAATAATACTGAACTTGGGAGCAAAGATCTAGTCAAATCCTTGTTTTGTTTCCTGTTGGCTGTATAATCTTTTTTAAAAAATTATTTATTTATTTATTATTTATTTTTTACAGTTTATTCACTTTGTATTCCAGCAGTAGCCCCCTTCCAATCCCACCCTTCCTCCCTCTTCCCCCCATGCCCCTTCCCCAGTCCACTGATAGGGGAGGTCCTCCTCCCCTTCCATCTGACCCTAGCCTATCAGGTCTCATCAGGATTGGCTGCCCAATCCTGGTAAGGCTGTCCCCCCCTTGGGGGAAGGTGATCAAAGAGCCAGCCACTGCTCCCCTTACTAAGGATCCCACTTGGACACTGAACTGTCATGGATTACATCTGTGCAGGGGTTCTAGGTTATCTTCATGATGTTCCTTGGTTTCTGGGCCCAGAATTTTTAGTTCTGTTGCTCTCCTTGTGGAGCTCCTGTCCTCCCCCAGGTCTTTCTGTCTCCCCCTTCATTTATAAGATTCCCTGCACTCTGCCCAAACTTTGGCTATGAGCCTCAGCATCTGCTTTGATACACTGCTAGGTAGAGTCTTTCAGAGGCCCACTGTGGTAGGCTCCTGTCCTGTTCCCTGTTTTCTCCCTCTTCTGATGTCCATCCCATTTGCCTTTCTGAATGAGGATTGAGCATCTTACCCAGGGTCCTCCTTATTTCTTAGCTTCTTTAGGTGTATAGACTTTAGTATGTTTATCCTACATTATACATCTAATATTCACTTATAAGTGAGTATATACCATGTGTGTCTTTCTGTATAATCTTAAATGTGTGGAACTTTACATCCCTCTAAATGCGGCCTTTAGAACTTTGTTGATGTCTGACTGAGAGAATTTGCAGAAAAGCACAGGGAATCGCTTTTTAAAATGGCAAATGCTTTGCAAGCATGGGTAGGTTTTGTTGTTATTTATAACCTTCCCCTCTCTCCCAAGTTTCTGATAAGAAGAACCTATCAATAATAACTCTATCCGAAAGTTCTAAGGCCTCTTACTTGTGTGTGGATTGTTTTATATACACGGCATCTAAAGTGTTTTAGAAACTCATAGGAGAACATTGTAGAATTTGAGGATGGATACATCCTTCAGAAAGGGTAAATCGAGGAAAGGGTTACCTGTACCGCTCTGGAAAAAGACTCACATTCCCAATGCCCACCAGGGTATATTCGGTAACATCTGCAGATATTTTTTATCATCTATTGAATGGCTTGTTAATGGAATTTAAAACAGCTAGACGTGAGGTTAGACACCCTGAAGCGAGTGTGCCAGAGTTCCCCACAACTAATTATTACCAAATGCAAAATATCAGTAGTTCTGAGGTTGAGACACTGCTCTATAGGCATGACTTTCCTTGCTGAGTTTCCCAACAGGTCTGCTCCATGGCAAGTTTATGAAAGAAGGGTCTATAACCACATCCCTCTCATACGCTCTAATTTCCCACCACTGCTATATGATGCCTAGCTGTTAAGAAAATGATGTTGTAGACCATGCATTATAATTTACTTGCATATTTCTAGCCATTATCCATGCTTAAAGTTTTGTTATTTAGCTGTCTGTTGCGAGGACCAAATTATCCAAGCAAGGCATCCCAAAGGATTGAGGGATTTATGTGGCTCACAGGTTTAGGTGGTTCAGTCTGTTGTAGCAGGGCTCCCTTGATAATGGTGATTGGAGCCTGTGGTGGAGGAGAACTGTTGATTTCCTGGTGAACCAGGAAGCAAAGAAAGGGAATTCTCATGCTTTGCTGTCTCCTTTTCCCTTTTATTCTGTTTAGGCTCACAGCCCACCGGATGATGCCAGCCACATTTGTGGCAGGAGGGTTCAACCAATTAAGATAATCTCTGGAAATCATCCTACATACACAATAGTATGATCCTAGTTTCAGTCAGTTTGAAAATGAAGATTAACTATCAAAAATCCACCCAATCATAATTTTGAAATATGTATTCTACCTCTGGCTTTTGAAAAGGTTTCTGTCTATCTCATAGTGTAAATTGCACTCAGTTCACCCCCACGAGTCTCCAATGTCTTAATGGGTCCAATATTGTTCAAACGTCTAAGTCTACAGTAAATCAAGGTAACTCTTTGATATGGGTCCCTGTAAGCCAAAAAAACAAGTTGTGTGCTTCCAAGGTACAATAATACAGAGTAATATCACCATTTCAACAGAGAAAAACAGAGTAGCCAAAAATGATGTAACCAAAGCAAGAAAGACACACAAAAGTTCAAACGTTAAATCCCCTAGCTCCAGTGCTAGAATTAAGGGCACATAGGCTCAGCAAACATGGAGAGACCCAGTACGGTGAACTTACCACTCATGGCCTACATGGTATCTTTCCTGGGATGATTTCATCTGATGCTTGAAGTTTTTCTCAGCTGGCAGTCTATGTTGCTGGCACCTCCAATACC
>CM053765.1:17472342-17497152 GCA_028658305.1 Pachyuromys duprasi
CCTATCAGTGGACTTAGAAAGGAGCAGGGAGGAGATGAGGGAGGGATTGGGGGGGGATAGGGAGGGAATGTGTGAGGGGGCTATGGCTGGGATACAAAGTACATAACCTGTGATTAATATAAAATAAAAATGTTAATAAAAATAAATAAAATGTGGTAGTACCAAGCAATAAAAAATATTTGACACTAGCGTGGGTAATACAGGGACCCCTTTGAATCATGGCTGCAGCAGCCTCAGAGAGCGATTTCCCTAGTGAGGGCAGGATGCTTTGTTGCTTCTTTCTTTTATTAGGGAAAGGTTTTCAGATGAATTTATGGTTTTATATTTTGGAACTTACAGTGTAGACTATAGCCAATTCCCCGTGGGTTGGGTGTAAGGTGCTTAACTTCTCTTTAATGGTGCTAATCTCAGTAACAATCACCTTTTCCTTTTCTATTATTTTCACCTTGTTCCCTCTCCTGGCCAGTTTTAAATCTGTCTACTCTGCTTTTTGCTTCTGGTTCTTACTTTACATTGGACCAAATGTAATTAGCAGCAAGTGTTGTCTTAAAATAGCCCTTGCCTATTTTGTTAGTTTCCTATCTTTAAACTCACATCTCACAAAATTTCAGAACACACCCTTAAGGTAGGCAAAGTCTTTTTCTGGGTGGAACATGAACTGGTTGAGTTTAACTCCCAATGGAATGCCTACGCCCATCTGAAACCTCATAAACAGGTTCTTACTGTCTGTGTTCAGCATTCTGATCTTCTGAGCATTCACTTAGAATCACCCAGCAAGATCTGTATAGAATAGTATGGGGCTTCCTCAGTTTACACGATGAAATTCCATCAAATTCTTCCCACAAAACAGTTCCAAAGGCCGAAGAATCCTATAGTCAAAGTTAGTTACAGCAATATCCCCGCTCTCAAGTTAGTTTTCTCATGTTATTTATGTTTTTATGGCTACATCCAAAATCCATGATGTCGAAAAAGTGAAGGTGGAACTGATTTATTTGGGTTCATAGTTTCAGAAGGCTTATTTCGACATAGCAAGACAGTTTATAGTGTGATGGTGAGAAAGCTGTTTGATTCTTGGCTAAATAGAAAACAGAGAAGGGGAATCATTTGGGGAGGGTACCAAATCATGGAATGGTGCCATCTACATTCAAGACAATTGTTATCCCATATTTAATCCTTTCTGCAGAGGCCCTTACAGTTGTTTCTACAAACTTCAGTCTATCACTTAAGTGATCTCAAATCCAATCAGGGTGAAAATGAAGGTTAATCATCATAAAAATGTCACAGGTAGCCAGAAAGAAATGACTTTAGGATTGGAGAGATGGCTCAGTGGTTATAAAGCTCTTGCTGCTTTTGCGGAGGACCTCAGTTTCGTTCCCAGAACCCACATCAAAAGCATCAGCTATTTTTGATGTTACAGCTGTCTACAACTCCAATTCTGGGTGATTTGAAACCCTCTTCTGGCCTCTGTGAGTCCTCCCCATGATGTTATGTACAAATATACACATTGAACAGAAAACCAGTAGGTCCTGGTTTTAAAAATAAAGTGACTGTTATATTCTTATGACTTTTCCATAGTTTTAAGCAAATTTTTATAATCCCTATGCCTTTTTATACAGAAAATTTGAAGGTCATTATGATCTCTGCCTATCTTTTTTGTTACTATCAAAATATATTTTCTTGAACCAATTAAAAACTTTTCTATAACTTATATAGAAATGCGATACCTATAGAAAAGACCACAGATACTTCAGATAAACTTTATCTCAGAAAATGTCACCATCTTTAATTTAGTAATAATTAAATTTCTTAATTTTAGTATTTGATAAAAACTTCAAAAAGTCAGCATTTTACTCTGACATGTTCTATTTTAAAAATTCTAATTATTGGTTACATTTATTATGGCAACTTCTTCCTCTGCCACAACTCCACATACACATGCACATATTTATACATATGAGTCCTACATATTTCTTACTATATTCTCTGAAAGGAATCTGGTGCATGTGTCATTGATGTTGCTAATTTGATCACTTCTTTCTTTTATGGAGTTTACCAAAGGGTTCTAGATCTATTTTGTGCTTTCATCAGCTCAGTCTCAAAGTCAGCCATTTCTAAAATATTATAGTTCCTTTCAGTGAACAATAATATTTAGAAGTCATGGTCTCAGACATGGTATGCTCATTGTCATTCGGGTGTCATCAGTTTTAGGTTCTAGTAGCATATCTAGTAGAAAATACATATTACATTTTTCTCAGTTTCATATTCGTGCTCCTTTCTCTGGCAGTAGAAACCCATGTTGTGTTTTGATTGATTTTTTTGCCCACTTGACACAAACTTGAACATATCTGGGAAGTAGGAATCTTAACTGAGAAAAAGCCTGCATAAATTTGCCTGTAGGCAAGTTTGTGTGACATTTTCTTGATTAATGATTGGTGTGGGAGGGTTCAGATAGCTGTGGGTGATACCAGCGCTGGACAAGTGGCCTGGGCTGTACAAGAAAGCATGCTGAGCCAGCTATGAAGAGCAAGCCAGTAAGCACCATCGCTCCACGGCCTCTGCTCCAGTCCCTGCCTCCAGGTTTCTGTCTTGAGTTCCTGCCCAGACATCCTTTGGTGGTAGACTGTTACTTGGAAGTGCACGATAAAATAAACCTTTTCCTTCTCAAGTTGCTTTTGCTCATAGTGTTTTATCACAGCGATAGAAACCCAAACTTAAGACAAATGTTCTCAATATGTTGTCTTGTTCATTCAGCCCATGTAACTTCCAGTCTCCCAAACTATCCTAGCTAATACCTTAGCAGACCTCTTTGCTTAGTAGATCTCCTTGTTTAGCTATTTCCTCACTCATGGGCATAATCATATAAAACATGCAAGGTCTTACTTTAAGGGAGAATATAAATTTTCTCTTACTGAGAAGAAGTAAGTACAGGACCATGATAGCATATGGGCATACTTTCACTGTCCTAACACTGCTAGTCTTAAATGCATATATTTAAAAACTTTGGACAGAGTTCAGGGAATGTTATGGAAGAAGGGGGATATAGAAGGACCCAGAAGGGACAGAAGCTCCACAAGGAGACCAATGAAGCCAAAAAAAGCAGGGCCCAGGGGAGCACTGAAGAGGCAGATGCATCAACCAAAGACCATACATAGAGAGGACATAGACCCTTCTGCTCAGATATTGCCCATAGACAGCTTAGTTTCCATTTGGGTTCCCTAGTAAGAGGAGAAGAGACAGTTTCTGACATGAACTCAGTTACTTGCTCCTTATCACTTCTTTCTAGTGGGGCGACCTAGCCAGCCCACAGAAGAATAGGATCCAGGTAGTCCTTATGGGACCTGATAGGTTAGGGTTAGATAGTAGAGGAGGAGGACCTCCCCTATCAGTGGACCAGGGGAGAGGGATAGGGGAGGAAGTGGAAGGGAGGGTAGGACCAGGAGGAGAAGAGGGAGGGAGATATGACTGGGATACAAAGTGAATAAACTGTAAAATAATAATAGTAATAATGATAATAATAAAGAAAAACAGATGGAAAGACATATAATTAAATATGCTATTCAACCTTAAATTAGATTCTGGAAAAAATTTTAAATTTATTTATTTTTATGTATATGGATGTTTTGCCTTTATGTATGTCTGTGCACTAAATATTTGGGGTGCCCACAGAGGCCAGAAGAAGGAATCAGAACCTAAAGAACTACAGTTATAGATGGTGTGCTGCCATGCAGCTACTGGGGAACAAATCTGGGTCCTCTGAAAAGCAATAAGCGTTCCTAACTGCTGAGCCATTTTATTTCTCCTGTCCCCATTTTTTTTTAACAAAAGATGTTATTGGCAGCTGGACATAGTGGCACACGCCTTTAATCCCAGCACTCAGGGGAGCAGAGGCAGGCAGATCTCTGCGAGTTTGAGTCCAGCCTGGTCTACAAAGCAAGTCCAGGACAGCCAAGGCTACATAGAGAAACCCTGTCTCTAAAAACAACAAACAAAAACAAAACCAACAACAACAAAAAGATGTTGTTGGCATACTTGATGAAAGTGGTGTTAGAGATGTCACGGAGGTAAACATCCTTTCTTATACTGTGTGGTTCCATGAGAATACACCTTCCCAATCTGCAGAAACACACAGTGGGCTCCTTAGGATAAAATGGAGGAAATACTTGCATTGTATTCTGAAAGGATTCAATAGCCCTGTGGATACCTACCTACATGCAAAAAACTGAATTCTTCCTTTACACTTAGCAGCTGATGGCATTGGGCAAACGAATGCATAGTTTAGTTCTCAATTTTTTCATTTGTAAAATAGGTGTTAACAGTTTCTTACTTGGTGGTACTATTACAATAATTACTAAAAATGTGGATACAATACCAGGCATGCTGAGGGTTGCTGTGTTGGTGTGAGCACTTTCCTCTCATAGTCATAGATAAATGCGATTTTTGGTATCTTATAAGTTTTTCTAATAAAAAGTGTACAGTTTTGGACCCCTGTTTATACCAGTGGGTCATATCTTTACAAAATGCCCAGGCTCATAATTGGTTAAGTTATGCATACATTACCCATTCTAAAGATGGAGGGGAATGAGGTGGTAAAGAGATGTAAAAGATAGAAAGGCAAGAGTTTCTATTTGTACAGGAAGGAGTGGCTTTAGCCTCAAAGAGCCATGACCTCAGTACACACACACACACACACACACAATCAACTGGCAATCTTGATTTTTCTTTTTTCTTTTTTTTCAGTGTTTCTATATTTTTCATTAAATTTTTATTTTTTATATTAATTACGGTTTATTTACTTTGTATCCCAGCTGTAGGCCCCTCTCTCATTCCCTCCCAATCCCACCCTCCTCTCTCAGCCTTGATTTTTCAAACAGTTCTCTCCCTCCTTTTTCTCATCCACCGTTTTTCCCTCCTCTGTCTTTTCTTCTAAGCAGTGCTTAAGGGAGATCTGGAAGAGAAAATCACTCCCACAGATACACAAGGGAGAGGCATCAGAGAAGGAGAAGGTCAGTTGCCTGAGGTCAGTGGCATGTTTACTGTGTAGTACAGTGAGGTTGAAATCATTTTCACAGTGACACCACAATGTTGTCAATGGCTGTGCTAGTCTTAAACTGGTGACCCTTATTTATAGGTTTATCCTTTGCTTCCTTTAATGTGTGAGGGAAACTGTCAGTTTCCTGCCTGCTAAGTGCTTCTTTTGTGCTTAGGGTAGAATCCCTTATTCTAGAATCCATGGTTTCATCACATCCATTAAAATGAGCAAATGTTCTACTTAGTTATGTTGATTATCTTCTTGATGGAGAATTAGTATCTTTCAGCAGATAATGTATTTGAAGACTGAAGACATCCATTCTCAGTGGTATCCAGCAGCTTTATTGAACAGGTAGCTGCGATATAGATTCTATGCAATTATGCAAGCAAATTTAAGAACCTTCCTCCACTTCCACCTCTGTGAACATCATTCTCTCTGCCTGCAACAGCCCCTTTGACTCCACCCACTTCTCTAATATTAGAATGAACCTCTTATCCAACTTTCCTGATATTTCTTTATTAGAGTAAAACATTTATCAGATGTTCAGTGGTACTGAGGTGATGAAGATAAATGCTCTCTAAGTGTCGACTCTGATGAGAACATAGTCTAATTAGACTAATTATTTCCCCCTTGTCATCACAGTGAGCTTTGACTCTGACTGTCCTGGAAATGTCTATCTCTTGAAGCAATTTACTTCTTTCTTTCAGGAGGGAGACAAGTTTTAGCTTCTCAAAATATTAGCGCCCTATCTTCATTTTAGTTGGTTTTGATAAGACAGTCTATATATTTTCCAATTACATATACACTTGTTCCTTTATTCTTAGCCGTGATTCATTGAGACTTCACAAAATGCCCACATGTTAACATCTGAACTGAAAGCCATAAGGACTGACTAAGACTTCTCACTCTATGATAGCTTAGGTAAGTGGGAACAATTTTAGCTCTATCATCTGCCCCCAGTGAACACTTAGAAATGTTTGGACACATCAGGTTGTCACCAATGAAGAGGTGTTTATAGAATATAGTGTGCAGAGGCTAAGGAGGTTGCTAAAAATCCAGCAGCACACAGGAAGCATCCCTCCTAGCCGGTTCACCTTACCCACAGCAAAGAGTTATCTAGCCTAAAATATCAATGATGCCGAGGGGGAGAAATCCCAATGTAGGTTCTGATAGTTCTGAGTTAAACAGCGTCCCACATTTTAATCTCAGGAATCACCTCCATCTCTCTGTAAACTGATAATGTGAAGCCAGAAATCCCCCTCACCTGCAAGCCCTAAAGCTTAGATTACTTTAGTTTCTCCTCACAACACCTCTGAGAGACAGAGGACATTCTCGTTTTACTGATGAGGCAACTCTGCCTGAAGAGGTTAAGTAACTGTCAGAAAGAGTGTGCACTTTCCTCTTTCATGAAGTATAGCAAAGAGGCTATTGAGTTTTTACCAAGAGGCTTGCTCTATGCAGCTGGGTGTCAGCGCCAGCACTTTTTGGAGGAAATTCAAGTTCTCCCTCTATAGAGCTGTCAAGTCATGACTCATCCTTAAAGGTGGGCCAAAAGTTCCCCTATAGTTTTTCAATTATGTGAGAACAACAGTTAAGGAGTTATCGATCTCCAGAGGATGTGCTGGCACAGGGAAGGCAGCATTAGCCAAAAAACAAGACAACTGTGGTCACTGGTGATTTCTCCCACTTTCATGAAGCTTTATACAGATCTAGCTGCTTTTGAACTTCGTCTGGGTAACTTTGTCCTTATCAGGCTCCTAGCTCTCCTCCAGTCCTGCTTTCCCAGACACTTAGATAACTCACTTGTTCTTTGAATCCACACTTTCTTTCTATATTGCTTTGTAAGTTTTTTTTTTCCTTACCACAACATTACTGATGCTTAGCTTAGACTCCCTGATGAGAACCATATTTGTGGGCAAATAATAAAATCTATCAACCAATAAACACGCAGCCACAAAACAATCTTCCTCTTTTCCTCGAAGTCTTTCACTTTATTTCAAAATAATTTGCAAATAGTTCACACAACGTGAACATGTACATGAAGCTGTTAAACACTGGAAAACAAAAGATACTCAGTGTTGTTGGAAGTTTGTCTCAGTTTATTTCTTGATAGAACATCATAACCAAAGCAAATTGCAAAAAGGAAGAGTGTGCTTGGGCTTACTGCTCTGCGTGGACAGGATTCCATCGTGTTGGAGTGGCATGGCAGGAAGCAGCAGGCACGGTGGCCAGAACAGAACTCTGAGAGTTCACATCTCAACTACGCAAATGAGGCAGAGAAATGGAGAGGGCAAACTAAAAGTAGGGTCAAGATACATATTCTCAAAGCCTGCCTTCCTCTAGCAAGGCCACACCTCCTAAATCTCCCTAAATGATGCCACAACTAGAGGTCAAGTATTTGATGTTCAGGCCATGGGGGACAATTCTCATTCAAATCACCACAGTTCCATGGAATAATATCAGCAAACCATGTGACATAGTGCATGGCACACAAAAGGATGTACTCAGTAGGTATCAAAGATAGTCGGCATTTTCCCCAGGGCATAGAAGAGTACCATGGAGGCCTTTGCTATTTATACAGCTTCACGGTGTGATTGAAGGAGCCAAAATATGTGGCAAGATGTTGACATATATATATATTTGTAGCTCTTAAAGGAGAGATGGGGTGAGTAAACATTTTTTATAGATACATTGTCTGCTCCCAGAGATGGCTCTGGGAATATTTGAAAAGAAATTACATTTTTTTTTCAAGTCAAGTGAATGACTAGGTCGGCGCCATGAGAGTGAGTGAGACTAAAGCAGACTGTTCAGCTGTGGGTATAAATGTCCCTTGATTTTGCTGGAGATCTGTCAGTTGCTCTTTACCAGGTTTGGTTCCCATCAGGAAGGATTCTGGCAGACAAAGTGTACAGTACATCTTATGGAAGAAAAGCCTTGTAATAAGAAAAGTTCTATCTACACTTGGTGTTTGAGGAAGCCCAGTAAACAAGTCTGCAGTGTCAAAATCCATAGTAAAAGCAACAATTGCTAAACTGGGACTGCATTTGGGTTTAAGTATACAACCATTTCTGATGTTTCCCAAGATCATCAACCATTCAGAAAGTTGAAAATGAGATTCTGGGTCTGCCTACGGCAGTATCAAGCATCATTCCATGTCGAATAGTACAAGCCTCACCATTTCAAGAATGATGTGAATGATCAAGTTGTTCCTTCCCACCAAAGGGTCTCTGTGCCTTGTAAGAAGGAAAAAGCAAATCCCAGCCTAACCTAAGTTACAATATAGATGTTAAAGTCAAATGGTGTACAATTAGTAAAAATTTGAGTACTCTTAAGGTTATATTATTGCTCTTAAAGCATTTCCCCAGGTTTAGATCTGTATTAACAGTCTTGGATCAATCTGATATGTCCAGTGTACCCTCAAGGAACATCTTCTTTCCCAAACTTAGCTTTCCTTCAGTATTGAGTGCACATCCATTTTTTTTTTGTGGGAGTGGGGTGTTCTCACATTTTCCCTTACCAGAACACTAGATTCCTTTCTCTTTCATCTAATACCTTCCACATTGTCAACTTATGGTACATAAACTGCAAAGAGTTTCTATTGCCAGTTTGTTGACTAAATTAATATATTTATTGGTTATGCTCCTTAGTGTTTTGAACAAATACCTAACAGAGCAATTTAAAGAACGAAGGAATCATTTTCGCTTACAGTTTTAGACCATCATGGTAGGAAAGATGTTATACAGTTCATGGTGTCAGGAGTGTGTGACAAAGGCTCCTCAGATTTTGTAGGATCAGACACTAAAGAAAATATAATGGGAAGAAGCCAGAGATATTATGTTGCAAAAGGACCCATCACAAGTGCCTCACTTCCTTCAGCTTGACTCTACCTACTAAAATTTACATAGTCTACAAAGATGAGCCACCACCTGGGGACCAAGTATGCAAACACATGATGCTTTGAGGGATATTTCACACTCAGACCATAGTGGAATGGGTTATTATTCCCTGTGCTTCTTTAACATAATACTTTATAGCATGCTTCCTTTGCATCACACCTGGGTTTGGTAGATTGGAGACATTTTCATAAAGACATTTTATTGTTGCAATAATCTCTTAACTGTATTTCTCACTGCAAGTGTCTTGCCCATCTGCTTGACTCTACATTTTTATTAATTATCTACTTTAATGCATGTATGTTCCTCCTGTGTTTAAAGACTTCATTGTCTGTTTGTTCATTGCCTGTGGCAATATAAGGATGCTTATGATCCAGGGTGTGCTTGTAAGATAATACTGAGTTGCTCTGAAGCCCTTTCCTTCTTATTCAGCAGTCCCTGTATCTCAGCCATGTTAGTCTCCTGCCCCACTTGAGGCTCCATTTTGGTTATTTCACATGTCTCAACTTCTGTAAACATTATTTTCATCTAAATATGTCTTTTCATTTGTATCCATTCAGCAAGGGTCTACTCATCCTCCAAGATCAACTAGAATGTTAAATCTACCCTGGATCAGTTAGTAGACATACTGTGATTTCCTACTAGCTTCTGTTAACATTGTCATTAAATAATTTCCTAATCAAGTACTTTTTTAAACACCATTTTAAATCTTTTACATAATTTTACATAATGACAGCATAGCCAAAGGCCTTTGGAGAAGTCCAAAGTAGCTGTAGATACCTTTCTATGACAGGGAGGAGAGGGATAGACTGGCAAAAGTCCAGGGCTTTCTCTCCTGGGAGTAGAGAGAAGAACAGGAACAAGGAAAATAAACATGTGATTTATAAAGAAATAAACAAACTGGTAGTTGTAGGGTTGGGGAAAGAACATCTTATGAACTGGAATAGCTTGGAGGTTTAGGGAAGAGGTGAGGTTGCTGAGCGAAAGAGCCCTGTAGCTTCTACATCTACCATAGGTACATGTCAACAGAGAACAAAGGAGCCTGGAGGTTAGGGAGGGCTTTGATAACAGTCAATAGGGAACTGGAACTACATGGACTGTAGAAACTCATTTCACTGTTTCCTGAGAAATGATGAGAGTGAGCTTTGATCTACCTGCCAGTAATTCTTCTGTCACATACACTGCCTTTTGGAGTTTGAGACCTAAAAGACAGGCTCTTGCTGCATAATATCAACATGTTATAGCATGCAACATATAAAAATCACACAGAGACTAAAGGTTTACAGAGTAAACCCACCAATCTGTAATTTAGCCTGGAGATTGGACATCAATAATTTGTCTTCAAAGCACATTTCTAGTAGAGCACAATTGAGACCTTTAGCCTGAATGTACACACCTGTATTCATTTTCTGTTGCTATGATGAAATACCTGAAACTGGACTACTTTTAAAGGAAAAAGACTTAGATATTTCTCGAGGTTCAAGACCATGGTACTGATCCTAGTAAAAGCATGTGGGAGATGCAATCACAATTGTGGGAAATCGTATGGTGAGACAGGAAGCTGGACTATGACTGGATCCCATGAGAGTATTCCCAACGACCTAACCACCTCTGACTAGACCATTGAAGACCATGTTTCAAACATGTGAACTTTTGGGCAACATATTCAAATCATATGAAAATCATGCCCTAAGTTAGATTTGCAACACACGGAGCCATGCAAGCAGGGAGAACGATGAGCGAGGCTGGTGCCTCTCTTCTCTTTCCGTTGCTTCTTTGGTGGTTGCTTTCTGCATGAAACATTATACAAGCTGCTATATAATTTTCAGTCCTTTTAGTCTGTAACTCTAGAGTGCAAGAAATGTCACATTCTTTTATTTCTCTAACGCAGTTTTATTCCTCTTTTGGTCTCCTATCACCTGGTTGGTGATAAATTTAACTTCAGTTCTTATTGGGATTCCCTATCCTTCTCTGTAGACTCTGAAATAACCTCAGGTTCATAATGTGTTGAGAACAAGAGGAAGCCTGGATCATTTGTGTGGTCTGCTCTTTGTTTTTGCTAATGTTCCTTGTTTCTGACTACTGGTGAGCCTGGCTTGTGCTCAGTGCTCTACTTTGTGGCCCGCACTGTTGCACATGCAGTTGAATGAGTGACTGGCTGCTTTCCTCCTTTGGAGTCAGCCTTTGCAAGCACTCTGACTTGGCTAAGGTAAGGAAATGGATACCAACCTCTCCATTCTTATTGTAAGATTCTGCAGTAGTTCTGTTGGCCCAAAGGCTTCCTCCCTTCCTGTCACAGCTCTGTTTTCCCCATGTCCTTGTAACTCACCTAAACCTACTCAACACAATCCCCTTTCTGCTAGGTGCTAGAAACCCACTGTTGGATTCTATTTTTCCAGAATGTAGTGGCAGAAAATGTCCAGTACCTGTTATTATTTTATTTCACAACAGGCCTATGAATACAGGTGTGCCTGCAGCTATGAACAGAGCAGGTAGTAGTTAGGAACGGTCGGGTGGAAAACCAGAGAAGGAATTGCTCCTGTGGCATCTCCCTAGATCCTCTGTCTCTCCAAGTCTTTGTCTGTCTTCCAGTTTCCTGTTCTCCAGTGATTAGCTTCCCCTCTTTGCAAGTATGAGGGTGTGAGTTTTCTTAGTCTCTTGTGACAAACCAGGCCTGAATTCTATTTCCTCTTCTCTAAAGGGCTTATTGAAAAGAATAAATCATTTCTGGTCTGCATGTTACCTTTGAGTTTTCTTTTAAAATCCCATGTGTAATTTTGCAGGCTTCACCTGCACAAAGGAGCCGCGGGCATTTCTTATTTGGCAGCCCACTCGCAGTTTCTTCTGTATTGGGATACAGCAAATAATTTAATTTTATCTCTTTCTATACATTGCTTTTAAGCTTTCTGCCAAAGGTGCATGTTGCTTTCTTTAGGTGGATTTTATAGGGCTTAACAGATCTGTTCATTTTTCTTTTCTTTGACCTTGGAGAGTAAGAGGTACAGATGTATTTTTTAATGCTTGGTACTTAGATAATGAGGCTGTGACTAAATCCAGGAGCCCCCACTCTTCTAATTTTATCCTTCATGAAGATGATGAATGGCACTAATGGGAGGCTTTGCTTTAGATCAGTGGAAATACTTTTCTTATTCAACAAACTTCCATATTGTGACGATGATGTCTATTTTATAGTATTTCTGCCAGTTAAAGCATTTAATATAACATTTTTCCTTAGGATCAGCATCGGAGAAAAATATCCTTTAGCAAAAGAAGTCCTGTTGGACATAGCACATGCTTGTAATTGTAGTACGTGGGAGGTGAAGGGAAGAAGAGCAGGAGTTCAAAGTCAGCCTCAGCTACGTAGTGAATATGATGCTAGTCTGGACTCTATGAAACACTACATCAAAATTAAGCAAACAAACAAAAAAAAAGGAGAAAAATGTTTTGGAGAGTTCAGATGAAGCCTCTTTACTTGAGGATGTGATAAACTGGCTTGCCTCTAGTTTAGGCTTAAAAGACATTTTCTTAAAAGCCATCTTAAGAGTAAAGACTAACTAGGCTCATTTCTTTTAGTGATGAAGCCTCTGTGTCTCAAGGATTGGGCTTTGCCCACCTGTAACCGTAATGACAGATGATTCTGTGCTGTCTTTTCCAGGAATAGGCAACCATGTCTCTGTTTCAAAAGTTGTTTATAACCATCCTACAACCCTACCTTTGTGTCAAAAAGTTGTCATGACTATTCGTTGTTCTGACTACTTTGTCACCACCACCTTGCAGTCATGTCTTTGTTTCAGGAGGTCATTAGGACGAACTCATGTCATGCTCCTATCAACCCACCTATATTACTTGACAAATCTCCCACTTGGAAAATCACTACTCCTGACCTATAAAAACCTTGTTTTCTTCATATCTTTCCAAGGCTGACCTCTTGGATCCTCCTACCTTATGGGGAGGGAGCTGGCTTTAACTAATTGCTTGCTTTAATTAATTTGCCCATGATGATTTGGGTCAATGGTCTCCCTCCTCCCATCTTTGGGATTAACAGGTGCTTCCTTCTCAGGCATGCAGTTCTATTTCGAAATGCATGAGGGGGAATCCAGGCTGAAATTATAGTCAAACATGAAATCCTTATTAAGGACCAAGGATTCAAGGTTGCCAAGGTTAGTTGCTTTGGTGCTGGGAGGATGCTCACTACGCCAGTAATGACATCTCACCTAATGAAGCTGTCAATGAGAGGCCGGAACCTCTGCATGCAGGCTGAATAATCAGAAGAGCATGGGACATGGACAATGATTTCTCTGTGTATTTCACAGTTTTTTTTTTCCTGGTATCGGCCACCCATGAGCAGCTCTCTGTGTACTATGTCAGAAACTACCTCATTAGAATGCTGTGCCATTTTTGAAAGGAAATTACATTTGCTAAATGCCTGTGCAGTGCTGGACACTGTGATAGACACTTCATATGCAATAATTCTTTGCCATGAATTAATATTGCTAAGTGCTTAGAATAGGGATGGACATATCACAAGCACTCAGAAAACAGATTTATTATTGTTGCTTTTGATGTTTTTATGAGAGTGCTGAAAAATCAGATTTATCATCTCTCTTCTGCTGATAAAGGTTAAAACCTTGCTACACTAAAAACAAAGCTGGAAACAAGTCAAAAGGAAATCTGAGCCACTCACATGATTCGAAATGAACAAAGCTTGCACAGTTTGAACAATAAATCAGTCATGTTATATTCTATTTAGCTCAGGATGTAAACCTGATATCCATGAACTTAAGCTGACGTGGATAAATGGTTGCATAAGTAAATAAATGAGAGAGAACGTAGGTCTTCCCAACAGTAGAATTCTGAGTTTACAAGGCAGTCTCTCCCATGGGGAGTGTGGCTAAGTCTTTCTCTATTACTCAGTTTTGCATTGCTACAGTGAAATAGACAAGGCAAGCAAGCTAACAAAAAGAAAGAGTCCCCATGGCTCTTAGTTTGGACGGTTCATGCCTAAGACTGGGTGGGCCATGTTGGTTTGGGTCCTTAAGGAGGGTCATGAATGGTCATGGCAGGTGTGCAGGTTAGAGGGAACAGTCACATCTCAATCGAGGAAGTAGACAGAGAGGCATGTGGGTATTCCCATATCTCTTACTGAATGTGAATTCCTAATGATATAAATACTGGAGTCCATAGCGCTGCCCAGCAGTACCACCCTGGGAATTAACTTTCTGTGGACTTTTGGGGAACACGACTCATTTTCAAGACACAAGCTTTTCCTTTCGTCCACCTTGACATGTAAACTGTATTAAAGGATTGCTTCCTAAAGGGTAAGGTGTGGAAAATAGAAAAGAATTTTGTAGCACAAAAATCCTGGCAAACACTCTGTTTTGGCCAGGCAATCAAAGTTTTAGCATCATTTTCAAAAGGCTATGTTGACAGTGTGCTAGGATGATATGAGGACAATGATAATTAACTCCCATGGTCCTCTGTGCTAAGCCCTATGATTCTAGTGTAATCATGGGGAAAACAGCAAAACAAGCTCAAATTAAGAAGCATTCTGTAAAAATGCCTGATGAGTACTCTTCAGAACTGTTAATGTCATCTAAATCAAGGAAAGTGGAGGAGGAGTTATTAAGTTGGGCATAGAGGAATTTCAGGGTAATGAAACTATCTCGTACGATATTATATAATTTGGTGAGTGTGTACTATCGCGCATTGTCTGAACTCAAAAAGGTTACACCAACAGAAACCCTAATATAAACTATCAGCTTTGAGTGACGATCCTATGTGAATGCAGGCTCATCACTTGTAACAGATGTATGGCTTTGACTGGGGATGCTGGCTATTGGAGAGGTTCTCACAGGTGAGCATCAGGATGGAGCAGAAATCTCCATGCCTTCCACGCTGAGGACAAGGGGTTTTCTTAAATGTAAAAATCTCCTGAAAACAAACTTGAAAACTACCAGTATTCAAACCTAAATATCTTGTATCTATAGCCTCATTTTCTTCATACAGTTTAGACAGTTGTTTGTAGAAATTTAGGTTTTAAAATGTATTTAGGATCTAGCAAGATGGTTCAATAGGTGAAAGTGCTTGCTGCAAAGCCTGAGGAGAGATTGAACTTGTCCATGTTGACCTCTGATCTCCACATTTGTACTTTGGCATATGTGGCACATGCACACACACACAAAATAAATAAATACATGTAATAAACTATGTAAAATGTATTTAGGTGTCAAGTTACATTAGCAAAAGAACAAAAACATGTTCTCATACAAACAAAATAAACATGTCAAGTATTTTATTCAATTCATTTAAACGCTGCACAACTAAGAATATTTACAAATCTTAAAAAATAAGGCTAGTGAATTAGAGATGGTATTAATTCCTATTTTTACAGGGCTGCAAATGAAACCAGAACTGCTGGGTTTCCCACTTATATGGAAATTGTTTGCATTTCTATCTTTAAAAAAAAAACCTTTAAGAATCTGTGATCCTCTTAGATGGAAAATAGAACAATTAAAAGAAAGTCAGGCTCGGCATTGCATAGAACAAAGCACGCATTTGTTTATTTTAAAGTTTAAGCATTTGTGTCGTGAGTCTTTCTGCTACCTTTGCTGATTATAAATAGACATTAGCAGTTATTCACAACCACACCAGCAGGCAAATGCCTTTGAGTTTAGTCTGATAATCCACAAACGTAGAGTGGAAGGCAGGGGTTTGACCATATAGAACTATTGGGTTTTGTTTTCAAGTCCAGAGATATGCAGCCCTGAGATCTACAAATGCCCATAATCTAGCTCTCACAAGAAATTAGCACATGACTCTTAAATGAGACTTTTTAAAAGAGAGATTTATTCTCATTTGTGCGTAGGTGTCTCTGTGTGCATATGTGAATGCTTGCAGGGTACCAGAGAGGGAATCAGATCTCTTGGAACTGGAGTAATAGGTGGTTGAGAGCTGTCTGAGTGGGTGCTCAGACCCTCCACTGCAGCAGCAAGTGTTCTTCACCAGGAAGCCACCTCCCCAGTCTTTTCCCCTAGGTATTTTAAGGGCCCTCAGTATTTGGCTTACTATGAAGAGGCTAAAAACCTCAAGTTGAGCTATAACATCCTATTTGAACTGTAGTTGTAAGTACAACTGAATTTTTCCTTTAAAAAAATCACATGCAGTTGGACACAGTGGCACACTCCTGTAATCCCAGCACCCAGGGAGCAGAGGCAGGCCGATCTCTATGAGTTTAGGGCCAGCCTGCTCTACAAAGCAAGTCCAGGACAGTCAAGGCTATACAGAGAAACCCTGTGTTGAAAACAACAAAAAATCACATGCATGTAAGTAATGTGTGTGTGGTGTGTGTGTTTGGGTGTTTGCATTGAATGGCACCTACCATGATGCCAGTGTGGAGGTCAGAGGATAGCATTGAATGTTGTTTCTTGCATTCAACTTTGTTTAAGGCAGAATGAGTGTCTTGCTCACTGCTACACACAGTGGGCTAACTGGCCCACAAACTTATGGGGGTGTACCTCTCTCTGGGATGACAAATGTGTGGCACTATATCCACATATTCACATGGGTTCTGGGTGTCTGAGCTCAAGCCCTCATGGGTGCTAACAAGTGCTTTTCCCCGGAGCCATCTCCCTGGCTTTGATGTTCTTCTTTCTGAGATTTTCTATATTTGCTGAGTCCTGATTTGCCCAGGGTTGGATGACCTTCCTCCCAGCCTCTAGGACTCATAGGAAGTCCTGAATCATTGTTCTTGGATGGACTTTAGGCATTTAGCCAATCACACAGAACCTCTCCTTACTCCTTAATATGCACGTTCTCGGTAAGGCCTTACACAGACACTATTTTCCCCGTTTTATCCTGGTCCACCAGAGGATGGATTTACACGGAAGTTAAGAAACTTAGCTGAAATCTTGGGCTTTTAAGTCTCCAGGGGCCAGTATGAGCCAGCTACCATTTAAAAATGTCTGATTTTAGTTCACAGAAAGGAGGGTCTGTTAAATTGAAGGTCAGAGATGATTCAAAACAGAAAAAGGGCTTCTTCATAGAAGTTAAACCTGGGAAGACTAAGTCCCACTGAGACTTCCACCGCCACTGTATTGTCATTTCAATTTCCCAAAAGCCCTTTCACAGTCCAGTAGCAGCTTCCTGCCTCCTAGCTCCAGGGGTCCCATTCACCAGGGCTGCCACCTGGGGCTGGTGAGTGCTCCCAGCTAATCAGACTTAGGGAGCTTTACAGGAGTGCTCTGACTCCTTCATGGCAAAGCTGGGAGGGAGACGGGTGAGGAAGAGACAAAGAAAAATCTCAAAACTCCAGTAAGTACATTGTAGGACACAGGTCAGGAAGCATAATGCGTTTCATGTTTCTGCTCGCGTGATAAAGAAATCGACAATGGAAACCATCATTTTCCTTTAATGGCATCATGTTCTGTGGCTTGTAGAGGTACTGTAAGATCTTATGGAAAATGAGCTGCTTTTTTTTTTAACCTTGGCTTAGCCAACTCAGCGTCGGAGGTCTGAAATATGGTCTGTGGTTGTGGATGGTCACAGTCACAACATTTGCCTACATTGAAAGCGGTTCTCTAGTGGTGCAGGGTGGGCGGCTGAGCGTGGGAGAGAAGCAATACAGAACAGAAAGGAGAGGTCAGTGCTCACCTGCGGCCACAACGATCCCTGAACAACAAAAAGAGAAAAGGAATGATCTGAACAATCCTGCTCACCGAGACAAATCACACACCTGATGGGAGAAGGTTCTTTCAAGCTGGTTCCTTTGCTTCTATTGAATTTCTAGGAATTAAAACTCAAAGCAGATTTATTTCCCGAGTTATTTAATTACTCCTCAGACACAAGGCACATTTGAATAGTATCTCAGTTTAAAAGTGCTTGTGGAGAGAAGGAGCAAGGACTCTTAATGGAAAAATCAATTGACCCCCTGCTGTTTACCAGAGTGGAGGACAGTTGATGATACATGCACAGTGGCCACCCTCTATAGTGCACCTGAGGCTGGACTTTGGCAAACATTGTGGCTTCCTCTGCAAAAAATTCACTCAGGTGTGTTTGGGTTTGCTATCTCCCTTGTTCCATCTTTTCCTGATCTGTTTACTTTATCTGGCTTTACTGTATGGCAACCGGCTCAATCTGTTTTATCATGTAGGCTGCATTTTAGCTTATGGTGCTCAGATACATGGCTGCCTAGAGCTTTTACAGAACCTCTCTGCAATCTGGATTTCATTTATCAGTAGCTTTGTAGCTTTGAGGCCTGATCTGTATCACTGTTTACAAATACCATTGTATTTCCTTTCAGCCATGTGACTTTCTTTGTACCTTTTATCTTAATATGGTAAAAAAAAAAAATCCCACTAGATTCTAATGTCTTTTATTTTGTATTTAAACAAACAAAACCATGAAAAAAAAAACAAAACACGTTACCATTACTTATAACCATAGTGGAAGTGCCATCTTCCTATTTTGTGTCTCCCCTGATTTTTTTTTTCATAAAATTTAAACAAATATTATACAGCTATGCTTTTATAGAATACTGCTATACAAGTTAAGGCCTGCATATACTTCTTTTCCCCAAACACCAAGGAATTCTCAATAAACCCAAGGACCAGTCTTTCCAAGGTGCCTTATGCATGGTCAATGTCTAGACCAGCCTTCTCTGCAACAATCCTCGTAGTGCAGAGTCTCTATCCCCTGAAGCCATGGGACTTCCATCTCCCTGGAAACCTCTCCGAAAATGGTTTTTACCTCTTGTGTCTCAGAAAGAGAGATGATAAACCTTCTATTCCACTGCCAAGCCAAGGGGGCATTCAATCTCTCCACTGGTTCTACTCTAATTAAATGTGGATTTTATGTAAACCACAACCCAGACTTTTTATGAATTCAGAATATACTGGCTCCATTATTCTTGTCAGACAGCAAAACTAGACCATGACAGATGAGTTTCTGAGCATTTGCTGATCACTCATCTACAAAACATAATAGTTTGATTCTTTCACTTAGGGCTATTTACACAAACAGAAGTTGATTAATTGAAGCACCAGAACTAGGTGCGTTCTCATTCTTTCTCCTGAGTCTCCTCTTGAAAGATATCAAGAAAATCCTTATTAACAATGACCTCAGGGGAGAAAAAGCGATTCACTTCTCATAGAGGATCATATGATTTGATTAGCCTCAGACATATGTGCAGAGATTTCTTTAAATCTGTTTCCTATTTGTGAAGCATAGGGCACAGGCCTACATATTATTACATAGCATACAAAATTTAAAGTATATGAAGTATCCATTTTTAAAAGTATCACGAAACACAGTGACAACAATAATAGGAATGGCCAGCATGTTTTTAAAATGTGGAACATAGAGAGATAACTCTATTGTGAGTTTGTTTGTGAGATTTGTTAATCTCACATTCTAAATGACAAGTCTGATTCATCAGTCATTGTATGCCTGCTTTTTTCAGCAAGGATATGGCAGAGAATTGACTAATTTATTCATAGGCGAATTGCTAGTTAGTGAGAGATAAGTTTGGAGACTAAGCATGATTGGCCCTGAATCTTAGTCTTTTTGTTGCTTTGTCACTGTATACTGTGGATAAATACAAGTAGACCATAAGCAGAGGGTGCAATGAGTTGGGGGTGAATAGGGAGACCAGTTATTAAATATGCTTGGATTTCTTGCTATTTTTAGAGATATCACCCGAGTCAACATCACTCTGTACTAGTGTTTTTATGGGGACCCCATTGTTGAACTATCCATTTCATCTGATGAGCAAATTGTAGAACAGGAAAGTTTCTCCTTGAAAGTCACAGTGTCAATTAGTCATGTACTGGATGCTCTCTTGATAAGACAAGGGAGGGACTTTATTTCTCTAGCTATGATCATTGACTATTATTGCTAATATAAAGACTAATTTAACAAAGTTGGCAGGGAGTCCCCATTGTTAGGCTATGTTGCCTAGCAACCTCTGATGTCATCACTTGCCCCCTGCTAGGTGCAAGCCAGGCATGTTCTGGATATTAAGGATGGGCTGTCAATGTTCTTTCTCTTTTTCTCTCTATTATTACTTCTCACCCTCTCACTTTCTCTCTTGGGGTGTCCTGCCAATCCCCTTTCTCTCTTCTCCTAAGCTCTCCCTCTGTCTCTCTCTCTAATAAACCTCATTGTATCAGATCTGTTGCATGGTTTATAATTTATGTATTATTTCACCCCTGGCTCTGAAAACATTTTAAATTCTTAGGCCCTGCCCTTCAGAGTAGTCCTCTGAAGAATTTCACTCCTGGTCATGTGGTCTTTAAGGCCTAGAAGATGTTGTTCATAGCATGAGGGAACTTTAATGGAGGGCCATGAATCTTTTGCTTCTTCCTTACCTTTATTCCCTTACAAGGCCAGGGGAGGTAGTTCTGAGAAACAAGACAGAAGCAAAACAAAACAAAGACTGATAGAAAATTGTCTTATGTAGGTTCAATATCTCTTCTTTCCTAGGAGGCCGCTGCCAGCTGTACTTCTGAGACTTGTCCTGACATCACTTTCAGCCAGGAGACCTGGTAGTAAGAAAGCAAACTAGAGTCAGGAAACTGGAATCTGCATCTTACCAGCCTCGTGGGCTCACCACTTTATCCTTTGAGTCTAGTTTTCTCATCTCTCAAAGGGGATTCCTACCTTGTGACCCACCTTAGGCTCATTGCTATCACTGCTTAAAGTAATATGTTGTTAGAGGCCAGCTTCCATGGCAAGAGGTCTTTTATGTAGAAAGCTGTAGGATTACTTGGCTGAAATATACTTTTGAGTTTTTGACATCTCAGACTCCTAAGTTTCTCATATTTATGCATAAGTTCTATAAAATCCACATCACAGCATCTGCCCACACTGCTTGTCTTCTGGTTAAGATGTTGAGCCAAATTTTCATCCTCTGTAGCTCACTGGTATATTTAGCAATAAAATAAGTGTGGCTTTATCAAGCTTTCAGGGACAAAGCAATGGCACCATTTAATTTAGCATTTAATTACAATATCCTGCTTCACTGACAAGTTGCTTGCCTCTGGTTAAGGAGACTGAATGGAAATGTGTGTGATTCCCTTAAGTTTCAAACTTGATTTTTTTCTGAATTGCCCCATTTGGCCTCAGTCTCTCCATTTGAATTCAAGGTGTAATTAAAAAAAAAAAAGGCAGGATGGTGAAGTGATAATGCAGGTGTAGATTCTACAAAAGTCAATTCTTGGGCCCTTTGCTTGTCTAGCTTAAGTCTATATGAAGAATCCTCTACTAAGTGAAAGCCTGGACTCCTCAGTGTATGTGCTCCTATTGCTGCTGTAACAATTTGCTTTATAAATCTTGGAGGCTTAAAACATCACAGATATATTCTCTGATTTAGGGGTGGAGAGCTTCAAAATGATTCTTTTGAAGCCCAAGTCAGATTTCAAAGGACCCACATTTTCTGGATAGTACTCAGAAAATGCAGTTCCCTGGGAGAACCTAATTCTTTGCCTTCTTCACCTTCAGGAAGTTGCTTGTACTCTTTGACTCAAGGCTCTTTCTCTGTCTTCCAAGAGTAATATGGCAAGCTCTTCCTCCTTTCTCCCATCTGTTCTCACTCTGAATCTCCCATCTCCCTTTTTTTCAGGATCCCTGTGGTTACATGGGTCCTTTAAATAACCCTGAATTATCTACTTCAAGATTTTTAACTTAATCATATTGACAAACTCCTTTTGGCTGATGAAGCTACAAATTCTCAATCATTTTTTTCCTCTGTTCCTTGGCTTCCTACCAGTTGGCTTACACAAAAAAAATTTTCCATGTTTTTCAACATCTTTGCTAAATGTTGTTGTATGGACCACACATTCCATCTTGTGTGGGCCATGCATTTCATCTTGTAATCTTTTCCTTTTTGTCTTTCAAAGCATTGCAATCTGTTGATTATTTTCCTATAATTAGTTCATTCTGTGGTTGCTTTCTGCTATGGTTTGAATTCATGCTGAAATTTAATTACCATTTTAATAGTGTCAAAAGATGGAATCTATACAAAATATTTGATCTTGTGCCCTCATAAATGGATTAAGGCTATTATTTCTTGGAAGTGGGTTAGTTGTAAAGCAAGACAGTTGTTTGTCTTCCCTTACTCTTTTGTCTCATGTGCTTACTTGTCTTCCTGTCTTTCCCTGAAATGAGGTCGCATGAAGACATTACCAAATACCAGTACTAGGCTCTTGGATTTTCTAGAATCCTCAAACAAACAAATCTCTGTTTTAAAATATATTACCAAGTCTGTGATATTCTGTTAAGACTGCTTCCTCTTTTGTATCTTTGCTTCTTCTCACTGCCAAAAAATTACACCATCATCTATGAATGCAGACATCATGTTAATATTGATGACTCCATAAACTACATTTTCAACCTTGGACCTATGCTCGTCATACCACCTACTGTCTGGGATTCCCCAACTATAATGTGTACAAATGTCCTGAGACTCACTTATTCAGAATAGCATTACTTGAATGCTTACCATGTATCAAGAGTCTTGTTTGACTGAAGTTTAGATACTACGGCATTTAGTGGCATTTACATTATTGTAGCTGAATAAGGATTAATAGTGAAAGATGTGCTTCAGGGAACAACAAAGGTATAGAGGAAAGTTCTCACTCTGCCTGAGCAGAAAGTTAGATCAGAGATGGTAGTTAACCTAATAAGGGGGAGGATGGGTGGTGGAGAAGCAGAAAAGGATGGCCTGTGAGAATAAGACAGGATTTAGCAACACACGCAATTGAATGCAGGAAGGATCTATTTTCTATTCTGTGGTTAGTTCTCTTTGCTTCCCTTTTGGGGGAAACTTCCTGTCTGTCCCAGTGCTGGCCTGATACATGTGAGTCTGCATCTATGAATACACATTGAACAAAGAATAAAATGGATAAAGTTCAGAAGCCAGCATTTCATAGAATGGTGCTACTGTCCTGGTCATAGATGGAAGGTTTTCTTTTAGGTTAAGTATGTGTGTGGGGGGGGTTCTCTCTGGGACTCACTGATAGGGATGCAGTTGTCATGCATCTGCTTGCTTCTGGATTCAGGTACTTATTATCCCATTTGCTTGCTTTTCATTTATCTGCACCTATTGATATCCATAATATTTTTGCCTCTATTTTTATGCTCCAAAAGAGGATGTGAGCACATGACTGACACTGTGTGTCTTTACCTACTGACATTTAACCTCAAAGGTCATCCAGGAATATCTAGTAAAAAAGTAATATTCTACAAGAGAAGTTCTGGACCTTTGCATATGGAGAAAATGATAACTTTCCAAAGACTCCCTTTGCTCCCCTGTTGAAGTCAGACCTTCCTTTCCCTAGGGATTGCTCAGATAAACCAAGGTTCTGTCTGTCCTTCCTAAGCTACAAAAGGCTTTAAAGCGTCAGTATTTATGTTGTAATCTCAATCCCAATGTTACTATAGTGGGGTAGCGTGCTTTGGGAGGTGATGAGGAGTATGTAAGACTACAAAGTGAAGTCTTCATGGTAAGATTAGTGTCATTATAAGGGAGGGGGTGAGCTAGCTAGCTCCCTTTCCATCATGTAAAGACACAAGCAACATTTTGCTGTCTGTCAACTTGGAAAATAGTGCTCATTAAAACTACTTATCTTGTTGTACTAGTCTTGTACTCTCTAGTCTTGTACTCTCAGCCTCTGGAAGACTATGACAAAAAGTTTGCGATTTAAGCCACCCAGTCTGTGGTAATTTGCTAGAGCAATCTGAGGAGACTTGCAGAGCTGCCATTTTGAAAAAGTATCTAAGTGAAATGTTTTCAGGGAAAAGCTAATGTCTGATCTTGACCTGGTGTACTGGGCAGGCACTCTCTTTTCAACTTTTTCAAGTTCGAGGAGAGGAAACATGTTAAGAGACAAGCTTCCTTTTCTTTCTAACTCTATTCATGCTCAAGTTGCCAAGAGTACTTAGGGACACCTGTGAGTGAGTGAGTGTGTGTGTGTGTGTACAAATGTAGGATGTGTGCACAGCTTGCCCCTGAAGAGCCTAATGCTGGTCATTGAGTTCTTTCTTCTTTTTTCCCATTAAGCTGTTAACTACTTCAAACTAAGCTAGCCCTTCTTCATCTTAATGTCCCTATGCAGTAATATCTGTGTAATAAGTGCTCAGTAAGTATTTCTGGGATAAATGAGTGAATAATAAAGTAGAAGATTGAAGCTCTTTTACTCACCTCTGGGGCATTGGGGGCCATCATTAGTTAATGCATGCAAAGACTTCTATAAGCCTTAATTACCAATGTTATTTTATCTGTCAACCTCTGATGGCTTGTTTTTGGCACATGATCTGACAGTTGGGTTTGGAATAGAATTCCCTGCTGTCCACTTCTGCTCTTGCACAGAGTCTGAGGAGGTGATGGAAAGCAGCGTGGGGGATGCCTTCCCTGGAGCAAATGTAAGGAGTGTTCCATGGTCAAAGCAACAAAACATGTGAGTGGTCCAGAGCCTCCACCCCAGTGAGAACAGAAGAGGTATCACATCTTCCCATGAGGCCTCCCATTTTCCACACTAGTACAAGAGCAGATGAGTTCCTGTCCTTCTGCTATTCGGGGATTTGTTGTAGAGGAAGTAAGTGCCTGGGTTATATGGCTTTTATACCTTAGAAATGTGGCAGCCTTGCCGTTTCTGCTCCACCAACTCCCCATGTGAGAAAGAACGGGAATCAACCTAGATGGCTACAACACTACTTTGGTGACTCACAGTTTTCTTGTCATTAAGAAGAAGCTCCAAAACAATCCTCTACAACAACAGATCATCTGGAGGTATCTCCATCCCTGACCTCAAGCTGTACTACAGAGCAATAGTAATAAAAACTGCATGGTATTGACATAATAACAGAATAGTGGATCAATGGAACCGAATAGAA
>CM053765.1:17497652-17602885 GCA_028658305.1 Pachyuromys duprasi
GAGATGTCCACAGAGATGACCTCGGTTGACCTGTGTCCTATTGGACTCAGATCAGGTTTTGTGCCCCTTCTCCCTGTGCTCCTTGTATGGTTGTTTTGGGTTCCACAGCCCCTGAATTCACCAATTCCAGGACAGGGAAGCCTGGTGCTCTGGGTCGTATAGATCAGTCTGTGATGGGTAGCTCCTGCTCAGGTCTCTGGGCTGGCAGTGTGAGCGCCTGCTGATCTAGGGGACCTTTTCCAGGGAGATCCTGTGTACCCTAACTCAGTCCCTGTTTGCTTCCTTCCCTGTGGGGTTTTCCCCCCGACAGGGAAACCCAGGCTCTGATGCCCTGGTGCACACAGTTCTTCTGTGGTGGAGAGTCTCTGTGCTCAGGGGGTGGAGCCTAGTTCAGAGATGGCGTGTGTGAGCCTGCCATTCTGAGAGATCTTTTCCCTGGGAAGGCTGGGTGACCTAGGTCAGTCTGTCTCTTTCCTTCCCTGTGGGTTTTTCTCGAGACTGGGACTCCCAGTCTTTTATGGTGTTTTTTTGTGCCCACTGTTCAGTCTGGGAAGGTGATCAGGACACGTAGGCATGTGATTCTGGTCTGGTGACCAAGGGAGTGCCTGCACGACTGGGGATCTCTTCCAGGTTCGGGCTGGGTATCCTGGGAGTAGACCGGGCTGGTTCCCGAACCTTGGGGCGTCCTCTCACCTGGGAAACAGGATCACTGTTGTTTTAGGGCCCACAGTTCAGTCCCTTGGTCGCTGTACTGAAAATATTGTTCTGCAGCTCAGAAGCAGCGTCCTCCTGGCGCCGCCATCTTGTCCCACCCCGTAAATATTTTTTTAAGGAAAGAAATACCAGGGAAAGAATCTTGTGGATGAGACAACACAGAGCATAGGACCAAGCCACTTCAGTTTCTAGAGCCTCACATGACTGGATTACTGAAACTGCTTAATGATTGAACATTTATTTTCCTCTCTATGGCAAAGCTCCATGTGCAGATATATAATTTAACAATAAGTGTGCAAGGACAATAGGTTGCCATGGAATCTGTTATTACAACCCCCAAAGTTATCTAATTCTTTGACATTGATGCATTAATTAGATGTTTCAGGAGTGAATGTGCCCTGAGAATGTGTGTGCACATGAGGCAATGAATGTTCCTTTCTAAATATTTAATGTAAGAATCTCATCTTTAGGTAGTTACTTTGTGCATCATCATGCACGATAAAGTGAAGATGAATAGCTCCATTACTCATCTTTTTGGTTAAAAAAAAATAAGAAAAGCAGAATCTGCAAATGCCATCACTTTACTGTTCTTGTTATTTATCCTGTGGCTTTAAGAATAATGGTTCCATTAGAGTTTCATGTATTTCCCGAATCAGGGAATGGTCAATTATTGGCAACAATCACATTCCCCACACTTCACTAATGGCTGGTGGCCCACACTGTAAATTAAATAGGAGGCAGAGCAAGCGTAAAATGTGGACCCCTGCTCTGGCTAATTTAAAAGGTGTTTCATAACATTAACCCTGCATGGAGAGACATGCCAATTGCCACGGAGCCATAGAAATATGTATAGAATATGGCTTGCAGTTTGGGGCACTGCATTTTGAGGCTGTCATTACCTATCTGGGTGGTTACCAGAATAAAAAAGGCTATGGGAATCATGATGGCTGGCTTCATAAATGATGGAAGAAAGCAGGATGACTTTTACCAGAGAAAAGGAAATTTGAAGATGATTTAGTAAGTGTCTTTAAATGTTTGAAAGCATGGGAGTTGATGTATTTGTTTTAAGAGTCCATACCCAAAGGGTGGTTAGAAGCTCCTGCTGTTTTGTCTCCAAGAAAGAACTTCACAATAGAGAAAAACCAACAAAGCAATAAAACACTTCGAAGTGTTCTTTCTTTAAAAATATTTTTTGAGAAGTTTTGAAATGTATTCATTACAAAACAAAACAAATAAATGTGAGCATTAAAACAGTTCTAATCGACATAATGAATATGGTTTCAAATGGGCTTATTACACCGCAGAGTTAGTTGGACCAAATGATGTCTTGGGTTCCTTCCATGTCAGTGTTTGCTGGCGTTCATTATGCTTCTGATATCTTGCTTTAGTACCCATCAATAATATGAATCTTCAAGGAGGAAATTAGGAGTGATTGATAATAACATTTCATTCACTCAACAGCCAGGACCATACACATGACTTACTCGAGTCATGTTTGTTTAAGAGAAAACCATGGACACCTCAGATGCTTGCCTTTATGCTATGTAATTCTGTACCATGAGTCTTGAATGAGATGGAAGAGAGGAATCAGAGAAGAACTGAGATGGCACAGGTGATCTTTTGGTTGCATAGTTCCCAGAGGCCTTTGCACCCTCCCTGACAGCACAGATTGACTGCTAAATGTAGACTACACGATTTTATGATACCTGCACTGAGCTGAAGCTAAGGACATTGGCGGGACAGCCTATAATTTTTACAATGTTGCAGTTGTAGAGCATCTCAGGATGTTCCTTTTCAGCTCAGTAGCCTAATTCCAATCTCATGATGGGTTGTAGATTTGTCTCTGTGAGAAAGTTGACTGTGACACGTGAATGATAATGCATAATGGAGAGTGTCAAGGTTAGTTGTGAAGGATGGCAGAGCCAGCAGCTCCACTCTGGCAATTGATTAGATTTGCTGTTTAGGAACTACGTATTCATGTTTGCTGAAATCTCCATATGTAGCCTCAGGCCAAGTGCTCTGTAAAAACTCTCTTAATGTTTGTTGGCAGAAATGATTTGTTCAAAGTCTGTTTCAATGTAGCCAAGTTCTGATCCACTCACACATAATTGGGTTAACAATTTCTCTGTTGAGGCTCTTTAGAGGCTCTGTCTGAGATGGCAGGGATATTAAGGGATGAGACTGAATAATGTTTATGAGTTCTGGTCCCTGCTTCTTTAGCAAACTGTTGGATGATGCAAGAATTTCTGGGGATATTTAAAAAATTCTATGAAATTTTCTTAAATTTAGCTCAACCTCCAAAAGACAATGGATGTTATATCAAACATTTGGAGAATTATAAAATATTAATAAAATTTTCACAATCTCAATTCAGGCTTGGGAAGAATGAACATTAATTGGGAAATGACAAGGAGAAACTTGTGGGACAGAATCTTTAGGCAGCATATAATAAGAAAAAAGTCATGAGAACACATGACTTCTTTTTTTTTTTAATTGAGGAGAAAGTAACAAGAGAGACAAGTTCGTATCTCTCATGATTGGCCTTTAATGTCACAGATATTGCATAGAAATACTAATTTTGCATTTTCCTTTGTTTTTAGACATCAACATACTTCAGAAAGCCATCATCAGTAGAGTGTGGGGGATGACATGTTGAAATCATTATTGGTTCCTGTCAGTAAGAAAAGGGTGCCTCAAAATGAAGCCTTTTCAGTCCCAGGTTATTTGAGCCTGGGCTGCATTTCTGACCCCAATGGGGTATTCCTTCTCCCTCAGAACCGCCAGACTCCACATTTGAGGACTTAGTGTAGGCAATTGATTAGGTTTGTTCTACAAACCAAAGTCAGTTTATATCAATTTTGTTTCATTTTTAGCTTTCTGTGAGACTGTTCCCTTCATTATTTTTGACACACATTTTAAGATTAGATCCATATGTTTATTAATTCTACCAGAAATCCAGGAGAACTCAGATCTGGGCAATTTATGACTCCTGAAGCCCTCAAAAGATTACAGAAATCTTTCAATAATAAAATACAATATGCAGTTATTCTAGAAATTTCTGCTCACTTATCTTCATAATCGTAAATTATTTCATACCTAATTACAAACAGGCAGACTGAATAATTGTCTTCATTGAAGGATGTTTGACACTGAGAAAATATAGCCTTATTTTATAAACCTTTTAATGTTCAAACTATAAATATGTCACAGCTAAGGAGTACTGCATCTTTAAGTGTATTAAAGTCACTCTTGTGTAACCAAACATAATGGGATTTTTAAATGAATTATAACTAAAGTACTTAACAAACAACTTTTTAAACTTCCAACATGTGTAAAGCAATTTGAAACTGTCCGTTTCATATTAAATGCCCCAAAGTATATTTCATTCAACTCATTTGGCAAAAATTTATATTGGTGGAAGATTTTCCAAGATATAGACCTAACAGAAAGGAAAAGATTCAAAGGGAAAATTTAATACCTTTTTCTCCCCTCGTATGTGCAAAAAGTCCCACCAATGAGGTGTCACATCTCTGTTTATGTTTGGGAGAGTTTTGGAGTAAGATCAGGGCATATGCATTCAATTTTTAGTAGGGGATTATCCATCTGTATTCTGGTGCCTTGGAATGAAGTAATGAAGTTGTAAAACAGAAAGCCTTTCCTTCTGTTTGAGACCTCAATTCACATTGCAGAGTGGCTGGCTTGCCTATAGAAATGACATTTGCATCTCTTTCCATCCATTTGATAATCCATGGGCTTACATGCCTTGTTTCATAATCTTAATGACAGATTGCAATGGCTGGCTTATTTAAATCTTCAATTGACACCAAGATTGGTCATTAAGTTCCAGGATACCAATACTTTCATCTGTTTTTGTTTTGTTTTGTTTTGTTTTCTGTTTTTTTTATAACCGTCACATCTTAGACTGACTCATGAATAAGCATTTACAGAATGATTGTACATTAGAGTTTGGAAATTCAAGGACCAACAAAGAACCCTGCTCTCAAGGACCCCTATTTCATGAAAGACAGTATGGTTTCTGGAAAGTGTAAGAGACAAATGGAGGCAGTTATAGCAACATTTTCTATACCACTTTGGTCGGTAAGGAAGAATTTCCAAATATAGACTGCTAGAAGTTCTAGAGACAGTGCTCTATGATGACAAAGCTTTATGATGAGGTCATTGTAACACCAAATGGTATTAAGTGTCTCAGAGGTATGGATATCTCAATGGTATATGAATGTTACAATGGTATGGGTATCTTCACAGTACGGTCTCTCAAGTTGACAGTTGGTTCTTGTTTTCAATTTCCATGGATTCTGGATCAGAAAAGAAGAAATTGTTGAGCTTGGGCAGAGCACAGAACTCAGCTATAAGTCTAATGAGCTAGCGTAAAGAGAAGCTCAAGGATAACAGAGAAAACGCTTAAACTCTGTCCTTAGATATCATTCTTTTATAACCCATGCCATCAAGCAAAACATAAGAACACATTACCACACTTTGAAAAAGGAATTTACTTCCTTTCTTTTTTTTTTTTGTACATTTTTTGACAATGCATTCTGAGTTCAAAGTATATATGTGAGCATCGGTAAATATTTCTACAAGGTGGTTCATAGCTGCCAAAAATTCAGCTAATGGAGGCAATTCTAGCTGAATCAAGAGAGATGGATTTATTTTGCCTTTCACATTCCCTGATTCCTGCAGTGAAATAAAAGCCAGAGAATTCTAATTATCCAATGAAAATTTCTTCTCATCAGCAGAATCGTAAAAACACGAAGCTGGAATGGACTGGGCCTTGTGTTTTTCACTTCATCTTCCTGGGGTCATTTCTGGGAATGTGGTTGTTCAGAGGATACAATTCATCTTTCAGCCCAGATGCTGGTGAAAAGGAATGTTCCACTCCATCTATTTGAGATTCTGGGTTGTTTCTGTAGATTAAAGAAAGATTACAGAACAAGTCAGGATGAACAGACCAGGCAGGGAGTGCTGGACAGAACAGTCGTCTGTTGGTTTACTTCACAAAGGACTCCACAGAGACATTTCATCATGCAGAAGAGCTTTGCTAAAACAGTACTGTTTCCTGATCCTCCCATCAGTACTTCACATTCATCTTATCTACTCATTTCCAATAATGCCGATTGTTTGCTGCTGCTGGGTTTCAGAAAAACCGGTTACTTTACTAATCTTTTTCTTTCCTTCTTCTTTATGATATGAAGACTCAAAGCACACAAGGCCTGTCAGTGTATCATGGAAAAACCAAGTGAAGTATATTTTATTCCAGAAATAACACAAAAGTCTATTTTTTGTTTAAGAATAGAATAATTTCTTTCTTATAAAACTGAGTGGTTAAAAGCAAAATGAATGGAATCCGGTGGGTCAGCAGAGGTTGACATGCCTCAATATAGCACAGTGGCTATTCTTTTCATACGTGTACACCTATTTCCCATTCAGAAAAAAACAAAAACAAAACAAAAGAAGTCATGGAATCAAAGATTCCTGTAACAGCTTTAATCCTTACAGAGGTTGTGGAAAGCTCTTGTGAGCTTGTGAATTAGAATTAAAGGTGGCCATTGACGTTTTTCCTAGGTAGCCATGCAATGACTAGCATGGAAGGGAAGGTTGTACAATGATGTCTCATAGATGGCCTCAGTAGTTCTTTTAGAACTCTGAGACAAAAGACTGCCTATTTCTTTTCTTTTGTAAGTGCCTGGTGTAAGGATCAGTTTACTTCATTTTCTCAGATAAACCAATGTTTCTATAAAATGAGACTCTCCTACTTGACCTTTCTGGCACATAGAGATGAAGACTGAGTCACTGGGCCTTAGAGAGGGTTATGTAGGGTTCAGATCATGGAATCTTGATCCAAAGTATAGGGCCAAAATCTAGGCTTTGCCATTTGCTAAAAGGTCAGCTGGACACACCAAACTAGGTTCCGGTTTTCACACCTCTGACAAGTGTCAAGACAAGGGGTCACTGTCATGAAAAGGAGAGAAAGTGGGATAACCTTAGAGACAAAGTGATAGAGACTTTGGATCCAAGTCACCAGAGAGGACCAAAAACACAAAAGGCAAAATGCAGCTTTACCAGTCATTATGAACTTTAAGGTTGTTCTGTGGCTGGGCCAATTGCAAGGCCCAAAGTCTATGTCCGTATAAGATTGTGTGGTTGTTTTTCTTTTTTAAATTAATTAATTAATTCACTTTACAGCCCAATTGTTGGCCTCTTTCTCCTCATCTCACCTTCCCTCACTCTTTCCCCATATCCTCTTTCCTAATACTCAAAAAAGGGGTGTTCCCCACCAACTCACCCTAGCCAAACAAGTCACATCAGGACTAAGCACATCCTCTTCCTCAGTGGTCTGGCAAGGCAGCCCTGCCAGGAGAAATGATTGAAAAAACTTGCAACAGAGTCCTTATCAGAGACAGCCCCTGCTCCCCTTACTAGGAAATCTATATGAAAAACAAGCTGCCCATCAGGTACATAAGTGTAGGTTGTTTTTCTTAAGAAATGTTCCTCATATTAGTAGTGGTAGAGATCAGCATGATTAAGGCCCAGGCTCAATATCCCAGTGAAAAAGGTAGAATTTATTTTTCATTGTCTAGGATTTTAGGTTCCACCAAAACATGCCTGTCTACTGTGGAAGTGACATGTGACAGCGTGCAGGTCAAAATCAAAAGGAGAACCTTTTGGGACTAGGAGCCCATATGTACAAAGGTGACAAAGGTCCTATCAAGTTCATAAGAATGAAAGAGGCCATTGCGTCAGAGAGGCTTGTAAAAATATGTCTCCAAGGGACTTACTGTGAGGAAGCAGGGTTTTAGAGATAACAAAGGTTGTTGTTTGTTAGTTGCATTGTATCCAGAGATACATGGGTGTCTTAAAGCAGTATAGAACTTCTAAATTTAGTATTATTTAGAAATATAATCTGGTGTGACTGGATTCTTATAAAAATGAAAGGATTGGGCCTAAAGTTAGACACCCAGAAACAGCAGATGAGACATACTAAACAGGCAATGACACTTGTCCCCAGAAAATTGGCCTGATACAGATATCAGCCTCAGCAATAAAACTGTTCAGGGAAACAACCATAAGGTAGGAAGATGCCAGAGTAGGCTCTCCTACAGTGTTCATAGGCACAGTGGTCTTGCCAGCACTTTGGCTCCAGACTTGTCCTGCTGGCAACTTTAAGACAGCACATTTATGTCATTTAAAGCTATCCAGTTTGTGGGACTTTGTTTCAGAACCCTGGGGGAAAATTTGAGTTAGTAACTGCGGAATTTAAGTCTGTGAGTGCTAGGCAGAATTTACTTTCATATAGGATGACTATGTCTTTAAAGATTAAAATGGGAATTAGTGGATAGAGGGGCATCAGTCTGGTTCTCACAGAGGTCCAACATGTCATTGTAATTGGTAGTGGCTCCAGTGGAGACAGGGAGAAGAGGGTGGATACTGGATGAATGCTGACAACTGTTTTGGTGGTAGTTGCTCATGGGTTGGTCTTGGGCAACCAAATGTGACTGAGCCTTTGAGTTTTCATTTCTATCCTAGATAGGTGCTATGTCACCGGGAAACATCCACAGGACCATTGAAGTCTTCCCTCACTGTTTTCACAGCATCATTTCACTTAATAATCTCTCTTGTTTATTAACTTTAATAGTGTTGTAGCATTTAGTTCCCTTGCTGAAAGGGATTTTAGCTATTATACCAGATGGTTCAACAAATAATTATCTCCATACTTACACAAGTGCTTTATTTATTTTTGCCAATTAGTAGTACATTTTTTAACGTACTAAAAGTCTGAAAGCTCTCCTGATAGGCACCTACAAGAGGCCCTATAATCTTCAGGAAGGATTTAGTATATGGCAGTTGGGCTCCTAAACTCTCCCCAGCTACGCTACTGTTTCAGTCATTGAGAATTTAATGGAGGAGAAAATCAGAATGTATTGATTTCATCTTCTGCCCCTTGGAGGAGGCATTCCAAGTTGTTTTTGATAATGTTTTGAAGCACTCATGGCAGAGCCTTTTAGAGCACTTGAGAGAAGCAAAATCTGCAAGGTGAACAGAGAGGCTGCTTTTATTGGGGTCTGCCTCTGATTTGATGTAAGTGTTAGGAAGAAGATGGGGACAGGATTTCTCCCCACCTACAAGTATGTTAAAACCTTTCTCCAACATGATAAGTTGGGGTTGGATGGAAGGGAAGGAGGTCCTCCCCTGTTGGTGGACTTGGAGGGGGCGGGGAAGAAGGAGATGAGGGAGGGAGTGGGAGGGGAGGAGGGAAAGGGGGAGGGGGCTACGCCTGGGATTCAAAGTACCCAACCTGTGAGTGAGATAAAAATAAATAAATTAAAAAAAAAAAAAAACCTTTCTCCACTTTCTCCTGGCTTGTTTCTAATCACTTTTCTTGGAAAAAAGTCACTGGAAAAACTAACTTATGGTTCCATTACCTTTTATCCCTTACTCCTCTTTATTAATTTAGATCAGGAGGTTATATACCTACAAGAGTGTGACTATTAAAGATTATAGAACTTTGCTCGCAAGTACTTTAGTGATGAACAAGTGTCAAAATGGTCATTTAGAAAAATTAGCAAGAGTTCATAGGCAAAGATTCTGTTCAAACTTATTATTGGGTTGGAAGCTCTGGGCTGGGCTTTTATTTCTGGTTCTGTATTCTCTCCTAGCCTGGGAACTTTTATCCATGAAAAATGTGTATAATGATCTATGTAGTAAAGGTCAAGTAAAGTCATGCATATGAAAGGACTTGACAGACTATAAAGTGTTAGATATATGTAAGGTTTCCACTATTGATGTCTGAAACAAAATGAGGAAGGACTTTGTAGCCACTTGGAAAGAGTGTTAGCATTTATTGTCAAGTAAAGATAAAATGAACAGGGTTGTTCCTGGTGTGGTTTGCATTCCTAGAAATGTTTTAATCAATGAAAACCCAAACATAGTAGAACTGTGTGGGAATTTTCAAAAACATTGCCATCCCTTATCATTCCCAACCTCTGGGCCTCGGCCTATTTGCTCAATCTGTCCGCTATTTGAGCTTGATAGGTTCCCAGGAATCCCACTGGCCCACATCATCCTCCATATAAAGGATGCTAACTGTGGTCACAGCCTGGATGGTAGGATAGCCTGTTGAGCGCTCTAGGTCCTTACTCACCTATATTATCCTCATACTTCTAGGCATGGACTGGGTAGTACATCTTTCACACCAGCCCAGGAAGACCCAGCCAGAAGTCCCATGTACACATTTTCTTGGCTGCCACTGAGTTGGAATCACCCATTTTCTCCAAAAAAATTCAACACTAAGTACTTATAGGATTGACCTACTGACTGTTCACACATAATCTGAAATCAACTGAGCTTGGGAAACAACAAAAACAAAACTTCTGTCAACCATGTTCTGGTAATGTTCCAGGTTGGAAGGAGAGCAAATATTCTCAATAAAAGGAAGTTGCAATGGAAGACAAGCATGGTAGATTCTGTTGGTTACTTTCTAAATAGTCATTTCACATCCTTTCTTTCTAGAAGATCTTGCTAATGGTGAGGCCTTGCCTTAGATTGAAGATTGTTACCATGACATTGAGCAGTTTCATTTCTTGTTGTGACATGGTTAGAGTGGTAGCAGCTATCCTAAGCCTAACAAAAGTTGCTGAGGATAGAAGAAGAGTTGGACCTGAGTTTGAAGAACCACTAAATCAATGCCATTTCAAGTCTATCTTCAAACTTCATGACACATGAGAAAATAGACCACTATTAACAAAAGTGGAGTGGTTATTTAATTGTATCTCCATGCTTTATTAAGTGGTATAGAAATGCAGGAAAGCATATACACTTCAATATGATACAAATGTATACTTTGACATATGTTACTTATTTAAACCCAATTTTACATATGAAATCCCCAAAGAACCTGGTAAGCTTTTAAAGAATTCTGATATGATATCTACTTTTAAAAAATTCTCCTTAGAGTAAGTTGAGAAACAGAAAGACTTGGTTACAGAGAACAAGATATGATTCTGGGATAAACTTTGTTTAGGGATCAACAGGCAGGGATGAGAATGCAAATGGATAAATGGCAGACCCAGCTGTAGGTCGATTCCCCACAAGGAGAAACACTGTGTGGTCATATCTAAGTGTGGTACCCAGTTATTTCCCATTTTCCTTCCTTACACACAAATTGTCAGATGTAAAACATAAAACAGGGAGAGATGAGTTTCATTGAATATCATATAAATGACAATTTTGAGTATATAATATGCTAACTTCATAATACTTAGTGTTATAATCTATGTATCATCTAATTCAGACAGTTTTAAAAATGTTTATTTACTTATTTTTATTTATTACAATTTATTCACTTTGTATCCCAGCTGTAGGCCCTCCTTGGTCCCCTTCCAATCTCAACCTCCCTCCCCTTTTTCCTCCCATGCCCCTCCCCCAGTCTACTTATAGGGAGGTCCTCCTCCTCTTCCATCTGACCCTAGCCTATCAGATCTCATCAGGACTGGCTGCATTGTCTTCCTTTATGGCCTGGTAAGACTGCCCCCACATCAGGGAGAGGTGATCAAAGAGCCAGCCACTGAATTCATGTCAGAGACAGTCCCTGTTCCCCTTACTAGGGAACCCACTTGTAGACTGAGCTGTCGTGGATTACATCTGTGCAGGGGTTCTAGGTTATCTCCATGCATGGCCCTTGGTTGGAATATCAGTCTCAGAGAAGACCCCTGGGCCAAGATCATTTGGTCTGTTGCTCTCCTTGTGGAGCTTCTATCCCCTCCAGGTCTTACTATCTCCCCCCTTTTTCATAAGATTACCTGCACTCTGCCCAAAGTTTGGCTATGAGTCTCAGCATCTGCTTTGACTGCTGGGTAGAGTCTTTTAGAGGCCCTCTGTGGTAGGCTCCTGTCCTGTTTGCTGTCTTCTCCTGATTCTGATTCTGTCCTGTTTGCCTTTCTAAACGAGGATTCAACATCTTACCCAGGGCCCTCCTTATTGCTTAGCTTCTTTAGGTGTACAGATTTTAGTATGTTTATCCTATATTACATGTCTAATATTCACTTATAAGTGAGTATATACCATGTATATCTTTCTAATTCAGGCACTTTTAATTTCTTCTTAGATTTCTGGTCTCATAAATATTCTAGTGTGTGGGTCAGAGTGTCTCAGATTCTGGAGCCCTTGAATTTTCCAGTGGCAAATTTGACATTGTTCTTTCTTTCTTGTTGAAAGTTTCCTCTCTGGGCCTAGGCTACTTTCTTTTTCTTTTAACTAGTTAATTTATGTAATCCCTTTACAGCCTGATCCTATCCCTCTCCCTCCTCTTCTTCCAATCCCACCCTCAATCTCTCCTCTCCCCACTTCCCTAGGAAAAGGGGAGGCCCTCTGGGTATCAACCCACCCTGGCACATCAAATCATAGCTGAACCAAGTACTTCCCCTCCCACTGAGGCCAGACAAGGCAGCCCAGCTATGGGAAAAGGGTCCAAAGGCAGGCAGCAGAGTCACAGACAACTCCAGCCCCCCCACTCCAGTTGTTAGAGGACCCACATGAAGAATAACCTGCTCATCTGCTATATATGCGCAGGGGGCCTAGGTCTAGCCTAGGCATGCACTTTGGTTGGTGACTCAGTCTTTGTGAGCCCCCATAGGCCAAGGTTATTTTCCTCTGGAGGTCTTCTTGTGTGGCCTTTGACCCCTCTGTCTTCCTCAATCCTTACACCCACTCTTCCACAAGACTCCCCGAGCTTCACCTATTGTTTGGCTCTGAGTCTCTGCATCTTTTTCCATCAGCTGCTGGATGAAGCCTCTCTGAAGACAGTTATGATAGGCTTCTATGAGGGTCCATCATACATCCATAAGAATGGCTAAAATAAAAACTCAAGTGACAATGCATGTTGTTGAGGATGTGGAGAAAGGGGAACACTCCTCCATGGCTGGTGGGAATGCAAACTTGTACAACCATTTTGGAAATCAATCTGGCAGTTTCTCAGAAAATTGGGAATAGTTCTACCTCAAGACCATCATACCACAAGGACACTTGCTCAACCATTTTTATAGTAACTTTATTCATAATAGCCAGAAACTGAAAACAACCTAGATGTCCCTCAACCAATGAATGGATAAAGAAAATATGCTACATTTACACAGTGTAATACTACTCTGCTATTAAATACTGCTCAGCTATTAAAAAATATCATGAAATTTGCAGTCAAATGGATGGTACTAGAAAATATTATCCTGAGTTAGGTAACCCACACATGGTATGTACTCACTTATAAGTAGATATTAGCTATAAAAATACATGATAACCATGGTTCAATCCACAGACCCAAAGAAACTAAGTATCAAGGAGGGCTCAAGGGAGGATACTTGAATGTCACTCAGAAAAGGAAATAAAATAGACATCTGAAGTAGATGCAGGGAGGGAACTGGGTGAGAGAGGAGGTGGGGAAGTAAACAGGGATGAAGATCAGGTTTGGGTGGGTGGGGAGGACTGGGAGAGAGATAGGACATCAGAGAGGGATAGCTCTGGGATGGGGGAGGCTCATGGGAGTTTATGGGGTGACCATAGCTGAGACTCCTAGCAGCGGATAGATGTGTTCAGATTTGATTTTCATACTGTAGCTGTCCAGTTAGGTAACTGAAAGTGTTCTAGGAGCAACAGAGCACTGGAATAACAAAGGTATACACAGATTAAATCAAGTGAACACACGAGCACCAAACAGGACCTTTCATCTCCTAAGCAGGTGATTACACTTGTTAGTCTTCTCAGAAGGGTTCCTGGCAACCTCACCCCCATTGCCCTCTGCATGTGTGCTGTTGATTTCTTTTCATTGTGCTCTCTCAATTTGCATTTAAAGATGAAGAGTGAGTCAGGACATGCTCAATTTACTTAGATGTACTGTAGATTTTTCTAGAGTGCTTCTTTTCATCCTTACTTGAATTCTGGGTGGGGACTAGGAATACAAAGAAAGTCCCCTGAGTGAGACAGCTAGCTCTAGCTATGAGACAGTTCTGGCAATGAGGCTTCAGATCAGACCCAGCTTGGATGTCACAGCTCTGCCTCAGTGCCACAGGCAACACTTTTCCACACTTGAAGGGAAGTGTGGTTATCAGATGAGCCTCCCATCAGCACCGAGCCAGAAACACTTTGGTTCCTCAAACCCTTCCTCATAAATCTCCGCCTAAATTAGCAGGCGAAAAGATATTGAGCTTCAGATCCCTGCCAGGCTTTCATTAATCCTCCAGACACCGCCAGGATCTGTCTTCCTTTCTCCTTTTCTTTGCCAGCAAAATGACACTTAACGAAGAAGGTACCCTCGAACATGCTGGTACATTCCTGACAAACTTTCATAAATATGCCCAGCTGTTTTCCCCAGTTCGGCTCTGTGTAGCCTGCAAATCACTGATTAATTTGCACACAGCTGCTACACATTCAAGGGAGATGAGCTCCCTAGAAACATTCCATGTTGCTGGTATTAAGCCTCTAATTTCCTTAAGTGAAAAGTTTCTAAAGCTGTTCAAAATTTCTGAAAAAGCTGCAAAGGAAGGGCTCCTGGGCTTCCTCCCATCTTGTCTAACAGCCACACTGTCATGCTGAAAAATCCACTTAACCATTGTGTGTTTGCATCCTGTAGCCTAGCAATTGCCAGGGTTCTGTTTAGCATTTTCTAGACAATTTTTGAAAACCATCTCTGTGTGTTCTGTGTAAGGACTGAACTGGAGATGGAGCCCTGTTGAGAGTGAGACCTTGAGTTTTAAAGTCCAGCAGACTGAGGTTAAAATGCCTCATCCCTTCTTTGCTTAGGTCTTTGGCCTAGTATTTCTCTGATAACTGAGTCTATATCAAAAATCCCTTGGGATCCCTTAAGAAGATAACATATTCAAGAGAAAAGATTTAAGGTATTTTTATAGCCCTTCTCCTCAGTTACTGTCTAACAGCAATTTGGGGTCTTGTGTACTTTGATTGTTTGTGTAAATTAGAATAAGGGGTAGGAAAGTGGTTTGGAAAAGTCTGGAAGACCATCTGGAGTTACTCTAGGAAGAGCAGAGATCTAATTGTGAAAGGACTACTCTAAATTTAGGTGACTGAGAGCCTGAGAGAATGGAACTAGACTGGACTTTTGAGAAAGTTTTTGGGAGTTCAGGGCCTATGGAGGATGATGGTGTCTGAATAGTGTTTGAATGCCTGGTCTTAGGGAATGGCATTATTAGGAGGTGTGGTTTTGTGGGAGGAAGTGTGTCACTATGGAAGCAGGCTTTGATGACTCATATGCTCATCATCAATGGAATATGATAGAAAACTCAGAAATAAATCTAAGCAGCAGAAACACTTGCTGCTTAACAAAGGTGTCAAATCGTGTTAGAGAAATGAAAGAGATTTGGTTATAGTTTTCTACATGTGGGTATTCACCATTTTCTGAAGACTTTAACTTCAATAAAAATCATTCTAAAATGGGGCATATATCCTAATTTAGGACTCCAACTGATAAATTTGTTAAGGGAAAATACTTCCCAATGCAGATACAGACAAGGCTAGCCTTACAAGGAATGTGATAGACCAGAAAATCTACAGCAGGAACTGACAGTATGGGGTTCATTCAAATTAAAAGCTCTGTCACAGCAAAGGAACTAACTTACCAAAGTCAAAAGATGATTTACAGAGTGAGAAAAGACTTTCTGCTAGCTATTCATAAAACAGGGAATTATTATCCACACTATAGAAAGAATGCAAAACTTTAAATTGTAAGACAAATAAACATAAATAAGAGAAACCCTTTCTAGCTATTGTTAGAGAACAGTAGAGAAACTTTGGCTATTAAATGAAAATGAAGATTGCTTGTTGTACCTGTCACAAATTTTGAAAATCATTCCAATATCAATACATATAGGCATTTATCATGAAGACTTCCTGAACAAAGTCCTAGATTTACCCTGTGTTGTGAACAAATCTCAACAGGTCAGTGTTTGGACACAGTTACGTATAAGCTGTTTCTTCTTTCATTGAAATCTGTCAAAAGTATTTTATTTATTAATATATTGAAATAGTTACATATTATTGAACGTTAGAAAAGATATTATTTCAGTTTAAATAAATTTGTTCTTGTTATTGGTTTTATTTGCCATTTTATTAGTCCTTTGAGAGTTTTGTACAATTTATTTTGGCCACATTCACCCTCTATACCCCAACTCCTTGTAGAGCCACCCTTTTGTTCCTGGCTATTCATCTTCATGTACATTTTAAATCAAAATTAAGTTCAATTTGTGCTGCCTGTTTACTTTTGGATGTTTGGCTTTTCACTGGATCATGGGGTGGGGGTCAACCTACCAGGGGCTACATTCTTAAAGAAGACTGACTCTCCCTCTCTCAGAAGTTGTTATATTGTTGAGAGCTTCTCCGTTAGGGGTGGGATTTGAAGACTACCACCTCTCCTTCATGCTGGCTTGAGCTTGTTCAGGTCTTGTGTGTACTGCCACAACCACTTTGAGTTCATGCTTACAACTGCTCTGCCATATCCAGGAAACAGGTTTACTGTAGTTTTCTACTTCCTACGGTTCTTACCATCTTATCCCCCTCGTTCAACAATAATCCTTGAGCTTTGGGTGGCAGGTTGTGATACTCATGTCCCAATGAGGCCTAAGCACTCTGTGGTCCTTGATTCTTTTCACCTAAACCAATTGTAAGTTGTGTTAGTCACCATTGAAGAAAGAAGCTCCCCTTATGAGAGTTGAGATTAGCACTTAATATATCAGTATAATTGTGTTCAAGGCCCACACCACAGGGGGAATCTCAGACTGGATACTGGTTAAAAACCTGTGGCTGTGGAAATAATAGACCCTAGGGGAGTGCCTGCTACTGTCATTTTGCTAAGTGGACATGGTGTCTATACCTTTATACCCACAAATTAGTGTAGTTCTCAGCCTTCGTCAGAGATCTTTCTTTTTTCCTCAGTGGGCAGCAGCTGATTCAGAGATTCACAACTGATGGAAGTGCAGAGAGGAAGTGACACTGGCGTGGTCAGCCCTAGGACACCTTCCTAAGGCTCGGGGGAACACCGCTGAAGCAGAAACAGAAAAAGTCAAGAGTCAGGGGTTGAAGAGGGGTACTCTGCAACAGGGTCTTCTCAACACAATTGATCTACTTATGAACTCACAGCAGCTATTGTTACTTATACAGCAGCTGCCCAAGACTAGTCTTCTCAACATTTCATCACAGAAGGGAAAACAGCTCTCAAGGCACCCCACCCATTCTTGAGACAACATCAACGGTTAAAAATGGTTGGTGTAAGGGGTGTTACTTTCTTCAGTTGTGTGGTGTAAATTGACCATGCCGCAGTGCCTTAGGGAGGATTTCCATTGTTGTGAAGAGACACCACGACCACAGCAGCTCTTATTAAGGAAAACATGTAATTGGGGTTGGCTTATGGTTTTAGAAGTTTGTCATCATGGTGGGAAGCATGGCAGCTTGCTGGCAGACATGGTGCTGGAGGAGCTGAGACTTTTACATATTGTCAGGCAGCCAGGAGGAGACTAGATTCCACACTGGGCAGAGCTTAACCATAGGACACCTCAAAGCCCAAACCCACAGTGACACACTTCATTCAATAAGGCCACCTACTCCAGCAAGGCCACACCTCCTAATAGTGCCATTCCCTGTAGGCCAAGCATTCAAACATGAGTCTGTGAGGGGCAAACGTATTCAAACCACCACACTCAGTCAGACTGTGGAAAAGACTGGACACTGGGCTGGGGTGGTACCTCAGTGGGCAATAGCACTTGTTGTAAGCCCAAGGACCTGAATGAATTCCTAGAATCCACTTAAAGCTGGATATGTCGTGTGAGCTTCTGTAACTTCACCACGCCTGTGGAGAGATGGTTCACAGAGAGGGGAGAAGTTGTAGGACAGCTAGCCTGTTGCATTCAATAGCATAAACAAGTGGACCTTGTTTTATACAAGGATTAAGGTGAGGACTGAGCCTGAAGTTGTGCTCTGTCTTCCACACTGCACAACTACAAATAAGACTATGCTCATGTGTGTGGACATACATGTACTCTGCACACATTCATATACATAAGAATAGATGTGGGAAAGAGGAAAATCACTAAAAGTCTCCCTAAAGCCATGTGCTGAAGGCTTGCTGGTCTCTCTGCAGTGCTTTTGGGAGGTGGAAAGCTAAGCCATTGGGGGAGCCTCTGAACTCAGGGGATGTTGGGATCAGATTTCTCTCTATGCCTCTGTCTCAGTCTCTGTCTCTCTCTGTCTCTGTTTCTCTGTCTCTGTCTGTCTTATTCATCAAGCCATCATGATGTAGAAAGAGCTCTGCTCCAGTACTGGTTTTCTACTATGGCTCTCAGCCTCACCATAGGCCCAAAGCTAAGGGCTAAAAGACCAAGCAGACATGGAGCAAATTTCTGACATTGTAACTCAAAAAAAAATTTTTTTCTTATGAGTTGGTATTCTCAAGTATTCACAGGAGTGGGGATGCAGCTGACTAAAGGAATGTGTTCTAGGAAACACTTAATTTGGCAACTATTAAGTTTGTAATCAGTTCATGCCATGCTCTTGGTTAGTGGAAGTTGGTGTCTGGCCACTACTAATCTTTCTGGTTTCATATTGGTAAACTGTGACCTGCAAAGATGATGACATTTAAAATCAGCCTAGTAAATGATACTAGTTTGGTCCTTGGGGAAATCTGGCTTTAAAGATATTTACCATATAAAATTTTATAAGATATGGGCATGAAGGAATGTCCTAGCAAAGAAATTACTTGCTGCAAAGATGGTGTTTTCAAAAGTTCCTTTAAGGGCAGCCAATGCACTTGAATTAAGATTTGATTGTGAGATATTTGATTTACCCACAAGTTTTCAAGAATCCTCCAATTTTACAGAAAAAATTAAACTCAGGCTAAGCTAGGCTAGTCCCATTTTAACTTGAATTAGAAGTGACCAAAGTATCTTAAAAGGTGCTATTTCTTCCACATCAATTTTCACTTACCTTCATTTCCTTATAAAATGGGAAAAAGGGCTTTGACTCTGTGTGTCTTTTCAGCACAGATATATATATTCTTAGGTGTGACTTAACTTTATCTTCCATTTTCTTATCTGCCTAAGAAGATGCAGTTGTTCAAAACCAATTTACTTGGCTAATTCTTTCCTCTGTCATCTTTGTAATTATTTCCAATAGGTTTTGGCCAAACAATTCATTCTCCATCATGCGGTTTCATCTCAGCTAAAAGTTTGTGTCCACAAAGTCAGTTGTCATGGCAACAGCTGGGCTGTTACCAGCTTAATATTGTGACTATACTGCAAGAAAAGGAAAAAGGAAATGATGGGGGTGATTTTCTGGCCATTTCCTTATATCTGTGTTTTAATAATTTATCTTATCATTATTGTATTTTATTCTCATGCATAATTCTGCTTTTAAGCACTCTGAGTTCTAGTACACTGGTCATCTTGCACACATTTGTCATACATTTATAATTTAATCAATATTTATTAAGAAGAAATCATGATTTCTGATTTAGCATAAGCACAGCAAATGACTTATTTGTGAATTTATTCATAAATATGTATTGAACACCTACACTGTGCCAGGCGAGGTTTTAGGAGTTGCCTCTGGTAGTGAGCAAGGCAGATGATGTCATGGTTTTCCTGGAGAAATAGGAGAAACAGTCAGTGAAGACATAAACACACACATAAGGTATATTCTGATAATTACATATATACAACAGAGGTAAAATACAGTGCCATGAGGAGGTGATGGGCAACACTGATGTTGAAGAAAAGCCTGATGAATTGGCATTGGAGCTGGCACCCAAATGATGAAAAGTGGGGCCTCAAAACTCTGTGGGGTAGAATCTTTTCAGATAGAGGGGCCAGGAGGTGTGAAGCATAGAAATGCTTAACATCTTTGTTTGTGTTGAGACAGCGTATCACAATTTAGCCCAGGTTGGCCTTATCCTCATGACAATTTTTCTACTTTAACTATTCCAGTGTTGGAATTGCAAGTGTGGTCACATTGGTTGTTATTTTTCAAAAATGAATACAGAAAGTGACCAATGAGTATGAAATATAGGGAACAAATGAAGAACAGGAGGTGAGGTCTCAGATCCCGTCTTCAGTAACAAGAATGACACAGTTCATGGGCATCATATCAGGTACTCGTGGTGACACAATGCCTGACATGAACAACTTAAGGAAATAACAGTTGACTCTGGATCACAGTTTGAGGGAAGAGTTCATCATGGTGGCAGGTGCGTGAGGCAGCTTCTCACCCTGCACCATATGCAGGAAGCAGAGACAGAGGAATAAAGGTTCTCAGTTTACCTTCTCACCATTTATTAGCTGCAGGACTCCAGTTCATGACATGATGCTATGCCTAGCCACCCATGACTAGGATGTCTCTTCCCATTTTTATAAACCCAGTCTAGAAACTCCCTAACACGTATGCCTGGAAGTTTGTCTCTCAAGGGAGTCTGGATTCTGTTAATTTGACAATCGACATTAACTGCCACAGAGGTACAACCTATAGAGTATTTATAGGTTTAAGAAATGTGGGAGGCCTGCATTTGCCCTACCTCTCCTCTCGGAAACATGGGTATGGGCAGAGTAGACACGAATAGTGTGAAACATGAACAACTGCTGTTCCTCATCTCCCCATTTGCACACAACAGTCACAATCCATGTGAATGTAAGCTTCTGGCAGACTCAGTGTTTGAAGTTCAGCAAGACTCAAAGCACAAGCTAATTTTACTGTATAATCTACTACATACACGAAGGCCTTGATTCTGAGAAAGGCCATGTCCTATGAACTTACTCTGAATATAGGGTAAAGACAATGTTATGCTAAAAATCACTGAGGGCTAAGAAACTATTTTATACCCATTTCTTACTTGTGGGTCTTCACTATTGTATCCAGGTACTCTTTTAGTGAAAATGAGGACATTTGAACTAAAAATCCATCCCATGTGCATCAGTAAGTCAAAGGAGGGAAAACTGCATGTAAGAAATTTAATGAAAGATAGTCAAGTTTTGTAGTTATTCTGCTCAGATGAATATATACAGGCCCAATTACAGACTTTGTGTTTGGTGATTTCACATTTAGCTAATGACACATGCTCATATTTGCATCTAAAACTAGCATGGCATAGCTTTAAAAATAAGTGAAATGATGATGACAATTTAAATATTATGGTAATTATTATTACAATTATTTTATTCATAATTTTAAGTGTCCTTTACTGGGAACAACACCAAATAGCACACAGAAAATAAAATGGTGTGCTCAAAGAAGGGCAGTAATAGAAAAAAATCTAATAATTTAATATGTTTCACCACATTCCACAAGTTTGTGACCAGCTCTAGGATAACATGCAACAAATAACAACACATAGTATTTTATAAAATAACCTCAGTCAATTACTTGTCTGTCAGTTACTTAGCTCAGTCAATTACTTGTCCAAGTCCCCAATTCTTCAGCTTTCAAAATAGAGTTGAGTAATTGATGAACAATGCTGTAATAAAGGTTTTTTTTTTCTCAAGATGTTGCATGAGTAAACCCTTTACCAGTGGACTATTCTATTTTTTTGGCAGGTATTCAATAAAATATAAGTGTGAGGTTGTAAAAGTCCCTTATAAAAATAGCAGTTTCTGCATGGACCCAATTTATTTCGGGATTGTAAACAAGACAATTTTATATCACTTCCATGGCATTTTTTTTTTTTTTTTTGCTTTACAGATAATTGAGAAACAGTATTCAGCAAAATACCTGTGGTAATACATTGTATGTATGAACTTGGTTGGGCTGACAGATGCCTAGATAGATGGTAAAACATCAGTTCTGGGTGAGTCTGATTCAAAAGGAGATGACCTTGCAATCAGTACATCGAGTAAAGATTTCTCTGATCAGTGGGGAAGGGCATCATCAGAACCTTTCGAAAGCCTCATCGGGTTAAAAATATAAAATATGACCAAATTTGTTCTTCCTGCTTGAGTTAGGACATCCATCTTCTTCTCTCAGTTCTCTGCTCTCCATATTCTTGTCCTCATATCAGTTGCCCCCTCCTGTCATTCTTAGGCCTTCGAGGTTGGGCCAGAATATGCAGCTGTGAGGTGACATGTTATGGGCTCCTCAGCTACTGTAATCATGTGAGCTAATCCTATAATAAGCTCTGTTGATCTCTCTCTTGACTTATGAGTTGTATCTCTGAAGAACTGCAATATAGTAAATTATGATAGTATAGCCTCAGGAAAGCATTTTGAAAAATTAAGTCACAATGTGTGTGTGTGTGTGTGTGTGTGTGTGTAAAAAGAAGGAGAAATACAAGCTTGAAAATGAGGTGGATAGATTTGTATTATTTCTGTAGCTGTATTGGTAAAGTCTGATCAATGCATTGTGGTCACTTAGAAGAAACTCTGAGTGATAGACTGGGGACTTCTGTTGCTGGTTCTGTATCTTAGGTCAGTATCTTATTTGAAAGATACTGAAAATATTCTCAAACATGCGACTGATACCATGTTAGAATGAAGAGCTGAGGTTTGAGGAATTTTGATAAATCAGAATTGTGAAGCAGTTCTGTTAGAATGAGATCTGATAGGGTTGAAAATGGTTAAGGTAAGAACAAAGACAGTAGTTCAGTAAAATGAGTTTAGTGAGGAAAGGTCTGAACAGCAAGACTGATTGAGTCATGCAACAGTTCTCAATCTGTGGGTCATGGCCCCCTTTGGGGTTGCAGAGCAAATACTCTGCATGTCAGATATTTACACTGTGACTCACAACGGTATCAAAATTACAGTTACAAAGTAGCAATGAAAATAATTTTGTGGTCAGTGGTCACCGCAATGTGAGGAACTGTATTAAAGAGCTACAGCATCAGAAAGTTGAGAAGCACTGCTTTAGGGTATTTTACTTACCAGCTGCTATGTGTCAGTTATCAGGCTGGTTGTTAGTAGGATTACGAAAGTACTAGAAAGTGAGACTACAGTGGTAAACTTGACAACAAACACAGCACAATCCAGCCATGTAAGGTGATGGAGGAAAAGTCAAGAAATCATACCAGGTCATAGTATGACCTTTTTACGAGGTATTTTATTTGAATCCAAAATAAAAAAATAAAAGGAAAAAAAGAAAAAGAAATGAAAAAAAATCACACACTTATACATAGTCCTACTGAAGGTGGGATTTAGTTCTAGGAACAATTATATTTTATATAAGAAAGTTTTGTAAGATACATTGAAGATGATAGGACAATACAAAATTCAACAGGAATGAAAGGAATAATTGATGATTTCCCATTGATACTGCAGCTGTAATTGATGAAAGCTTATTCTACCAAAACCAAACCAAAGGGGAAAAAAGAATTCCTAACTCAGCTAATTCTATACATTTAGCCCGTAAAATGCAATTGGTAAGTGCTTAATTGCCATTTTTAGACACTTAACAGACTTTTATGTGGAAACTAAAATTGGTCTTTCTCTATTGAGCCTTATTTAGAATTAGGACAAATGAGGGGCATTACAGGAAGATGGATTTTGGCTCAATGCACAGAAGGTTTTTTTTTTTTTTTTCTGCTAAAAGTTCTTCCCGTCACTGGCCTTGTCCTTCTCTAGCCTGAGTGACCATTTGTCAGGCATGACGTCAAACTTGAACAAATTAAAGCCCGAACCACACAGCTTCTATAGCTAGTTTTAAGATACCCAAATGTTGTCATTGAGGAAATTGAATTAACTGTCATTTGGTCCATTCTTTGGGGGCAGTCATTTCACTGTGTCTTTCAGAAATCATGCTAGACTTAGAAAATATTTGTCTTTACTTAATTCACAATGTACATGATTCTTCAAAGATGCTTAGCCAGGGAAGTTGTCCTAATGCATCCCATTTGAGTCAAAGCTTTCATGATTATTATTTCAGAAATAAATGCAGGGGAAATAAAAGAAAAAGATGCAACAAGCATTCATATAAACATGAACAGACTAACTATTTGGAAGTAGGCTTTGAGTTCTATGACACAAAATGAGTTTTAGGCAAAGTTACATAAAGGTGTGTGTGTTTTTAAATTTAATTGTTTAATTTTTTATTATTTTTATTTCTTCTATATTAAACCTGACCATAGTTTACCCACCCTCCACTCCTTCCAATCTTTTCCTCCTTCTCCCCTCTCCCCCAGATATACCCCTCCTGTATTTACCTTCAGAAAAGAGAAGGCCTCCCAGGAATATTAACTAAACATGGAATAACAAGTTACAATAAGAGTAGATACATACTCCCATATCAAGGCTGGATGGTGCGTTAAGTGGTGATGTCTCCACGTGTCTAGTACCTGGAGGGATGAAGAAGGGGAAGAAATTCTGGAAATGGCTTTAAAGACATGGAGAGGTGTTGAGTGTTTAACACACCCCAGTCTTGTCTGAGTGGCATCTTACCCACAGGACATTCTTTGTCCTGTTTATTTGTGTATTTTTGTAACCAAATTATTCTGGTATCCTGCCCTTGGTAGATAAGAATGAGGGAAGATGTGCTGAGAATCAGTGCGTACCAGTGTGAGGATGATGAGAGTTCTGTATCCAAGTCAGGTTCTCCACAGGCAAATGTCTGCTAGGCTCCGATGCTTTTGTTCTTATTGTATCTGTGCACGTGAAACATTGTAAGGAGTCAGCTAGTAGGAGACAGAGAGTCAAAAGGAGACATGCAGACCAATGACAGAGCTGAGTCCAGGAGATGAAAAATGAAGAGAGCAGAGGAGATAGAGAGACACAGAGAGACAGAGACACAGAGATAGGGACAGAGACACAGAGAGACTGTAAAGCAAGGCAGAGACAGGGAGGAATAGCAAATGAGCCAGAGAGAGAGAGAGAGAGAGAGAAAAGAGAGAGAGAAACAGTAAAGTAAGGCAGAGAAGACAAAGGAGAAACAGTAAATAGGTCACAGCCATTATACTTAAGCTCTGGAGACCAAAATGCAAGTCAGCACATACCCTAAATATGTGGTAGGTGCTAAAATGCTTGTAGGGAACCAGAAGAAAGCAAGAACACAGTGTCTATGAAAGAGGAATCCCTGCCATAAGATGGGTTTAAGGTCAGCATGAATAGACTTTGAATGGCTATGGAAACCACTGGTGGGAAAATACACGCAAAACAAGGATTGCAAAGACCATCGTTTCCGGAAAAGTACGCTTTGGAAAACCACGCATGCATGTTGGTGCCGAGGTAAGGTAGAAAAGACCCCCTTGCCAGAATCTACTGTTTGTGTTTACAGTGTCCAGTTTACAAGTATTAATCAGCCACCACGTAGCACTTCTATGGTTAGCCTTCTGTCAGGGGAAGGCTTAAGGAAGGACCATGGAAAACAAGTGTCCTCTGCCTATCTTCTCTGTCTTCAAGGTCTTTTCCACAGGGTGCCCTGACTGCTGGCATTGTGCATTCTCCTCCACTGTGACAGCATAAAATGTTGTTCCTATTTCTTAATACTCGCTACCAGTGAAATAATAAATCACGAGGGTGATTTGGGGGCTGTGGACAGCTGACCATAGGACCAGGGTAGGCGGCTTCTAATCATTTTCTATAAATAACTGAATTGTTCTCAGCTGGTAATGATTTTCTGTCTGTTATGACAAGGCATGAACTTGAACCAAGAAGCACATTGTTCAGACTCCCTGGGCCCTTTGATAAACACCAATGTGGAGACGATAATCTGCCCAGGGTGCTTAAAGACTTACTTTTTTCTTTGCCAATGATTAGTTTTAAGCAAATAAAAATCAAGGTTTTATATTAGGGATTCATCTTTGCTCCATGTAAGGTATGTACCAATTTCTTTCCCCACTCCTGGCTGTGGGCTAGAGAAAGGCTGTTTCCATGCTCTTCTGAATAGAAAAATTTAGACAAGATTCAAAATGATGGGGAGAAGCTACAGCAAATGCATGAGGCTCAAAGCAAGGCTGGGTTTATTAAAATGCTATTAACTGGCTCACAAATTTCTTATTTTCATACACAAAAATCCTGCCAAGTTTGTCTCTTGGTTTATTATTCATACATGAGAGAAGCTTCTTGGAGGAGATCATAAATACAATTTCTGTCAGCCAATCAGATGGAGGGCCTCTGATGAAGTGATAAGAACAGTGGAATTCAGATGGCTGAGGAGATGAAATGGAAAATGAAACCTGACGGGCGTTTCTGGAAGTTGCCTTGCATGAAGAAACTGGAAATAATATAAAGTGAGTTAAAGAGCATGAAGCAAATCTCATGAGCTGATTGGTGAACCCACCAAAAGACAAACCTGGGCTCTCTAACTGTTGGTTTCAAGGGCAAGTGCATGACTCCCATAGCTCAAGAGAGATGAACCTGTGGGAGCTGAAACCACTTGGCTGCATTCATCGACCATCAGCCTCATGGCCTGAGAATGCACCTTAATTGTTAATGCTGCCTGCTTTTTTCCATGATTTCTCTAGGACAGCTAAGATGGAAGATGGCATGACAGAGGGATTTGTATTCTCACTAAAGTCACAGGCTTCTGGATCATTGATTCTAGGGAAGGATAATGGTGGAGGAGTGGCCTGAGAGGGTAAAGCAGTTCTCAGTAAGTCCCTTGTAAGTGCCTTTTCTGGGGCATTGGGGCAACAGGTGTTCACTGGGATTCAGTGATAGATAGGAATTATCTCCCAAGAAGAGGTGGGTTTCCCTGTGGTATTTGAATAACTACAGGAGGACTTATTAGGCACTCGTGGAAGGCTGGGTGACATTGGCTAGGGATCTTATTTTTATGTCTTGATACTCTAGTACGTAAAAGGCAGTAATGGCGATTACTGGCATACAGTGGAGGGTGGTGTGGTGACCTAGGTCTCACTTAGCTTCTATCATAGTATGCAGGATACCAAACTAGCTGGTAGCTGTAAAGGACCCAACTCCTTGCTTTTAAAGGGACACTAATTTTTTTGTCCACTAAGAGTGTCAGGGCCATGGCTCACAAGGGTCCTGGCCTTTTGCGGTAGACTTGATCTACTTTATTTTTAATTAAATTTTTAGTTTTTATATTAATTACAGTTTATTTTGTGTCCCAGCTGTAGCCCTCTCCCTTATTTCCTCCCAGTCCCACTCTCCCTCCCTCATGTCCTCCCATGCCCCTCTCCAAGTCCACTGACTGGGGAGGTCCTCCTCTCCTTCCCTCTGACCCTAATATCAGGTCTCATCATGACTGGCTGCATTGTCCTCTTGTCTGGCCTGGGAAGGCTGCTCCCCCTCATGGGGAGGTGATCAAAGAACCAGTGACTGAGTTCATGTCAGAGACAGTCCCTGTTCCCATACGAGGTAACTCACTTGGCTACTGAGCTGCCATGGGCTACATCTGAGTAGGGGTTCTGGGTTATCTCCATGAATGGTCCTTGGTTGGAGAATCAGTCTCAGAAAAGACTCCCGTGCCCAGATATTTTGGTTCTGTTGTTTTCCTTGTGGAGCTCCTGTCCTCTCCAGGTCCCACAATCTCTCCTTTCTTTCATAGGATTCCCTGCAGTCTGTCCAAAGTTTGGTTGAGTCTCAGCATCTACTTTGATACACTGCTGGGTAGAGTCTTTCAGAAGCCCTCTGTGGTAGGCTGCTGTCCTGTTTCCTGTTTTCTCCTTCTGCCAATGGCCATCCCATTTTTCTTTCTGAATGAGGACTGATAATCTTATCCGGGACCTCCTTCTTGCTTAGCTTCTTTAGGTGTACTGATTTTAGTATGTTTATCCTATATTATATGTCTAGTATTCACTTATGAGTATATACTCTGTGTGTCTTTATGCTTCTGGGATACCTCACTCAGGATGATCTTTTCTAGATCCCACCATTTGCCTGCAAATGTCATGATTTCCTTGTTTTTGATTGCTGAGTAGTATTCCATTTGTAAATGTACCACAATTTCTGTATCCATTCCTCCATTGAAGGACATCTGTGTTGCACAGGGTCTAAGATCAACAATCAATAAATGGGAACTCATGAAACTGTAAAGCAAAGGACACTGTCATCAGAACAAAATGACAGCCTACAGGCTGGAATGGATTTTCACCAACCCTATATCTGACAGAAGTCTAATATCCAGAATATATAAAGAACTGAAGAAGTTATAAAGCAACAAATCAAGTAATCCAATTAAAAAATTGGGTACAGCTAAACAGAGAATTCTCTGTAGAGGAATATAGAATGGCTAGCAGAGAAACACTTAAAGAAATGCTCAACACCCTTAATCTTCAGGGAGATGCAAATCAAAACAACCCTGAAATTTCACCTCACACCCATCAGAATGACTAAGATAAAAAATTCAAGTGACAATACATGATAGAGAGGATGTGGAGAAAGGGGAACCTTCCTCCATTTCTGGTGGGAACATGAACTTGTACAACCACTTTGGAAATCAATCTGACCTTTTCTTAGACAATTAGGAATTGTGTTACCTCAAGATCCAGCTATACCACTCCTAGGCATATATCCAAAACATACTCAAGTATACAACTAGGACATTTGTTCAACCATGTTTGTAGCAGCTTTATTTGTAATATCCAGAACCTGGATCTAGTTACTTTTAATGTGAGGTTATAACACCCTGTCTTTCTCCCTTTAATCCAAGGCAATTCCTAGGGGCCATCTGGATCCTTTGGTACCAACTGGCATCAAGGCTTTATCATATTTGAGTCAGTGTCCAGCTTCTTTTGGTCTAATCTTGTTTTTCTACCACCTTCCTTCCCATATGTCCATCAGGCTCATCTTTTCCTTCAGAGTTTACAACCCAGGAGAATCAACTTCAGAGAATGAGAGTCTAGGATATTGAGTATGACTTTATTACAGAAACTGGTAATGATCTTTAGGCGGGTTTTTAAATCTAATCTGAACTTTTCACAATCATTGAAGGAGAGTTTATTATGATGGATCGGCAGTTAGAAAAGGCCTATCTACGTGCCCATAGAATTTCAGGAGCCAGCAAGGGGATGTATTTTGTTCAGACCTAGCAACTATTAACATTGCCAGTGTTCCCCATGCATCAAGTGTTATGAGTGGGCATCGCTGATTTTTGTTGTTGTCATTGACAATCAGGTTGTGGTTTTTTTTTTTTTTGGCTTTTTAAAAAAAATAATTACTTTTTATTCACTTTGTATCCCTCCATAAACCCCTCCCACCTTCCCTCCTAATCCCACCTTCCTTCCCCCTTCTCCACGATGCCTCTCCCCAAATCTACTGATAGAGGAGGTCTTCCTCTCCTTCTTTCTGATCCTAGCCTATCAGCTCTCATCATTGTCTTCCTCTGTGGCCTGGTAAGGCTGCTCCCCCATCAGGTTAGATTCCCTGCACTCTGCCCAACAGTTGGCCATAAGTCTCAGCATCTGCTTTGGTATTGTGCAGGGCAGAGCCTTTTAGAGGCCCTCCGTGACAGGCTCCTAACTTGTTTCCTGTTTTCTTCTTCTGATGTCCATTTGCTTTGCCTTTCTGGTTGGGGATTGAGCATTTTAGCCAGAGTCCTCACTCTTGATTAGTTTATTTTTAGGTGTACAGATATTAGTAGGTTCATCCTATATTATATGTCTATATGAGTGAATATATTCCGTGTGTGTGTTTCTGCATCTGGGATAGCTCACTCAGGATGATCCTTTCCAGTTCCCATCATTTACCTGCAAATTTCATGATATCCTTGTTTTTTATTGCTGAGTAATATTCCATTATTTTTACGTGATTTTTCTCCTTCAGCTGCTTTGCTGTCATGGAAGCTGCAATGGCCCAACTCTTTCACTGATGTGAGCATTACACCCCCCAAATCCATGCTCTGTTTCATCTCCCCCCTGTACCAGAAGGCCAGGAAGTTCTTTCTCTTCATGGCTTTTCTCCCTTTCTACACCTAGGGAACACCATTGTTCCCAGGGAGGCAGTACAAACAAAAAGTTGGCTTCAATGCTCCAAAGTGATGTGTTGGGAGAGAAAAATCCAAGATGCCTGTGTTTTAAAGACAAAGAAAAACATGCCCGCCGCTTTGGAAGGTGGGGAAAGAAGGTTTTTAACCAGATATGATAAATAACAAAGGACCTCATAAAGCTAAAATGTATTCATTTAATGATTGTTACAATGACTTAGTATTTACCACTGGGAAGCGTGCTCATTAACTGCAAACACCCTTAGATATCTAGTTATACAAAATGAATTACACACCTGTCTTTGACTACAGGTGAAAGTAGTCATCTTTTTTTTTCCAGTATCTATCCATCAATTTAATGCCTCTTGTCAGTTTCTATAGGTCACTATGATAGTCTCTTTAGTTCCTTTTATTTCCTTTAATAATGCAGAACCTTTGGACTCTTTTGGAAGAGATAAAAGTGAGTCATTATTATCAAACCCTGCTGTGTTCTTCTGTATTCAAATTGGAATAAGGAGACGAGGTTCTATCAGACATAGCCTAAAACACCACTGAAAAGCAATTTAAGAAATTTCAGACTGATGTGTGAGAGGAAAAATGAAGACAGCAAGGAAAGAGTTAGATTAACATAAAATCTAAAGCCCAGATTAAGGAAGTGGAACAAAGGTGGAAGAGCGGGAATGTTCCAGGCATTTGAAATGTGTTGTATAAAGTCAAAAAAATGGTAGGCAAATACTTAATAGTAATAAAAAGGGTAGACATTATTTCTTGTGTCTTGACTTGATGTGTGTATACTTGAACAATACCATGTTGTTTATGCTGCCTAGCTCAACAACGACCAAGTGCTTCACTCCACGAACAGCCACTGTGGCCAGTTGCCACGGGAGGGCAGCAGAGAGCTAAGAACTGACAGTCCAATTGAGGGGACTTGGATCACTACCTTGCCTCCTCCACCCACAGTCAGTTCCTGCTTTTTCTGGAGACCAAATACCCCAGGCACAGGAGGAGACCTGGTTTCCTGAAGATGGGGCAGAGAGAGAGACAGGTGGTGAGACGTGGGTAGCAGCGGTGCTGAGGTGAGAAGATAGTAAAGCCTTATAAGTGTGGTCTTGTTATTTGTGTATTTACCCAAGATGACCATTTTTTTGTTTTCTGGGTTTTTGTTTGTTTGTTTGTTTTCTTTGTGTAATGGAGCCTTGGCCGTCCAGGACTCGCGTTCTAGACTATGCTGGCCTTGAACCTACAGAGCTCTGCCTGCCTCTGCCTCCCGTGTGCTGGGATTAAAAGAGTGCGCCGTCATGCCCAGCACTTGACAACTTTTATTGTTGTATAAATATAAGTGAATTAGAAATTTAGGGTCTTGCTATTTCCAAAACATTGTTACTCGAGAAGGTAAAGAGTGAAATGCAGATAAATTCTGAGTTGTCCTTATAATTTAATATTCCAGGAAAATAAGGGTTTGCTGAGCGTCTGCTGCAGCTGTGAGAATTGCCCTGTATGCCTTGGGAGACTGAGGTAGTATGGCAGTCACAAGATGCTTTCTGCACCTGTTAATTCCCATGGGTGTTCCCTGCCAAGACAGGAAGCCAGAGGCCGTAGCTCACAAGGTCTTCCAAAGAGTGAGTCATAGGGTTGAGACTCCGGTTAAAAGGCAGTACCATCTTCGGTTCACGCGCTTGGGGGGTGGGAGAGGAATGTCATAAATATCATCAGCTATTGACTTTTCTCTACCTCTTTTCTCCTTTTTCTTCTGGTTAATGATGCATCAAAGTCAGCTTAATGGACAAAGTTTTTCACTAATCACCAGGATAGACAAATAAACAAAAATGATCTATAGTGGATGTGTAATGTAGGGAAGTAAATGGGGTTTGGGGTGAAGTCAGCTAAATATAAGTCAATGGTGGGAAGTGGCAGGCAAGAGACAATGCAGTGTGATGGTCCCGGGCAGAGTGTAGAGAGTGGAAAGATTGAAACCAGGAGTCCTCGACATGTTTAGGTGCTTCGATTTATTTTTCTTTATGTCTTAAATAGTTTTGGATTTTTAAAATTTGACAAACAACTGTTTTTTACATTGATCTTTACTTTTGGAGGTTATAATTACATCATTTACCCATTCCCATTCCTCTTTCCAAACCCTCCCATACACCTTTCCTTGCTCTCTTTCATATTCATGGCCTCTCTTTTCTTTAGTTGCTCTCTCTCTTTCACACACACACTCAAGTACTTAAATACAACTTGCTCAGTGTGTATAACGTAACTTGCTGGTAGTGGATGACCAGCTAGTTGGTGTGTTTTTCCCTGGAGAAGATTATTTCTCCTGTTTTCAGCACTCCTTAGTTATCAGTAGTTCTTGGTGAATGGTGGAGGCCCGGTGGTCTTTGCCTGACCCACAATGACTATTGCTTTCATTCAGCTCAAATTCAAGCAGTCCTGTTGGAGACATTTCTTTTTAAAGATATATGTAGTTTATACATTTTTCCTCTTGGAAAAGCCATGTATATATATATATATATATATATATATATATATATATAGATACTTAAACAGACGAAATACCAACATTTTTATATAAAATACCAAATTTTATACTTGATTGATAAGCAACACTTCTATGTACTGTGCACTGTCCAAGAGAAGATGTGTACTGCTACTCCCTACTCGAGATAGGGAGATGAGCAAAGTGCTGGAGACTCCTCCTTAGGGCCAAATTTAAAGTGAAGCTGCTTTGACCCTCAAGGTCAAAGTAGAGAGCAAGAAAGACTCTAAATAGCCACTAAGCATATTGTAGTCAATAGAGCTGGAAAATATAGTGGTTATGTTAGAACTCACAAGTTAATGAGATGTGTGCCTAAAAGGCAGGGGAAACACATGGTGGTCTACCATTTATCCTGAAGGGCATCAAGCAGTAAAATGAAGTGATGAATGGACAGAAATAAAGGGATTCATTAACAGCTTTGATAAAACATTAATGTCCAACTTCAGTAGTGTACATTGTGAAATTCGTTTATTTTTTCCACTTGAGTTTTTTTCTTTTTTAAATGTTAAAATGTCAGAAACGAACACTTTAGCATTCACCCAACTAGTCTGATATGAATGGCAAGCCAGAAACCCTTCCTCACCAGTTACTTTTAGGAAATGAAAGTTTACTCACAGTAACTGATGAAGATTGGATTTGGGGTGTACGCACTGTGTTTTTTTTCTTCTTCATTGACTAATTTATTTATTCATTTTACATCCCAAATGCAACTCCAGCCCCTCCTCTCCTCCCAGTCCCACCCTCCCACCTGCTTCTCCCATATGCCTTTCCCCTCAAGTAACAACCCACCCTGGAACATCAAGTCTCATCAGGGCTAAGTGCCTCCCCTTTCTCTGAAGCATGACAAGGCAACCCTGCTAGGGAAACGGGATCAGAGGGAGGCAACAGAGCCCAAGTCAGAGACAGCCCCCGCTCCAACTGTTAGCGGAAGCACTTGAGGACCAAGCAGCTTCATATGTGTAAGGGAGCCTAGGAACAGTCCATGAATGTTCTTCAGTTGGTGGTTCAGTCTCCATGAGCCCCCATGGGCCCAGGTTAGATGGCTACATAGTTGTTCTTATGGTGTCCTTGATCCCTCCAGCTTCCCCAATCCTTCCCCTAAGTCTTCCACAAGACTCCCTGAGTTCTGCCTAATGTTTGGCTATGGGTCTCTGCCTCTGTTTCTATTATCTGATAGATGAAGTATCTCAGAAGACAGTTATGCTAGGCTCCTGTCTGCACGCATAGCAGAGTATCACTGACAGTGTGTGGGGTTGGCTCTCTCCCACGGAGTGGCTCACAAATTGGACCAGTCACTGGTTGGCACAAAACAACTGTGTTTTGCATGATACCAATTCATGAATATATGAAATTTTAGTAAAAAATGCTCTCCTGATGCTCACAGATAGAAAGCAGTTAGGATCAATGACTGCAAATGAGCAAGAAATAGAGGAAATATGATGGAAAGAGCAAATGTTCATGGATGTAAATGGGAAAACAAGAGTGGCACTTCTTGCCAGCATAAAATTACAAGGACAGATACAAATATTCACCTCTACATTTAAGTAATTTTGCTTCCTCCAGCCCATATCTTGAGCATACTAGCTACAATATCACAGTGCTTAGAGCTGCTTTCTAAACAGACCCCTGGCCCTTTTTATGTTTCTTTGTATTTCTTGGCAGTGGTGTGTGTCTGCGTGTGTGTGTGTGTGTGTGTGTGTGTGCGCGCATGTGTGTGTTCCTTCTCTCTGCCCCAAAACCCATCATTGTCATATTCAGTTTTCACTGCATGTAATAGCACAACGTATTTTCTCCTTGCTAAATTAAAAACAACAAAACAAAACAAAACCCCCAAAACGAATCTTCCTGCCTCTGTCTCCTGTGTGAAGATTAGTATGTTTGTGCTTTCTCTCTCTCTTTCTCTCTTCTCTCTAAATCTTCCATGACCTTTCAGATTTTAAAAAGGACAGTCCAGTTTTCTTTGATTCGTACCTGCCCAAATGTTTTCTTGAAATGACTAACCTTGAGCATTTGGGCACCAATGACACTGCTGATGTGCTTCTTCATGTTTTTATCTCAGCATGGATAAAATCGATGTGTCTTCAGGCTGAATAATAATATTCATGCTAATGGACACATTGGCTATCAATGATCTCAGTAAGGTTTTCCACTATGCAGTTACTGATTTCACTTTCATAATTCATCGGTAACATCTGTTTTGTGATAAAGAAGGATCTCATACTTTCACCTGCTTACCTTCGTGTCTGTTTCTGGCTCAGGTCTACCATATTGTCACTGTGCTATTTGGCAGACTGAGCACCACCATTTCCATGATTATTTCATTATTAATTGGATTCTATTATAAGAAAAAGCCACCGCATAAATCCCTCATTTACTTACCCATATATCTGCTTAATGTAACAATGGATTCATTGGTATTCATTTTAGAATTCATTGGGGGGGGGTATGACCATTGCTCTCATGGTCTATTTGGATTCTCACATGTTTTCAGATGTAGGCAACAAGGCTTCTTGTCAGCTGGTTCTATACCCTTCAACATGCTCTCCAGCTGAGCATTTCCTAATTCCCAGAACCACAGGACATTCCAGGTTAGCTTAATTTCTTTGTCCCAGAATTGTTGTCAATCAATCTCCTGAGAAGTCTTGGCTCCCTTTAGTTGCAAAGTAAAATATGGTTGTGCCCACTGCCCCCTAGGTGCCTTTTACTCTGAGCACTTGACACTTAAAGGAAAAACAAACAGAAAACAGCACCCGAGTTTCCCTTTCTTTCTATGATATTGAGTTGGTAAAAAAATTAAATACCACACTCATAAGTAATTTAATCAATAATTGATTGAAGGATTAAAGAAACAATTTTTAAAAGTGCAAGTGGCCAATATATACACAAAAATGTTCAGCATCTTTGTTCATCAGTGAAATGCAAACTAAGGCTACACCAAGATTCATGTCACCCTTGTCAGAATAACTGCCAGCATGGACACACACATAAAATGCTAGTGGAGATGTGCAGGAAAAGTTCATTCAAAAATGAACAAGTCTGATCCCCGTGGAAATCAGTATAAAGGACCCTTAGAAAACTCAAAGGAGAAATAGCATGTGATCCAACCGTGCTATTCCTAAGAAAAGGCCCATAGAATCTAAGGCAGAGATACCTGCACATCCATGTTTATTCTAGCTTTGTTCCCAATAGCCAATCGCCACAGGATCAGCCTCAATGCTCATGAACAGATGAATAAAGAAAATATGATGTTTATACACAGCTGGGTGAAGAAACCCCAAAGAAGATGGGAATTATGCCACTTGGGGGAAAATGGATAGATCACCATTATACTTGAGATTATCATGCTAAGTATTATAAGCCAGACTGAAAAAAAATAACCTCAGTATTTTCTATTTTATCTAATATGGAGAATGTAGACATAATATATATATACATATATGTACACAAAATTATTGCACATATATGTACATTATGAATACATTATGAATGTAAAAATGATAAGCTAGGGTCAGATAGAAGAGGAGGAGGTCCTCCCCTATCAGGGGACTAGGGAAAGGGCATAGGGGGAGAAGGAGGGTGAGTGGGACTGGGAGGAGATGAGGGAGGGGGCTGCAGGAGGGATACAAAGTGAATAAATTGTAATAAATAAATATATAAATAAAATTAAATTTAAAAAGTCTTTTTCTGTGTGGAGTCTCTTAAGTAGTCCTTCACTTTTTTTTTTTTAAACACGCAAAATCAAATTTAAATGCTATGCATCCACCAATATTTGATTGGTTCTGGGCATCAACTCTTTGTCAGAAAGTCTCTTCTTTATGGCTCTTAAGTGGGAATTCACTTGTGCAGTCAGACCTGTTGATGCAAATATGAAGAAATCTAATCCCTATGGAAGTAAGTATAAAGGACTCTTTGAAGACTCAAAAGAGAAGTAGCATGTGATCCAGTGTATGATCCCTGTCTTCTCCCTCGTCCCTTATCTTTCTCTTTTTCTCCAACTAGGTCTATGACTCTTTGGACTTTATTCTTATTCATGGTGTGAAGAATGTGTCTTTTTCTAAGTAAATGCATGGTAATCATGATTCATTTGTTTTAAAGGATACTCTGCCCCACGAATTTGAGATGTCGCCACCTTAGAATAAATGTTTACAGGTGTTTGGTGATGTCTAGATTTGTGTTTTATTACTCTGGCTTATTTGTGAATTTGTGCATCAGGACCACCATGTCTTAATTATAGAGCTTATGTATTATGTTTTAATTTCTGTCAAGCCTACTCTACATTGTTGTGTGTGTGTCTGTGTTTTTTATTTTTTTATTCCCTCTTCTTTTAAATTATAATTTTCTTTACTTCAGCGAAGCTTTTTATGTTGAATTCAATTTTGTTGGGATAATTGCTATTACATCTTCTTTTGTTGATTTGAATTTATCTGCATATAATCAGTTTTCCTACCTAAGTAGGTGGCTGCATTCCTCACTGTGTTCTCATGCACCCGATTTAAACCTTTTGTGGTCTTCTTATTGCTCTTACAGTTAATTCTTTATTGTCAAGTAATATATAATTCTTTCTTTCTTATCTCAAATATTATTTAAACACTATGAAATTAGCTTGCTTTCCCACACTGCCCTTTTCCTAATCTTTTGCCAGGAAAGTCAAACACTACATGTGGGTGTCCTCCTGGATGGCTTTACACTGGGTGTTTTTCCTACTTGGAACATGGAACACATTTTTATCCTTCATAAATTTGATTTGACTGTTTAGATGAAATGCTTCAGACATAGTTATCAGATCTTGAATTAGTGGTGGTTACTGGTGTCTTCCCTGAACAATGTTGAAATTAGTTCACTTTCAGTGACTCACAGAATATCTACAGTCCCTTTACAGTTTTTGATTTTATTGGTAGCCTCAAGAGTTTTTATTATGGTTCATTATAATTAAAATAATAAATTCCTAAAATGAGGTATAATAAAACTATAATGCTATAATAAATACTACAGTAAAACAAAATGTTATAATAAACTACAACATAATATTAAATCTAAGGCTATAATAAAATATTTCTTTATTCAAGAATTAAAATAGTTATGTTCTATTTTATAGAGTCCAAAAAGCTATTTAGATTAAATTTACTGCCAAAATATTTCCATTCTTTTTACAGGGAACTCACCTATTTGTGACTTGCTTCTTTTGCTAGTCCATGATATACCTAAGGAGACTATGCATTCATTTTGTTTCCTTCATCTCTGCCTATCTGGGAATTTCTGGTATCATAAACAAAAAAAAGTGGGAGGTGCCAACATGTAGTAGAGTAGAATTTAGTTGACTTGGGCTGGTAAGGTGGGTCAGGTGGATAAAGTACTTGTTGCTGATCTAATGATCTGCGTTCGTTCTCTGGAACCTACACATGGGGAGGAGAGAACCAACTCCTACATGTTGCCCTCTGACCTCTACATACATCAAGGAACATGCATGGACGTGTGTGTGTGTGCGCGCGCGCGTGCGCTAAGGCACAAAGTAAAAAAAAAAGTTTAAAAATAAAAGAATTGTTTAGTCATGCATGACTGTCTTTGTGCAGTTATTTTTGAAGTTCAGTGTCCTGATTAAGAAAGAAGGCCCACTCGTCAGTGTTAGAGATGCTCAGTGTAAGTCTGTGTCCGTCAACATTCCTGTGTGAGAACCATCTGATTCTACTTATGTGGATACCACACAATACCTGAGTCTGAGTGATTCATAAGTTAAAGAAATTTAGTCTCACATTCTTGGAAGCTGGGAGTCTCAATCCAGGTGACAGTCGGTCTGGTTACTGGGTGAGAGTGGCTACCCAAGACAGCAACACGACTCTTCCTTCTCCGGGGTGGGGTGGTCTATGGCTGCTCATGACCAAAAAAGTGCAAAGTGTCTGCAGACTGGGTCTCAGCTGTGACTTTTTCAAAAAGATCATCTTATGAGTGCTTGGAATTTCTCTAAGTGTGTGTGTGTGTGAATGTTTGTGCATGTCAATATGTGTGACTATGTGTAGATGTAAGTGAATATGTATGTGTGTATGTATGTATGCCTGAGCATGTGTATATGTTAATGTGTATATATAAGTGTGTATGTGTGTGAGTGTGTTTTTACAATCTTTTTTTCCTGCTGGGCTCATTGAATTTTTTACAGTTGCAATTCTGTCTCTCTACTGAACACTGGTTTGTGATTTTTTTTCTTGTTATCTGAATTACAGGGCATATGTTTCTTTAATTCCTTTCAGAACATGAAACATTTTTGTCAAAATATTTTTCTTTTCTGAGGTAAGTCTTCTCAAGTTTGCCTTCTTTGTTGTCATATATATGTCCTTTTTCTTGCTGCCTTTTTGTTGTTGTTGCTGTTGTCCTTGCATACGGTTCTCAATTCCCTTGTATCCCAAACACAATTGGAGTGTGACAGCTTTGCCCAAGTCTTCTCTTTGCTTCTCTAAACTGTACAATAATTTACCTGGCTTGCTTCTTTGTGTCATGGATAGTGCTTTCAGATATCCTTAGGAAAAGAGCTTGGAGGATTAGAAACCCATTGGTGAGATTGTTTCCTGCAGTCTTGAGCGAATAAAGCTGGTAGTGAGACAGTGACTCTGTTTGCCTTTTCCTAACCACAGACTCTATGTTCTTTTCCTTGATAATTATTTTTGAGATTTCAGTTTAGAAGATGAATATAAAGTACTTCATACAAGCAAGGAATTATTATTTCATGTTTTTTTGAAAATATATTCTTTTCTTATACAATATATTCTGACCACAGTTTTCCACCTTCCAAAGCTCCCAGCTCATCCCCAACTTCCCATTCCCTATATTCACGCCCCATCCATTTCCCTTCAGAGAAGGGCGGCCTTCAAAATACAATAACTGAAGACACACACACACACACACAAGAGATATAGTAAGACAAGGCAAAAAAATCCTTTTGAGAATGGACAGTCAATCCAATATTAGGAAAAGTGTCCCAAGAGCAGACAAAAGAGTCAGAGACACACCTGTTCCCACTCCTAGGAGTCTCAACAAAACCACCAAACTAACAGCCATAACATATATGCTGAGAACCTTATGCAGAGCAATGTAGGCCCTGTGCTTCCCTCTTTAGTATCTGTGAGAATGTATGAAGCCAGCACTGCATTCAGTGGGCCATGGTTTTTTGGTAGCTTCCATCCCCTCCGACTCTTAAAGTCTTCATGTCCTTCTTCCATGGAGTTCCCTGATTTCTGAGGTGAGGGACCAAATGGAGATCTCCACTTTAGATTCTCTCTCTCTTTATAATAAATGGTTGTGGGTCACTGCACCTGCTCCCATCTGTGGCTGGGAGAAGCCTCTTTGATGACTACTGCATAAGGCACCAATCTATGAGCACAGAAGAATATAATTATTATCACTCCATTGATACTTTTTGCAACTCATGTTTTCTTTGACCATAGGTTTCTGGGCTATCCAGTCTCAGGTTCCTGGCCATCTATTCAGTCTTGGACATGGGCTTCTTCATGTGCAACGGACCTCAGGTTAAACCAGACATTGGTTGGCCACTCCCACAAGTTATGTACCACCATTGCCCCAGCACACCTTGCAGGCAGGAAAGATGGTAGGTTAAGGATTTTGTGGCTGGGTTGGTGTCCAGGTTTCTCTTTTGTTAGCCTGCAGAGTGCCTTCCCAAGCCAAAGAAGCCATAACATAGGGATGGAAGCTCCTACAGGCACCAGTTCAACCTCTCTACATTCAATGAACTATGTGGATGTTTTCCTTGGCAATGGAGCCCTGATGTAATTTTTTGGAGTTTGGCCTTTTGTCCTAATATCAGCCTAGGTTGTTTAGGGATCTACATGGACTTCCTTGACCAATGACTCAACTGAATGCAACTCAGTTTTAACATCTATGCGATAAATACATGGGCAACTCAATTCATAAAACACTACTACAGCTTAAATTACATTGTCCCTCACACACTGAAAAAGTGGGAGACTCCAATGTCATATTCTCACCAATGGAGACATCATCCAGACAAAAAATAGAGAAATACTGGAGGTAACAGAGATTATAAACCAAATGGACCTAATGGATATTTACAGATGATTTCGCCCAAACTCAAAGGAATATGCCTTTTTCTCTATATCTCATGAAACTTTCTCCAAAATTTACCACTTATTCAGACACAAAGTAAGTCTTAACAGATACAAGAAAATTAAAATAACTCCCTGAATCATATTGGATCACCATGGATTAAAACTAGATAGCAACAACAACAGAAAGCTTACAAACTCAAAAACTAAAAAAACTATTGAATGAAAATGAGTCAAGTCAAACATAGAGAAATTAACAACTTTCTAGAATGCAACAAAAGGGAATACATAGTATATCCAAATTTATGGGATGCAATGAAATAGTGCTAAAAGGAAATTTCATTACACTAAGTGCCCACATTAAAAAAATAAAATTACTGGAGAGATCTCATATTACCAAGTTAACATCACACTTGAAAACTCTAGAACAAAAGGAAGAAAGCACATGCAAAACAAGTAGATAGGAAGAAATAATTAAATTGAGGGCTGTAATCAGTAAAAGAGAAACAAAGAGAATACAAAGAGTCAATGAAACAAGAGTTGGTTCTTTGAGAAAAATCAACAAGATAGACAAACCCTTAACCAAACTAACAGATAGAGAGAGAATATTCAAATTAATAAAATTAGAAACAACAAGGAAAACATAATAACAGATGCTAAGGAAATCCTTTAAATTCTGACATACTTTAAAAACCTGTACTCCACCAAATTGGAAAACTCTTTAAAAAATGTGGTATGTATTAAGAAAATAGACTAGGATCAGAAGGAAGGAAAGGAAGACCTCCCCTGTCAGTGGACTTGGGGAGGGGCATGTGTGGAGAAGTAGGAGGGAAAGTGGGATTGGGAGGGGAGGAGGGGGGGTTTATGGGAGGATACAAAGTGAATAAAGTTTAATTAATAAAAAAAGAAAATTATCTTTCTCCCAAAGGCTTTCTACCTGCCCCTCTATTGATTTAATTTAATTTTATTTATACTTCTGTATATGTGGAAGGGAGAAGAAAGAGTTCGAGGAAGAGGAAAAAAATTGAAATGGACATTTTGCCCATGTGTCTAAGTCTGTGTCCTCCTTAAAGTAATGGCAGGCTATTGCCTAGAGTTTAGAGGTCTCCCAAAATTCCATACGTTAGTCTTTGACACCAGCCTGTGACACTTCTGGGATGTGGTGGAATATTTCGTAATGCAGCCTTGAATCTTTGAGAACGTGCTCTTGGAAGGGATATTGGGATGTCATTCTCTTTGCTTCCTGGCCATCAGGAGAATAACTTCTGCCACATGTCCCCAGTACCATGACACATTGTCTCACCATGAAGCACAAAGTGACTAAGCCAGATAACAACTCAAGCCCCAGACACCATGAGCCCAAATCAATCTCTCTCCCTTCAAGTTGCTTTTCCCAGGTTTGTTGTCACTGTGTGAGCGTCTGATTCCTACAAAACAGACCCAGTGGACGGAGGTGGTCAGAATCACGGTAGATCAAGCACAAACTCTGTCAAACATGCTGTAGAAACATTTTTTAAAAGCGTATTTACTCAAGAGTTTTTCTGATCCTGATCAAGTGTCCCAACCAGTGTACTGGTTTATCAGATAGCCAGCCTTATTAGCAGCTGTGTTGGCTGTACATAAAGAATACAGCGACCTGGACCCTGGATTGTCTGATTCCAAAGCTCATCTTCTCATTCAGCATCTGTCCCCTAGAGCAAAGACCTCCAGTTCAACTGACACCCTGAGGTCTTTTAGGCTTGTATGTTTAATTAACTGTATACACATATTTTTTAGTACTTCTGCCACTCCTGTTCACTCCCAGTAGCCTGGCCAAACAGATATTCTTGTTCCCAGAGTTGTGTCTGACCCTCAGCTCTTTGCACAGACACTCAGATCTGTGTTCCTTTGATTAAAAAAGTAGATGATCATCATTTCACACTTAGACCAGGGGACCTAAAGTCAGGTCTGGAAGCTGCTATGGGAAGACATGAGGCTTTTTGGTGGTGGCGCATATGGGTACAAGCTACATGTAAACTCAATGCAGGAGAATGGAAGGGAGATTTTAGCCTTACTGCCAAAGTGACAGGTTAGACTTCAGGTAACTCAGATAGTCCCTGATTTCTGATTTTCCTGTTGTACTCAGGCAGACAGATGATGACCACCCTTGCTTGGTGGAGGAAACTGAAGAACATGATGTGCTTATATTGTGATTTTGAGGCATCTTGCTGATCACAAATTGTGTTTCTCAGACCCTGACCTTCTTCCTTTGACTTTCCTACTGCAGTGTTCTGCAAGGTGACCAGTAAAAATAGGAACATCCTGATACTTGGAAGGCCTTGCCCAGGATGGTGATGTTGCAGGGGTGGAAAGAAAATGTATAAGTATTAGATGAAGCCTTTGATGGATCAAAACACAGAAAAAAAATGGGAAGCCATTTTATCTAACTTTATTTTATTGGTGGAGAAACAGAGGGATAGGGAGAGAGACCAGTAAGTTCAGATAGTAACAGAAATAATTGACAACATGTCCAGCACTAAAGATTACATTTAGTGCTCACAGTAACCTTAGATAAAAGGTACTATCATTATAACCCTGTTTGCAAATGAAGATATGGAAGCAATCAAAGAGGAAGAACAGAGCACGTCATGCTGTGTAGAAAGCCAGTGAGCCAGTCCTGCTTGCTGTTGACTGAAGGAGTGAGCAGCTTTGCTGGAACTAGGCCAGTTACCCATGAGTCTGTTGTGGTTTGTTTCTGAACTTTTATCCCCGAGCACATGGTTTGGTTACTTCTATACCCAGTACATAATTTTGGAAGTTGAAATTTGATAAAAGTATGTCAGTAGGACCAGACATTGGAAGGTTGTAACCTGCCTCCTGGTTCTGGTTTCACTCTTTGATTCTTGGTCTAATATATGAACAGCTCCTGCCACCTGCCTTTATTACTATGAACTGACCTCTTGACCATGCCAGACTTTCCATGCTCTGATGGAATAAAGCTTCTAAAACCTTTCTACTTTAATTTGTGTCCAGCAGGCAATGAAAAGGTAACTAGTGCACAAGCCTTGAGATGCTGACTCTGAAGGTGTAGATGCCCCATGATCACCTACCACTGGGGCATGATAATTCAGTAACATGCCACTTAGAATACTGGGTCCCAAATGCCTTTCACACTTCAGGAAGCACAGATTGCTGTAATGAGGTAGCAGTTGCCAATATGGATCAACTTTTTAATAATTAATAAACATTTTAAAATCTTTTTCATGTTCTCTTTTCATCCTTTTCTTCAAAAAAAAAATTCTATGGAAGTTTTGGTTTTAGGAATCAACCCCTGAAGTTCATACTTGATTTTAAATTGGGTACTCACCATAGTAGTAGTCAGACTTTGAAGTGGATCACATGGGCACTAGAGGTCATAGAGAACTAAAGTTGTTCTGAAAGGTCACATGGCAGCTTTCCTTGAAGGAAATGCTTGTGGCAAAGTCCTGAAGTGTGTAGATAAAGGGGGTGGGAACAAGGACAGGGGAAGCTCAGTCTCTTCCATTCTCTTAAATATCACCTGCAGTTGGATATTTGATAACTAACTCTTAGATAACTAACTCTAGAGGAGTAGAACCAATGAAGTAATAAAGGGTCTGGTGGAGCGGATTATAGGACAGTGGCTGGGTAGTCCAACAGTGTCTGTCTACATGCTAGGAAGGTTCGGAACTCAGGAGCTACTCATTCAACAAGGTTCAAGACCCATCAGTTCCACCTAGATATGGCTTCATCATAAATCTGGGCAAGAGCTTTGGGGGAGGGAAATCAACTCATAAAGTTATTACAGCCATATCACTTTATAAACATTCAGCAACCCGATATATCCACGGAAAGAATAGTTTTGGCTAATTGCCTATTCTAGTTTACAGACATTTCACCAGAAAAACTATGTTTATTTCAACCACTATTGAGACTCTTTCAAAAAAAATAAGAGCAGAGTAGGAATCATAAATGGATCTTTGTTTGGTCCTAAAACTTTTATGGTACACAAGGGCCATCAAGCTGAACTTGAGTTTCATTATCTGGTAATACAGTTGTTGAAAGTTTGGGATAAATGGCAGAACATGTTGAAATCCCAGGCTGTGCCTGAGAATTTAGATTTCAAATAATTCCCAATACAGCCTGCTTTCCTGTTTCTTTCTCTGAGGCCTTGTGCTCTAAGGGAACAGGAAGGGAATAAGGGCAGACTGGAGCTGTCGACGGGTCTCCGGCCCTGTCTGCGAGACCGATGGCTCTTGGACATGGGTCAGACAGTTCTCTTTAGGCCTTATATTTATTCAGTTGGTATTCTAGCTTTGGTAAATGATTTCTAGATGCAATATATGATGACTTATGAGTACACGGGATAGAAAAGGGGAGAGGAAGGAAAGAAAGTGAGAACAGAAATTAGGATATGTTCAAATTAGGTGTCTCTTATCTGCTGGAAACGGCAGTAATTATACATAAACAGTCAGACATCTTGCCTTTCTACTTTTTATTTATTGTTCCCATTATGGCATTTGTGTGTGGGTGCCTGTGTGTGTCTGTGTTCATGTGTGTGGATACATATATTGAAGCCCAGAGTTGATGTTGGGTGTCTTCCTTGATAGCTTTCCACTTTGTTTATTGAGGGAGGGTCTCTGGCTAAAGCCAGAACTCACCAATCCCCGTTAGTTGAGTTAGCCAATTCGCCCTAGGAATGCTGTTTCTGTCTTCTGAGTGCTGGAATCACAGACAGTTGTTATGCCTGCATGCCTTTTACATGCATTCTTGTGATCACAATTCTGGTTCTCATGTTTATACAGAGAGTGCTTCATCTACTAAGCCATCTCCCTAGCCCTTTATTATTATTGTTGTTGCTCTCTCTCTCTTGTGTATGTATATCTGTGTTCACATTTGTGTTTGTATATGTGAGTGTGGGTGTACATGTGCAGGTCAGAGAACCATTTGGGTTATGAGTCCTCATCATTTACCCTGTTTGAGACATGGTCTTTTGCTTGCTGCTCTGTAGGCTGGGATATCTGGCCTGTGAGGCATGCATTATCCTGTCTTTGCCTCGTCTCTCACTACAGCAGCGCTGGGAATAGGGTGCCTCTACATCTGGCTTTACCTGGGTTCTGGGTGTCTAAATCAATGTCTCATACTTGTGTGACAAGCACATTTCTCACTGAGCCGTCTTGTCAGCCCCTCAATCCTCTTTGATGTGGAGGAGTACTTTCCTGTTCAGGTAACTGCCTAGCTATGGTTCAGCATAGACACATATAACTGTAGAACTAGAAGCAACTGAGCAAGACTAGATTTATCTACATCTAAGAAGGGCAGACAACCCAAATCTGGAAGACTGGATTTCTGGGGGAGAATAGATTGTCAGGCAATTGCTGGGAAGATTTGGAGGCAACAGATGAGCAGGGGATCTGTAGGAAATATCTCCATGAATGTCATGGAAATGGAAACCATATTTTGTATTCTTTAAGACCTCAGCAAATGCTTACATTACCTGTTGATGCTTTGCATATGCCTGACTTGTGTCTTCCTTTATCATTACTGAGCCCTTTTTATCTGTGTGCTAGCAGGTTTTGCTACAGTGGGAATGGAGTAATGTAAGCACATTCACACTTTCCCGGAACAGCTAGCCATACTGCTGCTGTACCTTTCTACATGTAGGCTTCAAGAAAAATGGAGCTGAAAGAGGGGCAAAGATGGGAAGAAAACTTGAAAATGATGAAGAGGAGAGGAGGCATGAGAATTCAGCAACAGTGAAGTTTGCTTTTAATGCAGAAGCATTCCTTGGATTGTCTAGCTGCTTGTCTAATAATGAAAACTCTCCGGTGACCACATGCCAACTGAGGAGATGATTGGCAGGGGACAGATGACAGACTGAGGGAGAAATTCAACAAATATGGAGCTGCTGACAAAGCCTGGTGGCTGAAATGTTCCCTGCAAGATCCTCAGTGAAGCTAGGGGAGGCAAATGATGTGGGACCCTGGTTGCAGAAGGAGCTCTGAGGCAGCTCTAAGCTCCACAGGCCTGCTTCTCACTACCATATGCTGGAGAGCAGCAGGGAAAGGAAACATGCAGGACTCTGTTCTGCATAGTTCCTAGTTTTGCTTCTCTGGTGATTAGAAGGGCCTGTCCAGCTGTGCAGATATTGAACCTGCTTAAAAGCTAGTAGATTGCTGAGAATTCATTACAAACTCACATAAAATTATTTTTTAACAATTATTCTTAACAAGGATATTCTACATATGGCTGCTTCCGACATCTGATTTGCTCTTAGGTTCTATAGGTTTATGGCTTTCAGTTTCTTGACCAATTGTGCATAAACATGATTTGACAGATAGAGATTAGCAGGCAATGAGTTCTCTAGTTTAGAAAATGTTTTGGGGGTAAAATTAAAATATCTAACACATTTGTTCTCAATGCAAGATTATCCAGTGATGTAGCCATTCATGGATTTGAATCTTCCTGCCAAAAAAATGTCACTGATATTCCATATATACACAATGTTTTTTGAGTAGTCATGTGCAGAAGAAAGTGGTTTCTTTTAATGTTTAATGCCAAAACTTCCAGTGTTTAAATATGGATTGCATTTTTAAAATATAAATATTGAGGAAAGACTACAGTAGAACTTTAAAGGAGATATTAGAAAAAAAAGCCAACACTACTAGCAGTATATAGTGATCAAAGTATAAAACGAGCCATCTACTCCATTAAGACAAATGTTTACAAACTTGAAATAGTACCCTCTACTCAGATGCCTGTGATCAAGTTAACTCTACACTGTGATAAAATCTCCAAAGATAGACATACAAGATTCTCTATCTTTGTGCTTGGCATCAGGGCCTTAACAGTTAACTTAGCTCTCCAACATATCATAACCTCTTCTTTATAACTAAATTGAAGGTATTGTCTATGATGTATTTACCAGATAGAATTTTGCAATTTTATTGAATAGATATAAGAGAATCCCAGTTATTTATTTTTAGGTAAAAACCTTGCTTTTTAAATGTACAATGCACACAAAACCTTATAAAGCCCGGGGCAGAGGGATCTGCCCTTTAACTACTTTTACTAGTGGATCCAAGGGAAGTTGAGAGCTTTCTAAGGTTGGAGAAGTTTTGAGGATTTATTCCAATGTAGAGCCTGATATATAGGCATACAGGAGAAATATCTGCATATGACAATGCAAATGGTGAAACCTTGGAGGACAGCATGAAAACACAGAAAAGCTCTCTGTAAGGACACCAGGGAAGAATGTGGCTATAGACATAGATTAGAACATGGCAACCACTTCCTAACCAAACAGGACTAGGGGAAGAAGCAGGACAACAACCCACCTATAAAACCTTTGATATAAAAATTACCCTGCTTACAAGAAACTGCAGGAATGGAGAGGGAACAAAGATTTAGGGAATGTTCAACCTGAGACCCACCCCATGGTAGAGAGCCAGCCCCTGACACTGTTAATGATGGTCAGCTATGCTTGATGACAGGAGCCTAACTTGACTGTTGTCTGGGAGGCTCGGGCCATCAGTAGATGGAGATAGATGCTGGGACATGCAGCCAAGCATGGGGCAGAGCTCTTGGGGGTCCTCTGAAAGTGTTGGGGAAAGATGGAAGGACCTGAAAAGATCAGGAACCTCACAGGAAGAACAACAGAGACAACTAACCCAGTCCCATGGGGGCTTACAGAGACCAGGCATCAACTAAGGAACATACATAGTCTGGACCCAGACACCCTGTACATATGTGGCAGATGGGCGGCTTGGTCTTCATATGGGGGCCTAGAGAGGGGTAGGGCTGTTTCTACTATGAACTCTTGGACTGCTTTTGGATCACTTCCCCCTGGCAATAGTGCCTTGTCTGCCTCAGGGGATGAGAATATGCTCAGTCCTGATGTGACTTGTTATGGTGGGGAGGGGTGATACTAGGAGAGCACAATCTCCTTTTTTTTTTGAGGGATGTGGAGAGGGAAAGAGAAAGAAGGGGAAATGAGAGACTGGGAGAAGAGGGAGGGGCATCTTTGGGATGAAAACTAAACAAACTGAAATCAAAAATAAAAAAGAAAGAATAGAGGCATGTTGGGATTGGGAACAACTGAGCTGATCCCAGAGAGGTGTGTTAGTTACTTTTCTGCTGCTGCGATAAAACATCATGACTAAGGCAACTTATGAAAGAAATTGTTTTTTTGGGCTTACGGTTTCAGAGTGTTTTACAGCCCATAATGGTGGAGCAAAGGCATGGCAGCAGAACACCTGAGAGCTCATATCCTGACCTCCAAGCAGGCAGAGACAGAGGCAGACAGACAGACAGACAGACAGACAGACAGACAGACAGACAGACAGAGAATATTGGAAGTGGTCCTAGTCTTTTGAAACCTTACAGCCCACCCTCAACAACACACCTCCTCTAACAAGGACACACTTCCTAATCCTTCTCGAACAGTTCCACCAGCTGGTGGCGGCTGTTCAAACACAGGAGCCTCTGGAGGGCATCTCCATGCAAACCGTCACAGGAGGCTGGTGACGTGAACAGAGTGGGATTTTAATGTCCTGAATTTATTTATAGAAACAATACCTGCTTACTCTGGAATATTTTTGATGTGCAGAAAAATTGAAAAAAAAAAGGAAATCTTATATGTTTCTTTTCCCCTCTTAAGTCAATCTGTGTTTAATATCTTAATTCTATTTCTTATTTTCTTCACAAGCATTAATTCTCTAATTATGATCATGTAATCTATATGCATTAAAATATTCATACTTTTTTTCCTTTTAAGATGTTAATTCACTGAGCATTTAAGAGGCATTTGCACTGCTTGCTCCAGGATGCCATGTTTGACAAGTGTGATGCAGCATTCTAGTGCTCAGCAGACATTCATTTAGGAAATCAAAACAGACACAGAGTAGTGATATAGTCCAATTTATTTTAAAAGCCACTGGAGGGAGTACATGTTGTAGGTATTGGGGAAGCCTGACACATTTAATGGTCAATAAACATGCCTCTAGTCCTAGACATGGAGCCTTGGGAAAGCTTTTTGTGTAACCGAAGCTTGTGCTCAGCGAAGGGTATGAACAATCTTGGAAGAGGAAGAAACACATGGGAAGGTTTGGGGGAATCAAAGAGCTTAAGACTACAAAACAATGTCCCTGGGGACCCAGGATATGAGTTATTTCTTGGATCTCAGATATGGAGAGGTCCATATTTCCCCTGTGTGACAGCTGTGCTGGGTTCTGGCTAAGATAATGAGGATATCTGAGAAGTATATACATCAGCAGTAAACCCTTCTCTTCAGTTTGGATATAATTCGCTGGCCAGGGTGTAAATGGAAAAATAAGCACAGGGAGGTAAGACCACCATGATCTTATCACTATCAACCCAGCTCATTAGATACCAGATGACGTTTCCTGTTGCAGGTGGTGGGTTGTTCTTCCTGCTTCGATATAACACTGCCATGTTCCTGTCATCTCTTCCATCATTTCTATTTCTCTTGCTATGGAATTCTTTTTATTAGTCTATAGACAAATACTAGAATCATTCATTTTATTAAAAAATTTCCATTTACGTTTTATTCCTGGGATCAACCTATTCCATAACACAGCATAATGCCTTCTAAATATCTCAAGCCAAACTCTCCTTTCTTCTTACATTTACTTTTCTCTTTTTCTCCTCTTTCTACCAGTAAAGTTTTTGTCACCATCACTTCTTTGCCACAGATGGCCATGTAGCCACATTTGTGGGGTCATGTCAGCCCTCATATTAGAACACACTGAAGATTTTGACCCACACTCTTCTCACTTTTCTGTGCTTGGCATCATCAATCTCCAAAAGCAGATATCTTCCTTGTCTTCTCCTCAACTCTTGCTCAGCCTTTCCCATCCAGCCTCTTAAAGAGGGGTTCCCACTAGAGTCCCAGCCATGGACTATGCTGTTTATTTTCCTGTGCTGTCTTCGCTATTATTCACTTAATGGATGGATCTTCCACTCTTTGGATTTCTTTAGCCACAAACACATTCCTATTGCTTTTTACATTCATTCTAGCAGCAGGTTGTCTATAGCTTGAAAACATCCTAGAAATATACCTTTTTCTTGTACTACTTGTCCATTTTAATCCTCTCTGAGGCCAAGAAACAACCTTCCTCATTTGGACGACTACTGAGCTCTCCCCTCATTTCTCAGCCTCCACCCACCTCTGTGCCACTGTGATCAATATAATACTTTTTAAATGTAATGAAATCATGAAGTTTATATTATCATTCTTCAGTGGCAGTCTCTTAACTTCAAAATAAAACCTAAGTCCTGCATTAATGATCACTGATCCCACATGACCATCATTTTTCCTCATTCACTCCACATTTGTGCCATTTGACTACTTTCTGTCTCAGGCCACCCTAGTTTTCTCCTCAGAGTATTTATACTTCTGTTACTAGCTACAAGAAGACAGAATGAGCATGGTCCACATCTCCTAGGGCTGACTCCTTCTTGTCATTTAAGTTGGCTCGGCAGTCAAGTGGACTTGATGCTCTTGCAGAGGACCGAAGCTCAGTTCCCAGCACTCAGGACTGGATGATTGCAGACATCTGTGCCTCCAGTCCTAGGGGATAGATACCTCTTCTGGCCTCTGAAAGTGCCTTCACATATGTGCTGATACTCATCACACAGGTATATGCACACATAACGTAAATGAAAATGAAAGTAAGTCTAAAAAATTGAGATGTCCTTACTTGTATCCATTGATTTAGGGTTTTTATTTACTGTTATTTACTGAGTATTCAGTATGTTTTAGAAACTCTTACCTCTGACATTATCTATTTCAACTGCTCTAGGAAACTATTTAAATCAGTTAATAGAAAAGTTCTAGAATAGTTACTCTTTAAAAACGGTATTGACCACAACCTACAGTAACAGGCATAGTTGGGAAATGCTGGCAGCACAGGCTGTTCAGCACACATGCTAGAAGCACAGATATTTCAGATTATTAAGAGGACAGGCACAGGGGCTGTTCCCATGGCCATGAGGTGTCACTGAGTAATCTAACTGCAGTTGTGACAGCTGAGTGACTTGCTATTCACTGAGCCACCTGCCTTCCACAAATGATCTCACTTAATGACTGTGGAAACCTTGCAAGTCACATTAAATTCTGGAGAATAAGTCACTAAGATTGATAAAACCTAGTTATTAAATATACGTTCATGAAAATAAGACCAAGGAGATGGCTGAGTAGGTCAGAATGCCTGCTGAATGGACACAGGAGCCTGGGTTCTGAACCCCAGCACCTGCTTTAAAAGGCAGGCATGGTCAGGCATGAGTGTATTCTAAAACAGTGGGTGGCAAGCACCAGGGGCTTTCTGGGTCTTACTGGAAAGCTGAGAAATCATGAGCTTTGGGCTCAGTGAATAAGATGGAGAGTGGCACCCAACTTCCTCCTCTGGATTCCACATGCGTCTCATAGGTACTATATGCCAAAGCAATTGCACACGTGCACACAACACATGTGCATGCACATACACACAGACACACACACACACTTTATTAGAATCCAGCACTAGGAGTTTATATTCTCATATCTCATAATGCTGTTTTCAGAATTACACTACTTACAGTTTTTTAAAAAAAGTAACAACATATTCACCAGTGCAATTTCCTGTTTGCCATGTGTGGATGCAAGTACAAAAGAATACTCAAGACTTGACACACTGACTTTGCTATGGCTCTCTAAAAGGGATTGGGAGGAAGACCAAGACTGAGGATAGATATCTACGTTATATCTGAGGATTAAACAGTCTTTGTCTTGTGAGAAGAATCTATTCATCTTTATTTTATGGCAAACTGTTTAAAGAGCTGTCTTACTTTTCTCCTCAGTGTAAACGCAGAAGTGATCATTATTTTTTTTTTCACTTATGAATGACCACCTGACAGCTGTCTGCTTTTGGCCTTCATTCTGTTTTTAGCATTCTTCAGTATATGCCTATTTGCTCACATTCATTCTGCAAATCTTGTAAGCTATAAGGAACATAAAAGATGAAATTCATTAGTGATTTGATAGAGAAATGTTTCTTTATGTTTCTATGCACATATTTTTACGAAGGATGTATAATATCCAGTGTTAGGTTTTCAGTGACTGAAGCAGATGGCAAGCCTTTGTCTCTCCTCAGAACTGAAGGACTATAATACATTCTTCAAAGCAGCAACATGCTGCTGATCTATGGTGCTTTGAATGGTGTGAGCCAGGAATTGAAGCTGGTGCTTCAGTTATTTTGGGGAGCATGACAGGAGGAGTGAGCATTTTGGAAACTGTATAGTGACCCCATGAGTGGATACTCTGAATCATATTTATATGTAATATACTTTCATACACATACTATCCTTTGAAGGTCAAGATGCAAAAAGGAAGATGGACTTGACATATTTTAAGTGAATTTTCTAGGCAAGAAAACAGATTAGAGAAGACGATGTGACTTTCCCAGTGGCTTAGCCACTCTGAAGCTGAAATTCAAAGCCAGGTTACATAAACTAAGAGGCTCTGGCACACTCAATGTACTGTGTAACATTCCCAAATCTTTGGGGACGGACCAAATACTCATTTATATTTATAGACACTATAAATTTCATTTTATACATTTTGAGATTTGCCATAAGACTGAAGAGTAACTAGGACAGCACCTAATTTAAAAGGAGAAAAAATGCTGGACTCCAGTGACTAGAACATAAGGCAAGGGAGTGTGTGTTGGCATTTGCAGTTACAGGGAGCTTTATTACCGTTTGACTTCTGGTGTTTGCATTCGATGTGAAGTTCAAGACAGACACCACTTTGGGGAAACATTAAAATGCTGCAAGCAAGTTTCGTTTTCTTTAGTTAACTGGCGCTGTGCTTGAAATCCTATAAAGGATCTCATTTTGCCTTTCAGGAATGCAAAAACATACTGTTTCCCTTCATGAGATGTGACAGGTGGGGCTCTTCTAAGCACCTTAGATTTTGCTTATACATTAAAGAAAACTAAAACAACAAAAACAAAACTTGTGATCTTTCAAATTTGAAATTGTAAGAAAGTTACAGAGATTGTTATTTCTAAAAACCTCCTTACAAGTACCAACATTCACCTTCCTCAACTAGATATCAGCTTGGCTGTGGATGCGTGACATACTCCTTGAGAGCTAGCTCCTTCACTGGGAGGTAAGCCAGCTTTACACACACACATGCGCGCGCACACACACACACACACACACACACACACATCTCAGGTTTTAAAACAGTATTTCTATATTATATATGTGCCTGTATCTAATCTCAAACCATGAATTTACCTTCTAGCTCTGTTCTTGGGAGTCACACTGTATAATTTAAATCCTACTGATCATTGCTACCTGTAGGATATGGGTTCACTACAGGATTCAGTGATGAAGTCAAACTGGGTCAAATAACCTCACATTCTGCTTTGTCTGTTTCCTTATCCCTTCTTCTCTAGTCATATTCTAGAATATCAGAATACACAGATGTCTTAATTGACAAATTATATCTTTGAAACATGATTAGTCAAATTTATCAAAACTGTGAAAATTGCTGATCAGGTTACATTTCTAAAAGAGGCTTATAATTTACCATTTCCCACACAATAAATGACTGTAGCATTTAAGTGTTTTGAAGAGTCATGGTCAGATAAGTGTGTGTGTGTATGTGTGAAAGATCAGATTTGACACCACAAGGTACACTAAGGTGAGGCACAGAGTTGGTGAATGGAGGCCAGTATTGTTTGTAACTAATGACTGGTCACCCAACAGACATTTTTTTTTCCTGAGGCAAAAGGCTTGATTCTCCAGGCCAGAACTGATTGTTACCAATGGGGGGCAGTACTGATATCAGCCAGTGATTCTAGAGAAGAGGAAAGGAGAAGAAAAAAGACCATGAACACTCATGTCCTCCCCCGCAGATGGATGAAGCAAGACAAGCTCCAATAAGCAAGTTCCAACAAGCATCCACAACTTCACACATATACATACATACATACATACAGACAGACAGACAGACAGACAGACAGACATATTCACATTCACATATTGAGCAAAGCTTCAACAAGCCAGCTCCAACCACTTGACATATTTACATATATACATCTAGTATATGAAGCAAATTCCACAGATTCCAAACATTTTCAATATATATTATATACTCATGTACATGCTTGTTGGGTGGAGCAAACTCCAAAAGGTCCAACAATTTTATTCTTTCTCCACAACTTACATATTCCAGAAATATCTTTCAAGCAGTACAAAGATCACAATATGGTTAAATCTTATTTTTCATTCAGAAAGGCAAAGGAGACAGACATCGGAAGAGGAAGAAAACAGGGAACAGGACAGGAGCCTACCACAGAGGGCCTTTGAAAGACTCTACCCAGCAGGATAACAAAACCTATGCTGAGATCCATAGCCAAACTTTGGGTAGAGTGCAGGGAGTCTAATGAAATAAGGGGGAAATAGAAAGACCTGGAGGGGAGAGGAGCTCCACAAGGAGAGCAACAGAACCAAAAAATCTGAGCACAAATATTTTGAGACTGATAACTCCAAACAAGGACCATGCAGAGAGATAGCTTAGAACCCCTGCAAAGAAGTAGCCCATAGCAGCTCAATGTCCATGAGGGTTCCCCATTAATAGGAACAGGGACCATATCTGACATGAATTCATGGGCTGGCTCTTTGATCACCTCCACCTGAGGGGTGAACAGCCTTACCAGGCCACAGAGGAAGACAAAGAAGCCAGTCCTGATGAGACCTGATAGACTAGGGTCAGATTGAAGGGGAGAAGGACCTCTCCTATCATTGGACTCGGGGTGGGGCATAGGTGAAGAAGAGGGAGCGTGGGATTGGGAGTGGACTGGGGGGAGGGGGCTACAGCTGGGATACAAAGTGAATAAACTGTAATTAATAAAAATAAAACTGAACTTCAAATTGCTTTTAAAAATTATTTATTTTTAAATTTTAGTTTATTTTACATCCCAACGGTACCCCCTCCCTCTTTTCCTCCCAGGACTCCCCCTTCCCCTCCTTTCTCCTTCTCCTCTACCCTCTTCTCCAGAAAAGGGAAGCCCCCATTCCCTAGTATTAACCCTCCCCAGCACATCAAGTCACATCAGGACTTAGCATATCTTCATCCCCTGAGGCCAGGTAAGGCAGAGCTGCCAGGGGGAAGTGATCCAAAAGCAAGCAATAGAGTCCATGTTAGAAACAGCCCACCCCACCCGTCCACTCACCAGGTGTCCCATATGATGACCAAGCTGCCCATCAGCCACATAAGTGTTCAGGGAACCTAAATCCGGACTATGCATGTTCTTTAGTTGATGTCTCAGTCTCTCTGTAAGCACCCACGGTGAACTTCAAATTGTTACTTAAGATTTTCTACATCCAGAGGCACTAACAAAAGCATTTTAACCTAACCTTACTAAACATTCTATTTTTCCAGATTCTTTCTAAGGGTCGTGGTCGTTGCTAACAATCTACATATTTACATGTTCTTTTCAAGGGTGGTAACTGACTCATTAATCTGCTTCAGCAGCAATACCCAAAAGAGGTCAGGGATTATTATTGAGAATGCCAATGATACTGTCCCCTGAGGAGCTGGAAACCCCCTTAGAGCTTTCATACAACTCATAGATTCTGAGGGATGTGGTGACCACAAGGGCAACAAGCAGAGCAATGCTCTATAGCAACATGAAGTCCTCGGGATACCTAGTCCTCTGGGCTCTGCCTCCTGAGGCACATCCATCATGGATGTGCTAACCTGTGAGCTGCATTCCATGAGTTCTAAAGCTATTTAGCTGTTTCGCCTGAGTGGCCCTTGACATACATGAATGTGTATGATATACATTGACCTCTCAAAAACAATAACACAAGGCTCTGTCTACTTGAAGGGACATAGACCTGTGTTTATATAGATTACAAGGTTACTTTGGGAAAAGATTGGCACATCAAAGCCATATTTTAGCTAGAAGACGGTAACATGAATGAATCAAAGAACTCATAATATCTTAGGACTGTAAAGGCTAGAATCTACTTTGTGCAAATTGACTGCTATTTTAACCTTCTTCCTAGGGTCATTTTAATTATATCTGAAAAATGAGTTATTAGAAACAAATGAATTAAATTTCCTTTTATAAGTAATTATAATGCAAATGTAAAACCGTTATCCACAGCTTCCTAGAAATAACTTACACAGAGATTTTTCTCTTTCTGTCTCTTTTTAGTTTTACTTTTTTTGTCCCTGACTCATTTTAGAAAAGATATAATGATTAAGAAGAAATGGAAAAGCAAAATTAGAAAGTTAAGTGTAAAAAGCAGCTTCATTTCCTTGTTACTTTGAACGCTAATAATTGTGTGTGGGTTCTCACTCTGGCTTTTGTCAAAGTTACTTTATAATGGAAAATAATAAAAGTTTGGTTTAATTTCTCTTTCTTCTTTAAAGAAAGAGAAGTTATTTCAAAACTTTTGCACCTAAAATTCAGTTACCTACTGGATTCTGGAGTGCCTTAATATTTTGTTAGTATGAAATGGGACTTCTTTCTATTACAATAATGAACATGTGGATATGCTCTGTGCCCACTTCTATTGTTTATTGAGTACATGACTTATTATTTGGTTGTTCAAAGTGTCTGGGATGCATTTGTATCACCATGAACACATCTAAGCCATATAAAACTCAGTTTCAAAATAAAATACTGAGGCGAGGTGGAGAGGGTGCACTATATATATTTGATGTTCATACCTGCTTCTTGGCACAAAATCATGAATTTTCTGGAGTGATGAGTGCCATTTGCATGCCAATAAGATCATGTTTTATCAAAGGAACTTAGATATAACTTCTGTGTCCTGCCTGATCATTGGGAAAACCAAGGCTGGACCAGAGGGTTGGGGATTTTAGTTCTTGCCATCCCATGCTTTTAGGATTAGAGAGAGGTTCCAGCACCATTGACCAATGATTTAATCAATTTTGTCTATGGAATAAAACCTCCAGGATTTGGAAAAGTGTGCATATGTGGGTATGTGAGAGGTATCTGGAAGGTAGCATTAAGAGAGCATGGCCACTCCATGCCCACCCACACCTGCTTCAACTGCATACATTAACCTGTTCCGTGTGTTCTTTAATTGTTTTTCATAACAAGCCAGTGAACATGGTTGTATTAATGAGTTCTGTAAAGTACTGTAGTAAATTAATTCAACCCAGTGAAAGAGTTGAGGATCAACTGCCTCAATTATTGCCATTTGGAAGTATAGGTCTCATTCTACACCTGCAGTAGAAGGCCAGCCTTTCTGGACAAGCCTTCAACCTTGCAATCTGATCCTATCTCCAGATAGAGATTGTCAGAATAGAACTCAGGGACACCGTCTAGTTTCTGCTGGAGAATTGTTAGGTGGATGGAAAAATTTGCACCAACTTCTGGTATTGGAAGTAAGTACACTGCATGACTGCACAAGAGAAATCACTCTGTCTCTTCTGTCTCTTCATTTGAGGATATTCTTGCAACACTTAGGTCTTGATCTATGTACACCTAATTGTGTTCTGTGGACTAACAACCATCAGCATTACTTGGGAGCTTGTCAGGGCAGAAACTCAGTCTCATACAAACTTGTTGCATCAGAATCTGTATTTTGCAAAGGTTACAAAAATTCCTAGAAAGAGTGATGTTTGTAATACACAGGTATTGAATATTATAGGGTCCAATCATTTTTTGTTTGTTTTCCTGTTTTTATTACTCTTACAGGCAGTATATTATATTATTAAAGGTAGGAATCTTAAAAACAAAAACAAAAAATCCTATAAATGAATAAACTTATTTCTAACATTTAGATCACTGTAAGTGGAGCCGGGGCAGGCCATCTTCCTCATGGAGTGTTTTTCTGCCCATTATTGTTCATCTTGAAGCTTGTGTTTATTTCTAGATGCCACACGATTCTTTACTGGCCCTGGTCCTCCAATAAATAAAGAGCTCAAATATTTATTTATTTATCTATTTACTTATTTATTTATTTTCTTCTTTTTAATTTTAATTAATTACAATTTATTCACTTTGTATCCCCCCCAATAAACACCTACCTCTTCCCCTCTCAATCCCACCTACCCTCCCCCTTATCCCCACATGCCTCTCCCCAAGTCCACTGATAGGGGAGGTCTTCCTTTCCTTCCTTCCTGTCTATCAGCTCTCATCAGGAGTGGTTACATTGTCTTCCTCTGTGGCCTGGTAAGGCTGCTCCCCTACCAGAGTGAGGTGATCAAAAAGCAGGCAAATCAGTTCATGTCAGAGGCAGTCCCTGTTCCCATTACTATGGAATCCACTTGGATACTGAACTGCCATGGGCCACATCTGTGCCGGGGTTCTAGGTTTTCTCCTTGCATGGTACTTGGTTGGAGTATCAGTCTCAGGAAAGACCCCTGTGCTCAGATTTTTTGGTTCTGTTGCTCTCCTTGTGGAGCTCCTGTCCTCTCCCTATCTTACTATTTCCCACATCTTTCATTAGATTCCATGCACTCTGCCCAACAGTTGGTCATAAGTCTCAGGATCTGCTTTGATATTGTGCAGGGCAGAGCCTTTCAGGGGCCCTCTGTGACAGTTTCCTAGCTTGTTTCCTGTTTTCTTCTTCTGATGTCAATCTGCTTTGCCTTTCTGGATAGGGATTGAGCATTTTAGCCAGAGTCCCCCCTCTTGATTAGTTTCTTTAGGTGTACAGATTTTAGTAGCCAGAAGCTGGAAACAACCCAGATGCCCCTCAACTGAGGAATGGATACAGAAATTGTGGTATATCTACACAATGGAATATTACTCAGCAATAAAAAACAAGGATATCATGAAATTTGCTGGTAAATAGTGGGAACTGGAAAGGATCATCCTGAGTGATCTCTCCCAGAAGCAGAAAGACACACATGGTATATACTCATATGGACATATAAAATAGGATAAACCTATTAAAATCTGAGCTCAAATATTTAAAAAAATGTGCCAGTAATGTGTAGGTCAGGACTGAAGGAAAATGCTCCACTATTTATACCGCACCAGTCAGGCCCCATTTAGCTACAGGGGAGGTAGGAAGGGAGGGGATAGGGAGACAGTCAGGGAGAGAGAGAGAGAGAGAGAGAGAGAGAGAGAGAGAGAGAGAGAGAGAGAGAGAGAGAGAGAGAGAGAGAGAGAGAGAGAGAGAGAGAGAGAGAGAGAGAGAGAGAGTCTGTCTTCCTTCTTGCACTGGAAGGAGAAATATTTGCATATGTCACATATCTGTCCTCAGGCTTCAACAAAATTCCCATCTCTTCAGACTGGAGGAAGGTCTTCTGTTATATTTGTTCAATCTTTTCACCTGCAAATTCCTCAACTAGCTCAGTAAATCATGTATTGTCAGGTGTCTTAATTTTCAGTAAAGTTATGCGTCCTTATAAGTCTGTGGTCACATCAATTTTTATTTTGTAAATATTTCAGACAACACTATATTATGCATGAAGTGAACACATTATTACTGTTGATCAAGTTAATCAATACATGATATGACATCATGGTACTATGTCAACATTTGGTAGACTATCACTTTTCTCAATGTCTGGATTTTATGACTAACTATAATAAACTGCACATGTTTTTTGCATCCTCCAAAAATTCATATGGTGAAACCCCCACTTTCTGGGATGAGTATAATTAAAATTTAATAGAGGCTATATACATCTATTCCCCTTTCACCTTTTGGATTCTGTCAATCATCTATTGTTTTATGAATTCCACTATCAGGGCATTGATGGAAGCAAGACAAAGACCAGTGAACACAGTGTTTTTTCCCAAGGCATTTCTCAAGTACAGAAAATTAAAGCCCCAACCCAAAGGTACTTGACTTAAAGTCATGTTACAAGTAGGCTTAGAGGAAGTTGGGTTGGAGACTCAAATGAAGTTCTTGGCTCCAAAGTAATGGTTTTATAAACTGCCCCAAGCACTTCCATCTGAGGCTGTCTGCATTGACCTGTGACCCTTCAAAACTTGATGGAAACATGGGCAAAATTAGGAAGAAGATTAAGTGTAATTTCTAGGTGTAATTTTCTAGTTCCTGTTTTTTCTAATGATACCATTATCAGTTTTTCAAAGTAGTTAGCAATTTTGTATAAAATACACATGCTAGCCTAATCTAACCTCAGGAAGCCTGTTTGCAAGCATGAATATGTAATTTTTAATGCTGTTGCTTTTGGTGTCAAAACAAGTTGTTTTTTTACTTTCCTGGCTATTATGTTTTATTTATTTTTCTTTTATTCATTTCCCCAACTACCTATAACTATTTTCTTATTCTTAGAAGTTTAAATACTAATTTATGTATATTTCCATGGTATATATTATCTGTTTTTTTCTGAATCTGGTAAAAATTTAAATAAAAATTTCATATCCCAAGTCTCAGGAAAGACTTCTTTGCTCAGGATTTTTAGTTCTGTTGCTCTCCTTGTGGAGCTCCTGTCCTCTCCATATCTTACTATTTCCCACATCTTTCGTTAGAAGCAGAAAGACACACATGGTATATACTCACTCATATAGACATATAAAATAAGATAAACCTACTAAAATCTGTACACCTAAAGAAAATAATCAAGAGGGAAGACTCTGGCTAAAATATTAAGTATTTTTTAAAAGAAGATTAAAATTTAGAAAAAAGGATGAGCAAAAATTATTGAGTTTCAAACAAACTTTGGGCAGCGTACAGGGAATCTTAGGGAAGAAAGTGGAGATAGTAAAACCTGGAGCGACCAGGAGCTCCACAAATATCTGGGTACAGGGGTCTTTTCTGAGACTGATACTTCAACCAAGGACCAATCATAGATATAACCTAGAACCCCTGCTCAGATGTAGCCCATGGCAGCTCAGTAGCCAAGTGGCATCCCTAGTAAGGGGAACAGGGACTGTCTCTGACCTGAACTCAGTGGCTAGCTCTTTGACCGCCTCCCCTGGATGGGGGAGCAGCCTTGCCAAGCCACATAGGACAATGCAGCCAGTTCTGATGAGATCGAATAAGCTAGGTTCAGATGGAAGGGGAGGAGGACCTCCCTATCCATGGACTTGGAGAGCGGCATAGGAGGAGATGAGGGAGGGTAGAATTAAGATGGGAGGATGGAGGGGCTACACTTGGGATGCAAAGTGAATAAACTGTAATTAAAATAAAAAATAAAAGTTAGTTTAAAAAGCATTGAATTTCTATATATTCCTTACGCACTTTTTTCCTTCTTCACTTATTGACATTTTCTCTCATTATAGGTTATTTGTTATTTGTATATTTGATTATCAAGTATTGGCACACTATTATTAATCAAACTTCACAGATTAGGGCTTACTCTGTATAGCTATGTGGAATCAGACAAGGAGCAGGTGAAGGAGATTATCCCATGCACAGTGGTTTTCCTTGATTGCATTTCCATTTGATTCTCTTGGATAAATTTGAAATTACCCTACTGAATTGTGTGTTGTTTACTTTGAGTGTGTAAGCATTAACGTGAACATGTATGTGCATCCGTGTAGTATAATGTATAATGTATACAGTACTCATGTGACTGTGTTTGTGTGAGTGTGTCCCTACCTATGAGTGCAAATCCACAGTGTGAACGTGAGTGAGGCTAGAGGTCAACATGTAAAGGCTAGAGGTCAACTTTGAGTGTGTGACTATTCCCCACCTTAATTTTTTCCTCTTGTGGGGAGTACTTTATTATTTGACTTTAATTTGACATATCAATGATCCACAATGCAAATGAGTCTCTGAAGTCTTCCATTGGTCTCTAGTCCCAAACATGTATATGTGAGACTCTCAGCCTTGCTCCTGGAGATTAACTTTCCCTCCATCTGAATACGTGCAACTAAAATTACTTCTTTGCTACGTTAGAGGGACTTGAATACTTGAATTTCAAGTCTCTACTTGACTCACTCTGGTTCAAGTTCATTTGTGCTAGTCAGCAAACATTTAACTTTTCTCTCTGGGCATTTTTTGTTGCTGTTGTTGTTGTATATAAGATAGAAATGATATTAATTTTAGTTGCACTAGGCAATTCCAGAAATTGCTCATGTTGACACATAAACGTTGTTTAGAAAAATCCTTCGTGTGTAATTATACTACTCGATGATTAAAAGTCTGGGGCAATGATAACGGTAGCATTGGTTTAGAGGGGCAGAGGTGGGAATCTCAGCTCCTGTGAGGGCTTTTAGCAGCATCCAGTCAGGGTGCAAACAATATGAAAACTTTGCAGCAAAATGCTCAGAGAGCAGAAACAAAATGAGGTATGAATACTCACATATATATGAATATGCAAACTTAAGCCACCAATAAGGGAAATGCTAAGCCTGAACCAGAGACTTTGGGAAGGGCCATCGGATGTTCTGAGACTTCATGGCAAGGGAACTTGAACTTGAGGACAGTGACTAATTTTTGAGGGAGGGTCTCATAAAATCTGGAGCTCACTCATTGGCTAGTCAGTCTAGCCTTTGAGCTCCAGGAATCAGCCTGCTTCTAGTCTCCCAGAGCTGCGGTTATAAATGTGCTTAAATTTCACGTGGATCCTGGGGATTTGAATGCAGATCTTTGTGCTGTTCTTACCTGTGAACTTCAGTCCTGTTCAGCTCTTTTACATCTGGATCTCCAGTGCACTGGTCATGGATATGTTTAATTCTTTGCCTACTGGCTCTAGCAATTTTTTTGTATCTGTTCTGATGCTTGCTTTGTCTCTTTATAAGTTTTGTTTCTTTTGCCTTTGGAAAGCCAGATATGCTATGCCTTAGAGTTTTTCATGAAATGAACATTTTGTGTTACAGATAAGATGAGGGTCCCTTTACGTAAATATGAGCCCAAAAAAGCTGGGTGGTGACTCAGGTTACATTGGGTAAGTCTTGAGTTGAGAGGCAGGTAGGAGGGTAGAGTTAGCCTAGTCAAGGGTTGTGCTGTGGTTGAAATTGCTGTTTTCAATTACTCTGAATGCACCACAAATGACAAAGTCCTTTGTGGCTCTTTGTGTTAAGGATGGAATTCGATTTCACACATATCTGTCTTCTGTTCCTTCTTTCAAGCAGGTTGAGGGGGTTCGTCTGAGCAGTAACCAAAGAGAAACTGTTTACTGAACTGTACCAGGCTGTGCTCACTTGGAAGTGGGAGCTGCTTTGTGGGGTAGGTAAGCAAAGAAGTGTGGGTTCTCTAATGTGCGGGGAGATCTCACTCTTAGAAAGGACCCTTCCGGGTTTGTTCCTGCCCTTTGCCCAGTGCAGAGCCTTGATGGACAGCTGTTGCCATTGAATTGCAATGTATGTCTCTCCACCATGTGCCTAAAAGTGACATCAATAGTTACCACTCCAGTTGTGGGGTAGGGGGTTTTGTTCTTTAGGGAAAACCATAGGCAGATAGTTCCTAAAGTTTATCTTAGTCTCACACATCATCTGGAGAACTTTTTTGGACTTCCTTCCTGTCAGTTCCTGGGAGAACCCATTAAAGGAATATATATAAGACTGGGAATGCTCTTATGGCTTCTAGGAACCCCAAACTTTCGCACAGGAAACATTCCATAATTGGAATTCATTTTACTGATTTTGAAATTGATTAGACTATAATTGTGTTTTTCCTAAATGTTTAAACAGATCCCAGTATCCTCTGGCCCAATCATAGAGATCTTTGGTGCCCATTCTTACTTTTTCTCACAGATTAAAGTCTCAGTCTAAACATAGGGTTATTTCCTTAAAATCTGAAGGTTTTGATGTTATGAGATCTGGTAAATTTCCATATATGTATATGTGCATCTGTGTGTCTAACTTATTTGGGGGGGCAAATTATTTAATATTTAGTAAGTTCTAAGACACAGACAACTGCACAGTCCACATGATACACTAGATCATTCTTCTTTGATTATAGACATCTGATAATAATGATATTGTTCTCCATAATAAACATTCTCCACTTTATTTTAATGGAATCCTGTTAATTTTGGTCACACAAGTTACAAAAGAAATAAAAGTACACTACAGACATGGATACTTCTGAAGTCCCTCCTGGAACTCATATTGTTCCAGTGACACACTATTTTCCTCCATACAGCCACCCTCATAACAATCTTTGAAGGAAGGCACCGTATGTCATCCATCTTTGTTTTTTCTAATATTGAATAAACTCTGTATTTCAGAATTAGAAGTGGAGTGTTTATTTGTGTCGTTGAGTATCTCTGGTCACTTTGATAATGGATTTGTGTGTGTGTGTATGTGTGTGTGTGTGCTTTACCAGAGATATATCTGAAATGACCAAAGCCAACCTCTAACTATTTGGCTTCTATGAAAGCATAAACTGTGTGCCCTTCAGGTGTGCTCTAAGAAGCACCAGGCTTGTGCTGACGAAGTGATGTGTGCATTCTCTGAGGGGCCTTGTTTTATTTAACCTGGCAGCCAGCAGCCACTGGCTGATCTCCAGATTTAGATATGATTTCTCACAGTTGGATATATTTTTTAATGCTTAATGACAAATGGCATTTTAATTTGAACTCCATAAGGCAAGAAGCTTCCATTAAGTGAACAAGTACAAGTAGACATGAAGGAGAAGAGCAACTGTCTTCATTATGGGTGTGCAGTTCAGCAGAAATGAGGTTTGGACTGAATCTTAAATAGTGGAGCAAACTGTGGTTCCCTCCACTCAGCTGTGCAGCCAGTGAATACGGTAATCTGTGTGGCAGAAGCTCACACAGCTGCTCCTCAGCAGTGCAGTCTGACTCAGGGATTTGTTTGCGTAGCAAAGCTCACTGAACTCTCCATGGCACATGAAAGAGAAAAATGTGACCCTGATTAGCAATGAGTAACCCTTTAGATTCCAGTTTTTAAAAACTGGATCTTGATGTGTCTGAGGAGTAGATAATGAAGTTTAACATGGAAGGATGAATTTGACAAAGCCTCCTTCTTCCATTTCCAAATCTTTTAAAATTTTTATGTATTTGTTTTTTAGATTATTAAAATTTATTCACTTTGTATCCCAGCTGTAGCCCCCTCTCTCACCCCCTCCCAATCCTACTCTCCTCCCTCCCTCTTGTCCTCCCATGCCCCTCCCCAAGTCCACTGATATGGGAGGTTCTCCTCCCCTTCCATCTGACCCTAGCCTATCAGGTCTCATCAAGAATGCTGCTTTATTTTTCTCTGTGGCCTGATACAGCTGTACTCCACTCCTCCCCCCCACCCCCAGGAGGTGATCAAAGAGCCAGCCACTGAGTTCATGAAAGAGACAGCCCCTGCTCCCCTTACTAGGGAACCCACTTGGAGGCTGAGCTGTCATAGGCTATCTCTGAGCAAGGGGTCAATGTTATCTTCATGTTGGAGTACTTCTTGGTTGGAGTATTGGTCTTTGCAAAACATCTGGGCCCAGATTCGTTGGTTCTGTTGATCTCCTTGTGGAGCTCCTGCTCCCTCCAGGTCTTTGTACCTCCCCCTTCTTTCATAAGATTCCCTGCACTCTGCCCAAAGTTTGGCTATGAGTCTCAACATTTGCTCTGATACCCTGCTGGGTAGAGTCTTTCAGAGGCCCTCTGTGGTAAACTCTTGTTCTGTTCCCTGTTTTCTCTGCCTTCCAATGCCTATCCCATTTGCTTCCTTAGCGAGGGTTGAGCAACTTCTCAAGGGTCCTCTTGCTTAGCTTCTTTAAGATTATAGATTTTAGTGTGTTTATCCTATATCACGTCTAATATCCACTTATATGTGAGTATGTACCATGTGTGTCTTTCTGCTTTTGGGATACCTCACTCAGGATGATTGTTTCCAGGTCCCACCATTTGCCTGCAAATTTTGTGATTTCCTGGTTTTTAATTGCTGAATAGTATTCCATTGCGTAAATGTACCACACTTTCTGTATCCATTCCTCAATTGAGGGACATCTGGGTTGTTTCCAGATTCTGGCTATTATGAATAAAGCTGCTATGAACATAGTTGAGCAAATGTCCTTCTTGTATACTTGAGCACATTTTGGATATGTGCCTAGGAGTGGTATAGCTGTATCTTGAGGTAACACTATTCCTTATTTTCTGAGCAAGCGCCACATTGATTCCCAGAGTGGGTGTACAATTTATATTCCCACCAGCAATATAGGAGGGTTCCCCTTTCTCTGCATCTTCTCCAGCATATGTTGTCACTTGAGTTTTTGATCTTAGCCATTCTGATGGGTGAAAAGTGAAATCACAGAGTCGTTTTGATTTGCATTTCCCTGATGACTAAGGACTTCCAGTATTTAAGTGTTTCTTTGCCATTCGATGTTCCTTTATTAAGAATTCTCTGTTTAGCTCTGTATCCCATTTTTAAATTGGATCACTTGATTTGTTGGTGTTTAACTTCTTGAGTTCTTTATATATTCCAGACATTAGCCTTCTGTCAGATATGGGCTGGTGAAGATCCTTTCCCAGTCTGTAGGGTGTCGTTTTGTTCGGACCACAGTGTCCTTTGCAGAAGATTTTCAGGTTCGTGAGGTCCCATGTACTGATTGTTGATATTAGAGCCTGTGTTGGTGATATGTTCAGGAAGTTGTTTTCTGTGCCAATGAGTTTAAGGCTCTTCCCAACTCTTTCTTCTAACAGGTTTGGTGTGTCTGGCTTTATGGTGAGGTCTTTGATCTGCTTGGACTTTAGTTTTGTGCAGGGTGATTCATATGGATATATTCGCATTTTTCTACCTGTAGACATCCGGTTAGACAAGCACCATTTGTTGAAGATGTTGTCTTTTTTCCATTGTATGGTTTTGGCTTCTTTGTCAAAAATCAAGTATCTGCAGATGTGGGTTTTTTTGTCTGGGTCTTCTATTTGATTCCATTGATCCACCATTCTGTTTCTATGCCAGTACCACACTGTTTTTATTACTCTTGCTCTATAGTACTTTTTTGAGATTAGGAATGGAGATACCTCCAGAAGATCTTTTATTGTACAGGATTATTTTAGCAATTCTGGGTTTTTGTGTTTTTCATATGAAATTAAGGATTCTTCATTCAAGTTATGTAAATAATTTTATTGGTATTTTTATGGGAATTGCTTTGAATCTGTAGATTGCTTTTGGTAGGATGGCCATTTTTAGCATATTAATCCTAGCGATCCATGAGCATGGGAGATATTTCCATCTTCTGATATCTTCCTCAATTTCTTTCTTCAGAGACTTGAAGTTTTTTCAAACAGATCTTTCACTTGTTTGGTTAAAGTCACATCAAGGTTCTTATGTTATTAGTGGCTATTTTGAAGGGTGTAGTTTCCCTAATTTCTTTCTCAGCCTTGTTGTCTTTCATATACAGGAGGGCTACTAATTTTTTTTTTTTGAGTTGCTTTTGTATCCAGCCACTCTGCTGAAGGTGTTTATCAGTTGAAGGAGTTCTCTGGATGAATTTTTGGGGTCACTCATGTCGACTATCATATTACCTGCAAATAGTGATACTTTGACTTCTTCCTTTCCAATTTGTATCCCCTTGATCTCCTTTAATTGTCTTATTGCACTCGCCAGGACTTCAAGTACTATGTTGATGAGACATGGAGAGATTGGGCAGCCTTGCCTTATCTCTGATTTCAGTGGGATTCATTTAAGTTTCTCTCCATTTAGTTTAATATTGGTTATAGGCTTGCTGTATATTGCCTTTACTATGTTTAGGTATGTGCTTTATAGTCTTCATTTCTCCAAGACTTTAAACATGAATGGGTGTTGGATTATGTCAAATGCTTTTTAGTATCTAAGGACATGATCATGTGGTTTTTCTCCTTCAGTTTGTTTATAGGGTGGATTGCATTGATGGATTTCCGTATATTGAACCTTGCATACCTGGGATGAAGCCTACTTGGTCATGGTGAATGATACTGGTAGTACACCAAAGATGATAATTTGAACATCTTCATTAATTTAAGGCTTATTTGCAAGGTCTGATGTTGTGTGGCTTGCTATCATTGGTCTGACTTTGTCATAGATCTGAAGGAAGTGTGATGACACTTTGGAAAGAGCAGAAAGATGGAGGGACAGAGGACATTTCAAGTAGCCAAAGCTAAGTTCTAATTCTATCTCTGCTAATTTATCACTTTTTTGACCTAGTCTAGTACTATAATCTTTGTTATCCCAGATCCTCTCCCTATAACATAGAGGGAGAAGCATTGAAATCATAGAATCCTTGTGATGAGAAACTGCTATCTCATCAGAGGACCTTCCTCCTGCAGTTGATAGGAACTAATACGGAGATCCACAACTGGACTATGTGCAGAGTGAGAGTCCTTGAAACACTCAGTTCTAAATGGGATGAATCCATCAAATTTCTTGTCTCACAGCTCAGGGAATGATGTGGAGGACTTGGGAAGACTATAAGAGTCAGAGTGGAGTAGGGGTGCCAAGAAAAGAAGGCCCTCTACACACAAGAGAATCAATACATATTTGAAGTCAGATAGTGGCAGCATGCACAGGGCCTGCAAAGTTCAAACCAGTCGAAGTCCATGGGCTGAGATAAGGAAGTAGACACAAGCTCCTATCCCCAACTTAGAAGCTGTTTTCAACTAACAATCATTTGCAAAAGAAAAAGTAGTTTCTCCAGGTAGTAGATGGTCAACACAGGATGAACTTCAAGGTATTTTAATACATTTCTTTTGGTCTCATATTGCTTTCTTTGTGCATTTTAAAATTTATCTTACTGGTCTTTTGCTTGTATATTATTGTTTCCAATTTTGAGTTTGTATGGGTTTTGGTGTGTGTGTGTGTGTTTCATGCTCTTTCTTAGTTTCTTTTTGTTTGTTTGTTCATTTTGTTTTATATTTGTTTGTCTTTTTTATTTGCCTGGTTGTTTTCTTAAGAGAAAGAGAAGGAAGGTGTAGACTTGGAAGGGTGAGAAAGAGAGGAGGAACTGGGAGGAGATAAGGGAGGGGAAACTGTGATCAGAATATATTGTATAAAAACAACATTATTTTCAATAAAAAATAAAATGTTATCTGCAGGAGATTTTATTATGCATGCTATAGAAGTATGATAAAATAATGGATATTATATATAACATGACTAACTCAGTTTTAACGGGTAATAAATGATAGCTTCTGCTGTGGCTTATTTATGTCACTGGCTTCATGACCTCTTTTCTATCTGGTTCCTATATTTCTTATCTCATACCACAACCATAGGTATGATCCCTTCTTAGGTTGGGAATGTGGTCAGGATCAGCTTTTACCAGCTTGGACTCCCTGGTAGGCTTTATTCTTCTCATATGTTAGAATCCCTCATATTATTTAATGCATACATGGTTATGCTTTCCACAGTGTAATGTCAGTAAAAGTGTATGTGACCAGTAGACAGAGAACCTCTATTATGTGAGATACTTATAGCCCCTTTCTGTAGTCATAGAGCCATTGAAGGATGGATTTTCCTAAATTTGGAATGCCTGAGTGATTGTGAGAAGGCTTGATTGATGTATTGAAGACTAACTATGCTGGCTATACTGTGAAGAAGAATTTTGCTGCTGGAATCTGAGAGATGTTTTGTCTGTTACTGTAGCATTGCCTACTCCATCCCGATTGCTACAGGGCTTATAACTCAATTATTTCCTGTGTAAGAGCTTTGTCTCACTGCAAATATTTCCATCAAACCATAAGAACCATTTCTTCTTGTCAACTAGTTTTGTCCACCTTTGGTCTATCCACTTGGGGAGGGTACCTTGAGGCTTTGGCAGGTCCACACTTTCCCATTATCCTGCTGCTGCTTCCTGTACTATAACTAGATGTTAGTCAGCTTCCTGTTATTTCCACAAAATACCTGAGAACTAACCTGACAGAAGGAAGCATTCATGTTGGATCATGTTTGCAGAGTGTCTTTACTTCTGCCAGTGGCATAATATAACATGGTAAGAACATGTGGTAGCTGCCTGATCATACCATGGAGCAAAGAGAGAGTAAGAGTCATGACCTCCAAATCCTCTCCAAGGGCATGTTCCCATTGACCTAACTTCTTCCCATTAGGCCTTGCCTCTTAAATGATGTACTGCTACCTAACAGTGTCACCAGATAGAGACCAAGACACAGAGGGACATCTGGAGAAAACTACAGGTCTAGCAATGGCTGACTTTAACTAGTGAAGTGATAACATGGATATAGGTGATATCCTAGACTAAGAAGGGCTTCTCTGAGATATTTCAATTCTTCCACTTTTCTTTCATTTCCTGCTGCTATTCAAAATAATTCTACCCCTGTAGTTCTCTTTGCACTACAGATGAGGGATGGACCAAAGCAGGATTTGAGTAGTATGCATCTCTGTTTGCTTCTGAAATTCTCTTTATCTGGGCATTGACCTCAACCCTGCTCCGAGTTGGCAGGATATTAAGCAACTTCTAAGTTATTTGGGGTGGATGTTGATATTTCTTTTCTGTGTATCTCATTGGACCCTGTTCCCAAAGCTCCTTTTGACATTTATCCAGGACCCAGGACCTTTTCAGAATGGAGCCTCCTTTGCAGTCACAACCTAGGGATGTTTCAGTACCTAGAGCTAAACTCATTGTTCCCTGCCATGTCACTCCCTGATGCTGGTTAATTAGTTGATGCAAAGAACAGAAGCTATCTTGAGAAAAAGAAGACTTTACCCTGGGGAGGACAATTTGGCTTTTAAAGCACAGGGCCATAGACGGAGTGGCTCATAGGCAGCAGAAACTGATTTCTCAGAGAGACTCTGGGTCTTCATTTAGGGCACTAGTCCTGTCCTGAGCAATGTGCCCTCAGAGTTTATTATAACCCTAATTATTTTGCAAAGACCCTCACCTTCAAATATCAGCATCACATTTGGGATAAGGAGTTCAGCCTATGAGAATTGTGAATACACAAACACTTACTCAATAACACCATGAGACCGCAGAGGCCCTAGAATTACACAAGCAAGATCTTTGGAAATAGAGCATGATGGCTCTAATCTTGCTCATCAAACTTGATGTGTCTGAGAAGAGGGTACCTAAATTGAGGAATTGCCTCCATCAGATTTTCTTGTGAGCATGTCTGTGAGTGTTGTCATCCCTATACACATGGACCTGATGGACCTGGGAGATATATATATATGCTGAAAAATCCAGAAAACAAAACCAAAAACAAGCTGTATGCACCAATGCTCCATGGTCTCCGATTTAGTTCTTCTCTCCAGGTTCCAGTCTTGAACTGCTGCCCTGGCATTCCTATGTGATCGACTGTAGTTTATAGGTCATGGTACTTATCACAATAACAGTATCATCATTTGTATCAAGCCCATCATGACCTTCGTGGTTTCTCTCATAGGTGTGCCATGATTTTTCTGAGTTTCAGCTACTGACTGTTGCTATACTGAAAGGCTGGAAGATGTTCCCCATCTTAAGAATAAACAGCAAGTGCTGCTGCCAGAGGAGAGCTTGCCTATTGACCTGGGGCTTTGTTTCTTCCATATGTTGTACAGGTAGAAGTTTTGTGTGCTTGTTTCCAGGGTATGCTTTTGAAGTGATGCTCATGCCAGAGAGGTTGCTAAAGTACTCCCTGAATCCAAGACCATACCAGTGTTCTTTGAGAGACAGCGCCATGCTTTCTGCTCCCCACGGCATCTGCTTTGCCCTTGATCGTCTTCCCGGTAAGAAGGCGGGTGCTGCTCTTCATTCTACCTCTGCTTGGTTAATTGCAGTGATTTCAAGAGGCACAAATGCATCTGTCAAGTCTCAATGGAAAGAAAATTTCTTCAGATTAACAACAAATTGATTTGATTACCTAATTCTGGTATCATTCAAAAGAAAAAAGGCTGGGCTGAGTTGGAGTGGCAATCTTTATTCAAATCAATCTGCGAGAAAATAGAGTGTAAGAAAAGCTTGAGGGCAATAATCAAAAGCTGACTGCATCCTGATGTCCCCCAAATACCTGGATTGCAAAAGTATTTTTTTTTGTATAGAGATGGACAGGGCAGGTATTTATGAAGTATTAAGAATTTTACAAGTTTATTAATAACAGTGCCAAGGTCTCAAGATATCAATATTTGGAAGACAGACTGAGGTAAGCTTATTCCTGTTAGTGATTACCTAATTATTATCATTTTTTACTTAAAGAAAGATGTTTAAATCATATACACCTAGGGCATATCAACAGAAGAGTGGTGAATCCTGGCTGTGTTCTGCAGTAGACTTGGCATGCATGTTAGTCTTATCACGGTAATGGTAGTGAAAGATTAATTCATTCACTTATTATAGATTTCTGTCATGGTCACTACCAGTCTTGATGCATTACCTCTGTGGTAAAGATTTACCAGGCCCATTAAAGTTACTCCTTTCTTCTTTTCTTCTCACAGTCTTTAAATATATCTCTGTAAAGAGATTTCTCAAATCACTTCAATCAAATATTTATTCTGTCCTCATCAGATGTCAAGTTCTATGCTACAGTGCATTAACAATACATTAATTCATGATCTCCCTGCTGTTTTACATCATGTTTTTATCAGCTCTTTCTTGGCTTGTTCACTCAGTGTAAAGTCATTATTCCCAAGAAATTTACAGTCTATCAGGAGATGATTTTAGACACTGTCAGTTAAAGACCAAGCAAGCTTTACCTGTTTCCATGCTTTGGGGGACTGGACCAGTTTTGTTCTGCTGGCGCCTCTCTATCTCAAGATGTCATGGTTTAAATCTGAAATGTTTAAATCCCTCATAAGCTCATGTTTTGATTGCTCCCAAGCTGCTGGCGATGTCTGGAGAGACTTGTGAACCCTTTAGGTTGATAGAGGTAGGTCATGAGGGAAAATCTTTTGAGGGCTATAGCTGGATCTCTGTCTCTGTCCTTTTTTTGCTGATGCTTGATCTTTTGACATTACCAGCCTCTGGCCTAAAACACTGTCATCATGAGTCCAGTTGGTTTGCCATTCCTTCCTTTCTTTGGCTTAACGACTCCCCCTAAGAATATGGTCCAAATAAATCCTTCCTGTTGTTGATTTCATAGTGACACAGAAGGTACTGATACACACAGTTTAAGTGAGGTAACAATTAGTCAAAACACATCTTCATAAAGATATGACTGTTTTGTGGAAGGGACGTCATGTGATTTAAAGCTGGCTAAGAAGCCATAAGGGGAAATTGACTTCAAAGGCTTCTAGGGAAAATATCTTCATTGACCTAAAGAAACACACAAGAATGCAGTTTTTTTGTTGTTGTGTTGTTTTTGTTTTTGATTTGATGCCTAAAAATGTTATATGTACTTGTTTTCAGAGAAGAGCTTGCCACCACTGATGCTAATAGAGTAGACGGAAGGTGCAAGCCATCTGTCTTCAGTAATACCATTGTTCAAATGAATCAAATTAGAGGTACCCTGCTGTGGCGTACCTGTGTGAACACTTCAGAAACACCCTGACGTAGTAACAAGACAAAGGCTTGCTTGGTAAGACAGGGACACCGTGATAAAGTCTGAATTCACTGAGACAGTAAAGCAGGTAATAAGAACCAAAAGACAAGTGTGAAGTGCTGTGAGAGTTCAGCCGAGGGAAGGAACGGCCGTTCACTGACGCAAGGCAAGGTGATCAGAAAATCAGAGATACAGCATGAGTCACACACATGAGTCACACACAGGCAATCCATTTACACAGACATTTTGGGTATGTGTCTGGATTACAAAATGTCTAAAATTCTTTAGCTAGATGTAAAAACAAGAACACTCATTCTTATAAAAGCAATGTCTTGTTGTTGTTGTACTCTTCGGCATTGCCCACCTAGGGGCATATGCTGTGGTCAAGAATTAGGATCCTTGACACAGAGCCTGGGCTTGGCCCCAGATCCATAACTCTTGCTTGGCCAGAGTGGCTTCTGTGTGTTGTTTCCAAGAAGGAGGAAGTGTATGCCATAGAAAATTCTGTTGTGTTTGCTGTTGGAAACACTTGAGGCTAAAGCTTAGCTGAAGAATGGGGACATAAGGTAGGAAATATAGAAAAAATGGGGTGTATTAGTCATTCATTCATTTATTCAGGTCAGAGAGGTATGGACTCTTTGAGTCTATTTGAGGGATAGCAAAAGACTGTTTCTCCCCTTACTCAAGAGTAAACTTTAGCTTATTTCCAAGCAGGACAGAGCTCATTTTCTGTAGAGAACAAAACCCTTTCAAAAATATGAATGATACCTCCGGAATTGAGTTCTTTCTAAAACTGCTATGGTTCCTCATTGATGGTAATCTCAAAATAGTCTGTATCCTAGATTTTCATTTTCCCAAGCACTTTGGAGTATAATAACACATTATGGATTGCAGAATCCTATTTTTACATGTCATATACTATTGTATCTACCTACTAAGGTAGAGGGCTAGTTAAGATAAGTACAGTCAATGATCTCATCCTAGAAGGAATTGCCTGAACAAAAATATTTGACAAGAAAATCCCCTTTTTATCTGAACAATAAAATACATCAATTTCTCAGTGCTGTCCTGTTTGGCCAGTTCATCTGGTGAGAGCATGGAAAGCAGAGGCCATTCATCAATTTTTTATATTTTGCAGTCCATCACCCAGAACAAACCAGCAAGGAGAGTATATAGAGAGCACATTGAGAAGAAAGGTTATTTTCAAAACATCTGGAGTAGGGAACAGATCCCATCAGCTCAATTCTAGCATATGCATATAAAATTTTGCTCTTGAGACATCTTCATTTGCTCCCATTATCTATAATGCTTTTACCACTGGCCAAAAGCAGCATATTAGAATTAATAACGCAGCTTTTAGAAATGCAACAGTGATGTAATTAGCATATTAGCATAAGGTTAATGACTTTAAAACAGAAAGGCTACTGGTGTGCTTAAAAATAAAATTAAAAAAAAATCAGAATAGATGGTCTCAATTGAATTGGCTCCCTTCCATTCCTCTGTCACTTGTTCATGCAACAGGGTTGAGAGAAGAGTTACAATTTATACAGGTAGGAATACTCACAGACATATTAAATGGGTTGTGAAATGCTTAGCAAGTGAAATCTAGCTAGAAAGTGAAAGTGTGTATGCATGGGAAAACAGCACAGCCTTGATAACACAACTCTCCAAATGCACTGAAGATGCCTTTGAGCAGTTTATTTCAGATACTATATATCTACATATATGGGAATAATCAAAACACATTTTCCAAACTTGATATAGTTTAGCAACCAGAAGGAAGACCTAAAGTACAGCTGCGCTTTATTAGAAGCTTATTTGTTCTTATAGTAAAGTGCCCAGTTTCAAAATAATTTTTCACAAATAAATATAAAGATGATAAAAGAATAAAAAAAACGTTTCCAGCAAGAGTCCGCTAATAAATTCCAGTAGCAAGCTTAATCTAGGCTGTGTTGTACTGCACAATTCATTGTAGACTTATTTTTAGTTTATGTGTGTATATGCATAGTGGAGGCTGGAAGGAGGCGTTATAGGTTACTGTAAGCCCTGTGGTTTTGAGTTATCCAGTGTGAGTCGTGGAAACTGAACTCCGGTTCCTCTGGGTCCTCTGGAAAAGCAGCAAGTTCTCTGAAACACGAAGCCATCCCTCCAGCCCATGCATAGGTATTCTACACAGCAGTGACATTTGAGAGGCATACCTGCATCAGGAATATGACATTAGGTTTCTGGGTTTGTCTACTTGCTAGAGGACCCACATAAAGACAAAGCTGCCATCGGCTACATATGTGTAGGAGTCTAGGTCCAGTCCATGCATTTTCTTTGGTTGGTGCTTCATCTCTGTAAGTCAAGGTCCTCAGTTAGTTGACTCTGTTGTTCTTGTGGAGTTCTTGTCCCTTCAGTGTCCCTCCATCTTTGCCCCAACTCTTCCACGAGACTCCCCAGTCTGTACCTAATGTTGGGCTGTGAGTCTCAGCTTCTGTTTTGATCTATTGCTGGGTGAGTTATGCTAATCTCCTGTCTGCAAGCATAGCAGAGTAGCATTAATATTGTCAGGGGTTGGGTCTCTACCATGGGGTGGGTCTCAAGTTGGGCCAGGCATTGTTTGCCCATTCCCTCAATCTCTGCTCTGTCTTCATATCTGCACACCTTGTAGGCAGGGTAAATTTTAGGTGGAAGGTTTTGTGGGTGGGTTGGTGTCCCCCTCTCTCCACTAGAAGTCCTTCCTGACTATAGGAGGTGGCCACTTCAGTCTCCACATCCCACTCTGCTGGGAGTCTCACCTAGAGTCACCCCCATATCCTCCAAGGAGCCTACCCTGTCATGGGTCTCCATTTATAAACTTTGAGACTATCAAAAACTCTAAAAAATTGGTAAGGGAAAATTTAATGATATATAAAAACCTATATTTACAGATAATTTTACATAGATTACTTCTATATTAATTCATATGAGCATATGAATTCATGATTTTTTAATCTTTTGGCTCTAAATACTGATATGGGAAAAGTAATAAATTGATGGGTAAGTGATTTGAATATAAAATGACTTTAAATATTAAAGCAAAATAATACTTAAATACTATTTGGAATGGAGGGCACCAGTAATATTATCATAGTAAAATCTACATGCGATTGAGAAATAGTAGATTTCTTATAAAATATATTTTACTCCATGAAGGATATTCTGTAAGTGTGTGCCTAAGTGTCAGGCAGCCAGGAGGGTATGAGACCAAGTAGCTTCTAACTTCAGAGAATTTCCTAACCTATAAAATAAATAGTCATGAATGTATCATTTAGGTTTGTGCTGAAGATTAAATAAAAGAATCCAAGTATCGCATTAGCACCCTTCTGGACACAGAACATAAACACTATATTATCACAGATGTAGTTAGTAGCATCAGACAAGTTATTATGTACACATGGATTGTGAGAAAAATCACCAGGGTCCGATTACCCTTTATGAGAATGTTTATGGCTTGAATCTCAACCCCTCTTTTATTTGTCAACAGCATGACTCTATATGTCAGGGGGTGTTATTAGATAGCTACTTCTGAATAACAAACCATCTCAATACTTAAGAGATTAAAAGAGAAAAAAAACTGTACTATTTCCATCCTCTAGAGATTTCTTATATGCCTTGGCTCATGACTCCACTTTTCATGCTGAATTGTGTTCCCCATAACTGTCAATACTTCTGAATGGAACCATTCTTACAGTGTTTAAAGTGGTGGTAAAGGCCCTGTTCTAAGAGACTTATTCTGATATAGCTAGGTTTCTTGTAAGAAGAGGCACCTGCGGTGAGCATGTAGAGCAGAGAGGCCAGGTGAGCATACAGTAAGGAGGAAGCACTTCAAGGGAGATATGATGCAGCAGTTAAGAGCATGCATTGTTGTGACTCGGGGCCTGAGTTTTATTTCTAGCACCCACACCGTAGCTCACAAACACTTGTACCTCCAGTTCTATGGATCCATCCCCTCTCCTTACTTCCATCGATTCAGGGTACATATATGGTGCACACAGGCAAAACACTCATGCACATGATCAATTAAGTAATTGATTGGTTAATTAAAAATAGAGGTTTCAAGATAAATTCAAAATCCATTGATACCTTCATCTTGAGCTTGTAGTCTCCCAACATAGAAGTTAATTTCTGTTGTCTGAGATGCCAAGTGTGTAATATTTTACTACGGTTTTCTTAGCCAATTAAAACAAAGGCAGCCACTTAATATTTTTCTTTGCCACTAAACATACTTCTGTTGGAAAAAGGTCTGTGTTCTTAGACTCATGTGGTCAAATAAGTCCTAGCAAAACTAACCGGGATACTTTTTCCCTGTAAAGATCTATGTTCCTAACTGCAGGCATAAATATCTTTTTGTGCAGGACAACACATTCATAGGCTCTGGTGATTAGAACATGAGACACACACATCTTTGGGTTGAAAGACCACTGTTCTGCCAATTGGCCAACATGCTTGACAATGAGATAACTCATAGTTCAAGCAAGAGACTGTTTATTTATGAGGTGATATTTTTTTTTTTTAGTTTCAAGAAAGACTATTGCAACAAGAACATCAATTTAATAGAAATTTTTGTTGTTGCTCCTCCTCCTCCCCTTCCTCCTCCCCTTCCTCTTTCTCCATTTCCTCCTCCTCCTCTTTTTGTATTTTCTCATTACCTAATTCTGGAGCCCAGATTTTAATTAAAGTACACCTTGCTCTTTGTTTTCAAAGCAGAATGCAAAAGAATTTATTCCACAATTTTTATGTGAACTAGCTTTCTAATCATTCCCATTCTTAGTATCTTGTCTCTTTTTGCAAGTTTCTCTCTTGAAGGAAAAATATCTAGTGACTTCGTCTCTCTATTGAGAAAAGTTATTAACAAAAGCTGTCAGCTGCAAGGAACATTCATCCCGTCTATCAGTAGAATCATAGAAAAGCGTCTGTAAGTTTATTTCTTGGGAAAGCCTCACAATGCTGGTGGAAAGCAGGAGAATGAATTAAACAGCATAGCTTGCTTTCTGTAATTTGGGACTCCAAAGAGCTATTAAAAGTCGATTAAGTATTTTATCAGCTTCCCTTGAAGCTGTGGATGATGACTTCATGATGAAATTCTTTTCCGCATGCTAGGGACAGTATCAGAATATGTTCAGAGGAGTTTTCACATTTGCCCTTTATGGCTAGGGCCAGCTGGAAAGCATTTTTCCATTGTGAATGATGTGGCATGTACATATTCAAATTTAGATATTAACACAACATGCACACCAAACACACAGTACTAGAAAGATAAAATGAAATAGCCAAAGCGGGACCCATTTTTTTGTCCAGATCACAGTTAATCACACAAACATCGATTAAACAGCTCTGGCTCTGGTGGAACATGGTGTTTGTATACTCTGATCACAGATACATTTGGCAATGGTTAGAAACAGACTTACTTATTCCTATGTTGACATTTCACTCTTCAGCACCTGAACATTCAGCATTTAGATTTGACAATAGTTCTCAAAACACAAAGTGACAGCTGTTTTTCAGGTTACAAACATAGCCTTGAATCTATCATGACCTCTTGAGATATTTCATCTGTGATATCAGTTGGTGTGCTACAGAAAAACCCAGGCAAAGGTCACCTGCTTCTTCAGAATGCGGTAATTCATGGCTCATTTAAAATTGAGTCTCACAATACAAGGTGTGACGGCAGGAGCTAAATGCAGCATCTGGGTGGCATCTAGAAGTTTTCCATCTAAGGCAAGTAAGTCAGAAGCTGCTGGTCTCCAGTGGCTTACCCCTGTAAAGCTCTGTGTAAGCTGAAAGATAGAAATAAGGACTTAAGTGTCGTGGGTTTCATGCCAGAAACATTTGGATATACATTCTGTTATTTCAAGCTGCCAAATTTCTAAAATAGGTAAGGATCCTTGTAGTCACTCCATGTGGATTTTCCTTTTCCTGTGTGTGTGTGTGTGTGTGTGTGTGTGTGAATAGATTTTTGGCAAATTTAGTGACAACAACAGTGACCGAACTTCCGCAAATATTCCTACCAACTCAAAAGGATATAAACAATGACTAAGAGGTTGGACAGCCTCCCTTACATACGTTTTACTGTTTCCTAACACTGTGATGTTCTGTAGAGCCTATGGGCAAGAGAAAAAAGGAACTGATTCATTGCTGATGTTGCACACCAAAAGAACATTAGTTTCCACAGTAAACCAAAAAGCACTTATCACCTAAGGATGAGGATCAGAAAACACATCTTTAAACAATTAGATATTGAAGCCAAATTTTAAAGTATTTTCAGCACAGATTATCATTCTTTCTTTTGGTTCCTAGAGAGGATCTACCTTGTAAGGTAACATGAGAATTTTCTGTAAATTCTATCTGTGTCTGGAATTCTCTATGGGCCATGGTTTCCATGCTATGTACTATGTGGTACATAGCTATTCTTTCACCATGGAGGCAGAATTGACTTTTTCACTCCATAGGTTGCAGCAGAAGTGATTACAAGCTACTGCTGAGCATTACCTCAAAAAAACTCTTGCCATTTGTTTGCTTTCCTTTTGGTGTTTTGCTGTCTGCATAAGCAAAGCTTGGCTATATATATGCAGGAGGAAGCTGCCTGTCCCATATAAATATAGGAGCGAGACAGTTAAGAGCTGCCTAACTTGACCATTTCAGTAGTGTACAGAAACAGAAGCTGTCACAAACCACTGAATTTTGAAGATTTGATTGAGAAACTCATTTGTACAATAACACATTAGGGGTTAACACCAAACACACAGATATTTAATAATTGAACATAAAAATTCATATCCACAATATTTCTGTATTTTCATACACACATATACAAATATGTATCTATAGACAAAATATATAAAACACACATGTATTTGCTTGGTCTTGTACCACAGATGCTGGCAAAGATGTACCGCATGTACAACCATTCACACAACACACACACAACCCAACCCAATACAATCATTAAAGTTATTTGAAGCTGGAAAATGTTTGTCACCCAATGATGTCATGACCATCATAATGTCTTAGCCCATGCTTGTGGTAATGCTGGTACAAACAAGCCTATTGTCACATTACAAACAAGCTGCTAGTCATGGGAGCATATATCACATATATGTACTAATCTGCATAGAATGTTAGTGTTAATGAACCTTTCAGTTTCTCCTCTACATGTTTTTATATGATTCTTTTATTACCTGAAAATGGAGTCCTATTTGTACAAAAAGGTTACTGTAGAACGGTTTGTGTAACAGTGTTGTGTAACACTGGAGTCAGCCTCATACTTCTTGTGTTTGCTCTGTGTCTTGAATAAATTAAGAGGTGATATCAAGCGATTGACCTATGCCCTTTAGCTTTGAGCAAGTTTATTTTGTGATATTTGTATAAAAATAGAAAATCATTTAGCAGCATGTTTCCTAGACGTTTCCTTCACCATTAGGTGATGTATGCTTGTACATACAAATGTAAATTTCACCTCTCTGCAAGAACAGACCTTTCCCTGTTCTACTTTTAACAATTCCCCTCTGAAAGCTAGATTGGGGTTCATTGGTTCATTGCAGAATTCACAGAGTCAATGAAAGGCAATTCTACATCTATCTTGCATTCAAAATCATGTAGTTTAGTGTCCCATTGAATTGGGTTTTAGAAGCTGTGATGGTTAGTGTTAATAGTACACATAGCAGAATCTAGAGTCACCTGGAAGAAAGACAGGTCTCTGAGCATGCCCCTTTGGGGATTATTAATTGTGTGGACTATGGGGAAATCCATATTCACTTTGAGTGAGACAAAACTAGGACAGAGGATCCAGGGTGGTATAAAACAGGGAAAATGAGTAGGCTACTAACAAGTATATGTTGTGGGGTATCTACCAGAGAATAATTCTTGGGCATTGGTTTAAGCCAATAGAGTCCTTTATTAGGCAGTCAATGACTACGCTTGGTATTCTGGATCCTAGCATAGCCCTGAGCCTTCCTCAGGTTGAGCTGTTAAGCACAAAACCAATGTTCTGGGTTGACATACTTCAGTTAACAAGAACAGTTAACCAGTTGTGAAGCTACACAAGCCAAAATTAGAGTTAGGACATTTAGAGACATTCCCAGAGCTGTAGATTTTGATGGATTAGGCTTTTGTTTTAGTTTTTGGCTGGTGGTGGTCTCTACATGCTGAGTTTTATAGCTGGCATGGCATTTCTGTCATGGAGTCAGTTGAATTAAGGTCTGGGGGCCTAATTAGACGTGGGGCCCCGTTACTGTAGGTACTACTCCTTTTCTGCTTCTTGACTGTAGAGTCCATGTGACCATCTGCTTCAAGCTCCTGATGCCTTGATTTCCCTACAATGACTGACTTTACCTGGAACCAGGAGACAGAATTAGCCTTTTCTTCCTTAATTTGTTTCTGTCAAAATATTTTATCACTGGAACAGAAAAAGAAAATAGTTCAGAAATGATGAGAGTTGTTTATAAGCAAAATAAGTCAAGCATTGAAACAAGATAGCACTATTGACCCCCCATTGTCCCTGTAAAAGGATGCTCCAAACCTTAGTTTTCTGTTTGCTACTGTGCCTTTAAGAAATTACATTGTAAAGTTATGTTGCAGGAACCATTCAGAACATTGTCTTTTACATTTGTGCCATAGTTGCATTTAAGGAAACTGCAGAAGGATTAATTAATTTGCTCCTCAATGGGAGTTTAATTCTAGCTTGCTAAGTAAGGCTGGAAATAAAACTTGAAGTTAATAATGGGATCTTTGTTTTCTGATTGATTTTTCTTACTCAACATGTTCAACATGGCCTTTTCTCAGAATGAATAAAGAAGGCACGCATTTTAGGAAATAAAAGAAATGGTGGTTGACGTACAACTAATCAACTCTCTTGTGCCCAAAACATTTTTAAGTTTAAAATTTTACTTTAGATGCATGGAATACTTAAAAAATAAACATAGAAAATTTTGTGTGCTTTTTTTTTGAATCTTTGAATGTGATATTAGTTTGATTTAGTACAAACACCATTTTTACTGGGTGTTTTGTTAGGTCAGAATTTAAGATTATTTGTGTAGAGATCTTTGTAGTTCTCTTATTAATGAGACTAGGCAAACAGAAAGGATCCCAGCTTTCCACAGTAACATTAAGAAGGATCATCCAAAGTGAACATTTCTACAAGTTCCCAGAATACCATGACAAGTATTCTTGTTTATAGCTTTATGCACACATCTACTATATGCTTATACAATCTACTATTGATTTAGCATTTTCTTAATGTAAGCAATAAAATACTGCATATCGTTATACACTAAGGAAAATCAATAAGTAATCCTCAAGGAAGAATATTCCTAATACTCTCTAAAAGCAATGCATTGTCTATAAAATGTGTTTATGATAGCAATCTACAATTGAAAATGTATTTTATATACTTCACAGAATAAGATACAACTAGAACAAGGTACATGTGGTTGGGAAGATGGCTCAGTTGGTAAAGAACATTTGAAGTAAAAGCATGAAGACCTAAGCTCAAATCTTCAGAACTCACATTAAAAAAAAAATCAGTTGTTCCCACACTTTTTTAAACCTCAATGCTGATAGAAGGCTCTCTGGGTCTTGCTGGCTCCCAGTCTTGTTTCAGGTTCAGTACAAGGCCCTGACTCAAGGGAATAAGGTAGAACGTGATGAAGCAGGATATTAGAAGTCCTTATCTGGCTACTTTAAGCACAGAAGCACTCCAACTTGTATCACACACACACTGTATAATACACACACACACACACAACCTTGAAAACATGACAAAGATATCAAAAATATCTTTCACAGAGACTTGCTTGAAGAGAACATTTCCAAAAGGATAGGAATATTTAATCATATTTGTTGGTTTTACTTTCTTTTTATGTTCATGTACATTTCATTTCTTAGAAATTTCATGTGACTCTCATCTTTACTTTCCTCTATTACTTTTACATACCACAAAGGATAATTTTTATGTAGTGTGAAATTATTGCTTATGCTTGTAATAAGTGAGAATGGAGGATGGTTATACATCTTTAATGTCGTTTGCATTTTTTAAAATGATGAAGTTTTGATTATGGCTATGTGGTGACATCTCTCTTTGAAAATCTCATTTGTATTGTCTATGTGACCTAGCAACCATAAAGCAGATCTAATGAGAACAACTTTTTACAATGAAACATGCTCAGTGACAGCAAGCCAAAAGTTGTATGATTAGTAGGTACCAGAAAGGTCAAAAAGGCTTTGTGTTCTTAGTTCTGTCTGCATTGCATTATCATGCATCAATTTCATAGGCAGTGTGACTCTGCCTCAGGACAATGGCAAATAAATAGAGGCAAAAATAAACATACTCATATGGGAGAAAAAATATAAAAATGTCAACCAATATTTTAGTAGCTGCAAAAAAATATCAAATGGTGATAAAATCAGGGAGAGCTTTGCTAAGTGATGTCTGAGGTGGTTCTGTGAAGAACTCCAGCAATATCAGAATAAATTTTGATTATTCCTCCTTTATGCCCTCATGCAATTGATCACATCTGCTCTCCAAATCCATGTGTAGTCTGATCCTTGCTCACCACTTCTGATCCATGTCTCTAGTTCACATCATTGTAATTCTGTCCTGAAAAATTTTAGACTGCCTTGTTTCAGGGAACTATGTAATCCCCCATCTATGTTTGTTAGGAGCCAAGTGAATCAGCTCAGCTCTCACACTATGATGTCAGCAGATTTCCATCACTATTAAATATGGTTCTTATCCCATTGTGCCCACGAAGCCAACGTCTTATCACGGACACTGTTATTTCCCCACATTGTACTAACCTCCTAATTTATTTCCCAACACAATCATTTTCTCTTTGTTCTCTGAAAGTGAAAAGACAAATGTAATAGTTAATTTTATGTCAACATGGCTAGACTATAGTGTAGATATTTGATTAAATATTATTCAGTTATTTTGGATGAGATAAACATTTAAAGTGGTTAATTTTAAGTAAAAACAAAACAAAACAAAACAAAAACCCACCTTTCCATTGCAGGATTAGGAATCCTTCAACCAATCAGTGGAAGTAGAGACTAAAATAAAGATTAATTTATGAGGTTAAAATGAATGCAACCAGCAACCTTTGGTCTTCTGACTTTACTTGCTCCCTGGGTCTCTAGTTCTTCAGCTACCTGTTCCTATATTGTGTTTATTAGACCTCCATACCTCCATAACTGTACAAGATAAGCCTTGAGTTGTTACCTTTGTTTTTCTTGATGATAGAACCAGTAAGCCAAATAAATCTTTTCTTTCCTTAGTTGTTTTTGGTTTGTGTTTTATCATGGAAACAGAAAAATCAAACTAGGAGAGGATCATACCATGATTTAGGCATTTTGATAATTGCTTAGCATTTGGCTTTTAAGATTAACACACATAACAACTTTGTAATATGAATATTAATAAATTATTAGTTTCTGTGTTAGAAAAATTTAAACCCTGAGATTTAAGTGGCAGGCAAACATTATTCTGATGTGTCTGTTAAGATACTTCTAGACAAGGTCAGAGTTTGAATTGATAAATCGAATAAAAATGTTATTAGTAATAATTATGTATGTGCTAGTTATATAATATATGTCTATATATGTACATATACATATGTGTGTTTAGATGGAAGCATTTACACACATGGCGTTTATAAATATGTCTACATAAAAACACACATAATTTGTTTATATGTAAAATACAAGTTAAATTGACATTTTTTAATGATTTGAATACATGGAAATGAAAATAAATCAAAGGTATCAGGTCAAATTGTGTGATATTTATAGCAACACCTATAAGAAAACGGTCCAGTTGTTAATGCCACTGTTTCAATACATACTCTGGGTGATGTTAAAAGTTGTTTTTATGGCAGATTCACCTAATGAAATAAAAAGACAAAGTTGTGTTTTAAAGCAGAGTCATTTCTCATTTCGTGCATATGTTTGCATGCAGGAACACCAGAACCAAACTTTATGTGTCAGAGAAGCAGAGATCCAAAAAGGAAAGTGATCTGCCAGCAATTGACATGCTCAAGTTAGGAACTGCATTTTCAGGCAGTAACTGGCCCAACAAAGTACTGTCAGGAAAGTACGTTGAACTGTTACTTCCATCATCTGCTCTGTGTTAGTTACTTTTTCAGCTCCGTAACAGAAACAATTTTTTAAAAGGAAAGATTCATATTGATTCATGGTTCTAAAGGATTCAATCCAAGCACGGTAGAGCACCTCAACCCACATCTGGTTAGACCAGAGAAGAGAATGATAGAACCTGATTGTGTCTCTCATTCTTCCTTTTTATTCTATTTACTCCTCTAGGCCCACAGGCATGGTGTCACTTTGAGAAAATCTTCTCATTTGTTAATACATAGAAAGAGTTTACAAGAATACATATAGGTGTGTCTCAATGTCCTAGGTGATTTTAAATGTATTCTGGCTAACAATAAAGACAAGCCATCATATTTTCTAACAAAAGTTATCTTTCTTATTATTTCAGTCAGATAGAGGATCAGTTTTACTTCCACAGTTCTCCAGCCATTTTAACTGAATGAAAATATTATGTTTTTTCATATAATTGTTCAAAGAGGAAACCACTGTCAGGATTGTAAGCGGGAACACTTCAGAAAATAAGTCAGAATTTTTTCCTTTTTATTTTTTTTTTTGTTCTCTGTCTCTTTTTTCCTTCTCTCTTTTGCTTCTCTGTTTCCCTGATTTATTTCTCTTTTTCTTTCCTCCACCCATACATTTTTCCCTTGATATCCAGTCAGAGAATGAAACTTGTCTTAAGGATGAGAGAGGTTGAAGCTGCTATGAGCATCATTTCCTCAAGCAAATTACCTAGTTACATCTCTTCTGTGACCAACTTGCTTTTCTTTCACATCAGGTATATTTGTAATTTAACCGTGCTAGATGTCTTTTAAATTATTTAGCTTATCGTGAATAATTTTTACTTGTGAGAAGTCAGAGATCTAAAAAGTGTTTCTTAGTATTCTCTACACAGAAACTGACTGAACCAAAGATAGTATTCTACTTAATTGTTAGTGATGGCCCAAGTTAAAGTTTAAATCTGAAATTTCCCCCATAGGTGTGTGTGTGTTTGATCACTTGGTCCTGTGATGGTAGAACCTTTAGGAAATGGTGATTTGGGTTGATATGGGCCAATGGGGATGAGTCAGGAAGTTTTACAATCTAGCTACACTTTCTGCTTTCTGACTATGGATACAATATGACCAGCCACTTTGATACTGCTGTCCACAGCAGCTTCTTACCTCTGAGAGAGTGTGTTTTTTCTACCTGTAAGACAGAATAAATACTTCTTCCATCAACTTGCTTCCTGTCTGACTGATGAAAAACTAACATGCTCCGAATCCTCCTAGGGTTACGATCGTTGAGGCTGTAGACAATATGGCTTCACTTAAAAGAGAAGAGAAAATTTAACAATGAAGATGGGAGGAATGATTGGTTTGTTAGCAGTAAGCTTGTATATTTATGAATGAATTGAGGAAAAATAGGATGTCCACCAAGAAGGGCTGAGCCTTCTTCCCATTTTGTGGACACAGTAAGGGTTCCACTTTCAACCTGGCCAACCTGAAAAATGTTCTTCAGATGTTGACAATATAATAACAAAAATCTTTCATAATACAATACATTTTATTCTGTGGAATTTTATTTATAAGTATTTTCATATTTTTGCTCAAATGTTTAATACTTTGTGATTTTTTTTTAATTTTTTTGCGATTAGAATGTAGTTACATCATTTACTCCTCCCCTCCCTTCAAATACTCCCATATACTCTTCCTTGTTCTTTTTAAAAATCGTGGCTTCTTTCTTCATTGTTATATGTATGTATGTGTTATGTATGTATATACATACATACATTCCTAAACCTAACCTGTTTAGTCTATATGATGTTACTTATATGTATGTTTTCAGGGCTGACCTAACACTGGCCTTCAAAATCTTTGCTAGCCTCTAACTGGTCAGTTCTTAAAGCTTGAATGAGAAATAATATTTCTTCCATCATGACAAAAAATACCTGATTCCTAGCCCTTTGATTGTCAGTATTTCCTTCTGAGAGACCACTGGATCATTTTATTCTCCCAACAGCATGATCAATTTAAAATATTAGCAGATTTAAAAAATAAATGCAGACTTCTACAGATGACCATAATAAACTTGTGATGGTTTACTGCATGCCCTGGTATGTTCACATGGGTGCTTACATGTGTGTATTTGTATATTCAAACAAACACTCACTATAAAGACACCGTGCCAATTTATTTTTCAGTGAATTTAAAGAAGGGGATTAGACAGGTGAATTCTTTTAAAACACCTCTTTCCTTGGCTTGAAGGAGTATTGCAGAGGAGAAGACAGAAACCCCAGGAGCTAAATTATTAGAGGCCGTATCACACATCTGTTCATTGTTGGAGCTGACGTTTGAATACAAACATTTTCTACTCAGCCCTTGGTCTACAGCAAAATGTCAAGGAAAATGTTACATGTTCACCAGCAAGCAATCGTCATCAGTGGGTGCAGGGCGTCTTTTACATCATTATGTGCTCTATTTTATGATTATATGTTTTATGTTAGAGGTCCATTTGTACACTTTGCTGTGTAATTAATTGTTGGCTTTTCTGTGCAGCTTGGGGGTACTTAAAATGTTCTCTACTTTGGCTCTGCCAAAGGCAGGTGAGATTACTGATGTGAAATGGGATAGAAAATTAGTTATTTGATTTGAGGAGAATTGTGGGTATCATGTTAAGATGAGATAATGTACAGAGTGATAAGCAAACTTGTAAGTACAACATGATGAGGCTGAATCTCAAACTAGACTGGATGAACTTAAATATTACCTTTACTGCTTTCTAATTTAGTGGATTTTATAATCTTATTCAATCTCTCCAAGCTTTGGTTTTCTTACTGGTAGTATAAGTAAAATTATCTACACAGATTTATTGTGAAGATTAAGTGGGTCTAGGTATAAATGACAACTTCCCGGTGCAGAGTAAAAATTCAATTCAATAATTAATAATAACATTAAATTAATATTCTCTTGGTGTTGTCATTGAATGTCTTCACAGAGCTTGGAAATATATCAGAGAAGCAAGTAGAAGGCATTTTGTACTCAGTAATCATGTTAAACACATATAATGATGTGCAGGTTGCACATTTTAAAGATTCTATAAACTGAATTGGGAAATGAGAGTGGGGAGCCACCAGCTGAATGTGAAATAGGAGGAAGCACACATTCTCACAGGTGGGCTATAGCCTCCAAGAGTTCCTTAAGGTGAAGATTGACAGCGAAAGGAGTATTTTCTCATGTACAAAACCCTGTGGTTTATTTGGAGATTGGCTCAAGGAGAACATCATATATGATGATCTGTTATCTCCTGAGCCAATTTTACATGTAGCATCAATACTTACCTGGGAGTAATCACAGGTGAAATGATGTTCCTTTTGTTCTGTAGATAGAGAAGATGCCTTATCCTATCTATAGGCACATCCTTGCCCACCACCATGGGAATAATTTTCTCTTAATATAATATTAATATATGATAATATAATATTAATATATGATAATATAAATATAAAAAGAGTTGTTGGAACTGCACTTTCATTCATTTGAACAGCTTTTCCTGTTATTAAGTTCATACTTATAAAGAAGCGATTAATTAATAGTAATGTTTATACCAGCATCTCTATGGGGTTCACTTAACATCCATTGGGAAACATTTTAGAAATACATATTTCCTGACCTGAATCAATTCCAAAAAATACAAATTTTTAGGAGGTAGTGGACAAGAGTATGGAGAGGGATTGATTTGGTGTTACACATTCTCACTGCTGTAAACTCTTCTTTATCTCCACGTCTCACTATTGTCATATATTTTTATTCTCTTAAAGACCTTGATATACCCACATGTATGTATGTATGTATGTATGTTTATTGATCATGTTTATCTACTACTACCTCCATCCAACTTTTCCTAGTGTGCCCTAATTCCCTCTCTTTCCTGGTTTCCTTCCTCTTTTTGTTGTTATTGTTATTATTAAGCCCCTGCATCTAATTAGTGCTGCTTATATGCAAATATATATGTGGCCATCCACTAGGGCATATTTTCTTTTAGAAAGGACTTTGAAGGCTGTCTGGGAAGTGCCTTTTGTCTTTGAACATCTTTACATGTTGGTGCTAGCAGATTGAAACTCCTTGAGTTGGATGGAAAAGGAAGCTCAATCTGTTGTTGTGATTTACAATACCATCTACAAACTGTCATTTGGAAGGAGTTTGTGACTTCCAGAGACACCCAAGGGCTCTGGAAAGTGAATTTTTAAGGACCCTTGTAACCTTGAGCCAGAGGTCAAAATGTATTTACCTCAAGTCAGTTCCCTGTTTTAAGGAGGATGACACCTGGCCAGGAAGGCATCTTCTGCTTTTGGTTTTGATATTCTGAGGTGGAACAGTGCCTAACTCAGAGGAGGGAGAGGGAAATTTAGATGAGACACACCAGAGTGCACACAGCAGAGAGTAAATAATACTATGGATTCCTCCAAATTACATGTCTTTTCCTGGATCCTGTTTTCACTATCAACACAGTACCTAGGGGTTACAAAGAGGTCTAACTAAACAAGTTACCAAAGTAACAAAGATTACCATCGATAGAGGTACACATTTTCTGCTTCCCTTTGTTATATTCATTTCATGAAGGAACTTTGTATGCAACAGAGGTTTAGAAATTCTTGGTTAGCAACTTCATTGAATTGTCAAGATCAGGATTTCCTAGGAATTGATTTTCTGCACCTGCTGCCTCATGGCATCCTTGTAGTTTTAGGGTTGTTTGTGTTTGTTGTTGCTATCAGGCTCTTGCTGGCTTGCTTTCACCTTGAGAGCAGTTTTTTAATTTTATAGCCATAATGACATCACTTCTTTTTATGCCATGACTCCATCTTTCAGTTCCTTTACTCACAGCCATCATTCCTGCGACACCTCCCCAAAATATGCCCTCCCAAGAGCTGCATTACATACACATCACCATGGAAACCCTGAAATATATAGTCCAACATCCTTGATTGAACATTTTGAACATTTGATATTTTACTTGTTTCTTTTAAGAATATGTCTCTCTGTGCAGCCCCGGACAGCCTTGGATTCAGAAACCCTTACCGCCCAGTCTCCTTAGTACTGGAATTACAGATTTATATCATCATGCCCAAGTACATTTATGTTCTTAAGAATGTGAATTTTTGTACCAATTAAAGAGTGAAAACTGATAAACACTCCTAAACCAGGAGCCTCATGAGCCCTTTCATGTCTTCAATATACAAACATAATTTGGAACTGTACCAATGGATGTGAGAATTTAGACTCACTGCTGGGAAAGTTTGCTTGATGCAGACTCCTGCCCTGTTACTTCCATCTGTTTTTCTGTTTGGTGTTTATTGCCCTGAGAACGCAGCTGACATTCTTGTAAAGCTCATCAGCAAACTGGTATTTTTATTGCTAAGGAAAATGGGAAAAATTACAGTGCTAATGAGTCCCTCCCTGTAAACTTACTCTTTCTGCATCTATTAAGTGGTTTTCAACATTGCTCTTTGTCATTGTGGTTAGAACAATATTTATGCATTTCTGGTGCTTCAATGAAGCAAGACAATTATAAAAAAGTGAGAGGGATAATGATATAGCAATCACTCTGTAGTTACAATTATTTTCTCAAAGATTAACATATTTTACCTAAATTGAAGGAGTACAGAATTAATAGCAATGTTCTAAAGAAAGACTCTGTTTTCTTATGTTCAATACTGGCTTCATTGGAAATTAGTTATTTAACTCTGGGCAGGCTATGTCTCTTTCTAATCCGGTTTCTTTATTTGTTAAATAAGAATGCAGAACATTACTTATGCAAATGTGGTTACAGTGTGTCATGCCCGTTTTCTAGAGCTGTAACTGGATAGCCCACCCTGAGTAATTTATAATGATTGAAGGTTAATTTAGCTCATTGAGAAGAAGAGCACAGAGAAGGCATCTGTTCAGCAGCTGGTGAAAATCGCATGTTATGGGAGTATTGCTTGCTGAGACAGGGCAAGCCTTTATGTAGAGAAAGACCCATTTTGTAGCAAACCCACACCTTCTGTAACCAATGAATCTGTAAATAGACTTATGCCATCAGAGTCCTTGTGCTCCAACCATGCCTGCCCACCAAAGGCTCCACATCTACATAGTAACATACAACTCTAGAAATGGTTCCAACATATGAATTTCAGGAGATACACCCTAACCATTGCAAAGGGCTGCTTACTCAGATACCAATTTCATTCCTTTAGAATAACTGATTCACTTTCCCCTAGATTCCTAAGTGCTGTGCTTTACGGTAATAAAGATTTCGGTCCCCAGATACCTTCATAGTTACATGTGGCTATCTGATGGAGGTCTGGGCAGTGAAATGTCAAATGGACTGGACTAGATTGGAGGCGCATGAGGATACTGTGTTGAACTTCAGTGTTAGGTGATTATGAGGAAGAGGATGGTTCAATATTCCACAATATGAGGATGCAACCTTACTCTCTGTGGTTAGCAAAGGCAGTATTTTCCTTCCTTTCATTTGTTCCTCATTCCTTCCCTTCTTCCATTATCATATTTAACAGTTGCTGAGACCATCTAGTTACCTTACAGTTTCTTTTTTACTCCCACTAGAATTTAATAACAACCTCACATATCCAGTGCAAAAAGTGACTGGTATACACACAGTAAGTGCTCACCATTGTTTGGCTGAATTAATGAATGAATGTAGAATATTAAGGAAATTGCAAACTCATTGTGGTCACTTTGTCAGGGATAAGTGGAACAGGTTGCCATGGTAGGATATGAAGAGATAGCCACGCAGTATATCTAGCTGACATATTCATGAAAACAGTTCAAATATCTTCTGTGGTACATAGCACTTGATGAGTATATAAAGAGAGAGTGAGTGCTTTGAATATGATGGGTAAGTTGCTGGATAATATTGTAATAGTAATTAGGTAACTAGTAATATTGACCTAATAGTAAAATGTGAATTGTCATTTGTCATCAGATGTTGTCTATTCCAACAAACTAGTGGGCATCTGGCCTGTAATCTACATAATTAGGGATGTCAAAGATAAAGGGAGTTTTACTTCTAATTTCCCCTGCTTTGCTTAATACTGAGTCCATAGCAGTATTTCCATTTACATTGGGGTCTTGGCTTCTTCTGAATCCTGTAACACAGTACTCCTTGTTCACCTGTCTCAGAAGTGGATCAGAGGTTCATTACTTCTCCCATCAACAATCACATTGCCCAGACTTTTGGTTAGATGTGCTCTTTGTGATAGCTGATGCACATGATTTGCAGAGATAAAATTACACTTAATATGTGTTTTGTCTGACTCAGCTGCAAGTGTCTGGACCAGCCCACATGGCTGTGGTGCGCACACAATGTGTATGGGAGGAAAGCACAGATAATATGCTCTCTGAGGAATTTTAAAGTATAATGCATTATATTCTGTTCCACCTGACTTCTCCTTCCAAGTCTTATTATCATCATAGGACGAGCAAGAGAGTGAGGAGGAAGAAAGAAGCTGTAAGTGTTTATGAATAACATTACTGAGTTAATTTGAAAAAGGCAACAGAGGTGCTGCCAAAGCTAGAGAAAGGGAAAAAGAGATGCAGAAGGCATCTGTGGCCATGATACATTAAAAATTTAGAAATTTGAATAAGTTGTTGACAAAAGATTTGGAGTAAGAATTTGCCAATAGGAAAATTATTAACCATAAGGCATGCAAGTAATCAGAAGAAAAAAAGAGAAAAATCAGAAAAGAATTTGCTTTATTTTTCAATATCATCAGTACACATATATTTTAAAAACTATTTCTCCTCAAATATAAAAGAAACATATTGTTCTTCAAAAGGTAAGAAGTATGAAGCATTGATTTTCTTTTATTTGGATTTTTTTTTTATCTTAGAGAACTATGCCTGGAAGCAAACCACTGTGTTCTTGGAATTTTTTCCATTGATAAACAAACAAACAAACAAAAATGTTGGTGAATGAAAAATAAAGTTTTTTTAAAATATGGTTAATACAAATCTTGAATCCAAATTGCTTTAGGCATTCACTAAGGACTGATGGATAGTCTAGTGCTATAAAGAGCATGGAGATCATATAAATCAATCCCCACCCTATTTAGGTAAAGAAGTCAGAAAGATTAAATGATTTAATCCATGATTATGTGGCTTATTATTGTACTTCAAGGCTGAGAGAATTGTTGGCTTTTGACTGTTCAGTTGCTAATTGGCTAATGCTGAACTGAGCTGAGTCTCCTGGCTACAGGAGGCTCAGTAATACCTCATCTCATGCTATAACTAATTCTTTCCACACACATATCTCATAAGAAGAGAATAATGGGAAAAGCAAGACTGAATTCATGGAAACCCTCCAATCTTTTTTAAGAATATATAAAATCTAGTAAAGAAAAGGGAAAAAAAGGAAATAAAGTTTAAGGGAAACTTCTCAAACCCAAGAATAGTTGATTGGGAATTGATGGGTTTTAAAATAGTTCACTTTGAGCTTATGAACATATTGCAATACATTTCAAGAATCCATGGAGTTCTGATTACTCTTTGAGGCTAAGAATGAGGCTTTTCATGATCAACAAGAGTGAGATGTTTACAAGGGTTATTTTCACAAGTATTATTGTAGCATCTTCTGTCAGCTCTAAGTTAAGCACATTCCAGCTTCGCATCATGGAATAGTATTTCATCAACAAGCTGCATTTATGGTAGTCCCATAGATTATGATGCTAAGTGACATCATATATATCTTTGTAAAAGTATACTTAATGATCTTTACATAACAATAAAATTATATTATGACCCATTTAACGGAATTTAATCATGTTAAGTAGACTATACCTAATCTTCTCAAATGTCATTCATTCAAATTCCCTTATAGTAGTTTTATTAATTTATGTAAAAGAAAGCCAATTGTGTATCAGTTTTTATCCATCCTAATCAGCATGAAATTGTCAGAGTTATTGAGTTCCCATTATAATATATAAGTGCTCAGAGCCAAAGCTACATAAGTATGTGCATACTTTATGAATGAGACTCAGAGAACCTAGAGAACTTTCAAGTAAGTGATAGAAATTGCTTTCAACCTAGCTTTGTCTGAATCCATACTCATCTCCCTCTGCTTCCAGAATGTTTACTTTGCCGTGTGAGAGCTGTCCTAGGTACTAAGACAGCAAAGGATTGAAACTGCAGTCTATAATATTGTTAGGAAAATCAGAAGGACTATGACAACGTACAATAACATCATGAGACAATAATTTGTGAGTTTCAATTTGTAGTGGAAATCATAACCAGATTTTTTTTGCTACTTTATGTGTTCTCTCTTCTACTCTTCTCCACCCTTTTAACCAACACTAGATAGAAGAGAAAAAAATACTAGAAGAGAAAGGGGTCATCATTATCATTAGATACTTCCTGCTGACTAAGGGCATGGCTTTTCTTTTTATTTTATTTACTTTTATTAATTACATCTTATTCACGTTGTATCTCACCTGTAGCCCCTCCCTCTCCCCCTCCCAATCCCATAGCATTGGTTTTCTTAAGGCAAGTTTTATTTTTGTCACCAGGATGTTAAATTTCTTCTTCTCATCTCTTTGTGCACAGCCACTTGACAAATCTCAACAAGAGCAGCCAGCAACCAGCAACAGCAGCCACTGTAGCCCCTTTCAGGGCTTTAGCATTTATACACCCTCTCAAGATTCCCCAGAATTCCAAATGTCATACATCTGCAGAAACTGAAGCTGGTGAAATCTTGTCCTTGCTAGGATGTAAGGCAAATCATAGCCAGCTGCTGTGGACAAACTGAAGTAGCTCCATATCCCCCACCTGGATTTAAAAAAACAACATTATTCCTATAACATTTCTGTGTTTTTAAAAAAGAAACCAAAACTTATCACTGCATTTCCCCCTTTCTGTTTGAAGCCATTAATTGTGCTGTGTTTAGTGAGAAATTGTAAACAGAGACATTTCAGTAAACTAAGTGCTTTTTCAGATTAGTGGCCAAGGTTTTCAGGAGACTGCTCTTGCTTAGTTCCAATCTTTATAAGTTCTGAAGCTATCTACAGCTTTTCATTTCCTGTGAGAACAAAAGCAAATGCATGCCTTTCTGACACAAAGCATTTGCGGGTTTCCATTCTGATGTTAACATATCCTTATAGTATATAGGTTGCCTTAATTACACATTATTTTTCAATAACTTAGTGATTCTTGGCTGCTCTTGTCTAAAATGGCTTGTAATTTTTTCATTGTGGGGCATGGAGGCAACCCCCAGAGCTGTTTCCAGATGGCAAGGAATTGCCTTAGATATCTCTCTTGGACCTACACTCTTTGGTTCAATGGCAGCCCTTACCATATCACCTGAACACCCCTAGAAGCCTAGGTTCTCTTTATGGCTTATATTTAGAAAGTGTATTACTGCTCAAAATAGCTTGTTCACTTCTCTAATACAAAATACCATATATCTTGCAGCATTTTGAGATCTGAGACCATTAGCAGCTTGCTCACAGATTCTTTGTAAAGGCTGAATTTCCTTCAATTGAAGCCCTAGGCATTTTGATATTGGGGACCTTTAGCAATAGCTTATCCTACAATATTACCATGGATCTCATGAGACCCAGTATCAGTCCTGTGCTCTATCCACTCATCCACTGGCACTCCCCGTGCCTTTAATGGTCTAATAACACTTTTAAATTTAATATTCACATTCTCAAACACAAGGGTCTCTATCAACACCTTCCTTATGACAGGGTCTGATAAGGCTTTGTTCACAACTGAGAGCAATCTTTGTAAAAAAAACATCAGTGAAGGCTTCCCCAGAGCTTTGTATAATCTTAGTAAAGGAGGTACACCTTTCCCCAGGCTCCTCAACTTTGTCCCAAGCTCTTAAAGCTGCTCTCAGACATTATTCTACAGTAGCGTCATCAAATTGGATCTGATTTTGTGGGTCGGAGTACTGCCTTGTGCCCAGCAACTTATCTTTGAAATGTTTATTCCCCTTGCTCTATTTCTCTCTTCAATGCTTGTGGCTCCCTCCACCACATTAACTACTGTAACTGCTGACTGGCCTCTAGGAAACCTGTTAACAGCCCCTTCCCCCCACCCCCATTTTTTTGTCTTGGGGAATAATTCTATTTTAAGAAGCCCAGTTACTTAGAATTTATTTTTCATGAGAAGAATGTGTTCCATAATAAATCAGGACCTCTTTTAAAATGCCTTACCTCTATCATTTCAATAGGACTCCATCCTATTTTATTATAATCACGATCTGTACCATTAACAGACCTGTTCTCTAATTACTGGGAAAACCAATGGTGATTTTTGCAATCCCAGCCCACCTCTCTATCTCTGGTAGCTCAGCTGATTTGAGATTAACCATTTCTTTCAAAATGGGCTATTTCAGCTTTTCTTTGACCCTGTCACCCTATAGGGCCTCTTCCTCCTCCTCTTCTTCCTCCTTCTCTACCTCCTCTTTCTCTCAGTAACATATCCAGCATCCTGTCTTGTTCAGGTGCTGCAGAGACTGAAAACGGAATACAGAGCACTTGGCGGGGCAAAGATTTGCCTTCTAGCACTGTTTGTTTCTCTCTTTCCTCCTGGGGGAAACTTCTGCTCTCTTGCTCAGTCACGGGGATTAAGGGGATTAAACCCTTTGTTTCTCTTTTTTTCTGGTGCTTACCAAGTGTTTTCACTTCCACCTGCAATTTTTCTAACTGCTCAGCCATTCTCTCAAACTTTTTATTTATTTTTTTATTTTATTTTTTTTATTTTTGGAGACAGAATGTAGGCAAAGGGAAAACAGAAAATCCCTCTGGGAGCAAAGTAGAGGAAAAGCCCATTTTAAGCAGACACAATGTATATATTTTTCTAGTGTCTTGAAAATGAATATCCATTCCTGCTTCCGTTGCCATTTTCTCTACAACGTTTGATTTCAGATTCCCCATTTTGCCTAGCTGCATGTCTAGGTGCCACTTATAACCAAATTTTTATTACTTTGTTTTTTTTCTCTCTCTCTTCCACCCTTATTAACCTCTAACAGTAGATAGGCAGGAAAAATGATAGAGGGAAAAGGGTGTGTTGTTATTGTTGAACTACTTCCTGCTTATTAAGAGTGTTAAATTCCTTGGGGCAAATTTGATCAATTTTATAAGGATATTCAAGTTCTTTCTCTCATCTCTTTGTCCACTTGACAAACTGCAATAATAGTAAACAGCAAACAGTAATTGGTAACAGCAGGAGCAGCAGCTCATCAAAAGGCTTTCTCAAGTCCCTCTCAAGAGTTCCCAGAATTCCAAATGCCGTACACTTGCCGAAACTATCTGCAGTTGGCAAAATCATGGCCCCACTGGAACACGGGGCAAATCATAGTAGTTAGCTGCTGTGGACAATCTGAAGCAGTGCCATATTCTACACCTGAGATGAAAACAAAAGCACATTCCCATAACATTTATGTATTTTAAAGATTTATTTATTAATTACAGTTTATTATATATCTTCTCCTCCCATGCCCCTCCCCAAGTCCACTGAAGGGAGGTCCTCCTCCCCTTCCCTCTGACCAAGAAACCAAAAATGCCCACTATAGAAAAATGAACAAAGGTGGGGACACGGAAGATAAGTAGAGTATTAGACAAATGGACAGAATGGAAGGCGGAAAAGAGAGCACATCCCACATAAAAGGTCCAGAAGTACAATTCATTAATTAAGTGTTTTAGCTGACTGGAGTTTTCTACTAGAGAAGTAACGGGAAAAACTATTGAAAGTTTCTTGAGATTGTTGGATAGGAAAATTTGAATTTATATTGATTTTGTAGGTAAAGGCTCCATGACACTTTATTTATGTTGGAATCGGTATTTTAGGGGTAGCGGAGACTTGATATTTCCATTGTAACCACACAACTCTGTTGGAGTTGTGAGTAAACTGCTAGAGACATCAGCAGGAAGAGCTGGTAACACTGAGTTCCAGTAAAGCCCTGCTTATCACTGCTATAGTTAATGGTGGCAGAGCCCCAAGCTTTCAAAGCCTTAAAATTAGTAATAAGGTTTTGAGGTAATGTGTTCTCATAGAGAATTATTAATTGTAAGAAGAATATTGGCAAACAAAATTAATACAATCAACTTGAAGGTTCTTCTAGCTGTGATTTTCAAAGTAGTATAAGACAAAATATGTTTGGGAGGAGGGTGTGGGGAGATATAGAATACAAGGTATCGCAAAGTAAAACTGAAGTTCTACAGTTTTTAGATATATAGAATAATTACATGTAAAATTTTTAAAAGGAAACGCACAAATTATATATATTTATATAATTTTATTTTTAATTTATTGTACACTTATTAAAATTTGTCTACTTTGCATATCAGCTGTAGCCCTCTCCCTTATCCCCTCCCAATCCTGCCCTCTCTCCCTCTTCTCCTCCTATGCCCCTATCCCCAGTCCACTGATAGGGGAGCGCCTCCTCCCCTTCCATCTGACCCTACTCTATCAGGTCTCCTCAGGACTGGCTACATTGTCTTCCTCTGTGACCTGGTAAGGCCGCCCACCTCCTCATGCAATATTATATTTAAATAGTTAAATAGCTACCCAAAAATTGTCAAAGAAGTATCAGAGGAATTAATTAGGATTGTAAGCATAAAAATGCAATCTTTGAAGTGTACAACTCAACAATAAATGAAACAGTTCAGACATAGCTTAAGGGGCTATTTGTGATTAAAGGAATCATTCAGAGTACTGCAGCAGAGCACTAGGGGGTTGTAAAAGCAGGAAAAATGGTCTAAAAGTCATGAAGGATAAGCTGACAAAGGCTATAGCTAAGAAAGGTCAGACTTGTAGGATGAGAAAACTGGGAATATGAAGAGAGTCTAATTGAAAGCTTCACAGTTGAGAAGCATGACACTAGCTACAAAAGTGAATAAAACTATTCTTTTCAGAAGGTGTGAAATTTCAGAGGACCTCAAATAGAAAGATTTTCCTAAAACAATGAGAACTACCACAAATTCCCCTAAGAGTAGGCTCTTCAGCATCTGTGAGAACCAGAAGAGTTAGATAGCTTCACGGTTCTAAGAAAAAGGGGCTCTCAACTTAGACTTGTGAACATAGCAAAACATCCAAGAACAAATATACATAAAATATGAACCTCTTTAGATTTAAACAAAATAATTGGAAGAATCCTTTTTTTTTCACTGTTTTGGTAGGAGAATAAATTTCTATAATAACTATTAAGGTCAATACAAAAGATTCCTCAAAAAATTAATATTACAATTGACTTTGCTCTACCATTCCTGAGCATATAAACAAAAGAACCATATATTGTGCTACAGAAATGTTTGTTACATCCATGTTTAACACTGCTCTTTCCATTGTAGCAAGGAAATTTTATTGGTCTACATGTCACTCAGCACATGAATGGATAATGAACGTGAGCTCCTTATAGACAACAGAATTTTGTTCATCTATAAAGAAAAATGGAATTTTGAAATTGAACAGAATTGAAAAACATTATGTTAAGAGAGGAAATCTAGGCTCAAAAAGGCAAATGCCACTTGTTCTTTTTCATATGTGGATACTGTATTTGAACTATTACATATGTACATCTATGTGACACTAAATGTGGATGAAGGTCAGAAAACTAGAAACAGTCCCATGATATTAGAAAGTCAGGAGAATACTTGATATATGAAAACTGGTGGGGGAATTCTGATGGAGGAGGGGCACAGCAGAGAATTTGAGGCAGAGACATGGGAAATAGAGCATGGAGAGTGAGGATCAACAAAAGTTAAGTACGTATGAAAATACTATGAAGATATCTATTTCTTTGTTACCTAATTTAAATAAATAAATAATCCAGGAGAGTAGCCACAGACATTCATTCAAGAATCTCTAAACAATATTAGTCTTCCTTCCTTCTTTCTTTTTTCTTTCTTTCTTCCTTTCTTTCTTTTTTCCTTTCTTTTGTTTGCTTTTTTGTTGTTGTTGGTTTTGTTTGTTTTAGATCCAAATGGTTTGGGTATGGACCACAGAATGTCCACTCATGTATTTCATGGCTTCTTGTTTCTTCTTGAGCTTCTGTTCTCTTGTTTGTATAATGCAACAGGATTGGTTCACATCAAGACTAATTTGGTTCTTGGCATTCAGATGAAGCTGGTGCTTGGGGAGCTTCTAAGAGGTACAGCCAAAGAGTTATAGAAGAGAACTGACTCAGGTATGACTCCTACTCCTACTATGAGCAAAGCTTACCTCATAAACCCTAGGAATCTGTGAGTATTTGCATTGAGATAGGTGATTAGGCTTGGCTCTTTGATTTTTAGTATCTCATAATTTTGGTGAAAATGATGACAGTAAAGGACCCTTCGGACAATGCATCAATGTGCATGTGATAAACATGGAAGCCTAGATACACAGACAAGAATTTCCATGCTTATTTAGATTAACCATACAATCAATATGCTCATTACTTTTCTGAAATACTATGTGAGTAAAAATAAAAAAAAACAAATCAGCATGCAGTTCAGCATGTTCTATCATCTGATGCCATTGTACTTATTCAACTATTGTCCTTTTCCAATATTTGTAAATCTGTTCTTCTTTGTCACTGTCAGATACATTGATCTCATTCAAAGTATGGCGTTTTCACAGTTATTTCTGATCTTGCAATGCCCATTTGGTTTCCTTCACTGTCAATCAATTGTTCTAGTTCTAAAAACACTTTTTGAGCTCATCATATTGAGACATGCCTCTAATCCCAGTATTTGGAGGGCTGAATTTGGATAATCCTTGAGTTCAAGGATAAATTGGGCTATGTAAGAAAGAATTGGTCTCAAACATGTAAACTTTAACAAAACAAAACCAAAATCAGCAACAAAGTAAGGAAATTCAATTTTTCTTACTAGGTACTCACTCATGACAGATTTACACTTAAAATTTTCTTATTACTAGATACTAGCTTTTGCCTTGAGCACACAGTTTAGCGTTTTCTTTTTCTTTTTTTTTTAAATCAAATGATGCTTTTGCCCCAGACTTGGTATAGAAAATGTAAAGGATTTAGACAATCTGCTCCCTTCTCTTCTTGTAATGATGCTAAGCACATAATGGAATATAGTCAGTGAGAGACTGTGTGCATAAAAGCCCTAGTTTAAAATGAATTCCTCAGGATGAAGAGTATTTACATCCCAAGCCTTATTCATTTGAGGCTGGCAGGACACACCATGTGTTACTAACCCATATGTCATCTTATGAGGTCTCATTAGTCTACCAATTTGTTACCCAGCTTTAAAGGTTGCTTGGTTTTAAAAACCATTAAATGTTTTAGTGGAAGGATAACCTGTCCTCAACCTCTTTAATAAAGGTTTAATAACCATTTCTTTCTCCCCACATATAAATAATTGTTCAACATATTTCAGAGGAAGGAGAATGAAGCAAGTACTAATATAAGCCCCTGTAATTACCAGACACTCTTCATTATTTTACCAATAGTCTACCTCTCAGCCCCAAAAATAATCTCAGCAATTAGATAACTATTCCACAACACTGAAAAACAGTCAGCCTTTGAAACATGAAAAACCATCCTCACTGTTTTTATAATTAGAAAAACAGTGAGGCAGTGATTTGATTTCATGTAACAGTGAACAGTTTTCTATGACGATGGGGAATTTGAAGGTTTCTTTTCATCATGGATTGATATATGAATTTTTGTCCTTTTCATCAGCACAATTTAGCTCTATGATCCAGGCATCTGATACATGGGGACTTTCATTTTGCGAGACTAGGATTCATATCACATAAAAGCTGCCTCTTCTGCTGGTGAAACAAATTCTAGGATTTTAACACAAAGCTAATTATTAGACATATGGTCTATAATATCAAATGCCGATTTGAAATACTTGCTGAGAATGTGAATAGCTTCACATTGAGCTGAAACAATCTGCCAAGTCTTTTATTAGATAGCTGGAGGCAGATTCAAAAGATTCGGGTCTGACCCTTTAGTCTATTTCACTGCAACTGAATCATTTAATCAGATTTTTATAAAACTCGAGGCTATAGTGCAGCGAAATGTTAAGCACATCTTGCTCATTAGAAACAAATGAAAAACTCATCAGCCTTGAGACTCAGCCATTTATATTAAATATCTTCATAAAATGCTACTATAGACATGGGGGCTTGGCTGCTGTAATCTCTGATATAGCCTATTTTAGAGATTTATAAAAATATATAGCCTGTTTAATACTAATATTTCCATGCACAAATGAATAAAAATCCAATGAATAGAATTCCAAAAGCATATTTTACTTTTTATTCACTATTAACGTGTCCCATTTCTTTTTCTTTCTTTTTTTTAATTTGAAATTGTCTTCTTGTTATTATCTACAGAAACTGAAGTGTGAGGCTAAATGAAAAGAATCCAGTAGCCTTGTGTTTGTTATGTCAAAATGGAGACATTTTAAGTTGAGCAGAGAAAACCAAAATATACTGCAAGTCATTCACCACAGAAGTCAACACTGATGATTAAAACAGTAACAATAGCTGTGCTTTGGGAAATAAGTACTTGGATGTGGACTGATTTCCTCTTGCTTCACTTTGTCCTCTGTGAGCTAGAGGCTCTGTGACCTCCTCCCAACCCCAATAGCCAGAGGCTCATAGTGCATGCTCAGTCCAAGGAATACGAGGACCAGATATGTGTGTGTAAATAAATCAGATTTTAAAATTATACTCTTTTCTTTCATATTTAGAGTATGTGAAAATGTGTAAGTCAGGTTACACATTGCAGGAAGAATATCTATATGTCATTTAATTGGCATTGTAAGTTTATTTCATACCAATTTAATTTTCATACTAAAAAGTTCACCTACACTCTAGGTAGTGTTCACATTCACTTCTAAATAAAATTGATGCCTTTTCTCCTGCGGATCAAATTTAGGAACTTATGCTGCTAGTCAGTTGTCATATTACTGAGCTAGACTCCACCCCAATGGCTGTTTGCAAATACAATAACCAAATGAACACATTGCTTTTAGTGAATGAAAAGTCATACCGGATTTCAGGATTGCTAATCTCTTGGTAGCTCTGTGCTTCAAAATAGGAGAGGTCTTTTAAGATACTAATTAGGTGTTTGATTTAATGCTTCAATTTACATATTTATTGTAGTTAATCTGAAGAAAAGTTTTCAGTTCCTATTAAGTTAGTTGCTCTGTCTGTCTGTCTGTCTCCATGCAAATGTGTATGTATGTATGTATGTATGTATGTATGTATGTATGTATGTATGTGTCTTTGTATCTTCTATTTATTCGTCAGTCTGTGGGATGTGTGCATATGCATGTGTACATGTGTGGAGGCCTGGGGTGGAGATCAGGAATCTTTCTCCATTATGCCCTATCTTAGTTTTTGAAACAGGATCTCTCTTAAACTTGGGGTTCACTGATCACCTAGGCTAAATGAATAGTAACCCCCTAGGGAGTCTTTTGCTTGTGTCTTCCAGCATTGGGGTTAAAGACTCATGCTGTCAAATCCAGCTTTTAAATGGGTCCTGGGTTTCTGAACTCAGGTCCTCATGCTTACATAGAAAATACTTTATTCATCAAGCCAACTCCCCAAGTCTGACTTTTAAAAATTTAAGTGTATGGATACACATTGAATACCATAGAGCACAGAAGAGAGGCTGTATCAAAAGCCAGAGGTCCTGATGTTTAGTGGATACTTCAAACATATTTATGAAAGAAGGAAGAGATACACCTCAAAACTAATGATGATTAGTCATCTCAGATTTCTATGAATGTCAAACATAAAATACAACTAGAACAAGTCTGACATGAAGGACACTATCAACTAATGTTCTTTATTATGGATTAAAATTTAAACCCCTCCATTTCATACCAGTTGGCATTCTGAAGTCCTAACCATAAAGTTCTCAGTTGAAATAGCTTGTCTGCAGAGGTAATCAAGTTAAAATTATGTTAATAAGGTGGGTTCTAATGCTAATAATCATATCCCTTAAAAAAGCAAGGATTTGAAGGCCCAAAACACAAGAAGACTCTACAGAAACATGAAGGCAGACACCTGGGTGATGTCTCTTTTTTAAAGATTGATTTCAATTAGTATTTGTGTACCGGGCACGCTTTGGAAGTTTACGTGCACCAGGTACATTTGGGTGCCCATGGAGGACAGAAAGGGCTCTCAGATCTCCTGAAACTGGCTCTACATGTGTTTGCTATCCAGCATGAGAATGCTGGGAAACAAAATTTTACCTTTTGCAACAACAATAAGTAATCTCAACTACTTAGACACCTCTCCAGCCCCTAGGTGTTGCTCCTTTATGGCAAAAAATCCCAAAGATCACCAGAAAATAACCATGTTAGGGCAATTAGAAGGTACAAACCAGAGAATCCAAGATGGCTGCCACGAGAGAACACTGTGTCTGAGGAGTAGGACAGCAGAAACAACGCAGCAACCAGGAGACTGAACTCTGGGACCTAAAACTCCAGCATTTGTGATTGCCAGGTGAGTGGAACTCCTACAGTGTGAAAATCAAGTGGGAAAACCCTAGGGACACCCAGTTATTCCCCGGAAAAATCTCCAGCGGCACACAGCTCTGATCTGAACTAGCAGCCTTGCTGGGCGCCCGCACCTGCAATTATAGACTGGATCACACAGTCTCC